>CM060437.1:22449135-23649586 GCA_030545235.1 Helianthus tuberosus | reverse complement strand
ATGCTGGTTATATCAGCATGTTTACTGTGTATCCGTTTGGTGCTACTGTGCTTTTTGTGCATCATGTTTGTCACTAGGGTTCAGCACGTAAATAATGTAGTGACAGCAAAAAAAAGTATGATGCAAGTAAGTGCATGTATCAGTATGCAGGTAGCAGTTTATCAGCTAGTTTCAATCAAGCACAGTAATCAAGTAATAATTAATCATTAATTAAGTTGTACGGATACCTGGTTTTGTGCGGGTTGTCACAAATCACTCGATGATTAGGAAAAAGAACCTGTGGTGCTCCCCCTGACTGAATTACCTGTTTTGGTTTCCAAACTGTTTGTTCTTTACCAGTATTTGAATTTGTTTTTGCATTTACTGGTTTTACCGTTTTAGGTTTTGTTTGAACAGGTTTTTCTTCTTTGACCTCTGACTTTAAGGCCTTCTCAATTACCTTTTGATTCGTTTGTTTTAACTTCTTTTCCCTTTCTTTCAAGACACGCGAGTCTTGTTTCAGGGAAACAGATCGTTTTTGGTAATTGGTTTCTTGGGGAGCCTTCAGCTTTTGCAGGTATGGGCAGTATCTTATAATATGCCCAATTGTGCCACACTCAAAACACATTCTCCGCTCTACAAACCTCGGAGAAACATGTTGATGACCAGACTGAGAACCAGACAATGAACTTTGTGATCTAGATGTACTTGTTCCTAAGTCACATCCGTTGGTGTGTTGGGTGTAATTATTCTGATCATTTCGTTTTAAAATTCTAACTTGTTTTACAAAATCAATGTTAGATTTATTCTGAAATGTTTCCAGTTTATCTGTACCCTTTGATCCAACAAAGTTCACCTTCTGTTCTCTTTTCTTAACGGGAGCTCTTTTGTTTTGCACCTTTTGCTGTTGAACTTTAGGTGCTTGAACATTCTTGTTCTGAGCTTTCTTTCCCTGTCCCTTACCCTTTCCAGAATTGACTTGTTGTTTTCGCTCAATTGGTTGTTTTTGGTTTCCGTATTGTTTTCTAACTTGTTCACACGGAATTGGATCACATTGAGTGACGGTGACTTTGCCACTTTTGTTTCCCAAAAACTTATCAATACATCCTTCAAAAATCTGCTCAATTAAATCTTGATTTACATTTTTAATTGGAAAATCTTTGTTAGAGTAGATTTTGTCATCTCCTTTGAGCGTATACAACAAGTTATTCCCTTCACAACTAGAAACAAGGGACTCCATTCCTTTCGACATTTCAGTCTTACTCGGTTCCACTGGTGGATCACACAAGATGTGATTCTCGATTGGAATATCTGTTGTAACCGAGTTAGACTGTTTGTTCACAATTTTTATAGATTCATCATCCGATGAGTCAGATTCATCATCCGAAGACTCAGTATCCTCAACAATGGGAGGACTCTGTTCCTTAACACATGATGAATCCGTCACATTCTCAGACTCAGATTCAGATTGACCCGAGGATGATGTACCAGTTGTGAACCCGAGGCCTGCTGCAAAATCATCTAGATTGAGTGGCACAGTAGGTTCAAAACGGGGCATATCCTCAACATCAGGCGATTTGGAGTAATTGTGATTCATTGGGGGAGGACATGATTTGAATCCATTACCCTTCCTATCCCCCTTTTTCTTCTGAACATCAATAATGTGATCCAAAACATAGCGGGAATTGGAATAGCTTTCCAATTTCTGCTTGATTGTCTCACATTCACATCTAGCTGTTGCTAACTCTACCATTTGTTTTTCAATTGTGTCAATTAAATCATTGTTAACATGTTGTTTTCTCAAAACAGCCCTTTGTAATTCAGAAACATCATGTTTTAGTGACGCAATTGTTGCCTTAAACTCCTTTTCATTTCTGGTTAAAAACACATTAGCTTCAGTCGCTTTAGCAGAATCTACAATCAATTCTTGATTGTGTTTGGATGTGATTTCAACTTTCTCTTGCAAAGCCTCGTGTTTGCTTTGCAATTCACAACACTCATCATTCAATGAAACATGTTTGTCTTGCAAGTCAAACAAACTAGCTTGTAAAGCATCGTGTTTGCCTTGCAACTCAGACATGTTTGCTTCTAAATCAGCATTTTTAACACGCAAGCTATCACAGTTATCACAACTAGCTACAGTGGGTTCATCGACACATACCAGACCTGATGAACTGTCGACATTAGCCATAAAGGCTGAATGGAGAGAAGACGAAGAGTAAGCAGCTTGATCCACATGATCATTCCCTGAAGTGGAGGATTCTTCATCTGAGCTTCCACTATAACCAGAAGAGTCTTCATCCTCAGAAGAGTCACCACCATTGGCGGAAGATTCTCCACCACTGGCGTGCTTTAAATCCCTTACGACTTCAGCAAAACATGCTGTTCCACCATTTCCTCCTTCTCCAAGCTGAAGCGACCAATCACAACCCTCATCTATTTGAACCACCAGCCCCCGGTTGGCATTTGATGATCCTGCTTGAGTTCGGTTGTTGACAGGTATCAACATACGCTCATTGTTCCTGTTCTGGTTCTGCTGGTTGCCTTGGTTTCTGAAGGGATTCTGGTTTCCATGCTGAGCTGGTCTTGTGCATTCCCTTTTGAAATGGCCCCGTTCACCACAGTTAAAGCACGTTACAGCTTGCTTGTCAAACCCATACTTGGTGTCTTTCTTGCTATCCAAGTTGGTTCTCCCCGTCCTTTCCATAAACTCCTTTGCTCTTCGAATTGCACTAGCAAGAGCCCATTTGATATCCATCATTTCAAACTCTTCTTTATCCACTTGCTGATAATCTTCATTGGTTAGATTTACATTTCCAATCTGACCTGCGATCAATCCACTGTAAGCACTAACCAATGTATTCAACATCTCCATATGCTCCTTGGCTACTTCGACACTGACTTTGGAAAAGTTGGAAGTGTCTAATCTGACTGTGTTAGGATTGGAAGTGGCTTGAAAGCTTGAAGAGTTTCCATAAAACCCCTGCTGAGCTGTCGGTTGAGCTGTCGGTTTCACATCTGGTCTTGGATACATCAAGTATGCTGAAGGATCAAACTGTTCTGTTGTTGATGGACCAGTGTTTGATACGAAAGCTGTTTGAAGCTTCGCGTGTTGAGAAGCTGGTTTTTCTCCACTGATGCCTCCTGCAATCCCAAAGTACATTTCTGGACTTTGAGGAGTTAGAGTTCTTTTTGCCTTAAGCTTTTCTTCCACATCCTTGTTCTCCAATTTTTGAATTAAATCATAAATGGTGATTGTGTCTAAAACACCAGTTTCTTTGAGAATTTCAAGATAACTGCTCCACTTTGCTGGTAAGCTATCAGCAAATCTCTTCACTATTTCTTGTGGAGTGGCATTGACTTTAAAAGCAAACATCTCGCTCATCAAGTGATGGAACCTTGTAGATAACTCTGCCAAAGTCTCATTCTCCATACACGTGAATCCTTCAAACTCTTTCTTCAGTAAATCTTGCTTGATCTTTCTTGATTGAGCATTTCCTTCACATCGTAACGTGAGCATATCCCACAAGCTTTTAGTAGTCGTGCAGTAAACAAACTGGTGGTAAATGTCTTTGTGAAGAGCTTGTGTGAGAATCATGAATGCTTTCTTTTCTAACTCAATTTTCTTCTTATCTTCATCAGACAAAGTGCTGTAAGTTTGTGGATTAGATCCTGCAACTTCCAACTCATTTTCAAATGCGGTGAAGAAGCACATCCATAGATCTTGACCTTGCCCCTGAACATAAGTTTTCAGCCTTTCTTTCCACCATCCCCAATCATTGATGTGATTTAACTTTGGCGGTTTTGTGCTTGTGCCAGTTTCACTGTCGTTCTGCATCATAGATTGAATGCTGTTGCTTTGATTTGTGACCAATGCCCATTGATTTGCAGTTATCATTGCAGCTTGAGGTGGGGCAAGAGCTCGCATCCATGCAGTTTTGTCGAACTCTGGCTCAGGTTGTTTAGCTGATGATTGTGGAGTCGAAGTTAATTGAGTCCACCACTCACCGTTTGTTCCCATTTTATAAAAGTTAATATATTAAGTGAAAATTGATTTTAAAAAAAATTAATTTTCACAAACTATATTAAAAATTTCGAATGATAATCAAACAGCCGAAGGATCCTTGATCGAAAGTCCTGAAAAACACAAACTGTTAAGCTTAAACAGATTAGGATCGAAAGATGCACACAGGTTCGAAAGACAGACACTTGTTCGAAGGATCAACAGTGTTCGAAAGATCACTGTTGAGTCTCGAACAATGGTTTCGAAAGATTCACTAACTCGAAAGATTCACAGTTTGACAGATCCTTATCTTTCGAATATATATCCTTATCTTTCGAATAACTATCTTTCGAATAGATTCCCTTGATCGAAAGATATGTCTCTGACTTCGAATGATGGGTCGAAAGGTGATTATCTATCGAGCCTTCCTTGATCGTAAGATGATCTTTCGATGTCGAAAGATATCCTTCGATTGCAACTGACACAACTGACACAAAGTTGACAAATGTGACAGGTTGGTGAAAAGGTGATGGGTTGGTAAATCTTTCGGCAGAAAGTATGGTTCAGACCATCATTTTCTGCAAAAACAGATTTTGTATGATTATTTTAATCAGCTCACCCTATCCAGTACACCAACAACTTTCGAAAATAACCTAAACAAGATCAAAAGATGTAAACTTTGAAGAACACTTGAAGATATTATGAACACAAAGGGTTTTCCGGTAAAACTACAAACTTCCGAACAAGATTTAAACCCGATAAAACAAAGTTTTTCAGAAAAATACAACTTTTCAAAACCCGAAAAACAACCCGAACACACTCGGTTTTAACAAGGAAAAGAGCCAACGCTCTGATACCACTTGTAGGTCCCTCTCGAGGATGAGATAAAACCTTTTCCTTGTTATATCAAACACACTAGCGAGTGCGGAATCCAAGCTAGCATGCAACCGAGGTTTTGTACGAGAACAAACACAAACACAACACACAACATTCAACGATTAACACCACTTGTATTAATGCGTATGAAAGGTTCGGTTACAAGTCCAATGTTCACAGATGTATTCTGCAAACTCTCAAAGTGTGTGTGTGCTCTCAACAGAGTGCTCTCTCTGTCTCTCTTGTGTCTCTACTGAAATGAACACAACACTTGGGTATTTATACCCGACACAGCAGCTATGGTCGAAGGATAAGGTGATCTGGTCGAAGGATCGTCTATCGACCAGAAATCTACCGAAAGATCCATACATACCTCGAAGGAGAATATCCTTCGAGGTCCATCTGTATCTATCGAAAGACATTATCTTTCGAGGTCATCGAAGGATACAAACCATCCTTCGATGACATCCTTCGACACCAGCATGTTTCAACCAATGTGCTAACAGTTTGACCAAGTCAAACTGGAGGATGGTTGACTGGTCAAACTTACATCGAACGCACATATAAACAAATCTAACACAAGACATCGTTTTGTATCATGACACATTACAGACAAAGTACAGACACAAGCAGCTTTGTCTTGATCTTCGTGTCTTCGAGTCGAGACCAAGTCGAACTGAGCTGAGTTGAACCGAGCCGAGTCGTGTCCACAAAATATGCATCAACAACACCATCATCTTCAACCCAGATTTTTCAAGAACATCATCATCTTCAACCATCATCATCCCCAGATCTTCATTTAAATCTAACCCAGATCTCATCATCTTCAACCATCATCATCATCCCCATATAAACTTCAAACACATTGCATAACACCCATTAAAAAAAAATTATAGCACCTAATTAACTAAACTTTCTAATTAATAAAAAACAACCATTGAATCAAATATCAAATACATATAACATTTAAAGCAAATTAAACCTAAACAGTTACAAAAACGTAACAGGGAATGAACATAAAGTGTTAATAAAAAACATAACATTGGATTCGAAGCTTGGTGAGCAGAGTAAAGAAGAGAGAGAATCAAGTAGGAAAAACACACAGGGAAGGTGTTGGCGGACAATCATCATCTCCCCACCAACACTTGATCCACAACGCACAACCCCTGATCTCACAAATCCGATCGATTTTCCCAGATTCTTCACAAATCCACCGCCACCTGCGGCGGCGCCTTACCCCTTTCGCCGTCTCTCTCTCTCTGCTGTTCCCGCCTCTCTCTCTCTCTCGTTACCGTCGCCGCACCATCGTGAGCCACCACTCGAGGGTGGTGATTGTTCCATTTACCGTCGCAAAAAGGGGGGGTGGTGGCTCGTCGGAGGGGACCAGTATCGGCTCCACCGGTTCACCGGTCGCCGATCGGAGTGAACGAGGGTTGGGGGGAGGGTTGTCTTTGTGTGTTGTAGGTAGAACTTGAGAGGATGAGATGAAGAAAGGGGGTAATCGACTGGTTGTATGTGTGAGCATGTTTGGATAATGTTGAGTGAAAATGGGAAGGAAATAGGAAGCAAGTGTTGTTGATAAACTGAGTTTGTGGGTTTGCAGTGGATTTCGAGAGGGTGAGGTTTTATCCTTATTTGTGTGAAGATCTGGGTTTGAAGATCTGGGTTTGAAATGAAGTTCTGGGTTTGAAGATCTAAAGTGGTTTGAAGATCTGGGTTTGATTTGTTCAAGATTTGGATTTTATTTATAAAGTCATAAAAGGGAGAGGGGAAATTACCATATTACCCATCATGTGCAACCCATGTGACTAAGAAATTAACCAGAGTTAGGGTTTGGTTAGAATTAGGGGCCAAAATAGTTAGATATAAGGACCATGGGGGCAAATACGTTAAAAATTCTTATTTTGGGCTAATATAGTAAAACTGACATAACCACAGGGGCCAAAAACGTAATTTACTCTTTCTGTTATTGTCAAACCACAAGAAAGAAAGAAAGATAAATAATAGAATAAAAAATACTTTTTTGCAAATTAATTATGCATCCACCTCACACAAACATTATTAATTTTTTAATAAGTATTTCATTATTTGTTAAACTATATGTTGATTTGTTGGTGATATGAATTGTTTTTTAAGATTAACTAACTAAAGAGTGATGGCGCATTTATTTGCCTAGTGTCATAATTTGTTAAACTTTATCTACAAAAGATTCATCTCAAGTGTATAGTAGTTTTTCAAATATAAAATTCCTTGGGAGTTGTTAGTTGGGATGCTGGTTATATAAGCAGTTTGGTTGTGAGAAGGGTCTCATGTGCGGCGGACCTTATGAGATGCGTACCTTGTTTGCAGGACCCTCAATGTGAGCTTCTTTTCCTTCGCTCTTGTATGGAGGTTAGCAAGATGTTGTTTGGCCTATGCGCCTGCCAGCCCATGTTTGTTGAGAAAGATGTATCCATTTTCGACTAGGGCCTCCAAGACGCGATCGAGGACATTGTGGTCTATGTGGGTCCGTTTTTTGAGGATTTTCAATGGAGGTTGGCATCCTTGCCGATCCGTTTTAGGGGCCTAAGCCTATATTCAGCGGAAGATGTATCAACATACGATTTTGTGGCCTCGAGAGCACAATCTTAGAGTACAAGACCACATCCTACGGGACAGTGGCATTGATTGGTTGGACGCCAGTTATGGATGTGCGATGGGTAGATTGCAAAGGTCCCTTCCCGATCTTGATCTTGATGGGTTCGCTAATAAAGACACTGCCCCTCCGAAGGCTCAAAAACTTTGGTGAGTGCCCTATATAGTAAAGCCGCCCATGATTTAAGAGAGAAGTTTGACCTATCTGTGCGCCAGTAAGCGGTGTGAGATTGTTTTCGGAGCCCCCATGCTCAAGATTTTTTTACTGTTATCCCCATAGAAGGTTTAGGCCAACACATGTCAGCGGTGGAGTATCGGTCCATCCTTAAATACCAGTTAATGATCCCCTTGTTTCCAATTAATGAGCCTGGCCCAGTTTGCCGCAAGGTTTGTTTGAATAACTTTGGGGAGCATGTGGTCCATTGCAAGGAGCTACCGGGTTTCAGATACAGACATGTTTGGATAACCCAGGAAATTTCTTAACTGGCCCGCTTGAAGGGAGATCGACTCTTCGGCTAGCGGATGTTCTTTTGTTTGGTTGGGTTGGTGGGAAACACACCTATGTGGATCTTACCGGGGTCCCCCTTGTTGGGCTCAGGGAAAACCATTTCGTGGTTGGCTAGGTTGTGTTGAAAGCGGAATCGGGGAAGGTCGCTAAGCATGATGAGAATCAACATGTTTTCATTCCCTTTTCCTTTGATACTATCCTGTCTCTTGCCCCTGAAGCTGTCGGATTCCTAGATAGAGTGCAGAATGTCGTGCACAACAATTTCTCGAAGCCGAACAAAATTAGATTTGCTATTCAAAAGAGGGTTGCGGCGTAGCTTGTTGTCTGTTTACATGTCATTGTTATGTAATTCCTTTTATCTATATCTGGTGGGTGACTGTAATTTGTTAAAAAAAAAGGTATATGACATCACCCGAAAAGTAACATTTGAAAATATGGAGCGATGTTTAAGGGAGCTTCGAGATCACACGGACCAAACCATTGTGGTCATGCTCACCACGGGAAACAAGGTTGATCTAGCTCACTTCTTGTTGAAAAAGCTTTCACAAAATTACTAACTCAGATCTATCACGGTATGAGCCAGAAAGGCATTGGGCATGGCTAGCTTGTACCAAATTGACAAATGATTAATACCGGAAGTGAAGATGATCAAGTGTCTGCTGTGAAGAAAGCCGAGTGTTGCGCTATGTAAGAGTTTGAAAACCACAATTACAAGGAAAAAGAACAATGTTATGGTTTAGGGTGAATACAGGAGTCGAACCAGAGGTCCACTGACTCTCCGACCACGTGAGTTTGTATATACACATAAAATCTAAGGTTATTAAAAAAAACCATGATTTTGGACTCTTTACATGGAGAAAAAATCCTTATGATAACTCCCAATAAAGAAATTCTAGTTCCATCATTGTTATTTTAAGTTTTAACCATGAGAACCAAGGATGGTTAAATGTATGTTGTGTTTTGACATGTGACTTTTAAGGGGTTAAAGATAAAATAGAAGCTAGTTTTGAAACTATTGATCGACACAGTGGATCAAGAGTTATCTAAATATTTAGAATTCAAATTTAAACTCTAAACTGGAAGATAATGATAAGCACTATAACAAAATAACAATAAACTAGCATATATCTCTAGCGTATACATGTATATAACTCCTGTTTAGCCTCTATAGAACAAAAGCAATTTACATCTTCATAAACACAAATTCTTTACAGAGAGAAAGGCAAATGGGGTCATTTGCAGACGACGGTTACGATGAGTTGTATAAGGTAGTTCTTATCGGTGATTCAGGTGTCGGTAAATCTAACCTTTTGTCACAATTTTCCAAGAATGAATTCAGCCACGACTTCAAATCCACAATCGGGGTTGACTTCTCAAATCGTAACATTGAAGTTGATGGCAAGATCATCAAGGCCAAAATCTGGGACACTGCCGGGCAAGAAAGGTAACGTTTTTCGCAGACGATCAAGATCTTTGTGAATAAAAATTGTTGAACACTCAACAATATATATGTGACAGATTTTTACGATCATTATGTTTTATGCCTACATTGTTGGTGCCATCATTGTTTTATTGTATGTAATGGAACATGCATAATAATAATATTATTATTATTATTATTATTATTATTATTATTATTATTATTATTATATTAAAGCTGTGTTATATAGGTAAGTATGCGTGTCAATTTTTTACATGTAATTATCTTACGTGAAAGTTGATCTAAACGAGTATGGGTTAGTCAAAAGTTGAACATGTGAATACTTTTAGCTAAACAGTTCGGGTTTTTTGACCAGGCAAGTCACTCGTTTAACCATATTACATTTTTTTTTTAAATGTGTTTTCTGAAACAACTTAATATGTGTTTAAATTTTATACACATTCATATTTTTTATGATAATCTGAATGGTTAAGAGGTAACCTCTAAATGGTAAATCATCACATGTCACATTCTTCTACCTTCTCATTGGTAAAATTCTTAATGGTTCCATTAAGAGGTAGCATCTTAATGACCATTCAGAGGCTACCAAACAGCCTCTTAAACTCATTATGTGTTTAAATTTTATACACATTCATATTTTTTATGATAAATTTCTAACTTACAGTAATAATACAGAAAGATAAACTTTTTTTAGTTAAACGTGTCGTGCTTGTGGGAATATGCGTATCGTGTTCGAACTCATGTGTCATGAGACGATTTTCATCATGTGTCATGAGATGTTTTAAACAGGGGCGATGCTTTGAAGGGGCCGGGAGAGGCGCCCGACCCCCCGAACTTTTCGGCCAGTAGTGTTATATATGCAGTTTTCGTATAGAAATTTTTGGGTATATATGTTTTCGGCCCTGCGGTTCTATAGAAATTTTTGGGTATATACGTTTTCGACCCCCCCTCCCCCCACCCGGTAAAAAATTTCAAGCTTCGCCACTGGTTTTAAAGAATAATGCTAGTCCGGTATGTTTTCATCATTGGACACATTGCTAATACAGTGTTAATTTTCTTACATTCCAGATACCGAGGCCTCACAAGCGCTTATTACCAAGGAACAGTGGGTGCGCTAATCGTGTACGACATCACCCGAAAAGTAACATTTGAAAATGTGGAGCGATGGCTAAGGGAGCTTCGAGAACACATGGAGCAAACCATTGTGGTCATGCTCATTGGCAACAAGGCTGATCTTGGTCACTCACGAGCCGTTCCAACAGAAGAAGCCAAGGCGTTTTCAAAAAGAGAGAACATGTTTTTTATGGAAACATCTGCTCTGGAGGCGTTGAATGTCGAAAAAGCTTTCACAGAATTACTGTCACAGATCTATCGCGGTATGAACCGAAAGGCGCTTGGCATGGCTAATGACCCCGGGCTTGTACCCAAGGGAGAAATGATAAATATTGGAAGTAAAGATGATCATGTGTCTGCTGTGAAGAAAGCCTGGTGTTGCTCTAAGTGAGCGTTTAGTCAGCCAAAGGTCGAACACCACGAACTAGATATTGTGGCATGTTAATATTCGTGTTATTTGCAACCTTTTTCTTCAGACTTTTTTTCTTTCTGGCAACAAGATTTAGTTCTAATTTATGCACAAGAATCATATTTGTTGATTTCATATTCGACCCATGTGTTTCATTAACATTTGTGACCCCTGAATCATCCGAACCAAGAAAGTTGTCTGGATCTACGGGTAACATATAACTTTTTTTTCATTTTGGAATATGCAATTATGAATGTGTTATATTTATAAAACATCTTTATTAATTTGAAACTTTAAATACAAACTAACAATTTTGAAAAACCATAGTATAAAAATTGACTCAAACCGGGCTATCAGATCACCAAACTGCTAAAATTGGTCTAATAACACTACATTGATCTGTTTGTAATGTGAGTTGTTTTCTACGATTAACTTACTAAGAATTTTGGCGCAGTTTTTTTTACCAAGTGTCTTTTTTTGATGAAATTTATCTACAAAAGATTCCTCTTAAGTTTATAGTACTTTTTCAAAAATATCTTCCTTCGTAATCTTTTACTTTGCATTAGCAACTTCTACATCAACAAATCACTAAAATGAATTCCTAAAGAAGGTGATGATCGGTGATGACAAGCAATTAACAACATGATGACAATTTTTAACAATTCATTTCCGAAATATGCAAGTTCAAATTATCAGGGGCGGATCCATCCCACATTTGTGGGTTCCCAGGACGTGCGTTTGGAAAAAAATGAAAAAAAAAAATAGTGAGAACCTTATAAAATTTAGAAAAAAGTAGTGAGAGTTAAAGAGAATTTAGCAAAAAAAAACTCATTAAAATAAAATCTTAGATCCGCCACTACAAATTATCATCAAATCACAAGCCTTAATAAAGATGTTATTCACTCATTTATAAGAATGTTAAGGGGGATGTATATTTTATGTTATGCACAATAGATAAACAATTGGATGAAAACTTTGACTGAAAACATACAATTCATATATAATAATTAGTATCAAGTACCCCGCTGTCACGGCCCCAGTCCCGGTTTGACCCGGTCAGGAGCCGCTAGACAGGAAACCATGGTATCTATGATCTGACAGCGGAAGATTTTACAGGATATTTTTAAAACTCAAAATGCCCGAATATTTTATTTCATCATTTGGGATAAACCCCGTTATTTTTACAATAGAGGAATTTCATAAGTAAATTCCCTTGTTTATCAAAACATGTTTATTCATTTTAACTGAGCCACCTCTTCAAGCTTGTTAGTGCTCCGTAGCACGTTTTTCTTGATTTACAGCAGGTCGCCTGAAACATGTTTTAAAAATATTTTATCAGCGGGGAAATGCTGGCGAGTCATTCAAGTAAGTAAAATGACACATTAGTTATCAATTACAGCATAAGAGCGATTACAATGGCTTCTATCTTATTTTTATCTGGCGTCGTGTCACCTGGTGACGATGGTCATACCACTATTAGGTCTTTCCCCAAGTAGTGATGTTTATCACTGTTAGGATTTATTAGCCTAACTCGTGAGAAATTAGTAATGTGCACAATACCCCACTAGCCAGTGATTAAGATAACCACGACTTACTCCCTGTAATTATAACATTTGAAAATGGAGTATTGTAAAATACTTTTGATAAAAAGAGAATGACTCACATTGCAGATTTATACGGGCAGAGTTTAGCCTACTGATTGGCCTTGTAACATAATTTAAATAACATGCACACGAACTAGGTCAGTAACTAATACAGCATTTACGATAACTCACGAGATTAAACCCTCACAACGAATGACAAAGTGCGATACTTAAACATCCATCGAATTCACGACGAATGACAAAGCATAACCCTAATATGGACAGCACTTAAACATCCATTGGATAGTTTCAATCGATCGGACATTGAATCGTAGCAGCGATCGAGTTAATACCCTGTATTGTAGCAGCGCCTCGCTATAATAATTGAAATTTCGACTTTAGAGCAGTATACTTTCGTTTTTGAGTTGTGGTTTCAACACAGAATGAAAGCTCCTGATCCAAGCTATTTATAGCTGGAATTTGGGTCTCACGCGGCCCGCGTGAGCCCACCCTTGATGTTTACGCGGCCCGCGTAGCCACCTAGTCTACGTATAGGCTTGATGGGTCACGAGTAGGGTTGCCAGATGGATGCCACGTGGATCGGGAACGCTTATCCGGTCAACATCACATTGACGCGTCTCGCGTTAACTTAAGCCTGACCCTTACGCGGCCCGCCTGAAGACCATAATTCTTGATTTCTTGATCTTTGATGTACGGTATGGTTTCAGGGTCCGGGTTTTCACTTGTGGGTCGGTTTAGGACATTTTTGAGAGTCCTTACACCCGCGTTGCGGCGGGGGCGTAAAACTTGACACGGTTTTACGAACGTTTTTAACCTATTAAATTTTTTACTAATATTTTGTTTCGGTTTACTCCTATACTTCATTTACTTAAAAAATATTTTTTACGTGCGTATTTTATGTACGGGTAGGTATAAATATGATTTGTTCTACATTCGACGTATTATATTTGTAACTATCAAATATAATACGTTTTCGTTTAAAGAAACCATTTTACGTGCATATTTTTATGTACGTTTTAGTATAAATTCAAGTTATTCTACGTTTCGAAATATATATAAATTTATAATGTTTTCACTTTGCATTTTTGTCTAAAGTGTACAAACACAATTAAAGCATGAAGTACAATCACATTAAGTACAAACACCTATTATGTTACAAATTAATAGTTATACTTTTTGTCTAAATTGTATAAAACACAATTCAAGCATGAAGTACAATCACTCTAAGCTACAAATTAATAGTTACATATAATAATATAGGGTTTTGTTTGTAATTTCGTATCTATACCACCAAGTTATAACCATTTGTCTATATTAATTAACCGTAAAGACGAGACAAGTCAATTAGTCAAATAAAAAAATATTGATATTTTATATCGTTCTCATACCATGAACACAAATTTAAGAAGGTAAATACTTTGTTATCTTGAGTTTCATCAAACTGAATCAAAGAATTATCTAAACATTCAATTTTCAAATCTAAACTCTAAAACTAGAATAAGATAATGATAAGCACTATAACAGAATAACAATAAACTCGTATACATCTCTAACGTATAAAATAAAAGCAATCTGCAATCCATATGTTTACATCTCCATAAACACAAATTCTTTTACCCAAAGAAAGGCAAATGGGGTTGATTGGAGACGACGATTACGATTACTTGTATAAAGTAGTTCTCATCGGTGACTCAGGTGTCGGTAAATCTAACCTTTTGTCACGATTTTCCAGTAACGAGTTCAGCCTCGACTTCAAGTCCACGATCGGGGTTGATTACGCTACTCGTAGAATTCAACTTGGTGGCCAGATCATCAAGGGCCAAATCTGGGACTCCGCTGGACAAGAAAGGTAACAATATTTTGTGCACACTATCAAGATATTTATGTTATTATGTATAAAACTTGTTAAACAACTAACAAATGTTATTGATTTTCTTACATCTAGATACCGAGCCATGACGAGCCCTTACTACCGAGGTGCACTGGGCGCATTAATCGTGTACGACATCACCCGAAAAGTAACATTTAAAAACGTGGAGCGATGGCTAAGGGAGCTTCGAGATCACACGGACCAAACCATTGTGGTCATGCTTGCTGGCAACAAGGCTGATCTAGCTCACCTAAGAGCCGTTCCAACGGATGAAGCCAAGGCGTTTGCGGAAAGAGAGAACATGTTTTTTATGGAAACATCGGCTCTCAAGGCGATAAACGTTGAAAAAGCTTTCACCCAGTTATTGTCGCGGATCTATCAGGGTAAGAGCCCAAAGGCGCTTGGCGTGGCTAACGACCCCGAGCTTGTACCAAAGGGACAAATGATTAACATTGGAAGTAAAGATAATCAAGTGTCTACTGTGAAGAAAGTCTCGTGTTGCTCTACGTGAGAGTTTGAACCACAATTACAAGGAAAAAGAAAATGAAGTTATGGTTTTGGGTGAATATTAGTGTTATATTGGTGTTATTATTAGCAAGATTTCCTTTTTGACTCTTTGTTATGTCATTAAGCTTTAGTTTTAATCTACATTCTACACAATGGGCTAGCATCATTTTTTAACTATGAGAATTAGATCATGTAAAACACAGGTTGCTTGTGACATATAGGGTGGAAGGGGCACCATTCGATGACCCCTTCGGTGAGCTTGTTTGCCAATCGGGAAGGTGCCGCCAACAAGCTTTTGGTGAACGGTGAAGTGGTGAAACGGTGAGTAGTCACCGATGAGAGAGGGGGGAGAGAGAGGGTTAATGGTGGGCCTCACTCTCTTCCAATCACATATGTATATATTTATTTTTTTTTATTTTTTTTTTAAAGTTGTTTGGGTAAAGCACACCTAGTGATTGAGTGCAAAATAGAGAGTGGAGAGTAGAGTTCACATAACATGGGATTATTGGCTATGAAAAATGTTTACCACTCCCAATTTAGGGAGCATCCCTTTTCACCCTTTAAGGATTAAACAAATAAACACTAGTGCAACTATGGAAGTTGGATTTATATATAAGACTATAAGACCTTTGTTTTAGGGACTCAAGCACTTAACACGGCTTAACCTGTTGAAGGTTACAAACATTTTTTTCTTAACGGCAAATTTGATTTTTACTCTTTGCAAACTTGAAATCATGACCTCCCCAATTTAGGTGTTTCTAAAAGTTTTGCTTCTCCAATTAATGAATACAAACATGTTGGTTCAGGCATTCGTTTTTGAATGGTTAAGCACTATACTGGCTTTTAATGGTTCAGACCTATTACATGTTCAACATTTAATGATTCAGACTTACTAGTTTAGCACTTACCGATTCAGAAGTTGTCACACAACCCTTAAGTGGGATTTTGTTGGGATTTAGAGGATGAAAGAATGATTGATAAAAGTTATAATATAATGAGTCGTTACCCATTAACACTCTTTAGACCATGCGTATTGCGTAGTGGTGTATTTTTAGGCGCGTTTTGAGAAGAAAACGCCCCAACCACGCCCATACATGGCCTCTGTGGGCGGTTTTTTTTTTGTTTGACAAAATATGCTTTTGGCATTGTATTTTCCACGCCCAAGATGAAAACATTTGACCAATCAGTGTTTTAGTTGAATATTATTTGTTTTATTAATTAGAAAAAATAATAATTGGGTAATTATGGGAGTGACACGCGTCGAACAACGCCCAAGGGTGGGGACATTATCCCACTACGCCTTTTTCTTCAAAACGCCTCTTGGCTGACTAGGACGACACGTGGCAAACAACGCCAAGGGTGGGGCATTATTCACCCTTACCACTACGCATGGTCTTATTATAAAATAGAGTTAATTACATAGTTAGTCCATGTGGTTTGCACAAAGTAACATACTTAGGTACTAATAGTTTAAAATCACATTCTATGGTATTAACTTTTCATTTTGTAACGTTTGGAGGTATTAACGTAATATGTAGTTTTAAAATCACATCTTATTAGTAGCTAAATATGTTATTTTGTGCAAACCACATGGACTAACTATGTTAATACTCTAGAAGTTAATACCCCAAATGTTACAAAATGAAAAGTTAATACCCTAGAAGGTGATTTTAAACTATTAGTATCTAATTATATTATTTTGTGTAAACTACAGAGACTAACTATGTAATTAATTCTATAAAATATAAACAAATTAAATTTTAAAAAAGTTAAAAGATGATCGATCAATGGGTAATCAACGGCTGCTGAAGTGACACGTGGCAAACGTAAGAGTGACATGTTAATTAACTTTTTTCAAGTAAAAAAAAGTACATATTTTGAAAGTCAAAAATATGAAAGCAGTTGCCTGCGTAAGGAACATCTGTGGGTCCCACTGACAAGACAAAAGGACGATGAAACCAATGTTTTAAAAACCGTTTTTTAAATCATACCGGGATGGCCTTAAAAATGGTTCAACCGGTAAAATCAGGTTGTACCGGGTGGTTCAACCGGATGAACTAGTTAACTCTATAATTTCATAGAGATACATACGTACATGAATTATATTGACATAACTTATCAATTTTAATTTTTTTCACCAACATAATAAATTATAATATAACTATTATCATATCCTCTTTCTTTTTCAAGTTTCAAAATACAATCTTTCCAATAACATTGCTTTACCCATACATACATACATACGTACGTACGTACCACGCGCACCAAAATAACTCTAGAATACTAAAAACCCAAACCAAAATAACCATGGGCCGGTACCGGTATTACGGTTCAAACCGGTATACCGGATTTTACCGCCGGTACGAATCTTATGTCGTTTCACTTATTTACCGGGGTGTTTCGTACCGGATTTGCTTCCGGAACCGGTAATACCGTTATAACCGGCCGGTATTTGCCGGTTTTTAAAACACTGGATGAAACATATATTTTCTCTCCCACATAACCCAAACCTATACGGATAGAAAAGGTGGTCCATGGCCCCCGCGAAAAAGTCGAGGGGTTTGTCTGCAACTTTTATAAATTAGAGGAGGGGTGACCACCGGCTTTTCTTTTTTCTTCTGCCAAACTTTCCATTCTGCGCTACGAACAGTTGTACTCTGATGTACGAGTACATTCTCTCATTCATTTCTTTTTTTCCTCAACACGTGACACACACGTGTATATATAATAAATTTAGCATAACATCATGATTAGTATTGGTCTTTCTTAATAATATACACAAATATAAATTTAACATAAGATCATAATTAGTATTGGTCTTTGTTAAAGTATAAAGTTCAAGCATATATAATCACTTATTTTTATGTAATAATAATATATTTAAAAGTTTAAAAAAATAATAAGAAAAGGCTCATCTGAGGTTTGAGCGTAAGAAAAACTAAGCTGAAACTTGATGTTCTATGTTTAAGAGACCCCTAGTTTTCTAGGGTTTGACTGTATTTGGTTCTTCGTATTCGATTACAATTCGCTCAGCTCTCAGTCTCTCGATGATGTTCTTATGAAATTATATTTGTGATTTTGTGTTTTTTTTAGAATCGTATATATTATCATGTGTTAGAATTTTAATCCAAAAATATACTTTTACACGTTATGTGTAAAAGTCCACTTTAAGCTCCAAAAGATTGAGCTCACCTTAATATTTTACACGTTATGTGTTGGTGTTTTTAGAAGGGAGGGTGGCATCATGCGTGGTCACCTAAATTCCAACGGCTATACCACGTCCCTTTCAATCCTACTCTCCTTACCGCTCCTCCATTTCCCTTCTTTCTTTCTTTCTTTCTTCCCCATTTGTGGATGATAATGTCACCATCCATACCGACTCCACCATCTCTCTCTCTGCCACTTCACTCTCTCACTTCCATACGTTCTATATCAATTCACCATTTTGTCACTCGGTCAGACGAAACCCACTACCTTTAAAAACACAAAAACTTGTGCCTTCCATGTTCATCTATAACTTCTTTACTGTAGATTGTTTTCATTCTTTTTAATAACGAAAATATTGAAAATAATTTCTTATTTATCCGAAAATCCTTTTTTTATATTGTAATTTTATTTAAGTTTTGGTATTCTTCTCTTAGGTTTGGGGGTGTGGTAAAAAGCCCCAAGCCACATCAGCGTCACGTCAGCGCCATGTCACATATGGGGTTTTAAAGCTCTCCCTTTAACTTACATGCAATGGTTTAAAACCCTTTTAAAGCCCCATATTAAAAAAATACAAAAAAAAAAGAAATAAAGAGGAAAATATTTGATTTGTTGAAAAGAATGGCCCCACCTGCACCCTTTAGCGTGCTCGTTGACGAAGTTATTCATGGTTTCATAGCTTTACCCAAGCCTAGGAAGACACGAGCGGACTATGGATCGCAGGCTATCCCTTTTTGCACTAACGTAGGGATCTAATTAATCGCCAACTACATACATTTTTGTATCATGGGATAGGGAATCAAATCATTTGTTTAAATATGTCACCTTGATTTTATATTGTTAACTTTAGTTGTTTATGGACAACAACTTTATACATACTTAGAATTTACTAAACATTATAATGAGTGTTCAAAAACTGTTAAAAGTGATCAAACTGTCGAATACAAGTTGAACATAATTACCAGCTCGACATAAAAATTATGTCCAAATCTATGAAATGGAACCCTAAACACAAGGGAAGTCAAGACAAAGTAAAGCATCAAATTATCCATGCAAAGGGATAACAAGGGGTTGGATTTTAATGTATGAATGTTGCCCTAAAAGGGATGTATGTAAAAATACCCATATTACATATTTAGCCATTTAGGTAATTGGGTTAACCTCTTATTTATGTACTTTATATCAACACCATATGTGCCTCCAATATAAAAGTTAGATTAGGAGTTAATTACACAGATGGAACCTGTGGTTTATAGCTAGTTTCGCCTTTAGTTACTAACTTTTTTTAACAGGTTTGAGGCTTGTGATTATCAGTTTGTAACGAGTTTGGGTATTAACACTAACTTTTGTTAATTTTTCTGTTAAATTTGAGTGGAATGACTAAAATACCCTTTTTGTAACTACAAGGACCATTTGTATAATAAATCATTGATTAATTACAGGGACCATTTTTGTAAATTCTTAATTCTCCTATATATTAATTTTCCTAGGAAATGAACAGTAACTTTTAAGTTTTATTATTTTAACACTATAATAACTGTTATCTTTTTTACTTTTTAAGTTTGATAAGCTTGGTGTTAACCGGTACTTGTATCAAAAATACCGGTTCGTTATCGGTACATGAAGGTAAAAACCAGCATCAGCCTGGTATATAAAATGCCAAAAGTCGGTACCGGATTGAGTTTGATAATCTTATAGTTTGAGAAATTTGGTACTGCTACCCAGTACCATTTGCTCATCCCTGATCACGGGCACCGTACGAACAACAACGGTATCGTACAACTTTTTTTTTAGTTTCGGGGGTAGGGATGAGCTCGGTGCCAACTGATACCGAAACGGTATTGGTACCGAAAATACCAATTACGGTATCGGTATATGAAGGTAAAAACCGGTAGCGAACCGGTACCAGGAACGCCAAGGTAAAAACCGGTAGCGAACCGGTACCGAAAATACCGGTTACGGTATCGGTATATGAAGATAAAAACGTCAGTACCGAACTGGTACTTAGGATCTTTCGGTTCAGGAAATTCGGTACCGGTACCCATTACTATTTGCTCATCTCTGACTACGGGTTTCTACCGAACAACATCATTACCATACAACTTTTTTAGTTGATTTTATTTCGGTTTTTTTTAGTGTTTTATTTTACATTTTCTTTTTATTCTTGTCAGCGATTATGTGTGCAATGCGCTCGTAGTGATTTCAAACACATATAAAAACAGACTAAATAACAAAATAAGTTCGCCGCAACTCGGCGACGGTTTATATAACTAGTTTAAATAAAAACAAAAGGGTCCCTGTTGGCCACCATGGATATACATCGGGAAATCTTGTTCTTGGTTAGTATTCTATATTTGAAGTTGTCTTTTGAGACCAGAAATGAAACTAGTTCGGGTTTAAACAATTAGAAATGGGTTCGGATTAAAACGATTTGGTTGATCTGCAAACAAGTATTTGTTTCATTTCCTTTTGAATTTCTTTTAAAGGCAAATTTCATATGTTTTCTGGTGTGACAAATTTCCTAATCCATTTTTCTTTTTCTTTGAAATTTTCCTTAAAGAAAAGTATATAATTAAATATTAACTTGTTTTTGTAAATAAAACGATTCAAAAGGTTATAATTATATAATAAAGTTTGGGTCACTTTTCCCGTTCACTTTTCAACAAAGTTTTTTTATGTCATCAGTGGTTTTCATGTTGGAGGGTGAAATCTCACTTCATTAGGTTCGGTAGAAATGGATTTGATCATGGTCCCTTTTGTTTTTATTTAAATTAAGAATTTACAAAAATGGTCCCTGTAATTAATCAATGATTTATTATAAAAATGGTCCTTGTAGTTACAAAAGGGTATTTTAGTAATTCCACTCAAATTTAATAGAAAAATTAACAAAAGTTAGTGTTAATACCCAAACTCGTTACAAACTGATAATCACAAGCCTCAAACCTTTTAAAAAAAGTTAGTACCCAAAGACGAAACTAGCTATAAACCACAGGGTCCATATGTGTAATTAACTATTAGATTAGATAAGATAATACAAATCCCGTCAATGTTGAATTATATAACGATTATGTCATGTTTATATATTCTTTTTAATAACAATATTTGTATACCTAAATACCACATAACTTTACGCTTGCAAGGATTTGAACCCAAACAACTTTTGTGGGGACATACACCATACAACTAAACCACTAGTTCATATTTATTTGGATTCATAATACCATGGGGTATGGTGGGCGTGGGTTTGAGGGCATGAGTTGACACGTGGAAAACAAACCCAAACCCACACCCATGGGGTATGGTGGGGCTTGGGTTGGGGGCATGAGTTTGGTTTGGCCATTAAGAGCCTGCCATGTCACCTTGCTAGCCCGCCCCACGCCCGGCTTCAAACCCAAGCCCCAAGGGCCACGTCCAAACCCAAGCCCTCGGGGTGGTGGCTTGGGCGTTTTCAGCCAACCCACGCCCCAACCCAAGCCCCATACCACATAGCCTAAAATACAACAACAACAACCATGCCCATTAAATCCAGTAAAAAGCAAAGTTAATGATAGGGTTTGGGAGGGTGGGGTGTAGGCAAACATTACCCCCTATCATTGAGGATAGACATGCTGCTTCTAAATAGACCCCCAACTCTATAACAAAAAGCACTAAAAGAGTAGTAGAAAACTACCCAGGACAAAAGAAGCGGTGAAAGCAAGAAACAGTAAAGCGAAGGTAAGTATAGCATCATAGAGCAACATACTCATATACATATAAATATCGTACGACAATCACCCTCCAAGACAACCTACAGTGTAGGTAAATCTACTCCCCATATGACAACACCCGACTACTTCTTACCTAACTTCTAAAAATCCTTAAATTTAATCCTACGTCTCCACGAACTCCTATCTTTTACCAACTCCTATTTGGGTCTACCTCTACCCCTCTTTCCATTTACAGTGTGGGTTTTCACTACTCTAACTTGTGTTGTTGCCTGCCTCCTCTTCACATGCCCAAACTATCTCAATCTCTCCTCCTTAATCTTATTTGTTATTCTAGTCACCCTTAACCTTTCCCTAAAAACCTCATTTCTTATTGAGTAAATTACAAGTTTTGTCCTTTATCTTTGTATCAAATTTCAAGCGGTGTCCTTTGTCTTTAAAATTGATAAGTTTTGTACTTAATGTTTGAAAATCTTACACGTTATGTCATTTAGCCCTAACTCTATTAATTTTACTCGTTAAGTGAAGGGTACATTCGTCTTTTTATCTCATTATTAAAAAAACATTTCAAAATAAATGAAAAACTTATAATTAACTCTTTTTAAAATAAACCCTCTTAAAAAAAGAGAGAGACAGAAGCCTGGAGATAGAGAGAAAAAGACAGAGAGAGAGAGTAAACGAAGAGAGAGAGGGTGACGGTGGTGGGTGTGGACGTCGGAGATGACGACGATGGTTATGGTCAGACTTCAGACTGGTGTCGTAGTGGAAGGGTAACGGCGGCGATAACGAGTTAGGGTTCCGGCAAGGTATGAAGAGAGAAGAGGGTCGACTTTGGTCTTCAACCGACCGACCATTCTGCTATGGAGACAACAATGGTGGATGTGATCATTTGTGATGACAATGGTGCAGTTTGTGAGTATTGGTGATAGTGACGGAGTCGTTATCGGCGGGTAAATTAAGAGTTTTCTTTAGCGGCGTTGTCGATTAGCGGCTTCTCGAGGTCAATGTTTTGATCACTGGTTCGACTCTTTGGGCGTACACGTAGTTTATATGAATGATATTTGTTTTCTAGACTCCTCAATCTATCAAGAAATTTGAATTGGGTATTGGGTTTCTTGTTGTGTTTAATTTGGGCAAACTACTATTGTATCAATTTCTGATCTATTGGTATCAGTTCTAAGTTGTGTTTGTTTGAAATCACATATTTGTTTTGTTGAAATATGGTTAGAGAGACTATATATTGGAATTTAGTTAAAAAGAGGAGAAAAGGGTTGCAGAGGAGGTATTCGACATTTTATGTCAATAAGTTTCGGAATATAGTATGTGTTCATATAGTGGTTGAAGGGTTAAGAGGGAGGGGTGGTCATCACTTGCAAAAATTCTATCACTCACAACACCCAATCAAGTTCCGTCATATCATCAACCATTTTTCCATCACTCACATCCTTTTTAGTGGCAATGGTCATCACTCACAACACACAACAATAAACCCTCACATCCATTTATCACTCACAAGCCCATAACGCGTTGATTTTATAACGGAATGGATTCCATCACTCGTTGAATAGTTGGTGGCGATGGGCATTTCAGCAAGTTCCACGCGTGGAACTTCTTATCACGCACAAAAAATTAACCACCCCGCCTCCCCTAAGAGCTTGTAATTATGTTATATATGCCCTAATAATGGTTGATGGAGAGGAAATGGAGTAGGTTGGAAACAAATATCAAGTTGAGTTGGGACAGAGCAACATGGTGATTGTGGTAGATAAGGGTCTGTGAAAGATATTACTAAAATGTTTATTTTTTAATAATTAGATAAAAGACCAATTTACTCTTCATTTAACCAGTAAAATTAATAAAGTTAGGTCTAAAGGGCATAACGTGTAAGATTTTCAAACATCAAGTACAAAACTCATCATTTTTTAAAACAAAGAACACCGCTTGAAATTTGATACAAAGATTTGATACAAAGATAAAGGACAAAACTTGTAATTTACTCTTTCTTATTTGGTCTAACCTTGTGTGACCACACATCCACCTCAGCATGCTCACCTCTGCTACCTCCATCTTGTGTACTTGTGTTTTCTTAATAGAACAGCAGTCTGTCCCATGTGACATGGCAGATCTTACTACAACCTAATAGAATTTACTCTTTAATTTAGTTAGGAACCTTGAATCGCACAATATCCCAGTGTCTGCTTATCACCTACACCAGTCAGCATGAATGCGGTGAGCTACATCACTATCTAAATTCCTGTCTCTTTGTACAAACGGTCCTAAATACTTGAACTTAGTCGCTTCTGGACCACCTGACCTTCAATGGTGATTTGAGTGTCTTTGACAGCCCCTGCATCACTGAAAGCACAGTAAGGGTACTCAATCTTAGAACAACTAATCCTTAAATCCTTGCCATCTAAAGCTACTCGCCATTACTCTAAATTCTCATTCAACATCTGTTTAGTCACTGACTCACTGCAACTAAAACATTATCATCTGCAAAAAGCATGCACAACAACACTGTTTCCTGAATCGGCTGTTCTATCGACTTGAACAGCTCATCCATGACAATCACATAAAATACATAAAATAAAATAAAAATTGGTTAATATTTTTACATGTGTAGTCTATATTTTTCTCCTTTGTCTCATTCTGTTTGAAATTTAAGGAAAATGGAACATAGAAAGCATGTTCGAGAATTGCTTGTTTTATCGGTTCTTTACTTTAACCAGTTAAGCTGCCCCAACTGTTTTCAAACCATAATGAATGAGTTTCTATATCAAAACCAAAAAGAAAGATGAAGATGGAAATAAATGCAGAAAGGTGGTAACAAAACATAAACTTTATTGCAAAAATTTACGATATTTGTTTTGTTGATTAATTGATTTTCGACAAAAGAAAGAATATCTTTTGGTTTGCAACTATTTCTAGAAAGGAAATTTACATACTTACATACGTCGAAATAGTGCTTCGTTTAGTACGAGATGTGGTTTATGTGAACAATTGAAATATGATTTAGAGGAAAAGATATATGGAACGGATAAACGAATAGTTGAACCAAAAATAGAAAGTCCAAATTTAGCGAATAAACTCGTGATCAGGAGTGTTTGGAGAATTGGAGGAAAGGATCATAGTAGCCCAAGGAAAAGCCATTGTAAACACAAGAGCATCCAACTTTCCTATAGGTTTGATCTCCCGACGGTCCTCCCTTCTTAGATCTCGTATGCATGGAATGGTACCGCTAACACAAACATCGCTATTTACCACTATCTTCTACATCCCACAATCATCTTCAATTCAACACCACCATCTAGTATCAAAAAATAACTCAAACATAACCTTCTTCTACAAAAAAGTGAAACTCATGAAAGAAGATCTTAGATCTAGCAAGCAGTAAGCACTAAACATAAAACAATTAAGACACTAGAATTTCAAAGCATAGACCAAATCATAAACTAACAATATGTAAGAAACATAAAAATGGAAATCAAATATTAGATCTCTAAAAATTTAAGTAATAATACAGATGTCCAATAAGCTTTTCTTCATATTAAATCCTAAATTTAAGTATAAACTATATACACGGGAATGACTCACTTGATAGAGGCACATACCTCTTAGAGGGAAGATCCCCCATATTCATGTCAGAAAGAAGACGATAATTTATAGTATAGGGGCTAGTGTGTAACATGGTGTCTTATATAAACACCTTTTCTTGTAAACCCTAATTTTAATTTTTCCTCTACAATCTAATACAAGCCCCTATTTTTCTCTACACCGATTGATATGGTATCAGAGCAGTGTTCTTGATTCTTGAACACGGTGCTCATCATCTACAATCTATCCCAGCCAATTCAATCTCAAACCAGAAAAACTCGACAACAAAATCAAACTCAAACAAAAAAAAAAAACCAAAAAATCCGACCACAGTTCCGGCAGCCACGGTTCCGGCACAATCCGAACACGGTTTCGCAGTCTGGGGCTCAGGCACGATCTGTTGTTGATCTTTGTTTTGTGATGAACAAAGAAACCACAAAATAAATATTGTTTTGTTTACTCTGATCGAAGATACCAACACAAAATAAATCAATTGTTGACTTGCTTTTCTCTTGGTCCACGCAAAACAATAATAAAAAGGATGCAAAAGGATGATGACGGCTGTGGAATTTATTATGATTGGCTAATCAAAATAAATCAAGCAAACAACCTTTTTTTGCTTCTTCTGGTCGCGGCGGTAGAATATTATTTTAGGGTTCAGCGGATTTATTTGTTGGGAGTAGGGTTTTGTATCAGTAGTGATATAGTCTCTCGGCGACTTTAAATCTTGAACGCGAGTTCAAGTGTCTAGTGTATTTGATAAATACGCTGGTCAGCTGGTTAGCGTATTTGATAAATACGCTAGTAAGGGAATGTGTTTCCGGCGTATTTGATACATCTCTAGCGATTTTAATCTTGAACGCGAGTTCAAGTGTCCAGCGTATTTGATAAATACGCTGGTCAGTTGGTTTGTCCGTAACGACAGCGTATTTTTCCCAAAAAAAAAAAACTGTTTGAAGATGGTTAATCACAGGAACTATGAGTTGTTGAAAGACTATCCATCAACAAGTGGGGGAGCCTATTTAATAACACAGAAAACTAGTGATCAAGTCAGTCCTTGGATATTTGATTGTGGAGCCACTGATACGATGACGTACGAACCATCGGACTTCGTCTCTACAAAGAAACCAAACAGAACCCACATCAAAACTGCAAATGGCGAAAACGTCTTAGTAAAGGGAGGAGGAACTGTTGAAATATCTCCCAATCTGAGACTGTCAAATTGTTTATATGTTCCTTCGTTAACACACAAGTTGTTATCAATAAGTCATGTTACAAAGGAACTCAATTGCACAGTTCTAATGCATCCTCATTTTTGTATCTTACAGGACATTAGAACTGGAAAGATAATTGGGCGTGGTACTGAACGACAGGGCTTATACTATGTGGATGAGGTGACTCGGTCAGGAACTGCGATGCTTGCTCACGGAACAAAGAGTAGAGAAGCATGGCTTTGGCATAGGCGATTAGGGCATCCTTCCGTAGGATATCTACACCTTTTACTTCCTGAACTCTTCCCATCCAACAGTACATTAGACTGTGAAACATGTGTCTTAGCCAAAAGCCATAAGAAACCATTTAAACCAAGTAACACTAGGGTCAGTGAACCTTTTTCCCTAATACATTCAGATGTTTGGGGCCCAGCTGAGACTAATGGAGGTCAAAATTTCCGGTTTTTCCTACTATTTGTTGATGATTGTACCCGTATGACATGGGTGTATTTTTTAAAACACAAATCTGAGGTCTTTGACAAATTCAGACTGTTTTACACCATGGTCCAAACTCAATTCAAAACCAACATTCAGATCTTACGATCTGACAATGGAGGGGAGTATGTTAATAACTCCATGAAACAATTTATTCAAGAGAAAGGAATGATCCACCAAACCACTTGCCCAAAACACCCAGAACAGAATGGTGTAGTTGAGCGGAAAAATGGCATTCTGGTAGAAATGGCAAGAGCCTTTATGCTTGAATCCAAAGTTCCTACCAGAACTGAACAATCCAAACTTGACCCATGTGCCGAGAAATGTGTCTTTGTCGGTTATGGGGTGAATCAGAAAGGATACAGATGCTATAAACCATTACGACGTCGTGTAATTACCACTATCCACTGTGATTTTCTTGAAACAGAATATTACTATCAGTCCCATCTCAGTGGTCAGGGGGAGATAGAGCATGAGGACTCACTGAGATGGTTGAAGTGGACTCCATTTGCAAGCGAAGAAGTGTCATCTTATACATCCCCACATACTGAGCCTGTCGAAAGTCTCACCCAAGAATCATCCAGACTGGTGTCCGAGGTAAGTGACTCTCAAAATCTTGACTCTCAAAATCTCGAAAATGTGATTGAACCTAACAGTCATGAAAGTCCCGAGGTAATGGAACAGGTGGAGATTGTTGAGCAAGGAGATTGTTGAGCAAAACAATGCAGCCCAAGGGGAAGTCGAATCTAACGAACAACATGATGGAGGCGTTGGAACAACACCGGGAACATACGTTTTACCTCCGAGAGCCAATAGAGGGGTTCCTCCAAAACGGTATTCCCCAAAAAGGGAAACTAGAACTTCAAGGTATCCTGTAGCTAATACGGCTGACGGGAACTTATCTAACAGTGCGAAAGCATTTGTTACCTCTCTATACTCCGAACAAATACCTAGTTCCGTAAAGGAAGCCCAAAGTCAGAAGAACTGGAAAGAAGCAATGGAAACGGAGATGCATGCTCTTATGAAAAATAACACATGGGAGAAGTGCAGCCTCCCTAAAGGAAAGAAACCAGTTGGATGCCGATGGGTGTATTCAATCAAATATAAACCAGATGGTTCCATTGGAAGATACAAAGCTCGGCTTGTAGCCAAGGGTTACACTCAGACGTATGGGATCGATTATTCTGAGACATTTTCTCCGGTGGCAAAAATGGACACCATCAGAGTCCTTTTTTCTGTGGCAGCCAATAAGAAATGGCCTCTCCTCCAGTTCGATGTTACAAACGCATTTCTCCATGGAGACCTAACGGAAGAAGTCTACATGGAAGCACCTCCAGGTTTTGGAGTGGGTTTTAAGGAGGGGGAAGTCTGTCGGTTGAAAAAGTCTTTATACGGGCTGAAACAGTCTCCTCGGGCATGGTTCGGAAAGTTCACTTTGGCCATGAAGGAATATGGGTATCACCAAAGTAATGCTGATCATACCATTTTTCTCAAGAAAAGAAATGGTCTTGTAACGTGCTTGATCATATATGTAGACGACATGATTATTACCGGAAATGATGTAGAAGAAATAACACGACTGAAAAAGAATCTATTCTCAAAATTTGAAATGAAAAACCTTGGGAATCTCAAGTATTTTCTCGGGATAGAAGTTCTTAGGTCTAAAAGGGGAATCTTCATCTGCCAAAAGAAGTATGTCCTGGATCTCCTGGCAGAAACCGGGCTGATTGATTGTAAACCGGCGGATACTCCAATGGTGGTGAATCACAATCTTCACATGGAACTTAATGGAGAGCTTGCAGACAAAGAAAGGTATCAACGGCTCATGGGCAAGTTAATTTATCTCTCTCACACTCG
The DNA here is from genome assembly GCA_030545235.1 of Helianthus tuberosus. Classification (NCBI taxonomy): domain Eukaryota; kingdom Viridiplantae; phylum Streptophyta; class Magnoliopsida; order Asterales; family Asteraceae; genus Helianthus; species Helianthus tuberosus. The sequence goes on along the minus strand of CM060437.1, from coordinate 23,620,577 downwards.
TCCTGATATAGCTTATGCTGTTGGAGTAGTAAGTCAGTTCATGCACCAACCACAAGTTGCCCACATGGAAGCAGCTCAGAGAATTTTAAGGTATCTCAAGGGGACCGCAGGTCATGGAGTGTTGTTTAAAACAAATGGACATTTAAATGTTGAGCTCTACACAGATGCAGACTGGGCAGGAGATAAAGGAAACAGAAGGTCAACATCAGGATATTTCTCTTTGGTCGGTGGAAACCTGGTTACATGGAGAAGTAAGAAGCAAAAGGTGGTTGCTCTATCGAGTGCAGAAGCAGAATTTAGAGGTATAGCCCGAGGGTTAAGCGAAGTTCTTTGGATCAGGAAGCTACTAGAAGACATCGGCTTCTCCCAAAGGGAACCAAGCAAAATTATGTGTGACAATACGGCTGCAATACAGATCTCAGAAAACCCTGTTCAACATGATCGAACGAAACACGTGGAGGTAGATCGACATTTCATCAAGGAGAAACTGGAGGAAAAATCATAGAGCTCCCATATGTGCCATCTAAAGATCAACTCGCATATATTCTTACAAAAGCCATCAACGGAAACGCGTTTAGTAGCTGCCTAAGCAAGTTAAGTATTGGTGATCCCACTACTCAACTTGAGGGGGAGTGTCAGAAAGAAGACGATAATTTATAGTATAGGGGCTAGTGTGTAACATGGTGTCTTATATAAACACCTTTTCTTGTAAACCCTAATTTTAATTTTTACTCTACAATCTAATACAAGCCCCTATTTTTCTCTACACCGATTGATAATTCAAACCTAGATAAGGAGTAATAATTTAAGTATAAACTATAATAGGGTAAAGAAATAAGATTAGGTGTTAAAAAATATACATTATAAGATTATTTTTACATTGACCAAAAGGGCTAAGATCAAATAAAAAGTTAATTTTGCCTAAGTAGGATGAGAAGTAATCTTAACCATTCATTTTTCAAATCAATGGTTAAGATAAAAGTGTAGGAAAAAGGAGGAGTGCAAGTGTATCTTGGGAAAATCATATTTATAGACTTTCTCTCTCCACATGCAAGACACATGCATATTTCACCCCCATTTTTTAAACGTTCATAACTTTTTTATACGACATTATTTTTTCATAAAAATTTCACCGTAAAATCGAGCGTTTTTTTATCTTTAATTTGAGTACCATATTGCTATATAAAATATGAAGACTAAAAAAACCCACTAAAATGTGTTGTAATTCTATGTTGTAGAACATTTTTTTGTGCTGGATTTTTGTACTATATTTTTGTGCTGAATTTTTTTTTCTTAAATTTTTTTTCTCAATTTTTTGTGCTGGGTTATTTTGTACTACATTTTTTTTCCTGAATTTTTTCGTGCTATATTTTTTTGTACTACATTTTTTGTGCTATATTTTTTTGTACTAGATTTTTTTGTGCTATATTTTTTTTTACTACATTTTTTGTGTTATATTTTTTTTACTATATTTTTTGTGCTAGATTTTTTTGTACTAGATTTTTTTTGTATTTTAAAAAAACAAAAGGGGTGTCATATGTCATTTTCACTCATATTTATAAGGACCAAAATGCCCTTCATTTCTATTTATTAGGAATGCCACATATCATCATCACAATACTTCTTAGGCTACTTAGGCATAATCCACTTTTTAGTGGATCCTTACCCATAAATTAAAACCATGATATATATATACACAACTCACTATAACTTTTCCACACTAATTCAAACACTTAAGATATAGTTCAAGCCGTAAGCTAGAGGTAGGCTTTATTAATAATTTTAGGTGTTGGAGCTGTCTGCTATAGGTGCAAATAAACAAATTGTAATCACTAGTATAAGTCAAAGATACTTTTAGACTGTTGCCCACGTTGATAAAACAAAGGGCTAATCACGAAAATAGCCATTAAACGGTCAACTTTTCAGAAATGGCCAACTGAAACGGCTCCACGAGCCTTTACAAGAATTCTGACACGGCATAAAAGTGTTTTCCTCAACAACCACTAAGCTTTTGACACGTGTACAACTCTGTTCAGTCCCTGTCTTCTGCCCCATGTTCAGTCTGTCTTCCTGTCTTCTCCCCCACCTTTTTCATCACCACTACCCCACCGTCAACATAAAGATCACCGATCAACTTTTATCATCTCCACCTCCACCATCATCGATCACACTACCCACCTCCGATTACCCCATCACATTGCCGACGACCTTCTCCCTGTACACGACCACCGATCAACTTTTAACATCTCCGACCGCGGGCCGAGGGTGTCGACGTCGTCGGCGAAGCCGTGGGGTGGGTTTAATGATCCGGATAGCTGTGGTGGTCGGTGAGGGTGATGGTGGTTTACGGTGGTGGTTGGTTGCAGGGTGGTGGTGCTCGGTGAGGGTTGTGGTTAGTTGCAGGGTGGTGGTGCTTGGTGAGGGTGGTGGGAGGTTGCAGGTTGGTGGTGGGAGGTAAGGGTGGTGATGGTTGCAGGTTGGTGGTGGGAGGTGAGGGTGGTGATGTTGCTCGATGAAGATGAAGAAAGGGAGTATGGTGTGAGTTGTGAAGAAGAAGAAACAGCAGAGAAAGAAAGGTGGGAGGAAAGAGAAATAGGAGAGAGAAAAAGTGACAAGTGATGGGGATGTCTTAACAGTTAACACGTGTCAAAAGGTGATTGGTGTCTGAGGAAAGTTCTTAGGTTATGTTTTGAGCCGGGTTGGAATACGTGTAACGGCTTGGGGAGCCGTGTCAGTTGGCCAAAATTGAAAAAACGGCGCTGACTTGGCTATTTTCGTGATTAGCCCTAAAACAAAACTTTGAGTAATTAAAATAGAAATTCACACACCAACTTAAGTTTGCAATCGGGTTGGTAGAGCAACCTAGGTTGCAACCAAACTCAGGTGCGCAACATAGAAGGAGGCGGGGGAGGGGGCCTGACCCCCGAACTTTTCATTCAGTAGTGTTTGGTATGTAGTTTTCGTATAGAATTATTTAGGTATATACGTTTTTGACCCCCCGGTTTTATAACTTTTTAAGGTATATACGTTTTCGATCACTCCCAATATCCAATCAACTCATGCCATGTCATCACCCAATATTCTATCACTAGTGATAGAAATGTAGTGGGGGTGGTCACTAGTGATAGAATTCCATCACTCCCAAAATTTTTTAATTTTTATTTTAAAATTAGAAATTAACAATAAAACACTAAATTATAAATTTCATTAAAATTAAAAAATAAATTACATAGCAAAATAAAAAAAACAACTAAACATTGGAAAAAAAAACTTAAATTAAAGGGGTGGCATCTCCCAACCCCACTTTACGCAAATCTCGCGCTTTTGTTGAATCACAATTGACTTAAACGGTTCGTCGAGATGGGCGTGCTTTTCACACAAGATTTTTAAATCATTTTGTCTTTCAACCGTTTTCAAGTGTCCCATGTACGCATGCTCGCGTTCAACTTTTAGGGACATAATTTTTTCTTTTCTTTGTTCGGCCTTCTTGTATTGCGTCATTTTCTCCTCTTCGATTCTGGAGATCGACTCCGCCACCGCTTCCTTTCCTTTGCTTGACGATTCACCACCTCTCATGCGGCGTGGCCTTGTAGGTGTATCTTCTTCAACGGGGTCGTCAACGGGTTGATCGGGTTCGTCAAGGGGGTCTTCGTTTAAGTTCATTTGGGGCAAGTTATCCGACGCGGAAGTCGTGTAGTTCCCCGAATCGGATGTCTTTGATCTTTTCGAACCTCCTCGTTTTTTTGGAGCTGTACGACCACGCATGTCAACCAACTCAACCGGGACCCACTTCGGGTGATTTCTCGCAACTTCCCATGCCGCCACGTGTGGAAAACTTCTCTTTTTGTAGAGATCGCAATACTCTTCGGTGGCTTGTCGCATGATTGTCGCCTCGCTCCTCGCTCGCTCCACTTTGTGGATTTCGGTTCTACAAAAAATATAAAACGTTATGTATTTAAAAAAAAATCTGTTTTCTGTTTTAAAAAAAATAAACTGTTTTCTGTATTTAAAAAAAACTGTTTTCTGTTTTTTATAAAAAAACTGTTTTCTTTTTTTTAAACTGTTTTCTGTTTTTTATAAAAAAAAACTGTTTTCTGGTTTTTTTTTAAACTGTTTTCTGTTTTTTTTATAAAGAAAACTGTTTTCTATTTTTTTTAACTGTTTTCTGTTTTTTTTAAACTGTTTTCTGTTTTTTTTTTAAATAAAAACTGTTTCTGTTTTTTTTTAAATAAAAACTGTTTCTGTTTTTATTTAAAAAATCAGTTTTGAATGAAAAAAGATTAAACTTTATAAAAAACATACCTTTTGAATGAAACAAGCGTTGAATTTACTAATTTTCCCGTTCAAATCCGTCCATTTCGACGTCATTTGGTCCATGTTTCGTGCCTTTGCACCGGGAAGTCGGCTAAAATGATTAATGACCCGTCTCCAAAACGCATCCTTTCTTTGCTCGTTGGCATGTTTCTTGTTCTCGGAGATGTGCAAGTACGCCTTCACCAAGGACACCTCATCCTCGCTCGTCCAATGTTGTCGGACGGTTGGGAGGATTTCTTGAACGTCATCATTTTCTTCTTCTTCCTCTTCCTCTTCTTCTTGTTGTTCTTCAACGTAATCATCATCTTCATCGTCGTCAAGACTTTGTTGTGGTTCACGATACGCGTTTGCAAAATGATGGATGAGGGTGTTGTCTTCTAGTAGTGGGTCGAGTTGGTGGGGTTAGGTTTGATACGTTTGGGGTTGAAATTGATGAGGTTGAAACGGTGGAACGAACGGTTGGTTTTGATACGTTTGTGATTGAAAGGGTGGATATTGTTGGGTTTGAAAGGGTGGATATTGTTGGGTTTGAAAGGGTGGGACTTGCTCGGGTTCGTCTTGCAACCTAAAGCGCGTCGGCTCGGCAAGATTCGCTCGAACCTTGGGTCTTACGGGATTTTTCTTCGTACCCGGACCTCTTTTTTTCAAACCCCCACCTCTCTTGCTTGAACCTTCCATGTTTCTTGTAAAATTATTTTTGAAATCAAATGGAGAATTGTATGATTTTTTGAAGTGAGTTGGATAAATTTTGATATGAAATTGATTGGGTTTGATAGATTTTATATAAAACTTTCAAAAAAAAAAAAAAAACCCCAACGTTCATTTTTACCCCCAACGGTCACAAACGTCACAATCAAACAGATCTTTTTTTGAATTTCAACGCGTTATGGGTTCAACGCGTTTCATTTTCCACGCGTGATAGCGGTAGCGGCGGCGGTGTGCGTGATTATATAACGCGTGACGGGGGATCATCACGGACCGCCCCGCCTGGCCTAATATTCAAACTTAGGGTATGTTTGGCGTTGAGCTTTTAGTAGCTTTTAGGAGTTTCTAGCTTTAAATTTTTAAGAAAAAACCCTACTCAATAAAGAATCTTGTTTGGTTGAATGAGTTTGATGCATTTAGCTTAGAAGCTTGAAGCTTTTGGTTGAACGCTCCTACTAGTACCGTTTAGAAGGAGCTACAAGCTTTTAGGGAAAAATGATTATTTTAACCTCTAAAGATAATGAAGTTTTTAGTTATGTTTTTTAGTTATGTCTATTTTGATCATTTTATTAAAAACTCTAGCTACTTTGCCAAACACCTAAATATATCTAAAAAAGCTACAGCTACCAGCTTGCATCCTCCAGCCACCAGCTACTTTTGACAAACATACCCTTAAACAAAAACTATTTTTTTAACGGCAAATTTCTTTTATTCATGTCGTCTGTGGGACTTGAACCTAAGATCTCACTCTCCCAAGGTGTTTAAATGTTTTGTCTTTACCAATGGACCTAAATACACAGGATTTCTTAATTTTTTTTTTTGAACATCCCAATATAAATTTTATAAAAAATTAGAGTTCAATAAAAAAAAATATATATTTAGGTTGGGATGAGTCGTGAATATGTGTTAAAAATTAAGTAGGATTAGATTGTATATGCGGAAGGAAGAAAGAGATATTATTGATTTTGGAAATTATAATAAGAATAGTAACTTTATACATACATGGAATTTTGTCAAAAGTTAATGCCTTTAAAAAAAGTAACGAATACTTATCATTTTGTCAAAACTTCAAGTATAAAAAGGTTATCTCATTAAAATCTGTTGAAGAGCAACAAAGCATATATGAAAAGATAGCACTGACCCTTAATTCCACATGTATTGTAAACAGGATGAGCAAAAAAAGGAGGTATGGTAGGTTTTTTTTTTTTTTTTTTTTTTTTGTATTAGTAAAATTGCTTTATACCGAACGTTATTGATACGAGTGTTCAAAAATTGTTAAAAGCGATTAAACTGTCTTAAACAAGTTAATGATAGTTACCGCTCGACAAAAAATTCAATCCAAATTTATGAGACCGAACCCTAAACACAAGGGAAGTCAAGGTAAAGCATCAAATTATCCATGCAAATGGATAATAAGGGGTTGGATTTTAATGTTTGAATATTGCCCTTTATAGAAAATATGTCAAAACAACCTTATTACATATTTAGCCATTTAGGTAAATAAATGAACCACTTGTATATATACTTATGGTGTAGGGAGTGGTTAGACACTTGGATTATATAAACTTTCAAATTACCCAATCAAACAGTGTCACGTCATTTTACCTATTTTGTTTACTTATTGCTAAAAAACGTTGACGGTAGTTAGACACTTGGATTAGGTAAACTGTTATTAAAAAACATATAAATCAAAAGCTGACAACTTCATCTCTCACAAACAACTTCACCCCGCATCGGTAAACCTTTACCGCTCAAACAACTTCGCCGATCGGTAAACACCATCGGCGGCGGTGTTACCGATCGGTAATCGCCTTACCGATGATGTTTACCGCACCACCCCGTATACCCATATATAGTTATATCAAAACATATGTAAATCCTAATTGAAGGAGTATGGTCTCAGATCTTGTGTCGGCTTACACAATGTTAGGTGAAATGTATATTGTACACAATGTATATTTGGTGAAATGTATATTCTACACAATGTTTGTATTTAATTTCTACATTAATTATTTTAGTACATTTGAGTTAATAAAGATTTATTTCAACAAAAAAAAGTACAATATGAGTTGAATAAACTGGTGAACCGGAGTTAATGTGAAGAAAAAGAAGTACAATATGAGTTGGATAAATGGGTGAACCGGAGTTAATGTGAAGTGGATATTAGGTGCAACCCGTTTTGTCCCGGTTGACGTGCCTCCTACTCTATGAGTTAGGGGTAGGTAGGCCTACAAATCTCCTATTGGTCCCTTTACTATTGAAAATGACTTTTTCCTTAACTTCTTTTGCAAATTTTGGCACCTATTACAAAACATTGTGGTCCAAGTGTTCAACCCTTGAATGTAAAACTTTTATGTTTTTGAATGGAAAATTTGTATAACAATGTAATTCTTTCTTTAAACATTATTATAGATATAAATAAATAATGTTGCTAAGTTTATTCTTAAACTTTTTCTTCAACCTATTTGGATGATTGTGGATTAACTATATAGAGTTGATTTTTCTGTAAGTCAATAAGTCGGGTCATTTCATCAAATATCGTATAATTTTGTTTCAGATATGTATACATGGGTTAGTTTAAGTTATATACAAGTTTGTATCGTAAAGGTAAGTATCACATCATGTGATTAGTTTTTATTGAAATAATATATTATTTGTATACAAATACAACATACTCAACATGGTATTCATAAATATCGAAATTTGGTATCGACAGTGAAAGGTCTTGTTACAATTGGGAGTAGTAATAGGTCTTGTACGATCAATTCTACTTCTCATCACAAAGACGATGAGGTGTGACAACTCAATGTACTATATTGTTCTACGAAAGGTGTGTCTTATACCAATAAATGAAAATTCAGTGTCATGAACGGACATAAAATTAATGTTTCTTACACTTACACAACAAAATAACAAATTTATTGTATAACTTAAAACATACTAATGTAGTGTTATAGGATTGGCAAAGTTTTACAAAGTTATGAAACTTTAAAGAATCATGAGATTGTCAAGTAGTCTAAATAAGAATTTAAACATAACTCTTGTTTGCAGCAATCTTGAAAGTTGGTATTTCTTTATGCTTGAGAGAATATTGAGGCCAAACTAACGGTAAAAACTTTTAAGCTTATAACTTATGTTTAGTATTGAATTAATATTTTAAAATTGTAGCAATCTTAGCCATTTTTTATGAATAGAATAATCATAATTCACAAATCCTATCTTGTCAAATCATTCTTACGTAATGTGATTTCGATATCCAGAATTAATCTCTAAAAGGAAAAATTTTGAAATAAGTTTCATCCTTTAATAAAGTAGACCAAAGTCAAAGATATGGGGATATAAAATAAAGGGAAAATAGTCAAAATGGCCAAGTCTTGGTCAACTTTTCAAAAATGGGCAAGTCAAACGTCTTGGGGAGACGCCACAAAAAGTGCATAGCGTCTTGGCGGCTGACCAACCAAACGCTGCCACGTGTCCGACAGTAAACTCAGGTGTCTGGACGTCTTAGCTGAGACGTTTCAGACGGCTTGAGACGTTTCGTTACGGCTGCACATTTCTTCAGACGGCTTAAGACGTTTCAGGTGGGCTTGAGCCATTTCACCCTCTTTAGCCGGCTACATGAGCTCGAGCCGGATTTCTATTTTTAACACGTTTCTTGTACGAATTTAAGACGTTTTTGTAGGAGTTTAAGACGTTTTTGTACGAATTTAAGACGTTTTGCATTATTTAAAGGGATCCCTTATTTAAATACTGTATATTATAAAAAACCGTATTTGAAGTATAAATCTAAGATTCTAAGAGTTTGTTTTTTAGTAATTATCTCACAACATGAGGGTCAAGTTTGTTGTTTATACTGGGGGGAAGTGGGATGTCATTAACGGAAACATTGAGTATGTTACTGATGGCGATTTAAGGAGACGTGGTTTAGAAATTGAAACAGATCATTCATATAATATTTTTTAAACTATGTTTCTAAGATGTGTGATACTCCAAACATTACACGGTTGTCATACCGGATGTCTACGTTTACTGATCCGATCGATATAATTAATGATCGAGATGTTAGATTTTTTTTTGATTTGGCGATGCAGAATCCTTTTGAATTATATAAATTATATGTTATTCAAGAGTCTGGTGTTGGTTCCTCTGGTTTTTCTTCTTTAAACAATTTCAAAACTCCAGATCTAAATATTTCAGTAAAAGAAAGTGTTGATGTTTTAAACGATGAGTGTCCTATTTTAGAAAATAATTTTGAAAAATCATCCACGTCTAACAAGGAATCGGCTTCTTCATCTATAGTGTTTGAGGCCGGTCATATATTCAATAACAAAGAAGAGATGAAGCTTGAGTTGGGAAATAAATGTTTGTTAGAGCATCGAAACACCTAGGAATAAAGATGGGTTGTGAACTGGTAAGTTCCATCAACCCACATTTATATTGGCCTAGGTGATATGTAACGGGTTGTTGACATTTTCTTCAACGGTTCTACGGCTTCGGTGATGTTAGAGGACCTAGCTAACACATTGGTGAGAGCCCATTGTGTTAGCCAAGGTCTCATCAACCACCCTAAAGGGGCAGAACCGTCATGTGCCAAACAACCCGTTAGACCCTTCACGTGTCCGTTGTAGATGAGTTCTTGAACCCGATCAACACCGCAGAGCACGTGGAAGGGGAAATCCGATCTCATCCCATTAAATGGAAGAAGATCTGTGTCTGTTGTAGATGACTTCTTAGACCCGTTGTAGATGACTTTTTAGACCTGTTTGTTGAATCAGGGGTCTGCCCATTTTTTGAAGCTGTGAACACCAATGGGGTAGAAGATATGGTGAAGAAGAAAAGGTTGTGTATAACAGGGTTGAAAATTGTGAACGACTTAAAAACAGGTTTCAAACGTCTTAAAAATAACTTTAAAAACCGGGAAACGTCTCAAAAGTCTCAAGTTTGAATGAAACGTCTTAAAAAGAACTGTTAGGCCCTAAAGTGTGAGACTGACGCATCAAATTAACACAACGGGTTATGGTTACGAACTGGGTCTTACCGGGTTAGTTTATATTAGGTTGTGGACCTTTATAGGTCACTTGGGCCAAGCTTTAGGCCATGTGGGCCAAGCAGGCCCAATGGGAGCCCATGTAGGGAAGTGAGCTTGAGTTAGTATAAAAACAAGTTTCTAACTTGTTTTTAGGTTTAGAACCTCTGGAACCTCATTGTTACAGAATTCCTAAAGAAGCCAGAGAGAGGAGATTGTGGTGTAGGAACTTGTACCAAACGGTTTTGTTAGTTGATAGTAATAGAATCGTGTGCAAGTTTGAAAGTATTTCGGTATTGTGTTCTTCGTATTTTCAGTTTTTCGTGTTTATCTTGAATCACCAATTGATTGGATTCCGCACAATCTATTGGTTGTTTGATATCATTGAAAGATCCGGTTAAACAGGATTTACAAGTGGTATCAGAGCCATTAGAACCTATTTCTAGGCTCGGTGTGATATCAAAGATTCAAGATTTTCGTTATTTTTTGGTTGGTGTTCTTCGTGTTCTTGGCGGTGTTCATCGAATTTTTATCAAAAATCGATATAGTTTGGTGTGTCAATCTTTTTGAAACTGTTAAAAGATATTGGACGATTTTTTTTAAATTTTAAAAGGGAATATCTTTTGTTTGTAAAAGGATTTAGTTGCAGCCTTGGTTTCGAGTCCCATCTATTCACTGGTCTCGAGTATCAACATCCACGGTCTCGACTCACATATCTACAATCGGTCTCGAGTTATCAACTTCATATCAGCAGTCTCGAGTCATCTTCTCCCGAGTAATCTCGAGTCATCTTCTCCCGGGTGGTCTCGACTCATCACCTCACAGTCTCGACTCATCTTCACCCAGGTCTCGAGTTCCATCTCTACGGTTTCGACTCATCACAGTCTCGACTCTTCATCATCATCACAGTCTCGAGTTGCAAGCTTCATCGTCTCGAGTCGCAATCACGGTTTCCACTTCACATTTTTCAAACGGTCTCGACTCTTCACGGTTTCAAGGTCTCGAGTCGCAACTATTGTTTCGACTGAGGTCTCGAGTCATTCATTTTCGAGTCGCAACCACGGTTCCGAGTCACGGTTTCGATTTCAAGTTATTTGTTGTTTCGAATCGCAATCATCGTTCATTGAACATCATTCATCATCTTCATAGCCAATACCTGCAACTGCCATCACCATCGTCACTTCCTTCACCGTACACCATCCTCTCGAATCACTGAACACCACCCAACACCGATCATCTTCACCACAGCCGAATCATCATCTCCATCGTCACCACTATTTCCGGTAAACCGAACCATCCATAACCATCAACCTCATTCCGGTAATCACCTGCAACACCATCATCGACCAGTGACAACCACCTCCACCATCTTCTCCGATCACCATCCTCCGTTAACTGCTATCACCGTTTCAACCTTCGTCACCGATAACTGAACATCACTTAACAACCATCCTCTCCGGTGACAATCGTGAAACCGTCCAACCACGATTACCGTTCGAGTTTACACCCGCCATTCATCATCATCGACAGCCACTGTTGTGTTGTGTGATTATACAAAACGAAGAGGAAGACAGCTAGACGTGAATTTTGCCGTTTAGGTTTAATTTTATAATATAATAATCATAATCATAAAGCAATCATTACATAATCATTATTTATAATAATAATAATAATAATAATAATAATAATAATAATAATAATAAACCTTTATATTTTTTAAATTTATTAAAGTAACTTAAAAATCTTAAAAAAAAAATAATAAAAATAATAAAATAAAATATAAAATAAAATAAAAATTGTTTTGTTGGTTTTGTGATAACGGTCTGACAGGTTTCGAGGTGTGATACAAGAAGCTGGTTTGATTACGTGCAAAGGGTTGAGTTAGTGAGTACACAGGTTCTCGCTTTGGGCTTGCGTTGAGGAAATAGTTAAAAGCGCACATTTTTGGGGATCTCACTTAAAAAAAAATGTCTTCTAAGAGAGAGTTGCTTGAGCAGGAACTCCAAGGATTCACTTACTCATATGGTGAATCTATAGAAGCACTTACAGGCCGATTTGCTGAACTGCTCTCTAAAATGGAGAAGGCAGAGATGGTGGTGTCTACTCGCATGAGCAACAGAAAGCTTCTGGATGCTATAAAAGGGATTCCAGATCAGGCGAACTGTAGTTGGTTTCGCAATGTTAATCAGATATTAGTGACAACCGACTGCGGCTGTTACAAAATGAAGTCAGATGAGCTAATCTCACTCATCAAATCATATGACAATGCTGACAAGCAGTCTACTCAAGGCAACACATCTGCTGCTATTTGCTCATCCACACAAAATTCAGTATTTATGTTTAACAAACTCCTGGCTCAAGAAGTTACTCGTGATCGTGAAGAGATACTTTCTGTCTTTTGCACTCCTGAGTGTAGAGAAAGAAATGAGGCATATCGGTTACACAACGCTGAGTTGATTCAAGACTACAACGACATAAAAAATAAAAATTTTACTTTATCAAAGAATGAAAAGCTTTATAAAGATAAAATTGAAGCTCAGCGAAAAGACATCATCAAACTTAAGGATGATGTAAGTGTAAAAACAACCCATTTCTTGGAAGCTCAAGAGAAAGTATGCATTTTAATTAAAGAACTGGAAGATATCAGGGATAGATATCAAATAAATGAACTTAACATTAAGAAATTTGATTCTTCCAGCAAATTAGTCAAAAACTTGTGTGATCAACAGCTCGCATACAAGGAAAAGAAAGGGCGTGGTTTGGGTTTTAATCAGGCTCCTCCTCCCTATAATGACAATTATACTTATTTACCCATGACTGAGGAGGAGATGATTAATGAAAGTAAAATGACTTATGGCCCCAAAAACAATAAGTCATCTTTTAATAACAGACCAATTGAGAAACAGAAGTCTGCTCCAATAAATTTTGTTTCTAAAGGCTCAATTGATCCTAACATTTCGTCTTCATGTGCAGATAAAGTATCTGAAGTAAAATGTGGAGATGTTCTTGGGAGTGAACCAGTTGTTCTTTCTAATATTTCTGAAAATTATTTTGAACAAACTGAATCTGACATTGCTTTTGGTAGGTCTTTGTTTGCGTCATTTTCTGCTTATGTTTCGTCTAGTGAGCCTGATGTTTTGGGCAAAACTGATAACGTTTGTGTTGAACCTTTGAACAATAAGTCTGATGATAAATTTTCTTCCGTTAATGATTGTGAATGTGATGTTTCTAACCCTTTGGTTGATGACAGTGTTACAGGTGAGGTCCCTCAGGACACATTCAGTGAAACCACTGAAACTTCTTCACAAGAAAATCAAGAGTATCGTGATTCTTCTTCTGAATCTGTCTCAGTGGGCATCCCTAATGTTGAATCTAGTGGGATCCCATTGGAAACTATAGTGGAAATTGAATCTGAATCTGATTCACATGATACATGTGTTGACGAAACATGTGTTGATGAAATTTCAACTTGTTCTAAAATTAAAACTGAATCTGAATCTATTAAAGAAGAAAAAGGAGTTGAAATAAATGAACAGTCACCGAAAAATGTTTCTGAAAATAAAGATAAACCTGAAACACCAGTTTTTCAAAATGATCATGGTAAAAGTGAGAAGGATGAATCTCATCATCCGTCTACATCTCATGCTTGTGCTAGTTCTGATCAACAGGTACAGAAGAATTCAGAAAAGGCACACAGAACACAACCTAAGCAAGCTCGGTCATCTAGACCAATCAGATCGGCTAATGCTGCTTGCTCTCAGAATCTCCATACATTGAAACGACAGACATGTTTCAATTGTGGAAATCCTGGACACATTGCTAGGAAGTGTGTTCATCGTCCAAAAGTGCAACAAAAAGTCAACGCTCACTCTTGTGCTGATGTTTGTGAGCCGGTTCACAACACACAAAAGGAGCTAAAACGAGCAGATCAAAGTCGAGGATATAAGAAGTCTGCTCATCAAGGACAATCACGATCCCATAAGGCTCATGACAAGGTGATTGAAAGCTCCAATCAGGGAGAAAAGACGAAGAATGGTGCTCAAAGAACCAAGACGTCTGCAACCAAGACTTCTGCAACCAGCACATACAAGCACCCAAATTCGTCTTCGTCTGAAAGTCATGTGCAGGCGCATCCAACACGAAGAGGACCGGTTTGTCCTTCAGGGGCTGCAAGAGCAAATCCAGCTGATCAGAATGCTTTCTACATGAAGAGACAAACATGCTTCAATTGCGGCATTGCTGGTCACATAGCTCGGAACTGCACACATCGTCCCTACGTACCATATTATATGCAAAATCGGAGGGTTACACCAAAGGACAACTACCATTCTAAGCCAATGAAGGTATCTTCACCTAAGGCAATGAAGAATGTGAATCCCAAGGTTAAACCTTCTGATGGGGATTGGAATGCTGCTAAAGCAAAAAAGAAAACAAGCTTTGAAACCTACACAAATTTCGAAAAATAACAAGGTTGATAAGCCAACTGTTTTGCCAAAGGCATCTAAGAAACTAGAAAAGCCTAACCAAATTTGGAGAGCAAAACAAAAAGCAGCTACATCTCCAATTCTTGAAACGAAAGGGGACTTGTGTCTAAAGGAAGTGTCTTATTTTGATGCTTCAGGAAAACCCAGGACCACGATGGCATGGGTACCATTGTCTTACTAACCTCCTTACTTTTCAGGAACAACTAAGGAGGAGCTGTTGACAATCTCTGGAATGTTGATAGCGGTTGTTCCAGAGATAAAAAACGGGTAACATTTCATTGTTGCAAAAAGTTCAAATTTTTTTTACAGATGATATGTTTCCTTTGGAGGAGATTAGAGAAGTAAGAAAAGATCAGCAAAAGGTACCGTTTAAATTCAGTACTTTGAATTGAATTTGATTAGTCTTCAATCTGATGACAGAACGGTTAAGCAAAAATATTTTTTCTCTTTCTTAGTTCATTACTTTGTATATAACCTGTCCTTTCTCTAGTAAATGGTAAATTTGCGCAAAAATACAAGATTTATGCACAAATTTAGGGGGGGGAGAGGAACATATAGATAGATATAGAGTTTAGGAGGAGAAAACTCAGAAAATACAAAAAGAGTTTGCTGTATATATGCATTGTTTTAGGGGGAGAAAATATAAAAACATTTGAAAAATGAAAAAGCGAAAAAGAAAGATTGCATGATATGGGAAGTGAAATAAATGTTCGTGTTAAAGGGTTTTGACTAACACATGTAAGGTGCCATAGCTGAAAAGACTAGGATCTACTGCGATATGTCGATAGGCTTGACGCTCAAAATGATAAAAGATACTAAGTGTTATAAACATAACGAACTATGTACCATGTGGGTAACATACCAACGGCGTATGATTTTATGGTCTTAAATCTTGCGTTGATAGATAGTCAACATCTGAGGTTTCGGGTCTTTATATTGTTGAATCATCCGGAGATATCTTGGTTGTCCTTCTGTTCAGAACTAAATTAGTACATGACCTCAGGAAAGAAAGTCACTTGGAATTAGCTCATTTCTATTTGAATGTCTGTATGTTGTCCCGATACACACAATTTTGATCTGATTCTGAAATCTTCTCTGAAAAAAGTTGTGTACCTCCTCTGCTGCATCCAGATATATGCTGACCTGGAGGTGCTAGGCAACGACAGCTTATGCTGCATCCAGATACATGCTGAGCTAGCTGTACGTTGTCGCGCTATAGATCTAATACACCCGAAAGAGGCCCTCAAGTGCCCAAAAGAAACCCAAGAAACCTATATCAAATTGAGAAAAACTCATTTGATCTGTATATTATACCATCTCTACTTAAGATCTATTATGTTCTCTTCTCAATCTATTCCCAGTTAAGATTTCAGAAATCTGGATTGGACTTGTGAAATATGTGGTAGGGAAGATACTTGCATGATAGAGTGTGCTGTTTATATTTCCAGGATTTGATTAGTATTTATTTGGGTGTTCATTGTTAAGAAATCAAAACATGATAAAACAGATTATATGCAGACCTAGACACAGTCAGGATATCTTAAAGGATGACATCAGTATACTCACCTGCTACGATGAATCGTTGCGCTTACCTTGATGGCGGGGATATGCCTTGGTATGGGACACACGGGTATAATAGTATAATATTACCTAAAAGCATATCACGAAGTTAAAAAAATTGAAAGTTGAGCGTTAAAGTTTAAGTGGACAAACATATTGGCAATCGCATAGACCAGTTTGATTAGGATCGTACTGAAAAGTGTTCCTTAGTCTGCCTGAGAACGAATTTTGATCCCATTGCAATTGTAATTGTATATTATGGTAGTTGTTTATATTTTGAGTTTTTATTTGTTTTAGTTCTTAAAATTAAAAAATTAGAAAAATTCAAAAAATCCAAAAATAGAGTTTTTAATTGTTTTTCTTAAAATTTAAAATGTAACCGTTCTTGAAGATTTGACTGATCATCAAAAGTTGAAAGAATTTAAATTGTGAAATCCGAGTATAAGTACTTGGATGTACCTAGTGTTCATATGGTACTCTCCCTGTTGTATAAGAAATGTTTGCTTATGAGTTTGTGAGCATGTGCAGAATTTGATTTCAATCAAGAACAGGGATTGATGAATATTGAGATGTTGTTAGTTGCTGAAGAAGCCTGAAGCAGCACTACAACAAGATGTACCTGAGTCAGAAGAACCGGATACGAAACGACGTCTGACAGTGATAGTGCATTTGAAGAAGTACCATGAACCTGCTTGAAAGAAAAGGACTGAAGAAGAAAAGAGCTGTTGAGAATCCTCCTCTCACATTCTTTCTGACAAAGATTTTCAAGCAAAGCTGATTGAGATCCTGATATGAAGTTAACCACAAGAGCTGAAGAAAGAGACCCAGTGTTGAGAGTTCAGAAGTCAAGAACTTCCACAACATCTGCAGCATTGAGACAACCATAGACTACGTTGAAGACGTTGCTGATTTCATGAATATGAAGACAATTTGATGGCATCAGTCTAGGGGGAGATTGTTAGGCTCTAAAGTGTGAGACTGACGCATCAAATTAACACAACGGGTTATCGTTACGAACTGGGTCTTACCGGGTTAGTTTATATTAGGTTGTGGACCTTTATAGGTCACTTGGGCCAAGCTTTAGGCCATGTGGGCCAAGCAGGCCCAATGGGAGCCCATGTAGGGAAGTGGGCTTGAGTTAGTATAAAAACAAGTTTCTAACTTGTTTTTAGGTTTAGAACCTCTGGAACCTCATTGTTACAGAATTCCTAAAGAAGCCAGAGAGAGGAGATTGTGGTGTAGGAACTTGTACCAGATGGTTTTGCTAGTTGATAGTAATAGAATCGTGTGCAAGTTTGAAAGTATTTCGGTATTGTGTTCTTCGTATTTTCAGTTTTTCGTGTTTATCTTGAATCACCAATTGATTGGATTCCGCACAATCTATTGGTTGTTTGATATCATTGAAAGATCTGGTTAAATGGGATTTACAAGAACTTTGGAAACCGGGAAACGTCTCAAGGTTTGAATGAAATGACTTAAAAAGAACTTTGGAAACCGTGAAATGTCTCAAACGTCTTAAGGTTTTAATGAAACGTCTTAAGGTTTTTTTAAAAACGTGATACTTTCAAACGTCTCAAGCCGTGTTGAGGCGTCTCAAGCCGACTTCAAACGTCTCAAGCCATGCAAAACTATCAGCTTATCAGCTCAACTTTTAAAACGTCTCAAGCTGCCGTCTGAAACGTCTCAGCCAAGACGTTAAGACGTCTGAGCTGTGTCGGACACGTGGCAGCGTTTGGTTGGTCAGCCGCCAAGACGCTATAACCTTTTTGTCGCGTCTCCCCAAGACGTTTGACTTGGCTATTTTGGAAAAGTTGACCATAACTTGGCTATTTTGGCTATTTTCCCTAAAATAAACGGTGGGGTAAGAATATAATTCTGTTCATTTCCTTAAAACTATAATTGTTCGAGTGGTTGAATCCTTAAAACTATAATTGTTCGAGTGGTTGAAAGGTAGTCCTATGTATTTATTGAATGTATTTAACTAGTGGGATTTACCCGTGCGTACTTGGTGAGTATTAGTTCAATTCGTTGTGGTAACAACACTCGTCGTGGCAACCGAAAAAGAACCAGAAAAATATAGACTTGATATGCTCAAAAGATAGCGAAAGGTGTTTTACATCGATAAAAAACCATAAAACAAATATTGGTACCGGTTCGATGATACAGATATCGACATCTGTGTTGCTCGGTCGAAATCAGTTCAGTTTGTTATGATATCGGTTTACGATACCAAAAAATACTATATTTTGAATATAACTTTTTTTAATGAAATATATACCGGATGTTGATAAAAAATAAACGCTTAAAAATTAAAAAACGGAAGTTATTAAACAGATACCAAATTAAAGAATAAAAAAAATGTTATCCTTAAATATCGATTGAGGGGCTAGGACAATGTATGTCAGTAATAGAATACAGAGTCATCCTTAAATACCGGCTCACGATTTTTTGACCGTTATCCCGATTGAGGGGCTGAGACAATGTATGTCAGCAGTAGAATACAGAGTCATCCTTAAATACCAGTTGATGATCCCTATCTACTCAGAAGATGAAACCTACCCGATATGCCGTAAAGCTTGTATAGATAAATACGGAGAGCACGCAGTGCATTGTAAAGAGCTCCCCGGGTTCAAATATCGGCATGACTGGGTGTTGGATGTTTTGTGGGACATCCTAAGAAGAGCTGAGATTTCGGCTAAGAAAGAAGCTCCTGTTAATTTCCTTAAGGACCCAATGGAATGGAGATCTACTCTGCGACTAGCGGATCTGCTCGTCTTTGGTTGAGCCAAGGGGAAACATGTTTGTGTGGACCTCACGAGGGTTCCCCCTCTGGTTGCTTCAAGGGAAAACGGGTTTGTAGCTGGACAAGCAACAAGAAAGGAAGAATCGAAGAAAGTTGATAAGCACGCTAAACCTTGTGCAGAGAACCAGGATGTTTTTGTCCCTTTTACCTTTGACACATTTGGCTCCCTAGCGCTAGAAGCTATCCAATTCCTGACCAGGGTCCAACGGGTCATTCACAACAATTGTTCAGCCTCAGAGGGGCCGGGTTTTGTCTTTGGTAGATTAGGGTTTGCAATTTAGAAAGAGGTGGCGGCGTAACTTGTTGTCCGTCTTCTGTTTTGATATAACTTGGCAAGTATGAATGAGAAGAATGACGTATTTAGTTAAAAAAAGAATAATAATAAAAAAGATATCATAAAAAACAAAATTACTTATTAGCCGTTTCTGGCCCTTGTAAATTCATATATTATTATTATTATTATTATTACTAGGTTTTTTCACAATCACCGCGTTGCGACGAACTTATTTTGTTATTTAGTCTGTGTTTACATGTGTTTTGAAATCACTACGAGAACGTTGCGCACGAAACCGCTGACAAGAATAAAAATAAAATATAGAATAAAAATATTAAAAGATAACCGAAAGAAAATCAACCAAAATTTTTTTATGGTAATGATTTTGTTCGTATGAAACCCGTGATCAGAGATAAGCAAATGGTACTGGGTACCAGTACTGAATTTCCCGAACCGAAAGATCTTAAGTACAAATTCGATTAGGGGTGAGCAAGTTGATGTCCGGACCGAAAATAACCGAGAACCGAACTGAAAATATACTCAACCTGACCCGAACCCAAGTACCTAGGTATTTAGATCGGTTCCTATTTTTCATATAAAATCGGGTCGGGTCGGTTCTTGGTTCTTTTCATGGTGAAACCCGACTTGGACCTATGGATCGGAACCGACCCTATATTTAGGGTAGTGAATCGGTTCTGTATTTTATGTTTGATCGGTTCTCAGGCCGGGTCGGGTAATAGTCGGGTAGGGTCGGGTTTTTCCTTTTGCTCACCCCTAAATTCGGTACCGACTTTTGGCGCCTACCGGATTTTACCTTCATATACCAGTACCGTAACCGGTATTTTCGGTATCGATATCGGTTGGCACCGAGCTCAACCCTACCCCTGAAACTGAAAAAAAAGAAATTATTAAAAGTTGAAGAAAATCAACAAAAAAAAGTTGTCCGATACCGTTGTTGTTCGTACGGTACCCATGATCAGAGATGAGCAAATGGTACCGGGTAGAAGTACCGAATTTCCCGAACTAAAGGATTTTCAAAATCATTTTGGTACTGACTTTTGGGGTTTTCTGTACAAGGCTAGTGCCGGTTTTTACCTTCGTGTATCGATAACTGTATCAGGCTGGTGCCGGTTTTTACCTTCATGTACCGATAACGAACCAGACTATATATGTATTTTCGATACAAGTACCGGTTGACACAAAGCTAATTCAACTTAAAAAGTAAGGAAGTAATTATTATTATAATATCAAAATAATAAAGATTTAAAAAACTATATGTATTACTATAATATTAAAAACATAAGTACTGTTCAAATCGATGGAAAATTAATATAAGGATAATAATAATAATAATTATTATTATTATTATTATTATTATTATTATTATTACTGTATATTAATAAACGAATTGAAATCAATAATTGAAATGAATAGTGATTTTAATACTAGTGGAGGGTTCAAATGAGAATAAATTCTTTGTAAGAAGAAAAAAGAAGAAATTTCAACAAATAGGAATGCTTCATTAGACTTTATTTAATATTTGTACTTAATGTAACTATAAGGGTATATTAGTAAACTTACATACATTATTAATTGGTAGTTTCATCTTTAATAACTAACTATATTAAATTTGTAACTTATTTTTAAGATATATATTTTTCAAAAAAAAATAAAAATAAAAATTCATTAAAAGTGTAGGATAAATACGAGGCGTGTAGGATAAATTACGAGTTGTGTAGGATAAATTTCAATATGTGTAGGATAAATTTCGAAATGTGTAGGATAACTTTTGATGTGTGTAGGCAAAAATATTTAGTGTGGAGGATTATAGTCTTAATGACTAATTAATTAGTCAAACATAATAATAAATGAGATGAGTAAAAAAACTATTTAATGTTTTACAATTATACCTTTTTATTCTTTTTCTTCTCAATAAAATTTTCTTCTCAAATGAACCTTCCCCTTTAATACTATAATATTATATAGTTTTTTTAATACTTTTATTATTATTTTAATATTATAATCATAGTTATTTTCTTTACTTTTTAACTTTAATCCTTTTTTGAATATCAGGGGTTGGGATAAACTTGGTGTCAACCGGTATCAAACCAGTACTGGTATCGAAAATACTGGTACGGTCCTGTTCGGTATCAGTACATGAAGGTAAAAACCGGCACTAATACAAAAAACGCCAAAAGTTGTTGCCGAATTGATATTGGAAATCTTTTGGTTCGGGAAATTCAATGCGGCTACTCGGTACCATTTGCTCATCCTTGATCATGCTTACCGTACGAACAACTTTTTTTGTTGATTTTCTTCAACTTTTAATTTTTTCTTTTTTAGTTTCAGATGTAGGGATGAGATCGGTGCCAACCAATACAGAATCGGTACTGATACCGAAAATACCGGTTACGGTGCCGGTATATGAAGGTAAAAAACGGTAGTGAACCGGTACTAGGAACGCCAAAAGTCGGTACTGAATTAGTACTTAAAATCTTTCGGTTCGGCAAATTTGGTACCGGTACCCAGAACTATTTGCTCATCTCTGACCACGGGTTTCATGCGAACAACATTGTTACCTATATTTGCCCAATAACATCAACACCCGCTAAAGTTTTGCTCGTTATAGTGTTCACAAGCCACCGCAACAGACATCTGGCCAACGCCTCACGCTCACAGCTCCACAACGTATAGTATTAGCGCTAGCTCACACCCACTAGCCTAAATATGTTGAAAACATATTAAATTTGGTTAAAGTAAAAAAGAGCCTTTCCTAAGGGTATACGGGGTGCCTTCGGCAACCCCCATCGGTGACCCAAAATCCCGAGCGGGGATGCACCGCCATCACTGCGGTGACCAAGAGAGAGGGGGTGAAATCGGTGGCGGCTCACCGAAGAGAGAGGGAGGAGAGAGAGAGGGGCGGTCCAATCAATGCTTTTCTTTTTTTTTTCTTTTTAAAAAAAAAAAAAACCAATTCACCTAAGAGGGGAGTGCCGCCATCAATTTAGGATGTTAGGGGAGTTTAAGAGGGGAGTTGACGTGGCACACGAGGATTGGTTGGGCGTAAGAGAGGGGACTCACCTCTTAGGTGAGCACCCCTTACACCCTAATATCTCCATAGGGTTGTGTGTATGCTAATAAGAAACACGACACAATAGAGATTTGTTTGAATTAGAAAGCAGACAGAATTGACACCCTCCCGGAATTACAGGGCGTCACCGGCACCAGCAGCAGCCATCACTTTCTCTCTCCTCCCCTGTTCACCTGCACCTGCAACTTTTGCAGCAATCACAGAACCAAATTCAATCACAACCCCATCAAAAGATGTGATTTTGATGTGCAATTATGCACACATACACCTTTACTTTTAGAGAGAGAAAGTTCAACCCAAAACAGAGTATTTATTCAACAAAGTTTCTTTCTTTCTTTAATTTTCACTTTCATGAATTGGGTCTGAAAAAAATGCATTTTGCTTGTGGGTTTTCAGAAACTGTGTGGTTTAATTGATTTTTATGTGTAATTATGCACACAAAAACCTTTACTTATAGAGAGAGAAAGTTAAACCCAAAACAGAGTATTTAACAACGTTTCTTTCTTTCTTTGATTTTCACTTTCAAGAACCGTGAATTCGTTTCTGGGTGTTAAACAAATTCGATTTTGTTTATGGGTTTGAGATTATGCGTGGTTTAATCGATTAGAACGTCGTTAATTTTAGAGAGAGAAAGTGGAACACAAAAACAGAGTATTTATTTATTTATCTATTTCTTTGATTTTCACGAACAAGAATCGTGAATTCATTTCTGGGTGTTAAAAAGATTTGATTTCGTTTGTGGGTTTTAAATGGTGTGTGGTTTAATCGATTTAAACGCCGTAAGCGAAGATTCCGACGAGGTTTCAACGACGTCGTCTGGTTCTGCTCCGGCGGAATTGTTGCCGCCGGTGGTGTGTTGTCTGGAGTTATGGCGCGCCTGTGCTGGACCTTCAATGTGGTTACCGGAAAAAGGAAACGGTGTCGTTTACTGTCCTCAGGGCCACCTGGAACAGCTGCAACTCGCCGGTGATTGGGTCGGCTCCGGCGAGTTTAGTGTTCCCCCTCATGTGTTCTGTCGTGTTGTTGATGTGAAGGTTCATGTAAGTTTGATTGTTGTTTGTTGATGTTTTTTTTTTTTTAAATTTTATGTTTAATTTGGTAATTTATTTTTGGATATTTTATTGAATTAGGCTGAGGCTGAGAGTGATGATGTTTATGCTGAAGTTACATTGATTCAAGATCTGCAGGTTGGTTTGCATTCTGATTTTATAAGAAAGTACATTTTCGGATATTGTTTTGTCTGGTCATTTATCTTCTGGTAGCTGAGCTGTGCCCGTGCTTGACTAGGCTTGAGTTCGGTTTGTTTAACTAACATGAGCTCAAGCTCGAACTTAGTATTTTTCGAGCTCTATTTCTAAAAGCTAGACTAAATTTTCATACTCAAAATTGGCTGGGTTATTGTTTTTAGATTAATTTATTTGCAGTTATAATTATTTTGATATATATTTTAAGTGTAAGGATCAAATGCAAATAAGTCTTGATGTATAAAATGGCCTTAACATGAGAAGTGTAGGAAGTTTTTTTTTTGAATATTTTCATCTACTTAAGTATAATGTTCAATTGCAAAATGTAAAAAAAATTGTGATTTTTTGTAAGGTACAGTAATTACATAATTACTCTACTAGTGTAAAATCATGATTTTTTTAGATTCTGGGACTAAAATACGTGCTTAATAAGTTGAAATTTTTTTTCCTCCTTCACCTCTCACGTTAAGCCGCTTTGTATGTTAAGACCCATTTGTACAATAACATTACTCTATTTTTAATTATAAATTTTCTCTATAACATAATACATATCATTTAGTTATTTTTATCATCATTATATATTATATAAATAATAATAATGTTTATATAAATATATTTAATATATTAAACAGACTATATATAAATAACAGGTTCGTTTACAATTTCTTGCTTTAGTAGTTGACACCACTAGTTTTAATGATAGTTTAATTGTTCATATTAATGTTTTTTTTTTAAAATTTGCTGGGTAACATGTATCAGCTAGAGCAGAAATGGCGTGAAGGCGGTCGTGCAGTAGAACACGCAGAAGACGAAAATGGGGTGGTGGAGAAGACAACAACGCCGCATATGTTTTGCAAGACGCTAACTGCCTCCGATACTAGCACCCATGGAGGATTCTCGGTCCCACGACGGGCTGCTGAGGACTGTTTTCCACCACTGGTACTTTGATCGAAACCAATGAACATGTTCGTTAGTTTAAGTTTAAATGATCAAATGAACGAATGCGGATACTTAAACAAACGGACTTTCTTGTTCATGCTAGTTAAAAAGTGAATGTTTTGTGTCCGTGTGTGTTTGCTAATGTACTAAAAACCTAAATGAATGCAGTCGAACGGAGAACATTAACGTGTTCTTGTTTGTTGTTAGTAGGTTACATAACACTGGGTTATAATATTTGATATGGATGATGGGTTGATGCATGATGGGCCAACTAGTACTACTAGTAAAGAAGAGATAAATTTGAATGAATGAAAGTAAATAAACGAAAATTAACGAGTATAAATGAATGAAGGGGACATTTATTCAAATTTGTTGTTTAATTAAATGAACACGAGAAGTTTGTTCATGTTCCTTTGTTTATTACATAAACAAATTTCCTGTCGAACGGCTCACTGGTACACTAAACGTTCGGTTCGTTTACAGTCCTATTACTGAGTCCTAAAGTTTCTATTTTTATTGTAGGATTACAAACAAGAGAGACCTTCACAAGAGCTTGTAGCCAAAGATCTTCACGGGACTGAATGGAAATTCCGTCATATCTATAGAGGTATAACCGTATAAACCAAAAGGTCAACGAGTCTTTGGTTTCGATCAAAACATTTTCTATGTTTTGTCAAGGGTATTTAATACATTTCGTTAACCATCATCGCATTTGAGCAGGACAGCCTCGGAGACATTTGCTCACAACTGGTTGGAGCGCTTTTGTAAACAAGAAGAAGCTTGCGTGCGGAGATGCGGTTCTTTTTCTAAGGTAGACAAACGTGACAGGGTACTTTGGTCATTTTACACAATCCTGTTCTTATGGTTTAATATCTTTTCAGAGGTGATGATGGAGTACTAAGGTTGGGCATCCGAAGAACCACACAAGTAAAAGCCGGTTCTAGTTTACCGCGATTTTCTGATCAAAAGTCAAACAGCTTTGACTTTTCCACTGTGGTCAACTCCATATCTAGAAGAAGCTTATTCAGCATCTGTTACAATCTGAGGTCACAAAGTTCTTATTTTTTAGTGATGTTTTGATAACCAGACCGTCATCAAACTAGCCGTCTTGTCGGTTGACTTGAGCGATCTGACCTGTTTCAAAACCAGATGTCACAAATATAACCTATTTAACTACTTTATTTTTCGTTACAAGATTAATGATATATGTTGTCTAAACTACTAAATAAATTAGTAATTGAGATTTTTGAAGGAAAAGTATATATATTTTTTGAAATATGGTTCAACTACCGGGTCGAGTTAAGCTGGTCTGACCGCTAACGGGCCAGCCCATATGGGCTCAACTGGACCGTTTTACGTAGCCGGTTTCTAGTCCAACCAGCCGATCTGGTTCTGAAACAGTGATTGCTAGCAAAATGATTGTTTTAACCTCTTAACAACCATGACTTCCAGGGGGGGCTCATCGGAGTTCATAGTACCGTATAATCGATTTATAAAGAGCCTTGCAGTATCATTCTCTCCAGGAATTAGATTCAAAATGCGGGTTGAAACCGAAGATGCAGGAGACAGAAGGTTTGACAAACACTATAATTTCTAAACCGGCAAATTGCCAACTTCAAAGCCTTTGAATCTAGCATGATAAGCAACTTGGTTTCGTTTAAACAGATCTACGGGAACTGTAATCGGGTTCAACGATAGCGACCCCGAAAGGTGGCCAGGCTCCAAATGGAGGTGCCTAATGGTATAACTTATGAACTCTTTTTCATCCATATATTTTTCACTGTATCAAATGATTAAAATTTAAAACACCCTTTTAATCTTCTATATTTTCAGGTGCGGTGGGATTGCGATGAATTAACGAGACAGAATCGGGTTTCTCCATGGGAGATTGAGCGATGTGGCTCGGTTTCCGATACAGGACCCTTCATGCCACCCTTAATGAAGAGGACACGCGCTAGTTTTCCTTCAACTCCACCAGATTTTTCAGTTCTTAAAGGCCTGTCTTCGCGTATTTTGACTTGTTTTTATAAAATGTTTGTTATTTGATTAACGAAACCAATATATGCTGACTTTTTATGTCTTTCTTACGTGCAGATCGGTCAACTGGAGTACCAGACTTCGCGGAATCAATGCGATTCCACAAGGTCTTGCAAGGTCAAGAAATTTACGGTTTTTACCGTTGTTTGGATACGTCTCCACTAGGGAATGATATACGGAACCAAACAAGTGTAGGCTTTGGTGAATCTTTAAGGTTCAATAGGGTTTTGCAAGGTCAAGAAATGATTTCAAACTATGGTGAAAGAGTGTCAAATTCTGGAAATTTATGGACTCATCCGTCTTCAACATCTTCGCCATCATCTGTTTTACGGTTCCAGCAAGCGATCAGTCAAGCTCCTATACGTTATGCTGATAATATGACACCGTTAAGCGGTCAAAACCATCAAGATTTCTTTCGTCCTTTGAAAAGTCAAGTGGAAGAACCGGTTTTACATTCTAAGAACAGCTGCAGGCTCTTTGGTTTTTCATTGACCGAAGGAAGTAATGGTTCTAGGTGTCCAAATGGAGAGGATCGCGTGCATTCGAAAGGGCCCGTTGTGAAAACAAAAGTAGGCGCGAGTTGTACTAATGTAAGTTTTCTCTATGGACCATAGACTATGAATAACATAGTGCGTTTTGTTTATGGTTTCTTTGATTGGATCATTCGTTTGATTTGATAGGAGAGAGTTCGTGAATGGTGTCTATCTAGTGATGGCTGTTTACAAGGACTGTGAAGACGGTTTGGCTCGTGTAGTCGTGTCAGGATCCATATGGAAGCATTTGGTAAGGCCTTAGTTTTTGGTTTGAGTCAAATTTGATATTTTTCTTATTTGCACTTAACGTGGAAATTTTAGCTTTTCGTCTACAATCGTTACTAATATTACGCTCTTCATACATTCAATGTAGTTTTTAAAATTTATTAAAATAGACTAATAGTACATAACCGTTGCCAATTTTGCAATTAAAGAATAAATCAGTTGACCCATCAAAGTCAAATATGGACCCTTTGACTTTTGTACATAACCCTTGCCAATTTTGCAATTAAAGAATAAATCAGTTGACCCATCAAAGTCAAATATGGACCCTTTGACTTTTGTACATAACCCTTGCCAATTTTGCAATTAAAGAATGACTCATTCTATACACACCCCCCCTCCTTCCTGATTACACCCTCCCTTGTGAGAGGAAAACTGTCGGTCCCACGCAGGCCCCACCTGTAAGTATGTGAGAGGAGGGGGGTGAAAAAAGTAAATAGGGGGTTGTAGAAAGTAGCACCCTTAAAGGGAGAGTCTTGGTGTTCTAAGGGACCCAAGTTCGATTCCTGCCCTCCCCATTATTTTCTGCGGCACCTGGTGATGATGGGAGGCTAGGCGAATAGGTGGAGATCGCTAGTTCGATCCTTGAACTGAGCGGGTTTTACCTCACCGCACTGTCGTGCCTTCGGGCGAGTGTTCACGGGCTTCAGCCCTAGGTGAGGGTTTTCCCCGGTTCGGAGGCGAGTGTATCCCGATGTGGTGAATTTCGCCAGTAGCCCATTTGGAGGATTCGTTGGCCGTTCAAAAAAAAAAAAAAAGCACCCTTAAAGAATAAATTAGTTGACCCATCAAAGTCAAATATGGACCCTTTGACTTTTGAGTTATGATTTGTGATTTTGATTGTGTGTGGTTTTGCAGGTGTCCTTGGAGATGTGTTTGTAGCAGAAGTTGGGTGGGTGGCATGGTTAAGTTTTGTCACAGTTTGGACTTTAGTAGTAGTATTAGTTTTGTTTAAAACACTATTTACCTATTTTTGTATTTGTCTTGTGTAAACAATTAATGATATTTGTTTAATTTGCTTTCGGTATCCAAACGCTTCACCCGAAAGTAAGAACTCGATTCGATTCAAGCTTTTCAAGAAATATGTAATAATCAATGTTGTAGAAGGCGCTAGGCGGTGAGGTACCGCCTAGGGATTAATCGAGATTAATAGGGATTAATCGGAATGGGATTTTTATATGTATTTTTTCAAAATTATATATATATACCCAAGAATATAAAAATAATACTTCAAAATTCACATAAATACTTCAAGTTTCAGATAGTATGGTTTGATTTTGACCGATTTTGACCAATTTTGACCGCCTAGGACCGATTTTGACCGATTAATATAGTCCGATTAATCCGATTTTTGATCGCCTAGGACCGATTTTCACCGCCTAGGACCGCCTACGATCGACTTTGACCAAAACCGATTAATTCCACCGACTAGCTTAAAATTAATCAGTAGCCAACCGCCTAGCGCCTAGGCGCCGATTAATCGGCCGCCTAGGCCGATTTCTGCAACACTGGTAATAATACATGTAACTAAGGCTGCAACTCCATGTGTGCTGCATCACTCACTTTTCCCATTTTACTCCACCTCAACTCAAGGAAATAGTTTAATCCCGTCAACTCCACCTAATCCTACTCTTTTAGTGGTTTTGGATATAAAAAGGAAAACAAACTAATTCAATCTCTTAACATCCCGTTAACATGTTAACAAATAATCTCTTTAACGCCCCTTAACACCAAGAGGGAGCGGAGTGCAATGTCACTTAACATGCCATGTTACCGTTAACACTTTTAATGTTAGGGTACACCTCAAGTCCTACAACCCCCTAACTTACATTTTGGATTCGTCCAATTGTTTGATTGCTGTCATAACTCTAAAGAGGTTTGGACCTATCTTAAAATAACACAATGGGGGAGTTTGGGATTTCTTCTCAAAAATGACTTATTAACTTATATAATTCATAAGTGAGAAGTTAGAAATTCTGACTTCTCAAAAATGACTTCTTATCACACAAAATCTTCCAAAATAAGCTAACCCAAACACTCAAAAAAATAACTTATTAACTTTTATAAGTCAATAAGTCGTAAGTTGCTCCAAAATAAGCTAACCCAAACACCCCCAATATTGTATTTTAGTGTGATTTGTTTCATTAAGTTAAGCAAATTGGGCCATTTGTTTAATGCAAATGTGGGCTTTTTACACTCTGTTTCCGAGTCTCATTTAACAGGGAGAGGGGAGAGAAAAGAGATGAAAATATGAAAAACCATGTTCATGAGTTTCATTTAACAAGGGGGAGGGGAGGGAAAATGAGGGAAAATGGAAGAAAATATGACCAAATATGACCATATATTCATCCTCCCAAATTGGAGAGATTAGGAGAGAAAATTTTCCTTCCCCTCCCCCTGTTAAATGAGACTCGAGAACATAGTGTTAAGTCTTATCATATCTAATTCTATGTGCGTTTTGAAAAAAAAAAGATTATATATGAAGGGTTAGGATATAATAGTAAGTTTATTTGACTAGGAAGGCTAGGAAGTAATCTTGACCATCAATAGATTTAATCAAGGGCTAAGATTAAATGAGTGAAATTGAAGATTAAAATAAGGCGCGTGGGTTGTGTAAGGGTATTCTAGTCAATCCACCACAATAGTTTCTCTCTCCTCCAATTCCCCCCCATTTTTTAAACGTTAATAACTCTTTCATACAACATTATTTTTTTTATAAAAATTGCACCAAAAAACGAGCGTTTTTTTATCTTTAAAATGAGTATACCATTGCTATATTTTATAAAAAATTTCGAAAACCCAGTTGCGTAAAACGCAATGGAAAAAACCCAGTTGCGTAAAATGCAATGGAAAAAGAAACCTAAAAAATGACATTTTTCTAAAACGCAATGCACAAAAAACACAAAGAAATGTCTTATTTGTAAAACGCAATGGCCAGAAAACACAAAGAAATGTCTTATTTCTAAAACGCAATAGCCTAAAAACATAAAAGAAAGTGTACTTTCTAAAACGCAATGCACTAAAAACACATAAAAATATGTTTTACCTAAAACGCAATGCACAAAAAACACAAACAAATGTCTTATTTCTAAAACGCAATGGCCAGAAAACACTTAAAATTTCTGTTTTCTAAAACGCAATGGACTGAAAACACATAAAAATGTGTTTTACCTAAAACGCAATGCACAAAAAACGCAAAGAAATGTCTTATTTATAAAACGCAATGGCCAAAAAACACTTAAAAATGTCTCATTTCTAAAACGCAATGGCCTAAAAAACAAAGAAAGTGTTCTCTCTAAAACGAAATGGACTGAAAACATCTAAAAATGTGTTTTTACCTAAAACGCAATGACTAAAAACACTTCAAAAATGTGTTTTTCTAAAACGCAATGGCCAAAAAAACACATAAAAATGTCTTAGTTCTAAAACGCAATGGCATAAAAACACCAAAGAAAGTGTTCTCTCTAAAACGCATTGAACCAGAACAATAGTTTGTCTGAACCAGGAATGCAGTCCTAAAACACAATGGCATAAAACTGTCTATGAATGCAGCTCGACCCCAGCCAGGGGCTCTGCCCCTTGGACCCCGCCAGGGGCTGCCGCCCCTTGGACCCTGCTACTAGGGGCGCTGCCCCCGGACCCTGTCAAGATCGTAAAACGCAATGACTAAATCAAAAACCCAGATCGTAAAAATGAAATTAAAGAATTTCTTACATGGATCGAAGCCGATTTCTTCAATGATTGACGAAATTTGAATGATAGAAACACTTATCAGCGATCGAATCGAACGGATCGAGTGATTATCTTCAAAATCACGGAAAAAAACGAGATTTTGAATGAAATTAAACTGGGTTTTCTTAAAAAAAAAAAGCTGAAGAACACGTTGATCGGGTGTTTGAATCATTGATTGGTGATGAAAATCGCACTATAATGTAGTGGTTATTAAGATAGAAAGTGAAGAAATTGTTGAAGATGGTGGATTTTAAAAATGGTGGGTTTGAAGTTACTTGGGAGAAGAAGGAAGAAGAAATGATATGATTGACTAAAATACCATTCATCTTTATTTTAAATTTTGCCACATGTTATAATCATATTGCTTCCTATCTTTCCTAGCCAAAATAAACTTCTTATTTTTATTTGATACTCACCCTATATATATGAAATCAAAATTAGAAACAAGTTATCATGGGTAAAAAATAAATTATTATGGGTAAACATTTTTCTTACAAAGGTGAATAATACTAAAGACAGAATGGATCAAAACGTACAAATTAAATAAGTGTTAACATCCAATTTGAAATTGTATTTGATACATTATTAACTATTTATTAAAAAATGTTGATGGATAAATTTAACTAGTATTGAACCACACATAAGTAACCAATTTGATGTTTGAACTAACAATCTACAGAGGTTATCTAAGATGAAATAATCTAGGAAAACAAAATGGTCATTTGATGGTATAGAAAGGTTTTTTCTTATTAGCATTCATCGTCATTGTACTAGACCTTTCATTTTAAACAATCTACAAGAGAAAAACCTACACTTAGTGGTGGCGGAACCTTTTATGACTCAAAACCATTCTTACAAGTTACCCAACCACTTTGAAAAGCCGCCCTTAGTCATAATGGTTCATTAGTAACCAATAACCGAATTGAAAGATCACGAGCCTTTCAGTTTCACCCATAACCTTTTCACAAACGCAACTCGTGTGATTAATCCAAACTAGTGATCAGTTCTACTGAACCAACAACGCACACTGCTTGGTCATTCGTGATCTCTGAATTGACGCACACAGACCATAGCAAGTCTTTGAACCAGCCAAACCTTTGTCCAACCATACTCTAACTTCCTAGTTAGTTCTATGTTTCTTGTTCATACATGAAAAAATAATTTTACCAAGTTTCTTTTTTGTTTCTTTTAATTTGCTTATACAGGATCCAAAAATACACCTATGTTTTTGTCGTTTAAAAAATTATTCTTTAACATATGTAATTGTTATTAAACAAGCTAAATGGTTAATCTATATACGTAAAATCACACAAATCTGTTTAGACTCAAACCGAACTCATTTGTTTTTATGTCATGCCGGAAAGCTTCTAAATGACCTTTTTTTTTTTTTTTTTTTGAAAAATGAACTTCATTAAACACAAATGATCGCTAGATCCCCAAGGCGAGGACCTAGACGACCAACTTACATCAAATCACAATTACACCATTCTTCCCAAGTACAATTAGCGTTTCTATTCCTATTGTTATACCATAAATACCCATATGTCTTCACATCCAAGATAACCTCATCAATCCTTGTGTTCTTGTTGTTGAAAATACGAACATTACGAGCACCATATTCCGCGTAGCCGTGTTTAGTCTCATATTTTTATAAATAGTTGTGAGATCTTTTAAATCGGAAACGTAAAACAACGGAAACCTACACCAATTCGCAATAATCTGCCAAAGAACATTTGAGAATATGCAACCTGTAAAGATGTGCTCTGCCGTCTCTGTGCTGTCTTCGCAAAAAACACATAAGTTATGCTCTACATGTATGTTTCTTTTGATCAAAGCTTCTTTAGTTGGAAGTCTTTCCAATCTCGCCCTCCACACAAAAACATTGCATTTTAGGGGAAGCCATTTACACCAATCAAAAATAGCCTCATTAGCTGTAATCCATGCTTTAAGATTCCCCACTGTAAACTTGGAGCCGGTAACGTGCCACGGCCATGAATCTTTCTTGTTAGAAAGCTTCACGGTCGAAAGCAAATTAAAACAAGCCGTAAATTCCAAAGTTTCATCTAAAGATGTCGGATCGTGTTTTCAACACCAAGCAAAGCTACTAGCGCCACCCACCTTCAACACTCTATCCGACACCTTATAGTGTTTTTCGATCTTGATTCTATATAGATTTGGGAATCGCACCTTTAAAGGTGTGTCACAAATCCATGGGTCAAGCCAAAACCGAATGTTTTCACCACAACCAATCTCGGCTCTAATCAAAGAGTTGAAAGCCATATCGCCCGCCTTCATTAATCGACCCAATCTGACAATACTAAACCAAGGGCCTTTGATCCTACCTTGAACCGGATATAGGTCCTAAAGACGCGCCGATATATGAATAGAATCAATCACTTTTTTCCATAAAGCATTCCCCTCACGTCTATAACGCCATAGCCACTTCAACAAAAGACAATGGTTCGAATGCTCCAATTTATTCACACCCAGGCCCCCTTTATCTATACCCACTGACGTGAAGTCGTGGTCACAATCAAATTTAATCCAAATACTACTAGATAGCTAACGGCAAGTGGGTATCGAACACAGGGAGTTTGTGGAATATATGTTATTTGAAGGTTTATCTAAGTTAACTAAATTAAGCTAATTGCAAGAAAATAAAGTTCAAGAGTTGGTTTGATTGATTTGAATTTTAAAACTAAGATTACTAGTCTAATTGCAAAATGAAAGTTTTGGGTTGTAAACAATTTAAGAGACAAATGACCATCTTTAGTTTCCGGTTTGCTTCAACGTTTGTGCTATCATTCACTAGAAAGAACTACATAGACATAGTTCATGTGTGATTACTTGTTGTGATAAAAGGGAACTAAGTACTCAGATTCCTAGAACGTGAGGTTGTTACCCGATGACCAATTAACCCTTACCCAATCCTAATTCTACCCATGATATATCGATTGCCAACGGCACCAAGAACGTATGGTTTCAAACTAGATTAACATAAGAATCAATAATTTACAAACAATCAATCACACACCATAACAAATAAATTATCACTAGTACAAATTTGATCAATAGATGCGGTTAAATTGGCTATGAGATGCGGTTATAGACCCGCATCTTATGGCATAGCATCTTTTGGCTATTTGCCAAATAATGCGGGTCCAAAAGATGTGGTTCTAGAACCGCATCTTTTGATATATTAACAAAATCCTACCTTTTCCTAATATACTCAAGAGATGCGGTTTTAGAACCGCATCTCTTGGTGTTTGAGGCTAAAAAAATATAATTATTATTTATTTCAATTTCCAGATAATTTCATAGAAAAATTCTTAATAAATTCCCAGTATACATATACCTAAAAATAAAAATAAAAAACATACAAAAAATAAAACCAATATAAAATAACCACACATATAAATTACAAAGGTTTTAAGGTAATACAAATAATTACAAAAGTTTCAAAGTAACACAAATATGTAAATGTTTAAAGATGAAAACGATATACAATAAGCTTCCGAACCCAAGTCTTCATACTTGCAACCGAAACCAACATCTTCAGTTTATACTTGCAACTGGAACCGTATAAATTTCCTAACTGTCAATTTCTGCAAATCTTCAAGTGACTATTAATACCCAAATCAACTGTACAAAGAACTAACAAATCTTCACCTTTACAGCCACTGAATACACTCAAATCTTTGCTCTCGCACTCACAAGATTATCAACACGATAATCAAACGACGAATAACGGATAACACTCTAAACAAACACACAGATTCAAGACGAATCTGTGTTTACAGAGAAAACCCTAAACGCCTGAGATGAGAGAGAAACGAAACTGATACGAGTGATATTATCGATACTGATCCTTCGAGAACAATAGCAGTAACTTTTATATATAAAGCCACAAAGCCCACAAAGCTTTTCTTTGAAACACTTCAGCGAGCCCAGCATCTGCATCCAAGTGAGGCCCAGCAACAGCATCCGAAGCCCAGCAGCATCCGAAGCCCAGCGAACACTTTTTTATACCTCACAAAATTTTAAACAAAAGTTAAACCATAAAAGATATAAACGAATAATGAAATTGATATTACATTATGCTATATTTTCAACACCCCCCCTCAATTTCATTATTTATACGGATTAAAAAGATGCAACTCTTCACATAAAACTTTATGAACTTTTCCCAAACCACCTTTGGTAAATAAATCTGCCAACTGATTTTGTGATTTAACACCAACACATTTTATAACTCCTTTAGAAATCAGATCTCTTAAAAAATATATATCTAATTCAAAATGTTTGGTTCGATCGTGGAAAACTGGATTCGCTGCAATCGAAATTGCAGCAGTATTATCACATATCAAACTAATAGGAATTTGCACAAAAATGCCCAACTCGCTTAACAAATTTTTTAACCAAATAACTTCACACGCTGCTGCACACATAGACCTATATTCAGCTTCAGCTGAAGATCTAGACACAGTAGATTGTTTTTTACTTTTCCAAGAAATCAGATTAGATCCAAGGAAAACACAAAACCCAGTAACAGATTTCCTGGTATTAAGGCATTTAGCCCAATCAGAATCAGCATAAGCAACAATATTTAAAGACTGCCCTTTACTAAACAAAATACCCTGTCCAGGAGCAGACTTTAAATACCTTAACACATTAAACGCAATTTTAACATGACCTACTGTGGGACTGTGCATGGATTGACTTAAATAATGTACTGCGTATGAAATATCCGGCCTTGTATGGGCAAGATAAATCAACTTTCCTACTAGTTTTTGATAACCAGTTATATCATCCAACGAACCAGAATTACTGTTTAGCAAAGAATTCAAAACATGATTATGATCTATAGGAACGGTTGAAGGTTTACACCCTAACATACCATACTCTGCTAACAGATCAGTACAATACTTTCTTTGAGACAAACAAAGACCTTTATCAGTTTTAACAACTTCAATACCCAAAAAATATTGCAACTCTCCTAAATCTTTAATCATGAACTTATGTTTCAATCTTTGCTTAACACGTTCAATTTCATCTACGGAATTACCAGTTATAATAATATCATCCACATAAACAAGTAGAATCACAATCATATTATCACAACTCTTAAAAAACAAAGATGTGTCACATTTACTTTGCACAAAGTTACATTCAAGCAACACACTAACCAACTTAGCATTCCACATCCTTGGAGCCTGTT
The DNA here is from genome assembly GCA_030545235.1 of Helianthus tuberosus. Classification (NCBI taxonomy): domain Eukaryota; kingdom Viridiplantae; phylum Streptophyta; class Magnoliopsida; order Asterales; family Asteraceae; genus Helianthus; species Helianthus tuberosus. The sequence goes on along the minus strand of CM060437.1, from coordinate 23,584,335 downwards.
TTAGGCCATACAAGGACTTCCTAAGTTTACACACTTTAGTTTTATCACCTGACCCATAACCCTCTGGTAAATGCATATAAACATCTTCATTCAATTCACCATATAAAAACGCATTATTCACATCTAGTTGGAACATTTTCCAACTATTTTCAACAGCCAACGAAACAATACACCTAACAGTTACTAATTTAACTACAGGTGAAAACGTTTCTTCATAATCCACACCCTCCTTTTGGCTAAACCCTTTAGCCACCAACCTTGCTTTGTACCGTTCTATTTCCCCTGTGGGTTTATATTTTATTTTAAAAATCCACTTACAACCCACCACACTTCTATTATCAGGCCTATCTACAACATCCCAAGTTTGGTTTCTATGCAATGCTTCTAATTCTTCATTCATAGCATGAACCCAATTAGGATCCTCTTTGGCCTGATTGAAGTGTTTTGGCTCAAAACTTTTATCAAGAGCAGAAGCAAAGCATTGATAACTAGTTGACAGGTTTGAAAAATTTACAACTTTCTCAATACCGTACTTAACTTTCCCTTCTATTATAAAATCTTTAAATTTTTTAGGAAACACAGAAAGTCTATCAGTTTTCCTAGAAGCAGTTTTACCAACAGACTCAACAGTGTCACCCTCAGGAACAACAGTGTTTTCATTAACAGTAGTCACAGGCTCTGCCCCATCAGATGTTCTCTGATTGTCATTGAATTGATGAGACTCAAACAATTCAACGCTTTCAGTTTGAACATCTGAATGCTGAGACCTCTGTGTTCCCGTTTCATTCTCACCTGTACCCTTTCCTTCATCATCGGGATCCTCCACTGTAAGAAAAGTGTTTGAGTCTGTATTTTCGTACAAATTAAAAAAATTTAAACTAGTAATATTTTTATCCTTATTAGTATCAACCATTTCTAAAACATTTTTTTCTTTAAAAGGGAAAATATTTTCATAAAACTTTACATCTCTTGAGAAGATTATAGCTCTACTGTCAAGACTGTACAGCTTATAACCTTTTTTCTCAAAAGAATAACCAACGAAAACACATTTTTCAGCCCTGCTGTTCAGTTTATTAGATTCATTCAGAACGGTACAAAAACACAGACAACCAAAAACTTTCAGGTGGTCAAGAAAGGGTTTAAAGCCAAAAACTAACTCATACGGAGTTTTCCCACCAAGCACGGAAGATGGAGTCCTATTTATCAAATATGAAGCAGATAGCACACAGTCTGTCCAAAAACTAACAGGCACATTACTTTGAAAAAGCAAAGCTCTAGCAACATTTAACAAATGCCTATGCTTCCTTTCAACAATGCCATTTTGTTGAGGAGTATAGGCACAAGAAGTTTGATGAATTATTCCTTTGGATTTGCAGAAAGATAACATTTGATTGTTAACAAATTCTAACCCGTTATCACTTCTGAAACATTTTACTTTTTTTGTAAATTGAGTTTCAACAATGTTAACAAAATCTTTAATATTTTCCAAAACTTCATTTTTATGCTTCATTAAGCAAACCCAAACAGCTCTAGAATAATCATCAACAATTGTTAAAAAATATTTGAACCCTTCCCTACTAGGGACCCTATAAGGTCCCCATACATCCAGATGAACTAATTCCCCCAAACATGAACTCTTATGATCACTTAACGGAAAAGGTTCTCTATGTTGTTTAGCCCTGTGACAGACATCACAAGGTCTATGCTCAAAATTAGTTTTCATTTTAAAATCATGATTAACATGTTTTATCACATTATCAGAAGGGTGTCCTAGTCTAGCATGCCACAGATTATACAAATCTACATGATTACAACACACCTTACTTGTCACAACAGAATTGCCACAGACATATAAACCATCTACTTGACTACCAGTCACCAGGACTTTCTTGGATAACAAGTCCTGTATGTAACATTTATGCTCATCAAAACCAATAAACAACTTATTGTCTTTTGCAAGTTTATGTACAGATATCAAGTTAACACAGTATCCAGGAACAACAAACACATCATGCAACACAACCCCATTAGCAAGCTTTAAATTCCCAATTTTAGTTACCAAGGCACTAGTGCCATTAGGGTGCTTTACTTGTATATTCAAATCAGTTACATCAACAAAATCAGACAAATCCTTTTCACTATTGACCATGTGTTGATTTGCTCCTGAATCAATTAACTAACCTGTACTTTCTTTGTTGCTTATATTATTAGCAAAACAATACACAGGTTTCATGAACACATTAGAACAAAACACACTACCTGCAACATTACTTTGAGGAGTATCACTTGTTCTATCACCTATTAAACTCAACAATTTATTCAGTTGATCAGCAGTTAATGAAGTTATAGGAACACTAGTATCATCAGCACTACAGCTATGATTCACACTTGCCTTCTTGCCTTGACTGCCTCTTGGTTTCATCCAAGAAGGATATCCAATGATTTCGAAACACTTATCAACAGTATGTCCAGTTTTATTACAATTTGAACACTTTAGACCTTGATTAAAACTTTTGTTAACCCTTTTACTCGAATCAAACTGATTTGACTTAGACATAAACCCTACAGTTTGATTCTTTTTAACACCTGCACTGCTATAGTTTCTATGAGACTCCTCTCTAGAAACTATAGCAAACGCCTCTTTTACAGTAGGCAATGTTTCTTTGGTTAAAAGATTAGTTCTAACACTCTGATACTCACTATCCAAACCCATTAAAAACTGCATTAATTTGATCATTTGATTAAACGAATTGAAATCCTTTGCAGCATTACAAGTGCAAGTAGGCAACTGTAGAATCTGATCTAATTGCTTCCACATCACATTTAATTTGTGATAATACTCAGAGACAGATGCACCATTTTGAGTAAATGAATTAATCTTTTGATATAGATTGAACACAACTGAACCATCTACTTTATCATAAGTCTCCTTTAATTCAAGCCATACATCAGACGCTAATTTGGAAAACACTTGACCCATATATAACTCATCACTAATAGAATTCAAGATCCATGTTAACACTACTGAGTTACATCTGTCCCATTGTCTAGCAAGTATGTCATTTGTAGTAGACTTTAAACAAGTTTTGTCTATAAACCCTAACTTATTTTTTACTTGCAACGCCAACATCATAGCATTAGACCAAAGAGTATAATTTTCTGTTCCTTTTAGTGTAACTGAAACTATAGTGAGATTGCTAGAATCGGATGGATGCAAATAAAGAGGATCACTAGCATCCAATTTACTAACTAAGGTCTCAGGTGGCGGATCAGAAGGACCACCACCAGTAGTAACAACAGGACCAACCATGACTATTTATTCTAATCAGTACACACAACAATCAATGAACAACAAACAACAGGTAATCACCGAAAACAAATGACAGAACAACCAAGACATAGGAACAGATCAGTGGTTCATCACTCTAAAGGTGCCACCGCAGTTCATATCATGGATGTCAGCTACTGGTCACTAAAGGTAAACACAAACGTACAGATTTTCAAGCAGTGCAATGAACCAAGTAACAACTAGTACTAAAGAACTCAACACCAGTATGAAACACAAAAAACAATACGTAAACAGAATGGAACGAACTCACCCGGGGGTGCGAATAGCTTCAAGCAATCTGTTCTTGAAACCTTCACTTAGGGTTTCAAGACACAGACAGAAGACAGCCGTCCACTCCAAGTAAAAGATCTTGAAACCTTCACTTAGGGTTTCAAGAATCAATCAGACGACAGCCGCTCAACTCAGGCACGATCAGCAAACAACACGAATCCCAAGACAACAGATAAAGTAAGATCCGTAACCAAGAATAATGAAGATCGTCAAGAACCCACAGATCTGAACAGATCTGTACACGATACGCAGCAGAACTACAGACGAAACCCTAGATCAGATCTTCAATCCCAAGAGTGTTGAACGCTCTGATACCATGTCAATTTCTGCAAATCTTCAAGTGACTATTAATACCCAAATCAACTGTACAAAGAACTAACAAATCTTCACCTTTACAGCCACTGAATACACTCAAATCTTTACTCTCGCACTCACAAGATTATCAACACGATAATCAAACGACGAATAACGGATAACACTCTAAACAAACACACAGATTCAAGACGAATCTGTGTTTACAGAGAAAACCCTAAACGCCTGAGATGAGAGAGAAACGAAACTGATACGAGTGATATTATCGATACTGATCCTTCGAGAACAATAGCAGTAACTTTTATATATAAAGCCACAAAGCCCACAAAGCTTTTCTTTGAAACACTTCAGCGAGCCCAGCATCTGCATCCAAGTGAGGCCCAGCAACAGCATCCGAAGCCCAGCGAACACTTTTTTATACCTCACAAAATTTTAAACAAAAGTTAAACCATAAAAGATATAAACGAATAATGAAATTGATATTACATTATGCTATATTTTCAACACTAACAAAACACAACATTCCATTTAATAAACCACTGAAGCTTAAAAAAATATATGCAAGTGTATAGATGTATACGAGATTAAAAGTGTAAGTCAACAAGTGACTTCTTAACCTACAGGCTCAAGCTAAAACATTTTGAACGACTTCAAATTATTGTTCAACTCTCGAAATCGTGGGTCTCATCTTTATTTCACTTCACTATAAGAGGGAATATGTTAATGGGCTAACTAGTAATACTGATGTGAATGAAATAGTATATTTGCCTGTTTACTGAGTTTCTGCAACAAAGGAATATATTGTGATCCATAATTTGCTCCATCCTTTTTGACACTGTCAATCAAGCATAAAAAACAATTACTTATAGAAGTTCATAATAAGAAGGATTTACAAAGCTTCACTAAATATATATACATATATAAAAGTGTTTATCCATTTTGTTTGGTCAAAATCTCTGTTTATCAATTATTTTCTATTATGGGATTAATTTAACAGGGAGCTGGGCCAACACAAACACTTCTGTAAAAACATCATCCATTGGCTTCTTAGCGCTGAGAATTGTAAACAAAAGAGAAGTGTCAAAACCATAAAATATAAAAATAAAAATAATTGGTATTAAACCATATATTTATCATTCAAATATAGTTATTCTAATATCGGTAAATGAACATTCCTTATGCTAATTAGAAACATACCAACCCATTGTAATGATAACCTTCAGTTAAGCCACTCCCACCTACATTACATGGATAACACTAGCACCAAGAAAGTTTTAATAAAAGTCTTTATGTAATCAGTAAACCATAAAAGTTTCAAAATATGTATAACGAGGAGATAATCACCTCTTAAGTTATTTGAAAGATTTGAATCTGAAGCTGACATCAACGATTGGATAATCATATGAAGAAGTGTTGGTCGCCACATGTCTTGATAGATCTGATTGGGATACCTGGTATTTTTCATTTATATAATCTTGTAAAGGTAAAACACTATTTCAAAAACCTGAATTATGGGAGATGATACAAGTTCTGTTAAAGTTATCTACATAATCAAATTTACGTTCATTGTGGATATCATATGAGGGTTAGATTAAAAGTCCATGGGATTGTTCACTACAACTTTCACTCTTCACTGATATGCAGTTATTTTCATATTGCAATAACACATAATGAAAATCATAATGAATATACCAATCACAAAACTATACATACATATATATATATACACACACCTTAGCAAGATCTACCTCGGTAAACCTGAAACAATCAATTCGACCCATTCCACTACCATATTTGCATATAAAACCTTTTTTAAATGATCTGCACTTGCAAGATGCCTGATTCCATTCTCACTAACAAAACAACATAAAAATGTTTTGAAGCTTTCAATGTCATTATGACAGCTTAGAGAATTAGACCACCCGTAGTGTGTGTGTGTGTGTGGGGGGGGGGGGGCGTTTCCCCAAAAAAAACCGCCCCACAACGCCATTCAACTGCCCCCCTGGGCGTTTTTCACAAAAAAAATGCAAGAGACGTCCTTTTTTTCCACACCGAAGTTCTAATTCTTTGGCCAATGACCGTGCATCCCTTTTTGTTTGGCCAATATCAATTTTTGATGGTTTTTTTATTTAAATTCTATTAAATCCCTTTTAACAAAATGCTCCACAATGCTCACATCCCCACAACACACATTTTAGAAAACACACCCCATAATGCCCCATTGATGGCTGGACTGTCACATGGAGCAAAACGACCAAGGGTGGGGCATTATTTGTTTCTTCCACTACACATGATCTTAATATCATACTCAAAACTTAATCCCAAACACATTTAGGGGCTGTTTGGTAGCCTCTGAATGGTCATTAAGAGGCTACCTCTTAATGGAACCATTAAGAATTTTACCAATGAGAAGGTAGAAGAATGTGACATGTGATGATTTACCATTCAGAGGTTACCTCTTAACCATTCAGACTTGAGGTTACCTCTTATTCATTCAGAGGTTTTAAACCATTAAGAGGTAGCATCTGAATGGTCATTAAGAGGCTACCAAACAGCTCCTTATTCTTTATACTATTTTATCGCCCATCATAAAGAGATACAAAAACTAAATAAGCAAATGAAAAGATCTTTCAAGACTTCTAAACTCTGCATACTTGTTGAACACAGTTGACTATAAACTCACATTCAAAACAACTCAAAAATCCATATAAACTAGCTAACCATTGACATAAACTGCTACTAAATACAGGGAAAACAATAATAAATTCGGATCCTATATCGGGTTATCTTTATTTTTAAGCCGGATTACCATACATCTCAAACATAAATCATTCAAATAAAATACCCAAATTAAAACCCTAATTATATCCACATCAAAAGATCCAAGAAACTGAATCTATCAATTAAAAAATCAAACTTGAAGTAGAACACAACAATTATAATCTCCTGAACAAATTGTGAAAAGATAAAAAAAAAAAACAAAAGAATAAATTAAAATACCTTGCAATAGTATATGTAGATCCCGGAAGACCGAACGAATAATTGAACGATTCACGGATGTTATCATTGGTTTCTTGTGAGAGATCCTTTGATTGAAAAGCATAAAAGTATATGTGTTGGTAAAATTGAACACAAACAAACCCTAGATCAACTTATTTGTTGGGTAAACCGACAGAAACAAGACAAATTAGGTGAAGATTGAGAGGATTTGATCTGAAGCGAGGGTTGTATTGTGTGGTAGATGAAAAGTGAGGAGTTATGAGGATAGATAGAGGCCGGGTTTTGGGGGTTATTAGGTCGATGCAGCGAAGCGAAAACTAAGTTGAAATTTTTTGGGGGAAATACAGGGGGATAAAAGATGCGGTCAACCATTTAACCGCACTTTTTCATTTTAGGTAGACAAAGGATGTACTTTTTAGTTTTAGGGGAGGGCAAATGATGCGGTTTAACCATTTAACCGCATCTTTTAGTTTTGTCATCCGCATTATTTGCCCAATTGTGTACTAGTGTATAAAGATAAAGTTTGTTATTCTAGAAATAAAGAATTCAAGCACAAAGTCTTACATAACCTTCAACCAAAGATGATCATACCAAGTTTAGCCACTCATGACTTGGACAATTATCATCACATACATATCAATGTTCATAAGAATTAAAAACACTAACAAGATGTTTAGAAATTGTTTTCAGCTCTCAAGAACACCCAAAGTTCGCCTCTAGACTCCTGGTAACCGAATGGGAATGATTGGATTTGAAGAGACATCATAAAAAGTCATTAAAATGGGCAGTTACAAGTTTCACGCAGCACGGCGCCGTAACCTACGGCACCCGCCGTAGGCTACGGTGGCAATCAAAACACTACGGCACCCTTAAACTGGGCTACGTCGGACCAGAAAACACAGTGAGTGCCGTAACCTACGGCAAGAGCCGTAGGCTACGGCGGCGCCAGGTTTTGTTTTCTTGTTTTCTTCATAACTTTCTCGTTTCAACTCCGTTTTCTTCGCCGTTTTCGCATACGTTCTCGTAATTTCGTCCTCTATCATGTTATATTCTTAATTCTTCAATTCCAAAATTTTATTTTTTTCATTTCTTCTCCGTCTTTCAATCTCCAATCCATTCGCGTCTATTCGAAGCTTTATTTCCACACTTTTAAGCCCCGAATGTACCTGAAACACAAGCAACCGTAGTTATCTAATTCAAGATAAATACATGGATAAATGCGGGATTAAATTATACTTTATAACCATTAAGGGTTGTCCTACAGACTACCCGTCACATCCCCACACTTAACCGTTGCTTGCCCCCTAGCAACTCGTCCAAAACTACTAATAACTCCTCAAGCGATCAACATGAATCAAGCAAACAAATGTCCTCATTTTACTAACTTTTCTTAAACCCCGCATAACACACCCTCACAATGACTCTCCTCTCGGTGACAAATAATACTAGCAAAGATGAGCTAGAACACACTTAAGGCAAATGGGTAGTTGAACAATAATATGCTTGTACTCAAATCGGTCCTTCGCCTAAAGAATTTGCTAAACATGCATGTGATTCAAAGGGACTTAAAGGTTGTAACACGGCAAGGCAAATGGGTAGGAAATGGAAATACATATGCGAAGTAGCTAACGATCCAACCCGGTCTTTTATTTCTAACTAAAACAAAACATAAACAACTATATACAAACTATCTCATTCATTTTTTTTTCATTTTTGTCACGACCCCGACCCACCCTGGACGGAATCGGGAGCCGCGAACAGCCCAGTAGTACCGGTGATTATTTTGAAAAAATATTGCAGCGGAAATTTCATCAGGACCGTGAGTTAGGAAAAATATCAGAGTTTAGAAAACACCAGATTTTATTTATTAATTAGATGGGATAAACCCATATTTTACAAAGGTAGCTTTAATAAGGGATAACCCAATTACATAAAACAATATTTCTTAATTTGATTTAATTAATAAAATAAGCCACTTCTTGAAGCCTTTCAGTGCCGTATCCATCTCTTACTCCAATCTACTGTAATTACCTGAAACGCGTTTTAAAAAGGTTTTGTCAGCAGGAAATACTGGTGAGTTCATTCATTTTGCTAAAACGACTTGTTTGTTATAATTTACAGTATTAAGAGCGATTACAATGTTTTTATATCAACCAACTACCCTCGGTATTTGTCACTCGACTCGTTTCTGTGACTATGGTCATATCACCCATGGGCTAACTCGTTGTCCAATGGTGAAGATTATCAAGTAATGTATACAAAACCCCACATACCGGCTGTAATATGGAGATTACATAGACTTAATCCCTGTAATTATAACCTTGAAAATAAACATTATTTTGAAAGTAATTTGATAAAAAGAGAATGACTCACTTTATAAGCATGCAGATTCATACGGCCAAAGTTTAGTCTACATATAAGCCTTGATATATTGCAGATTTATACAGGCAGAGCTTAGCCTATTGATTTAGCCTTGTAATCTAGTGCACACGAACTAGGTAGGTAACTTAATACAGTAATTACGATAACTCACGAGATTAAAACCCTCACGACAAATGACAAAGTGCAATCACTTAAACATCCATCGGATTCACAACGAATGACAGAGTATTCCCCGAGTTCGGGTGGTACTCAAACATCCTGTCGGAATCACGACTAATGACAAAGGATAGCGCTTAAACATCCGGTCGGATAGTTTAAATCGATCGGACATTGAATCGTAGCAGCGATCGAGTTAATACCCGGTATCGTAGCAGAATTCGAGCTAGTGTGTGTTTGGTAGTAAACGGACAATATCTCGAAGTGTAAAACGAATTTATTTGTCGCTCCAACGCAGGAAATCAAGTCCCACAACCCTCTATTTATACATGGAAATTGACCCCCTCGCGTGACGCGAGGGGTCACCCTGGGGGCTTCGCGTGACGCGAAGGTCCACATCTCATCAGATGGTTGCCACGTGTTTTTGGAGTTCAACTGAGTCGACGGAACGAGAAATTTCGAATTAGACAGCAAGTTATTAGGATAATCGTCAAGTAGGGAATTACCCCCCCTGAGTTTTAGGGGCCCTGATCCTGATTCTGATTGTTATGAAAATTTTAGGGTTTATACAGAATCACTTGGGGGTTTTAATTAGGGTTTCTTTTTAGATAAAATATAAATAATAATAATAATAATAATAATAATAATAATAATATAATAGTTTTGGTGAGAGTTGTTATGGTTTGAGACATTTTGGAATATAATTATATCAAAAAGAAAAAGGGAATAAAGTAGTGAGAAAAGAAAATGGACCCACTTTGTATATTTAGGGTTCAACTGGAAAGCCTCCTGGTATAAATTTTGGGTATAACTTCTGGGCTATTTAAAAATATATAATGTACTCGTGTTAAGTATAATACCCCTCATTCAACCTTGTCCCGATGTCCCGAGACCGAATCCCAACAACTTAGTCGGGCAGAGCCCTGACATAAGTTATGAGGCTCAGATCAATCGGAAAGAATAGCGATGATCGAGAGTTAAAACACTTAAAATGGGACAGGGCTTTATTATTATTATGGGTGAAATAATAATAAAAAAATATATATCATAGAAGACATAGAGAGTGGGAAGGAGAAGTTAGAGTTTTGAACGTTTTAAAATAGTTGAATGGGATATGTGAGTCTGATCCTTCATTATTTCAGCCATGTATATTAAATTCCTTTTATTCCTTTATCTTCCACATAGTTTTCATGCATGACACCTCATGTTCTTATCTTTCAAAATTAGCCACGTATATATATTCATGCATGTTATACTTTCATGCATGACTTTTTAGACTTTTGACTATCTTAGCTTTTTGCTATATTATTTAATAGGGAGCCGTTAGAATGAGAATCACCACGAGTTATGAGAACCATTAGAACCGCGACCCGCGGGTGGCCGTTGACCACGAAATTTTTTTTACACCTAGATCCGTATATTTTAGGACCGGGTGTAAATTTTCGGTTCAAACGGCGCGCCCGAGGGGGTAGTTTTTTACGCCCAAAGTTTGGTAAAAAAAAAAGAAAAATTAAAAAAATTAAAAAAACCCAAACTTTGGGCGTAAAAAACTACCCCCTCGGGCGCGCCGTTTGAACCGAAAATTTACACCCGGTCCTAAAATATACGGATCTAGGTGTAAAAAAAATTTTGTGGTCAACGGCCACCCGCGGGTCGCGGTTCTCGTGGTTCTCATAACTCGTGGTGGTTCTCATTCTAGCGATCCCCTTATTTAATATATATATATATATAGGTTATAATTAATTTAACTGCTTCACTTATTTGGTGCGTATAACTTTTAAAATATAACGTTTTATAAAATAATAATTATGTCATCAGAACGAGAATATTTTTGTCTACATTTGGGTCTAAGTTTCATTACAAATAAAGTAGGTTCAAAATACAATGTATTTTATAATTTAATTTATTATACGGTTCCTAGGCCCATCTAGGAACTTCATCTTTCTTACGGTCAACCTATCCGTAAGTTACCTGTCTAATAATATAAGTTTTTATAGACTTTTATTTTATTAGAAATGGCACTCATATATAAGCCAATTAATTAGTATAATATTTCAACCAACTATATAAAATAGTGTTTAAAACTATTTGGGTTGAATATTTATATTAAAATAAACTAGTTACTATTTACTAGTGGTTAAACCTATAATTTTTATATGATAAAAATAGGAATGTTACAATTTTTCATTGCTTTTTCTCTTTTTTTTTCTTTTTTTTATATCTCTTTTTTTCTCTTTTTTTCTTTCGATTTAACAAACATAACAAACAAGCATACTAGAACAAGATGATTATACTAATAGACCCGGTCAAATACGGGTTAATTTTTTAAGAGAAAGTAGGCACCTGTTAACAAAAGATCGGCTCAAAGCTCAAATGGGCTACTAAAGTCCAAACCCCCGCCCTCTCGCTACCATGCTCATATATATAATTTATGAGGTCCAACCCCCCAAATCACACACTCGCACTCACCAAGACGAGGCTACCTAATTGCCCTAATCCTTTTCACATACATATCAAGCTAAGGCCTCAAACCGCATTCAAGCACAAGTTCTAATGCACCACCACCCATTTCCACTCTCATCAAGAAAAAATGTATTCTAATAAATGCAAGTAGTGGCTCAACTCTCACCAAGAAAGAACAAGGGGATATGGGTTGCCAGTGTGTCATGCAATTTAATACTCAACTGTTCAATTTGGACAATTTTTCGCTTGATTTTTAAAATATTCACATATTTTTTTTTTAAATTTCCCCTCATCCCCACACTTGTGATACATTGTCCCCAATGTATGGTTTTGAAGGGAAAGATCGCTCCAAACACACCAAACTTTTTTTTTATTTTTTTTAAACAAAAGCAAACAAACTAACTACCAATATTTCAAAGCTAAAGAACATAACAAGATTAAGGAAAGAGTACATTGACCTGGTGAAATTTGACACAACAGATGTTGTAGATAATCTGACTTCCTATCACCACCTTCACACAAATATCCGCACATCTTTCCCACACTTGAATGTCGCCATGGCCCTGAACATAGAAAGATAAAAAAAAAACAGCAAGATCAATATAAAACCCCGGGTTGCCTCCCGAGCAGTGCTAGGTTTCGAGTCTTCAGCCAGACCGTGCCACCCCCATTTATGGTGGCTCAAAGAATCGATTCCTATCACCTCCCTCACTGTAGCTTGTCATTGATTGAAATGCATCCATCAAATGTCCATTCGGTGGATAGTCAACTGCATATCTGCTCGAACCCTCATACTTCTTTTCACACCCCGGTGGTTTGTTTGTTTGTTTTTATTCTTTGATGCACACTTCTCATATGGTCACTAGGCTCTCTACCCTTCTCTTCAATAGATTCATAACTAATCTCCCTAGTATGAACATCGAAGTACAACTAATGGTTCTTTTCGGTCATCGTAATAACTCCGTCTCTACAGTTGATTTGAGCATTTGCTGTATAAAGAAACGGTCGACCTAAAATTACCCTTTGTTGTGATGCCAATTCGGTAGAAACATAATCTAAGACCAGAAAATCCACCGGATAGTCGAATTCTCCCAACCGAATTATGACATTCCTAACCACTCCTCGCGGACGCCTCCAACTCTCATCCGCCATGTAACGCCCGGCTCTTTTGTACTTTCCATTTATAGAAAGTTTTGTTCGTATTTCTATTTTTTGGAAACCTTGTATTCTCGTAATCGTTCTTTCTTTGTAATCATTGTAAAACCGAGACTTGGATCATTAATGAAACTCGTATTTGTCACACCCCGATTTCCACGTGTCACCGGTGGGCCCGGTGGGGAGTATCGTGACGTGGTTGGCAACATAATAGTCAAACAACACAATATATAATATGCACAGCGGAAGCAAATGTAAAGATATAATACAACCGAATTTAATATTGTAATATCAACTGTCACAATATTCGGAAGTTTATCCACAGACGGATCGGAAACAAAATGGAAACAATAATTCAACAGACTTCAGGCATCTTAAGCTTGCGAGACTTCTAGTGATGCTAAGGAGAAATCCCAGCCAATTACGCTTAGTACCCGCATTTAATCTTTTTGGGAAAATACGTCAGTTTACACTGGTAAATACAATCAACTGACTCATTTTAGAAAATGATTGAAAATTGATTTGGATGCACGTGGCATAAACATTTTATTTAACTTGGGAGAATTATTTAAATATATAATCTTGTGAACGAATTACATGTTCCTTGTGCGTTCAGTAGCCCGGATCTTGCCCGGGTTAAAGATCAATAGACACACCACATTATTCTTTTGTGCACTGACGGGTGTACGCCTACACCCCGCGCTTAAGTCGTGGCCATTTCGTAAAATGATGCCAAGGATATCCGGGACATGGTCATTAACCCCCCAAAGGCTTTAAGTAACAAGACTGTTTAAACGAGCCGATCAAATTATTCAATTAACCACCCAACGATGGAAGATTTGATGCCCGATCAAGCGGTATTCTATATACCGTAACCCAAGCCCTTATAGGGAAAATAAGTTAAAAGTATTTACCTGAGCAATGTATAAATCACAATAAGCAAACGCAAGTAGATTTTACTGGTACTCCTAATCTGGAACGAAGGTTTATAATAACCTATTAGAATTCTAACGGGTCTTTAGTTAAGCTTAAGCTTAGACCGGTTAGTTTCAAAGATACGGTTCGTACGCACGATTAAGCGAAGACCGGATAGAATGTGATTTAGACCCGAAAAGTTCAGAGACTTGTTTAATATGGGTATTTCATACACATTCTGGATTTTGAGATAAAACCGATAAGGTTTGACCCGTTTAGGCTAGTTTATGTAAACTAGTTACATAAACCGAACCGAACGCGTAATAAGCGTAACGGATAATAATGAGAGTCATTTACAGGTTTCCTAAGTTAATATGCTCCAAATATGTTATGACATCAGTAAGATATCATTTATTATGCCCGAAATGAATTTAAACACAAACTATGCCCCGTAGGGGTAGTTTGGTCATTTAAAAGGTTATAAAAGAGTTTAATTAGTATCCTGAGTTACAGGTCTGATGTAATTAGCAAATATACTCAATTTGCTAAGTTATATCAGTAGGTTATTGTATATATGTGAAACTTATCAATTATAACCAAACTATGCCCCGTAGGGGTATTTTGGTAATTTCACATAAGCCGAAAAGCTCAAAACTGAAGTCTGAGTTTAACAACCTTTGCTTACTGTTAAAATATTATAAATTGCCTCAAATATCAGTAGGTATCAACCCTTGTATGTTTAATATAGTTATAGCACATACTATGCGTTAAAAACGCTTAAAAAGGCGATTAAAGCCATTTCCGGGTTCGATACATAAGGCTGATATTTTTATTATTCCTGAAGGCTTAAAATAATTTATTTATCATATGTGATCAGTAGCAAAAGGTTTGGAGTCATTTAGTTATGTAAAACTCATTTTATGGCCCGTAAGGGCAAAACCGACAATTACCGGATTAAGCCTACGACTATTAGTTATGCTCAGCCTAAAATCAATTAAAAATATTTAAAAATCCCAAAATAATATATTACATCAGTGGGTAAAGAGTTTGATATTAAAAAGTAGGCTTAACTAGTCTATACGCTAATTACGCCGTTTAATTTACATAAAACTTTCATTTTACGCTAACGAGCATAACTCTTAACCTACACCTCAAACTGATGTCAAATTTTGTATTCAAGTTTATATATCAGTAATTAAGGTTTCTACTCTTTTACATTTCCAAAAATCACGTTTTAAGGTGAAAATGGCATAATGGTCAACATATGAGCAATTAACGGAATCATGCATATTAATTGGATAACTAATGATCCGAGGTGTATAATCACAGAGGGTTATACTAGCATGTAACCTGGTCCAAATAAAGCTCTAAGGCATTTCTAAAACATACCATAACGGGTCAGAATTGAAAGTCAAAGTATAAGTCAAACTATGCGACTTTCGGTTCCGAACCGGGTCTAAACAGGAAATTGTCGGGTTGAACATGTTTAGACATGTCCTTACACTAATTACCAAGTTATATTAATGATCAAACAGGTTGTATGTGTTCTACATTGCTAATTATGCATAAATTGTAATTTACACATTCTGTTGACTTTTTAAATACAAGTTTGACCCGACATTTGACCTAGTTAGAGTGGGAATCACGGGGAACCCTTTTGAGGGTTTATTACTCACATAATTACCAACTTATAACTACTTTTGATTCGACTAATCACTGGACCATTAGTGATTAATCTTAAAGTCAACCGTTAATTACGACGGTTTGACTTTTAAGCTAATACTAAGCTAAAACTTAATTAAGAAAGGATTAGCAAACTTACTGAAGTCCTATGCATGAAATGTGATGCTTAGAGAAAGATCCTTAGCTCCAGAAATGATCCAAAAATGCAGATGAAGGTGTGTTTGCAAAGTTGCAACTCATGGCCCTTTTATAGTGGATTTAATCACCACAATGTGTTGACAAATAAGTCTAATACTGACCATAAGTTACCAACATGTGTCCCTATATGTTTAGGGATTGTTTAGGGGCCAAGGGATATGAGGAAAACCGTTTAAAATTCGAAATCCGCGTTTAAACAGCAAACAGAAGGTTTTCTAGTCGCTGGGCGATGCTTGCGCACCGTAAGCATGATCCTTACGGTCCGTAAGCTAGTGGCTGTAACACCCCGAAAACGGGTTTGGTAATCAAACCACATTAATACTAGATGACGGGTAAAATACCGTTAGCGGTAAAAGTAACCCGGTAAATATTAGGATTTAAATAAATACTCCTAATATTAAATAAAAAGTGAATAAAAGATTTAAGGAGGATAAATACTTTGAGGAAACAAAGTTTGTAGAAGGCCCGAGTTAACGGGACTTAAAACTAAACTTAGTCATAGATTCACAAAACCCACTAATTTAATTAGGAATGTTTAACCTAGTTAAAAAGTGGGGAATATTGTTAGAAATAAGTAGGTTGTGCCCTACTTAATTAACTAACCAAATTAGAGGGGCCAATGTTGTTAAAATCGAAACTTGTATTATTAGATTTAATAAAAAAAAAAACAAACCAAACACCCCATTTGGGATGTCTGGTTCGATCAGGAGCAAGGAAAAGGGCGACCCCCACTCTTCAAAACCCTAACACTCACAAATTCATCAAATTGAAGGGGCAAATCTACTCCAAGTCGAAATATGAGATCGGATTAGTGATCCCTATTGCAAGAGGGTTGTAAGGTATGTAAAATTTGATGTTAATTCTCTGTTTGAAATTCTCATGAAATTGGGAAATCTAAAATTTGATGATGCATGTATGAGATGTAGATGAAATAGGAACATTTAAATGCCTAGGAGTAAACCCTAGAAAAGTATAGATTGAAATCATGCTTAGCTCAAGTAAATTCAGATTTTGTTGATGCTAAATTGAGGTATAAGATGTTCTTAGGGTTTTGATCGCTAAATAAATAGTGTTATGATGTCAAGAACATGCTTAATTTGAAAGCTGAATTCAAACGGTTCTTGATCAGAATTTACAGCCAACTTGTATTGGCTGTAACCTGGATAAAACGTGGTAAAAACATGTGTTTCTTGAGCCTAAAATGTAATTCCAGGAAATATCTTTAAAACCCCACTGGAATCGCATTTTTTCGACGAAAATTGAGCGTTTTATGAATTTTTCCGTATCAAAGGTTCAAGCTGCGTTTTCTGGCAGAATCTGCAGCCCATTACGAATGTCATAACTCAATTTAGGAATTGAGTTATGATCTCAAATTCTTACTGTAGAAAGTATTAAGTGATTCCAAAAATCGCCAATTGGAATTTCGTCAATCGGATAAACGAGGAATTTTATATGAATTTTTCCGTAAGCTGCAGTCAGAAGTGACGAATCTGATTGCAGCTTAGTAAATGAATTTTTACGAGTTTTTGGTAAAGAGTTAGATCTTGAAATTTTAACACAAGGTCTAACCCTTCGAGTGGTACACCACATAAAAAAATCATAATTTTTGAAGACTTGTAAACAGGTTAAACAGGTCACCAAAAACAGCCTATTTTCAGTGATATGAAACTTGATTGTTGATGTTATAAATTATGCCCACAAAGTTCATATGTTGAAACTATGAATGAAACACGTAATTTCCTAATTTATTTAATTAGGGGTGATACGTGATAATACGGAATCTAATCATAATGTAGATTTTAGTTAATTTCACGTATCATATGATTAGAGGTAGTTAACTAGTAGAAAGTTAAAATTTACTAATGACGAAGTCGAATAATGATTTCGACATAGAAAATACGTAAGGTGGAATAGTCGTATTTGTTAATGACTAATCTAACCACCTTGTGAATGATGATAGTTTGACGCCTAACAAGCTAGGTGGAAGCTTGTGGATGAAGCGGGTCAAACGGAGCGCGTACAGAAAGAAAGGCGTGGCATGGATGCAAGGTAAGTATAGCTTACACTAGTCTTATATGTTAGGATATTCTCTTATCGTATTAGTTATGAATGAGATAAATACATAATTGAGGTATGATGTTCCGGCGTGTAAACGTACGGAACAAAGTAGTCGATCATGACAAGAAACCATGTGGATGGTTAAAAGGAGTTAAATCGGTAAATTGGTCATGCGTTGACCATAACTATTGGTTTTGAAAGACACAGTAAAACATAAACCATGATAGGCTAAAAAGTGTTAAGAAATGATTAATAAGTGAAATGACCGCACGATGTAAACCGGAGCGAGTCATGTAGATGAGGTGGTAATAAATATCATCTCGTCAACATAATCGGTCACTTAGACCAAATGGGTCAAAAGGTGAAGATATCACCCTTTGACAATAACGACTAATGATTTTTGTCGAGTTATATTATTTCAGGTGTAAATGACAAATGGGTATTAGCAACGCTATGAATTAGCGGTTATAAAAGCAAGGTATTAAAAACGGGTCAATATATTGATCTGCGCCAGGTATGTGAAAAAGGGTAACCCTCATTTAGAACATGTGGTTCAAAGAGTGTTAAAAGTAGTCAAAGTGAACATTTGGTTACTTGATAAGTAAACCAAATGTTTTAGGTAAGGAACATTGTATTTGGAAAGCTTAATGACTTTTCAAACAAAATCATAGGTTAAAAGAGGGATTACGGGTCAAAATAAGCATACGAGTGAAAACGGGTTTAAATTGTGTAATAAACCTGTGATTATAACCTAATATGGTAAATAACCTTAATTTGAAGTAGTGTACGTGATATAAAGGTCAAACAAGTATGTTTGTTTGATAAACGTGTAAACGGGTCAAAATTTTGGTAAAAGAGTAATAAGCCGAAGACTTAAAAGTCTTAAATTTTATTAATCCGGATGTTGGATTTTAACTCCATATGATGGAAGATTAAATTACAATCATGTAGGAAGAAACGGTAGATCAAACGGATAAGCGGTTTGAAAGATACGAAAGTTTTCGTGTCGAATAACGGCAAAAATAGAGAAGCTGGATGCAGAGTCCACCGTAATTTACGGTCCCACCGTAAATTACAGTGGAGATGAATTGGTTACGGTGCTAATTGTCTGTTGTACGGTAGAAGAATAGAAACCCAGGGGCCACCGTAATTTACGGTCCCACCGTAAATTACGGTGGAGATTTTTTTTTTATTATTTTGTTTTTCATTTGAAAATCAATTGTTACCCGGACATCGTTCGGACATGATTTAAACCCCGTATGACTAAAGCATTTCATGTTTATGAAATGTAGGTACACCTTGGATGCCGGAAGACGATCAAGCTCAGCGAAGAACCGAACACGATAATGATACACGCTTCCGCACTTTGCTACGTTGTAATTTTTAAACAACGAATTCGATCACGTTATGTAGAATAACTTATGATTTATAAAAGTTTTAATAAACCCGTATTTCCAAATGTTTATGTAATCTTAATTACATGATTGTTTTACGTAAAATTTACGTTAAACCTTGAATAATAAGGCCGGGTGTTACAGTGGCTGATGACAAAAACTCTTGTTCTTTCAGGATTTCGAAAGGGCAACCTCATATTCTGACTTTGGGACCTCAATTATCAGTTAGGGACCTCCCAAAATGGCCTTGAACAGTTACATACCCTACCATTTTGAATTGTTTGCTTGGATTCATTTTGAAAGTGCCGAACAATGAGGTTTACCGAGCTTTTCTTCGTAGGAGTCCACCATTTCAATTATTGTCAAGAATTTCTGGATTTAAGATATATTAGATGTTTAAGATATATATACTTGGGTCTTGGGATTTATAAATGAGGTCGTTCAGAGGTAAAAATTAACATGACGCCACTTTTAAATCATGCCAAAACATCTTTATTAAATCCGGGTTTACAACGCGTTTTGTCTTACATGACACGTGTCGTTATTTCATTGAACACGAATTTTCGAGGTGTTACAGTATTTTATTAAAAATATGTTATACACACTCTATATATGCTTGTATGTTCGATTTTGTAAATCAATTTATGATTAATCATTATTCTTGGAAACTAAGTGCTAAACTTGCAATTATTTAAACTCGTGTTATACATACTCTATACATGTTTGTACGCTTAAATTGAGAAACAATTTGGTGTTTATTTGAGATGTTTGCAAACTTATGATAAACTATTTCACTCGTGACATTTATGTTTTATACGAAACTCATACTTAATCATATTCAATTGGTCACTTACATAACTTTTGGAACATGTTACTTATACCTTAGAACCTTAAAATAATCCCAAAACCCGTAACTTTTAACTTGGGGACGAGTTACAAATTGAAATAACAAAAATAAAAAGTTTGTGCTTCTGACCATGGCTTACGGACCGTAAGCCACAACCCTTACGGTCCGTAAGGGGTGTCTGGGCGGACAGAAAGCACAGCAGCCCGCGTTTTTGCACGAAATCCCACTTTCTTAACCCCTCCAATCACCTCTAATCCACCTCTAAACACCTCCAATCATACTCAACCTCTTCCCCTATAAATACAACCCTTCTCCAAGCATTTTTACACTTTCACAACTCTCTAATCTTCTCTAAATCACTCTCAAGGCTCTTGTAAATAAGAATTTTGGCAGATTCATACTCTTGCACTAAAGTGAGTGTAACTTGCTCATTTCTTAACCAAATCACTTGGTTCTTCTTCCTACTTCTTTGGATAATCTTGGGGTTTGATTCCTTGGTTTCTCCTTGGAGAAATCAGACCTGGAATTGCCCTAAATATGTCTGTAAACTTTCTGTTTTGTTTATACTCTTTCAAAACTTGTTTAAACTTATCAAAACTCATCTCAAACTTATGTACTAATGCTTACAACCTATCCCATGGTTGATTACGTGTTAGAAACATGATTGAGACATACAAATCAGAGGTTAAACCTCAAATATTCTCTGTTTTGTTTAGGGTATTTTACCCACAAGTCATGTTCAAGCTTAGATCTTGATGTAGAGTGATTGTGGAACAACTTTGGTTGTTCCAACATAAAATCCTCACATGATTTGATGATTTCTCTTAGTTTAGACTATTTACATACTTGTATTAATCATAGTTCTTGACTCTCCTTGGTTGTTTTTACATCAAGTGAAGTGGTGAACGTTCAAGGGGTTCCTAAACGGAAGCTTGTTCTTCCTACCCCATACATGACTTCCATGATAACTCGAGGTGCCTAAATGAAGATCCTAATCTTCTACCTCCTACATGAATTATTGGACTAAATAATATGTAACCTAGATATATATATATATATATATATATATACTTATTCGAACCTTTAATGTTGAACTTGTGTTTATATGTTAAAGTAGTTGAATATCGTCTAAGACTTTAAAACCTTGATATGATTCTAATGGGTGTACTACCCATGAAATACAATATAACCCTAGTGGTTACATAGTGTCATATAAGCGTTATAAGTTAAAGATGATTATTTTAATATTATACTTTATGTTATGTTAAACTCCAAATTTATAATCTTCCGTTAAATGCCAAACTCACACACCTATGTTTCCTCGTGTAGAAGGACTAGGTGCTCCAAACTAATCCATCCACCAACTCACTCGCGGGATTCCAAGTAGGAAAGCTTGCAACCACCGTGAGTATACTCGATCCCTTTTTCCCCTTTACACTTTGGGATGCAACATGTATAACTATGCAAACAACTTTTAAACTCAATTAAACTTACTCTATCCATGATTAAACATGAAACTAATGTGACTTACTTGTTATTCTCGTATGCTATGTGAACGATTTGGAACGTTATATGCTCATTAACTTTGCTCGCCCACCTTAACAATTATAGCGCTATAGGATTAACGCCCCGCCCGTTATACTTTTGGGTATTGTTAAGTTAAACATTACCACCCCGCTAAACTTTTGGGATTAGGCTCTTTTATGCGTTGTATTCTCGGGTTTGATCATATTGTACGCCAAAACTGCATACTAGTAATCACATATTATGAATCATGTTGGACTTGAGTTTTTTATTCTATTATGCTATGTAGTTAAACTTGTATACTCGCCTTTGCTTTTGCATTGAAACTCTATTTTAATACATGTTGCAGGTTGATTAATGAAGTATGGATGAATGATGAAACAAGTGTAGGGTGGACTAGATACACACCTTTAATCATTTATCTTTTGATATTATGTTAAAATTTGAACAATGTTGTTATTTCTATTTTAAATGTTGTATGACAATTTAGCACTTGCAATGAAATTTGAATTTAATTAAATATTGTCACATAGTGTTATGAAGTCTCTTGCAATCTATACACACTTCGTCTCATCCCGATGTTTCCGCCATCGGTTGGGGTGTGACACGCCAAGCTCACCATGGTGTCTATATCTTCAAGCGGACCAAAATCATACATGTCATATAGATCACCTGGTAGCACACTCATGCTCGCCCCGGAGTCCAACAATGCGTGAGGGATTTTTAATTTTCCCACAAGGATAGGCACGATTGGTGCTCCATGTTCTTTATCATTCTCACCATCGTCGTCCTTCCCTATACCTGTATTTATTTGACACGAAGAGGTTAGAATTTTTTCATTAAATTCGGTACTAGGAACGGTGCTTACCACATTGATATTAACGCTTTTTATGTTCTTGGGATTTGTCACCGTGTCACTCGGTAGCTGGCCTTTTGCTTTCTTCAATATCGGCACCTCACTCGCAAGTTAACCCATTAGAGTGGTCAACGATTGAATAGCTTTGTCACGGATTTCATCTTTTTGCATACGAACCTCATCAAGCTGATTTCTTCGTTGCATCTCCATTTCCATCGCTTTCAACATCTCCATGACCTCATTTCCACCAGAGGAACCTTGACCCGAAAACCCACTTTGTTCATTACCCGGTTGTTGGAATTGCCTTTGAAAACCTTGATTATTAAATTGTTGGCGAGGAACATAATTTCCTTGGTTTCCTTGAAAGTTTGGGTTAACTTGATTTGACGGGTTCCCATATCTAAAATTCGGGTGGTTTCGTAACCCGGGGTGGTATGTATTTGAATTCATGTTGTAATTTCTACCACCCCCACCTTGACCTTCAATAAAATTCACTTCTTCATATTGCCCTCCACCTCCTTGGCAATTTTCGGCCGCATGCCCCAACTCATTACAAAGCGCATAAACATCATAAATTTGATTCGAAGTTTGAATATTACCATCATCTACCGCATGCACTTGAGTTCGGGTAATGGTTGGTCGTGCTCTCCTTGATGATTGAGCCTTCCTTTTCGATGTGACCGCCATTTGTTCCAAGAATTGCCAATCATCTTGTTCATAATTAGTACCAAATGTACCATTCGTGATAGACATCAAATCACGAGCATCCTCGGAACATAAACCCTCATGAAAAGCATTTAATAATTCCCAAAGCTCAATGCCATGGTGAGGGCAATTTTTAATCATCATATTAAACCTCTCGAACTCCTCGTGAAACATTTCACCCGATTGTTGTTGGAAACTTCTCAACCTTCTCCTTGCATCATTCGTCTTTTGGGCGGTAAAGAATCCCTCCAAAAAGATTTGTTGCATTTATTCCCATGTGTAAATAGATGCCGAAGGTAAGGTGTAGAACCACTTTTTCGCCTTGTCTTCTAAGGAAAACTGAAAGAGCACCAATTTAACATCGTCGGATGAAAACCCTTGACCACCAATAGTGTTACAAATAGAATCATATACCTCCAAATGAAAGTAGGGTTCTTCCGTTGCTAACCCCTTGTACTTAGGTAAACTTTGAAGCGCATTGGTCCTAACCTCAAACGTTTTTCCATCTGGGTGATGAGGAATCACTACCGGAGAAGGGTTATTGGTGATAAGGGGTCGGAAATGAGCCTCAATTCCCCGTACAACTTCACGGTGATGTCTTCTTGGTACACCCAAAGGCACTATTGGACGTGGTGGACCCATTGGTCTTTGAACTTGCATTCGTGGAGGCCCAAATTGTTGTAAAGGTAGTTGAAATCTCGGCCCCACATGAGGTTGTTGAACTTGTCTTTGCACCGGTGGACCTTGTGGTGGCAATTGTTGAGGTATGATTTGTTGTTGAGGAATCCTACCAACACTTGACATTCTTTGATTTTGACCTTGAACATAGGTATACTCCCCTTGATCTCCATCACCTCCATACATGTATCCTTCTTCATCATATCCCCCAAAGTCGTCATCATACCCATCATCGAACCCATCTTGTCTTACTCCCGAAGTATTTTGAAATTGCACTCCCGGTTTAAATGGAGTAGAATGGATAATAGCTGGACCAGTTTGGTATAAGTTAGGTGGTGGTATTTGTGATGATGATGGTTGGCCGGATGTTGGGAAAAATGTTGAATAAGCTGGAATGGCGGATGATGTAGGATTGTAGCTAAAAGAATACTCAGGTTGTGTGTTCTTGGGTAAGGCAGTGTTGGTTGGTTTGATTTCTGGTATGGATGTAGGAATGGTAGTATTTGGTGACAGTTGTGATGAAGATGGTATAAAGGGTGGTGTAGGTTCACCCGTAGTGGGTGGTGGTGGTGAATCCATGTATCTGATTGGTGTAACTGGTGTAGTAGGTGTTGTTGGTGAACCGCTGATTTTGTTTTCTCGTAGTAAAATTTTGTTTCTTCTCAAAGTCCGTTCAATTTCTGGATCAAATGCCAATGGTGATAGCTTGTGAGAGCTCCTAGTACGCATGCACCTGTAAATACCTCCACACTAACACACCCAGCGTAAACCAGAAAAATAACAAACCTAAAAAGATAAAAAAATAACACACGTTGCGCACTACTCCCCGGCAACGGCGCCAAAATTTGACGTGATGTCGTGGTCACAATCAAATTTAATCCAAATACTACTAGATAGCTAGCAGCAAGTGGGTATCGAACACAGGGAGTTTGTGGAATGTGTGTTGTTTGAAGGTTTATCTAAGTTAACTAAATTAAGCTAATTGCAAGAAAATAAAGTTCAAGAGTTGGTTTGATTGATTTGAATTTTAAAACTAAGATTACTAGTCTAATTGCAAAATGAAAGTTTTGGTTTGTAAACAATTTAAGAGTCAAATGACCATCTTTAGTTTCCGGTTTGCTTCAACGTTTGTGCTATCATTCACTAGAAAGAACTACATAGACAAATTTCATGTGTGATTACTTGTTGTGATAAAAGGGAACTAAGTACTCAGATTCCTAGAACGTGAGGTTATTACCCGATGACCAATTAACCCTTACCCAATCCTAATTCTACCCATGATATCTCGATTGCCAACGACACCAAGAACGTATGGTTTCAAACTAGATTAACATAAGAATCAATAATTTACAAACAATCAATCACACACCATAACAAATAAATCATAAAGATAAAGTTTGTTATTCTAGAAATAAGGAATTCAAGCACAAAGTCTTACATAACCTTCAACCAAAGATGATCATAACAAGTTTAGCCACTCATGACTTGGACAATCATCATCAAATACATATCAATGTTCATAAGAATTAAAAACACTAACAAGATGTTTAGAAATTGTTTCCAGCTCTCAAAAACACCCAAAATTCGCCTCTAGACTCCTGGTAACCGAATGGGAATGATTGGATTTGAAGAGACATCATAAAAAGTCATTAAAATGGGCAGTTACAAGTTTCACGCAGCACGGCGCCGTAACCTACGGCACCCGCCGTAGGCTACGGTGGCAATCAAAACACTACGGCACACTTAAACTGGGCTATGGCGGACCAGAAAACACAGTGAGTGCCGTAACCTACGGCCAGAGCCGTAGGCTACGGCGGCGCCAGGTTTTGTTTTCTTGTTTTCTTCATAACTTTCTCATTTCAACTCCGTTTTCTTCGCCGTTTTCGCATACGTTCTCGTAATTTCGTCCTCTATCATGTTATCTTCTTAATTCTTCAATTCCAAAATTTTATTTTTTTCATTTATTCTCCGTCTTTCAATCTCCAATCCAGTCGCGTCTATTCGATGCTTTATTTCCACACTTTTAATCCCCGAATGTACCTGAAACATAAGCAACCGTAGTTATCTAATTCAAAATAATACATGGATAAATGCGGGATTAAATTATACTTTATAACCATTAAGGGTTGTCCTACGGACTACCCGTCACCCACCGTCACCTTATCCCAACCCACCCAATGAAGCTTTTTAATCTCAACACTACTCCCCCACAAGAATTTCTTCATAAGCGCTTCTAAGTCTGTAATAACCTTCTTTGGAGCTTTATATAACGAAAAATAATAACAAGCAAACTCTCTAGAACCGACCTTATAAGGGTAAGTCTTCCACCAATTGAAAGAACGTGAGCTTTCCACCTCGATAAACATGCCTTGAAAACCTCCTTAACCGGTTCCCAACTAGTAATCCGGTTCATATTCGCCCCTACTTTAATTCCTAAATAAACAAAAGGTATACTACCCACCTTGCACCCAAGCTCTTCGGCCCTTCTATTTATCACCTCTTCACCCACCCCAACACCATAAAGAGTCGGCTTATGAATGTTAATTCGAAGCCCCGAGCAAAGAAAGAAAATTCTCAACATTCTTTTCAAATTTTTAAAATTGAAACTCGACCACTCCCCCAAAATCATAGCATCGTCAGCATATAAAAAGTGATTAACCTCAAGACCGCCATTCGGTAGTCGAATACCATCAATAGTACCAACATCTTTAGCTTTCCTGAATAAACTTGAGAAAGCCTCCATCACAACAGTAAATAAAAAGGGGGATAAAGGGTCACCTTGGCGAATTCCTTTCTTGCAATCAAACTCGAATGTAGGCGCTCCATTGATGAGAACTGACGCCCTCGCTGAATTAAGATTACCCTCCACCCATAAACACCAACAATCAGGAAAACCCAAGCATATCCAATAGAAAACCCCAATGAACATTGTCATACGCCTTTTGGAAATCTATTTAAAAAAAAAAAATTTCCTTCCCCATTTGCTTCGCCCATGCTATGATCTCATTAATCATCATCAGACCATCCAATATGAATTTTCCACTCAAAAACGCTGATTGTGTTTCTGAGGTGATACTCCCCATTATCTTTCTCATTCTATTCGCTAGGAGCTTAGATATTACCTTACTCGTAACGCCAATAAGGGTAATTGGACGATAATCTCCTAAACTGGAAGGAGCCGAGGATTTAGGAATGAGTGTTATAAAAGAGGATCCCACACCACGGCTTATAGTACCTGTATCAAAAAATTCCTGCACAATACTCATAAAATCGGCCGAAAGAATGTTCCAAATTTTTTTAACGAATTTAAAATTGAAACCATCGGGGCTCGGTGCCTTGTCGCTCCCACAACCAAACACTGCTTCTTTTACTTCATTTTCTGAAAAAAGGAGCGATTAATGAAGCCGCTTCATCTTCGGTCAAACGCTTCATGTTATAGCCCCTCAATTTTGGTCTGATCGGCATATCCTCGACATACTTATCCTTGAAAAACCGAAATACCTCTTTTTTGACTTTAGGCGGTCTCGTTTCCCAAATCCCATTTATCATTAAGCCCGGTATACTGTTTGAGGCCTTCCTTTTATTGATCAAGCCATGGAAAAATTTCGTGTTGTCATCCCAATCTGCTGCCCATTTGCATCTAGCTTTTTGTTGAATATCTTTATAAAAGAAATCTTGTAGCTCCTTCAACCTTCTTCGAGACTCATCCCAAACCCAAAGTTCCTCTTCAGACAAATCACGATCGTCCCGAGTCGCATCAATACCTTCCATCTCTTCTTTTAGAATTAACACCTCTTCCAATTCTTTTTGTTTAATACTGTTCTTCCAATCTCCAGTACGAGACCGAAACAACTTGAGCTTTTGTAATAACATCACATCTGGCATGCCTATACCTTGAAAATCGTTAAAATATTATCATATGTACAGAATAATTTTTATCACATATTGATTTACAAGTGATAAAATGGGTTAATGATCATACTAGTTGGTCACCATGTAAAATAGTTACTTTTTCAACTTTTTTTAGAAACTTGTTTAATAATTAATAGGATTAATTTCATATATACCCTTATAAATTTAAAAAATTTCATATATACCCAACAAAAACTAAAAATATTATATATGCCCTTACAAAATAGTTAAAATATCAAATATACCCAATTTATTAATACAATATAATAAAAAATCATTTTACCCTTATTTTTTAACGTTAAGTTTTCATATATGCACATCTTTAACTTCATATTTTTATATAACACATTTTATGCTTAAATTTATTTTTACCCATTTTTTTTTCATAAACCATAGTAATCTTCATATATAATATTTAAGCGAAATAAATTAAGTTAGAAATGAGTAAGAAGTTAAAACTCATATATGAGATCTCAAAGTTTTAGAAAAATAAGGGTAAAATTGTCATTTATTAAATTATTTTTAATGAAATTGGTATATATGATATTTGTAATTTTATAAAGGTGTATATGATAGTTTGTAAATTTGTAGGGGTATACAAGAAGGCCATGTCTATTCACACACACATGTAGTCTATCCACACACCCCCCAGTGTCGAGCTGTGGCCAGAGCGCGGCGTTTTGGTCCGGTTAACCAGACAAAGACTGACGGGTGTCTGACGGGTCTGTTGACCGGACCAAAACGCCGAGCTTTGGCCGCGTTCTGGTCCTGTCAACCAGACAAAGACTGACACCCGGCCAGTCTTTTGGCTGGTTGACAGGACCAGAACGCGGCCAAAGCTCGGCGTTTTGGTCAGGTCAACAGACCCGTCAGAAACTCGTCAGTCTTTTGTCTGGTTGACCGGACCAAAACGCCGCGCTCTGGCCACAGCACGACACTGGGGATGTGTAAATAGACAAAGGGGGTAGGTGGGGTGTGTGAATAGCAAGACCCCCACAAATATTCATGTTAGGTACACGTACATGTGTCTGACACAATTTTCAGTTTTGTATCATGTTCGGGTTTGACCCGCGACACCATGTGCTCATATCAAACCACTAAAGATGTTTGCAGTTTGTAACATGTGGTCAAAAAATGAGTCAGATATTTATAGTTAAGAGAATGTTGAAAAATGAACCAAGTTTTTAACCTTTATATAAAGAAAAGTAAAATGTTGCGGCTCTAAACATAGCTGCTAACGATCATTAACAACCTTTTGTTCGCTCACACACACTTATTTCTTGATTATGTGTAAATATTATATTAAGTTACTTTTTTGTTAAAAAGAAAAAGTTGTTAAGAACAATTTGCATTTCTCATATTTAAAGCAATTTCTTATATGTGGGTTGATATGAACACAATCCGTTTAAACCAACTTTTTTATTTTTTATTTTTACTATATTAATACTTAAAAATTATATATTAAAAAAAGGCGCACACGCATACACTCACGTATATAAATAGTTACGTTTAAATCATATTTTTTATACCAATTTGTCCATTAATTTTATAACTTTGATATACAAATATCCAATATTTTAATTTATGACACAAAGACACACTTAGGGGCTGTTTGTTTACCTCTTAATGAGTCTCTTAATGGTTCAGACCTCTTACTGGTTCAGCACTTAATGGTTCAGACTGTTTGTTTCACGACCAGATGTCTGAATGGTTCAGACATTTGCCTCTGAATGGTTTAGATTTATACAGAGTCTGAATGGTTAAGACCTCTAATCTGAATTGGCCAGACATTTGCCTCTGAACGGTTAAGCATTATACAGGTTTTTAATGGTTCAGACTTCTTACTGGTTCAGCACTTAATGGTTCAGACTTCTCACTGGTTCAGCGCTTAATGGTTCAGACCTCTTATTGGTTCAGCACTTAACCATTCAAATATTGCCAAACAACCCTTAGAAAAAAAAAAACGTATTAAATACCTCAAAAACCCATGTGGTCAACGTGTTCAACCAAAACCCAACCAGTTTAGTTAATACGCAATCGTATTCGTAAATTTAACATATAGCTTATCTAAACCTTTTTAAACTAATACCAAATTAATTCTATTTTGTTTTGATATCATGTAATTGTTGCCATTTGCCTTGTTCTAGTTCTAGTTCTATATATTAGATATTTAGATTTATTATTTATATCAAAATCTAAACCTTTTTAAACTAATACCAAACTAATTCTATTTTGTTTTGATATCATGTAATTGTTGCCATTTGCCTTTTTCTAGTTCTATGAATTAGATATTTAGATTTATTATTTAGGGTGGAAATACAATAGAAAGTTTATTTGGCTAGGAAGGCTAGGAAGTGATCGTGACCATCCATTTAGTTAATCAAGGGCTAAGATTAAATGATGGAAATTGAAGAGAAGAAAAAGGAGGCGCGTGAGTTGTTTAGGGGCATTCTAGTCAATCCAAGCCAATAGTTTATCTCTCCTCCAATTCCCCCCCATTTTTTAAACGTTAACAACTCTTTCATACGACATTATTTTTTTTATAAAAATTGCACAAAAAAAACGAGCGTTTTTTTATCTTTAAAACGAGTATACTATTGCTATATTTTCAAAAAAAATTTTAAAACCCAGTTGCATAAGACGCAATAGAAAAACCTCCAGTTACGTAAAACGCAATGAAAAAAAAAAACCTAAAAAATGACATTTTTCTAAAACGCAATGCACCAAAAACACAAAGAAATGACTTATTTGTAAAACGCAATGGCCAGAAAACACATAAAACTCTCTTATTTCTAAAACGCAATGGACATATAAAACTGTCTTGGAACTGTCTGTGACTGTGAACTGTCTGAATTGTCTACGAATTACTGTCTTCGAAATGAGCTCAACCCCAGCCAGGGGCTCTGCCCCTTGGACCCCGCCAGGGGCTGCCGCCCCTGGGACCCCGCTACCAGGGGCGCTGCCCCCGGACCCCCGCCATGATCGTAAAACGCAATGAGTAAATCAAAAACCCAGATCGTAAAAATGAAATTAAAGAATTTCTTACATGGATCGAAGTGATTTCTTCAACAATTGACGAATTTTGAATGATTGAAACACTTATCAGTGCTCGAATCGAACTAATCGAGTGATTATCACCAAAATCACCAAAAAAAACGAGATTTTTTATGAAATTAAACTGGGTTTTCTTCAAAAAAGCTGAAGAACACGTTGATCGGGTGTTTGAATCATTGATTGGTGATGAAAGTTGCACTATAATGTAGTGATTATTGAGATAGAAAGTGAAGAAATGGTTGAAGATGGTGGGTTTTGAAGTTACTGGGTTTTGAAAAGGAAGAAGAAAGAGTTGGATTGACTAAAATACCATTTTTTCTTTATTTTAAATGTTGCCACATGTCCTAATCCTATTGTTTCCTACACTTCCTAGCCAAAATAAACTTCCTATTTGATCTTTTCCCTTATTATTTATATCAAAACGTATTACCCATTACCTAATACTATCATTACCCAATACTATAATTTTCAACATGTTTAGGCATAAAAGTGTTGTATCTTATGCTTTGAGGGTTTTTAATTTTTTTTTTGAATTTTTTATTTTTAACCGAAAACTATTTGATTCTAATTACTTTTAACCCAAAACTATTTGATTTTATTACTTTTAACCCAAAACTCACAACATTTTTACTTTCAACTTTGGTTCTATATACTTTTCATTTTTCGCAAAATTTTTGTTTTACTTTCCGTGTTAAATTTTGCGAGTTAACACGGCTCAACGTGTGTGTGGTTAAACGTTTTTAGATCGTCTATTTTTTCCCGTCTGACAGGTTTATCGCAACACGCGAGTGCTAGATTGACTTAGTTATTCTTTTACATGTTTTACGTTTTGGTTTAGTTTATTCGCACTAACACGCCGCAACTTCAATTTTGTTGGTAGCTGACAGTAGTTTGGCATTGGTGTTCGCCCCCACCACAACGCGGGATGTTTAATACTAGTTATTTATTCATATAGAAAATGGTTTGGGGATCATACGGTTAGAGATTCGGAGGTCATTGTTAGCTGTCTTTCTTGGTCTCCTCTTAAAGTGAGATGCTTCATTTGGAGGCTTTCCCTGTAACACCTCGTAAAAATCGTGTCCAATAATGTGAAGACACGTGTCCTAAACCCTAAATGTGTAAAAAGTTGACTTTAAGGGACTAAAGTTGACAAACAGTGAAAAGATGTATGCGGAGGGACTAAAAGTGTCAACATGCTAAACTTATCCCTCTGAGTGGCCTTTTAACAAGCCCGGGGCTTCGTAATGTTCAATCATGCTCTCGGGAATGCTTGATATTGATTATGTGAGGTTTTGGTATCGTTACACGATAAAATGTGCAAGATTTCAGAAGAAGGGTTAAAAGCGTCAACGAGAGAAACTAGTACCTTCGGATGGTCTACCTACGAACTGGGAGCCTTAGAATATTTATTCACACTCCCATGTATGGCCAATATTGGCTAAAGTTGGCTTTTGATAAGTTACAAGACAATAATAGAGGTTATACAAGTCAAGGGGCCAATTGTGTAAATTTTTATAATTCTTCTAGCCTGTTACTGGGCGAATTTTTGCTTGTTCTCCACACATAAACTTCCAAAACCACTTCCTTCAATACAAGGGGCTGCATGTAGGGATGGCAATGGGTCAGGTTCGGGTCGGGTATTGATAATCCCATACCCATACCCGGTTGTAAAATCGTGTCCCATACCCGACCCAATAACCATCGGGTATATGTCGGGTAATTACCCGTCGGGTACCGGGTATACCCATTAGTTTGTTAAAAGATATACATTGGGATTTTCAAATACATTTTTTACTATTATAATTATTATATAATTTTATTTATGCAACAACTATTATAAATTAAAATATATATTACATACATATAAGTTTTATCATAAATTAATAATAACTTTATAATATTTATACACTTATATGTATATGCGTTACAACATACAAAATGTAAATACTATCATCAAATGCATTTGCCAAAAGAAAATTTATTTTTTCACATTATGAACATACTAAAATAAATCACTAATAGATAAGGGTTAATGGAAAATAAAAATATAAATTAAAAACTTCGGGTATACGATCGGGTATATAGTTCGGGTAAACGGGTATGTGGTTTCGGGTAATCGGGTCGGGTATCATCTAATCCCATACCCGACCCATACCCACCAAAATTTTTAAAACTAATCCCATACCCGGCCCAATACCCGTCGGGTATCGGGTATACCCGCCCCATTTGTGTCGGGTTTCGGGTATACCCGTCGGGCTCGGGTATTTTTGCCATCCCTAGCTGCATGGCTGCTCATAGCTCGTTTAGGGACACCTGGAGACATCCTAGAACACCATAGAACACCTGGAATGATCTTGAGGAAGTCCCTTGCACTATAAATAGAGCCCTTACGTTGCCATTCTTCCTTGCACCATTCAAAATTTCATCTCTTCTCTCTTGCTCTGGCATTCTAGACGTTCCTGATCAAAAGGAAACTACTCCTTAGTCAAGATTTCGAGCTAGGACCTGTTGTAAGTGTCCTTAGCCACTCTAGTTCGGGTTTTATGCATTTAAAAGCCGAAAGTCAAAGTTGCCGCAAATCGGCTTTGACTTTCGGTTTAGACCTAAACGGTCCAACCATTGTTCGAGGCGAATATGGCTACGTGATCGTAATTAGGTAGGTGTTAATCCCTCAAAAGGGCATCTCCTAATTACCACGTTTACTTAGTTAATTGTCGGGTCAAACAAATTAACATAAAAAGTCAAACGGGCCAGTTTTTAAATAAATCCAAATATGATAATGTAGAAGTTATAAATT
Organism: Helianthus tuberosus; assembly: GCA_030545235.1. NCBI lineage: Eukaryota > Viridiplantae > Streptophyta > Magnoliopsida > Asterales > Asteraceae > Helianthus > Helianthus tuberosus. The sequence continues at coordinate 23,550,627 of CM060437.1, read as the reverse complement.
ATGTTTTATCACTTTAATAACTTGGTAAACATTATTAGAACATGTCTAAACATGTTCAACCTGATAATTCTAAGTTTAGGCTCGGTTCGCAACCGAAAGTCGCAAAAGCTTGACTTTTGCTTTTACTTTCAGTTTTGATCCGAATTAGCTTAGTTCATTTATGTATTAAGGTTCCTTTGTGACTATATTATATAGTAGTATAACCCTCTGAGTTATATTACATGGTCACCTAGTAATGTGAGTTTATTTACTTAATTCCGTTATTATGCTTAAACTTGACTATTATGACCTTTTATTCAAAAATGTGATTTTAATCATAACTAAGCATGCAAATGAATTACGTTTTGATATGATATCATGTTTAGCATATTTTAACATTTATAATCTGGTCATAAACTAAGTTTGCTTAAAAATTAAAATATAAGCTTTAAAAGGGACTAAAATACCCTTTATCACATAAAATGAGTTTTTAACATAATTTAACATAAAAACTCATCACCTACTGATATGATATCATATTTGGAATTATTTGGGATATTTAAACAAATTATATTCTGAGTTTAACTTAGAGTTCTTGCATGAAGTTAGTAAATGACGATAATACCCTTTTCACACACAAATTGGGTTTTAAATATAATTAACATGCAAAAACCTTTTGTTACTAATATGTTTACTAAATAAAATATTTTGACCATTCAAAGCTGATCATAACCTTAGAATTTACTAAACATCGAAATAATCGTCATTTGTCGACTTTTACGCTAAATAGGTGCATAGTATGGTTTTAAACCATTTTTAATATTTTTACAGTAGGTATAAGTCATGAACTCAGAGTCCCAATTAAGTCCTTAAAACTATGTGTGAAATGACCAAAATGCCCATACGGTGCATAGTTTGGCCATAAATCGTAAACCACACATATGTATGATATCCTACTGTTATAATAACAAAAATTAAATATTTTTACAGAATGTTTTTGACCAGAACTTCAGTTTGCTTATAAACCCTTTTATAAACCTTAAAATGACCAAAATGCCCTTATGGGGCTAAATTCGGTTTTAAAATCTTTATGGGCATGCTTCTGATATCCTACTGATATCATGACATATTTTAAGCATAATAACATATGGGACTTGTATATGACTCATCCGGTTACCCGTTTATGCTTATACGCGTTCGGTTCGGTTTATGTAACTAGTTTGCATAAATTAACCAAAACGGGTTTAACCTTGTCATTTGAACTTTAAAATCCAGAATGTATTTAGTTTACCCATATAAAATAAGTCTCCATACTTGTTGGGTCTAAATTACATTCCATTCCGGTCATCGCTTAATCTAGCGTTTCATACCGAAAACCCTTCTTTAAACTAACCGGACTAAGTATAGACTTAAATAAGACCCGTTAGTATTCTAATAGGTTAATAAAACCTTCGTTCCAGATTAGGGAGCCCCGGTAAAAGATACCTTCACAAGTCTAAGTACATTATACGGCTGAGTAGATAGATCTCGCATTGAGAAACTCAGGTAAATACTTTTAACTTATTTTCCCTTATACGGGCTTGGGATACGGTAAAATATTACCGCCTGGTCGGGTATGGGATCATTTGGTCGGATTGTGATTAATAAATCCGCATAACCCGTTTCAATCTGTTTTGTTTCATAACATATACATTGGGGGTTAATACGACCGTGTTCTGGATATCATCGACTCATTTAATTGTAAATGGCCACGACTTAAGCACGGGGTGTAGGCATACATCTGACAGTTGCGTATGTAAAAAGATATACCCACATTGTTGGGGATAACTCCTTGTGGGTTTATATTAGTGGTGTGTCGGTTAATCATGTCTCGGCTTCTATACCGGGCCCTAAATGTATGACAAGCATGTAAATCTGTATACAAAATTATAAATATAATTGTCCCAAGTTATAAAAGATTTTTGTGCCTTGTGCACCTAAACCAATTTTCTTAAACACTTTTCAAAAGAGTCGGTTAATTGTATTTACCAGTGTAAACTAACGTATTATCAAAAGACTAAGTGACAGGTACTACACGTACTAGGCTGGGAGCTTATGGGCGTTAAGTAGAGGATCTTGCAAGTCCGTAATGCCTTCAGTCTGTTGAACTTTGTTTTGTATTATATTTAGATCCGCCAGTGGATCCTTTCTTTACAACCGTCTGTATATTCTCTTATTTCCTACTTTGAACTTTCGGTTTGTAATAGTAATTTACCTTCCAAGTCCTCCGCTGTGCTATAACTGTGTTTAATTGACTATGATGATATCAACTACGTCACAATACTCCCCACCGGGCCCACTGGTTTGTGGTTAAAATATCGGGGTGTGACATTCCCAATATAGAATTCCGATAGCTATGAAACTGGCGACAAGAGGAGTTCAACTGGTATCGTTATTGTGTCCTATATGCGGTGTAGAGCTGGAAGGAATTGATCATCTTTTCATCGAGTGTCCGTTTGCAAAGTCTATATGGCCGATGGTTAGCAATTGGTTAGGTTTTAGCATGAGTAGGCCTGTAAACGAACCGAACGAACACGAACATCGGCGTGTTCGTGTTTGTTCATTTAAATTTAACCGAAAACGAACACGAACACATAATCAAACACTTTTTTTGTTCATGTTCGTTCATTAAGAAAATGGAAATGTTCGTGTTCGTTCGTGTTTGTTCATTAAAAAGCTAAATGAACACAAACGAACAAACACAAACGAACAAAAATAAACGAACATGATTGAACAAACATAAACGAACATAAAGCAAACATAAATGAAAACTAACGAACACAAACGAACAAGTCTAGTACATCATAAATCCATCATGATTCTACCAAAACGAACAAGTCTAGTACATCAAAAATCCATTATGTTAAATAATGGTTCAAAAATAAATAATTCATCCAAAAATTCATCATAATTATACCAAAAAAAATCTATAACACCATTCATGTTTCATCCAAAAACCCATGATCCATGTTTAAACCTGTAATAAAAGATATATAAAATACATAAGCTAAAATTAGAGGTTCAAACTTACTATGTGTAAAAAATCAAAAATTCAAAATACTTCACCCAATTCATATTTTTCATTCAAGCTCAATGCATGTAATATTGTCATTTTCCTACAATTAACAACGAAAATATATATTAGTTCTAGACCAATAGTAACAAAAAATGGTACTATAGTTGAAAGAATAAGCAAATTACCTTGATTTTCTTTTTATGTAGTCCATAGTAATGACGATACCAATCAGCTCCACAAACAAGCATATCAACCATCTCTGTTCCTAAACAAGAACGATGTGGCTCAACAACCCTCCCACCAGTGCTGAAAGCTGATTCTGAAGCAACAGTTGTTATTGGAACAGATAGGATATCAGCTGCCATTTTGGACAAAATTCTATACTTAAGTCTATTCTCTTTCCACCATCCTAAAACATCAAAACTTGCACCCGTCTCACAAGTGTACACTCCTTCCTCTAAATAAGTGGCTAACTCTGACTTCACACGTTCAACAGTATCAAGACTTTTAATATGTTGAGCATACATAGCGATACTTGATTTCAAACCATCATCAAATCGAGAAGTCATGAAGCTTGATGAACTCTTAGAAGAACCGGCTCTGATCTCACTTCCACTCCCAGTAGGTGCACCAACAGTTCGAACAACATTCGATTCCTTATGAACTCAGCGGACTTGTTAAAGCCTTGTCCGACTGGCGTTTTTTCGTCTCATCCATATAAACAATCACTTCTCGTTTATTAAACTGGATAAGAAACTCACGGTTCAGTCGTCTCACGTCGGTTTCCCCAAAGAATTTAATGCTTCCATAGTCGTCTCGATTGCGCATTAATCAAACTCGAAAAAGGGTATGTCGTGCAAAGGCCAAAAAGGTATGCTGAGTAGAAATCATAAGATGTGTTCAACTCAATATGGTTCTTGATATTATGATATATTCGATCAACATGCATTGGTCTTGGGTTTTAAGCTTTAGAATTTTATCCACTGAAATTGGTTTGGGTTTTTGGAATTCATTATTTTTTTAGTTTTGGTTTCCACGGAGGTTTCCTGATATTTGGATTCTAGTATGGTTCTTCGATGTGAAGATGTGATTTTAGTTTTGGTTTCCACGGAGGTTTCCTGATATTTGGATTCTAGTATGGTTCTTCGAAGTGAAGATGTGAAGTTCTTTGAACTGATGGCATTATGTGCTTTGATTATAGAACATCAATAAAAATAGAACATCAATAAAAATAAAAAAACTACACATACCTGTTACTAATTGCAGAAGAAAAGAAGAGAGAATAGTTTGGTGGCGCTATGTCGTGCAACTGATGATGAAAGGGAAACCAATAATTTGCAGACGTTCTGAAAACTATTAGCCTAAAATTTCTAGGTTTTGTTTTATTATGATGGTAATAGGTGATTTCTTTCTTGAAATTTGGACTACTATATATTTATATTTGTAGAAAAAGTATATCGTACATTACGGCTTAACGTACTTCACGTACGACAACGTGCGTGATTTGTTCTATAACATGTGTGCTTAATGTTATCAATATGCGTGATTATTGTGTTTCAACATGCGTGATTTTGTATTTTTGAGTTATAACGTGCGTGATTTTAAAATGAACGTGCGTAATTACCTGTCGTACGTGATGTATGTTAAGCCATAATGTACGTTAACCTTCCGCTATATTTGTATACTTAACTATTTTAAAAAAGTAGAAAAAAAAATATATTTGGGTTTTTAAATCGAATATATATTTGAAATTTTGTTTGATATTTAAAAGAACGAACACGAACAAATGAACATAAAGGAACATAAACAAACATATATAAACGAACATAAACGAACGTTCATGAACATAAATGAACGAACAAAGCATGTGTTCATGTTTGTTCGTTTAGTTAAACGAACACATATTTTGTTCATGTTTGTTCATTTATTAAATGAACGAACATAAACGAACTTCCCGCCGAACATGTTCATGAACGTTCGGTTCATTTACAGGCCTAAGCATGAGGCTTGATGGTTCGGTTAGAGATATGCTAAGAAATGCAGAAAATGGAAATTTGCCTAAGAAGGATAAAAATGTGCTAATAGTTATAATGTATGCAGCTCTGTGGTGTCTTTGGCAAAACAGGAATGATCAGGTATTCAAATCCAAGATGTGCAAAGTGGAAAGGCTGTTTGAAGATATCCAGGTTATGGCTTTTGAATGGCTAATACATAGGGCAAAGTCTCTATGCACAGATTGGTGCAAATGGTGTTTTAATCCCTTCCTAGGCTATATACGATGAATGTGGGTGATGGTTAACTGGTTGGATGGATGCTTTTTGTTTTATTTTCTTGGGTGAATTACACTTTTCGTCCTTTATGTTTGTAACGGGTTAAAATGGATGACCTTTAACTTTAATAATTACAGTCACAGTCCTTTATTTGCAAAACTCGTTACACCTTAGGTCCTTTGACCCTAACCTGGTTAAAACTTTCAGTTAAGTAAGGTCATGTGCAACCCATATGAAGGCAAAACAGTATTTAATATATAAGAAAAGAATGTTATATAAAAATAATAAACCTAAACAATCATCATCATCTCCCCTGTACACTCTTTTTCTCCCATGTACTCCCTCTACATACCACTATGAGCTTGAAGTTGTGAGGGACTATGTTGTGTAATTACTGTAATACACGTTGACATACCAGATCTTTGAGTTCGATTTGAAGAAACAGGGGTGCGGCAGGGCAATTACAATTTCTGTGGACAAGATTTGTAAAACATACAAAATCTCCAACCCCTCTCTCTATCTCCACCGCCACCGAATCCCACCACCTATACGGGGTTTAAGCTGGCAAAAAGTCAAGGTGTTCATGTTTGATACAAATTATAACACCTTTTTCAAAACCCAAATCTCAATATCATGTTGATATCAACACCAAATTAATTAATTCATAATCATCCATTATCGTTGAAAAAAAAGCTACTGCACACATACGAAAATAAGGGGGATATTAATAATATATGCCATCCATCTCACCATTAGATATACCTTACTCGACGAATTAAAAAGGCTGCGACAACGAGGGTTTTGGTAGGAATCAGTTGATTATTTGAGACTAGGGTTGTCACGTGTAGCCATTTTTTGAGTGTTTATTTTTTGGTGTCTAATCCGCATATATATCGCCATTGCTCTTGATTTTCTTGACTGTATATCTCTTTAATGTCAACATATACACGTGTGATTTAGTTTACGAAGATTTTTCAATGCCGAGAACCTCGATCAGAGAGTAAAAAAGGCGTAAGTTTCACAATGGTGTAAAACTAAAATGTGATATACCAGGCTAGGATTCGAGTTTCAGGAACAAGGGCCAAACCAACCACCCAAGAATGGAATCGTCGAGCGAAAACACTTGACAACCTCCTGGAAGCAGCTTTTCTTGTCACCAGACCTTTCTCCATCAATTAGGAATCTGATGCCGTCACTAAACACATTCCTTAAACTGTAGCCATTTTTTGAGTGTTTATTTTTTGGTGTCTAATCCGCATATATATCACCATGCTCTTGATTTTGTTGACTGTATATCTCTTAAATGTCAACATATACACGTGTGATTTAGTTTACGAAGATTTTTCAATGCCGAGAACCTCGATCAGAGAGTAAAAAAGGCGTAAGGTTCACAATGGTGTAAAACTAAAATGGGATATACCGGGCTAGTATTTGAGTTACAGGAACAAGGGCCAAACCAACCACCCAAGAAAGGAATCGTCGAACGAAAACACTTGACAACCTCCTAGAATCAGCCTTTCTTGCCACCAGACCTTTCTCCAATAATTAGGAATTTGATGCCGTCACTAAACACATTCCTTAAATTGTAGCCATTTTTTGAGTGTTTATTTTTTGGTGTCTAATCCGCATATATATCACAATTGCTCTTGATTTTCTTGACTGTATATATCTTAAATGTCAACATATACACGTGTGATTTAGTTTACGAAGATTTTACAATGCCGAGAAGCTCGATCAGAGAGTAAAAAAGGCGTAAGGTTCACAATGGTGTAAAACTAAAACGGGATATACCGGGCTGGAATTCGAGTTACAGCAATAAGGGCCAAACCAACCGCCCAAGAATGGAATCATCGAGCAAAAACACTTGACAACCTCCTGGAAGCATCTTTTCTTGCCACCAGACCTTTCTCCATCAATTAGGAATCTGATGCCGTCACTAAACACATTCCTTAAATTGTAGCCATTTTTTGAGTGTTTATTTTTTGGTGTCTAATCCGCATATATATCACCATTGCTCTTGATTTTCTTGACTGTATATCTCTTAAATGTCAACATATACACGTGCGATTTAGTTTACGAAGATTTTTCAATGCCGATAACCTCGATTAGAGAGTAAAAAAGGCGTAAGGTTCACAAAGGTGCAAAACCAAAATGGATTATACCGGGCTAGGATTCGAGTTACTGGAACAAGGGCCAAACCAACCACCCAAGAATGGAATCGTCGAGCGAAAACACTTAACAACCTCCTGTAAGCAGCTTTTCTTGCCTCCAGACCTTTCTCCATCAATTAGGAATCTGATGCCGTCACTAAATACATTCCTTAAATTGTAGCCATTTTTTGAGTGTTTATTTTTTGGTGTCTAATCTGCATATATATATATATCACCATTGCTCTTGTTTTTCCTGACTGTATATCTCTTAAATGTCAACATATACACGTGTGATTTGGTTTATGAAGATTTTTCAATTCCGAGAACCTCGATCAGAGAGTAAAAAAGGCGTAAGGTTCACAATGGGGTAAAACTAAAATGGGATATACCGGGATAGGATTCGAGTTACAAGAACAAGGGCAATACCGGCCACCCAAGAATGGAATCCTCCACCGAAAACACTTGATAACCACCTGGAAGCAGCTTTTCTTGCCACCAGACCTTTCTCCATCAATTAGGAATCTGATGCCGTCACTAAACACATTCCTTAAATTGTAGCCATTTTTTTGAGTGTTTATTTTTTGTTGTCTAATCCACATATATATCACCATTGCTGTTGATTTTGTTGACTGTATATCTCTTAAATGGCAACATATACACATATGATTTAGTTTACGAAAATTTTTCAATGCCGAGAACCTCGATTAGATAGTAAAAAAGGCATAAGGTTTACAATGGTGTAAAACTAAAATGGGATATATCGGGCCTGGATTCGAGTTACATGAACAAAGGCCAAACCAACCACCAAGAATGGAATCGTCGAGCGAAAACACTTGGTAACCTCCTGGAAGCAACTTTTCTTGCCACCAGACCTTTCTCCATCAATTAGGAATCTGATGCCGTCAATAAACACATTCCTTAAATTGTAGCCATTTTTTGAGTGTTTATTTTTTGGTTTCTAATCCGCATATGTATCACCATTGCTCTTGATTTTCTTGACTGTATATCTCTTAAATGTCAAGATATACACCTGTGACTTAGTTTACGAAGATTTTTCAATGCCGAGAACCTCGATCAGAGAGTAAAAAAGGCGTAAGGTTTACAATGGTGTAAAACTAAAATGGGATATACCGGGCTAGGATTCGAGTTACAGGAACAAGGGCCAAACCAACCACTCAAGAATAGAATCGTCGAGTGAAAACACTTGACAACCTCCTGGAAGTAGCCATTTTTGAGTGTTTATTTTTTGGTGTCTAATCCGCATATATGTTGTTGGGATTGAACCCTACCAGAGGAACAGATAATTAAAGCCAAAACTGGATCAGAGCAGTGGATCCAGAATAAGCAGATGTTACATACAAGTCTCTCCCCTTGAAAGTGGTTTTCAACATCTGCTGACCTCCTATCTACTGATCGTGCAAACTGCTGACCCATAAACTGCTGATCAAGTAAAGACCTGATGGAAGACTAAAGCTCTGACTTTTCAATCTACTGCCTTGAGTTAAGCACTGCTGATCCGGACAAGTACTGCTGGGTTCATAGCAGTGGAAGGTTGCAGCAGTTATTAGATGTCTTTTGTGTAATGAAATGTAATAGCAGTAGTTAGTATAGCAGTGTTTGTATTGATCAGAGGTTAGAGTTTGTTAGGAGGTTAGATGTCACTTTCATGGTGACGTCAGCTTAGATGCTCAGTGGTTTGCTAGTGCCTATAAATAGAACAGTGCTCTGTACTGTTCTATTAGCTCTTTGCAAAATCGTCTTCTCTGCACGAACAAACACTGAGCTCTGGCTGAGGGGGAGTTTGTATTCAACATAGCATTGTAATCATAATTGAAATAAATTCAATCTTTCGGTTCTTTGTGAAATATGTTTGATCAAAGCAACACTCTCGTTTGATTGTATGCAAAGTTTGTTTCCATCTTAATTCCGCTGCACAACTAATCCATCTTCATCTTAATTCGAACGAAAATACAATCAAAACCAAACTCAGATCCAACAATTGGTATCAGAGCTAGGACAGTCAAATTTGATTTAACAATCATTTTGACATAAATAGTTCAGCTCATAATAGTTGATACTGATCGTTTGTTCGTTTTTGTTGAAAAACAGAGCAAGGTTTAATCACCATCAAAGTTGATTAATCAGTGTCTGTAAAACAACTTGGATGACGTCACAATCACAAGATGATAAGAATAACATTGGCTCACTTTTTAAATCACCTATGCTTAAACGTAATGAATACAACATCTGGGAGAGAAGGATGGGTCACATCCTTGCTCAACAGAACACTGGATGTTGGAGGTCTGTTGTTTTTGGTCCCCATGTTCCTATGGTGCCAAGTGCTGAGGACGCAAAGAAGTTCGTTCCTAAACCAACTGAAAACTATACTGAAACTGATTTTCAAAAGTTCGAACTCGATGCCAAAGCATTTAGCATCATAGCATCCGCATTACCCAATGAGATCTATACTGGACTGTTACACTGTAACAGTGCCAAAGAGCTATGGGATGCGTTGAAGGAACAGTTTGGGGGGACAGAAGAAGTCATTGAGAACAATAGGGAAATTCTGAATCAGCAGTATGAAACATTTTGTCACATCAAGGGTGAATCACTGACTCAACAATTTGAGCGATTCAGTTGTCTCATGAGTGAACTAAGGCTTGTTAAAGTAACTTTTCCAAATTCAACTCAAAATAGCAGGTTCCTTAGGTCACTACCAGAAAAATAGGACCCAATAGCTTTTGTTACTAGAAACTCTGCTGAGTTCAAAGATCTAACCCTGACCCAACTTCATGGTAGACTCCTAATCTATGAAAGAGAGTTGAACCAGAAAAAGAAGTTGCAAGAGTCTGGAAAAGTTGCTGATGATTATTCATTTGGTAGAACAGCTCTTTTTGGTCAGGAAGAATCTGGTAGCAGTGGTAAGGATCAGGGTTATGATCACTTCATTGATATAACTGCTGGTGGAAATTTTAACAACCCTGATCCTCACCCTGCAAATTATGCTTTTACTGCAAACTGTGAAAACCAGATGTCAGATAATTTGTGCTTTGAACTCAATGATTTGTAACATTTTGATCCCACTGACTTAGAAGAGATGGACATTTTGCATCAGTTGGCTTTGCTTAGTGTAAGAACAAGCAAATTCTACAAAAGAACAGGGAGAAAATTCCCAGGGTTACATGGGAATTTAAGGGTGGGGTTGGATAAATCAAAAATCAAGTGTTACAAGTGCAATAAGCTAGGTCATTTTGCTAGGGAATGCAGGAGTCAAACTACTGGTCCTATAATCACTCATCCCAGCTCAAACCCTAGACCACAAAATCAAAGCACTGTGCACTATACCCAATATACCCCTTCAGCTCATGTTAACACTGCTCACTATGCTGCTGCCCCTGTGCCTGTGCATTATGTCCAAACCACTGTTCCACAAATCCAGTACGTTCAAACCCCTGTTCCTCAGGCACAAGTGCAAACGTTTGCACCTCAAACAGCTGCTCCAGCAGCAGTACAACCAGATCAGCAAAGCTTCTTCACTCAAGGCTTTGTTGACTGGAGCAGTATGCCTGATGAGCTTGGTGATGAAAATTTTGCACTCTATGCCTTTAATGAACCTTCTAATGATGAATTTTGGTTGATGGCATTAGAGTCAATACCAGAGGGGATTGAAACTGAAGGTGAACAGCTAAGTGCTAAAACAGTGGATGAGGTGACTGAAGAAGTGGTTACTGCTGTGGCTGGTGAAATACTGCTGGGAGAAAGTTCAGGAACCCTGATTGAACCACTGACAGATCCATGGTCAGAAGAGGAAGAGAAGAAAGCAGGTGAGAAAGAAGTAAGAGCTGATGATGAAGAAAATCATCAATGTGATTGTGCAATGATGGCTGCTGCCAAGGTATCTCCTCAAGTTCTTGAAAAACTGTGTTCTGACAATTGCATTATTGCTTTTGCTAACATCAAAGAGGTAAATGAAAACCTTCGGGATAAAATCTTAACTGATGAAGTCAAATTTGAAAGATCTTTAAAAGAACTTAAAAACAAATTGACTGAAAAGGAAAAAGAGATTAGCAGTCTGAAAGAAGAGCAGAGCATAACCAAAACCCAACTCCAAACTATGGTAGAAAAATACCAAGTTTGCAAAAAGGAGTTGGAGTCCACCCAGATCACCTGTGAAAAATGGGTGGAATCATGCAAAGGTTATGAACTCTTGTTGGAAAAACAGATCAAAAGTAATGTGAATTTTGGAATTGGTTTTAGAAAACATGATGAAGTTGAAAACACTACTTTTGAAAAATCTGTTCAAATCACTGATGAAACCACTGAGTTCATCCCCACAAACAAGAATGGCCAAGAAGTGAAAATCACTGACAAACTTGGTAACAAAATCACACTTGACAAACCAATGGGATCCTCTACTTTTGAGGAAATTAAGAAATACCAGTTTAAATCCACATGGTCTGATGAGTGTGATATTCTTGAAAATTTCAAGCCCATGGACTTTACAACCACTGATGGTGTTAAAGCTCCAAAAGCTAAAATCATTCCTCTCAAGGACATCCCAACAGAGGTTAAAAACTCTGCTGCAAAGGAGTCCGAAAAGAAAAAGAAGAAAGAAAAGATTAGTAACTTGTTTTGTGAGAAAAGGAATCATCTAACAAAAGACTGTTTCCATTTAAAATCATATGATTTGAACAAAATAAGTGTCATTGTTCCTGCTGAAAGCTGCATCGTCTGTGGTAAAACAAACCACAAAACTCAAGCATGTGTGTATCTCAAAAACTTTGATGTGAAAAAGAATGAGTACATTGCTAAAACATCCTTGAGTCCATCAACATCATCTGTCAAATTCACCAAAAACCAACCACTGTTTGTGCCAGTTCAAACAGCTGTCACAAAACAGCTGAACCAAACATCTATTAAAAGAGATGTTCAGGTTACTGATGCACCCCCTGCCAATCAATATAGAAGAGGTAAGGGACAACCACCATACCCTAGGGTTCCACACGTTTATGAGGCCTACAAAAGGCCCTCTAAACCTAAAGTGAACAGGCATCCTTTTGGGTACCAACAGGTGATTGGTCAAGACCCCCAACAGTGGTTAGCAAGAAACAGTCCCAAAACTGTCCAAACCCCTGACCTAACCACTGTCCATCAATGTGCATCCATCCCAGACACTGTTGAGACCCCATCCAAAGCCTTATTGGCTTTGGAGACCCTAATGAACTAATCCTTTTACTTCATGTGCAGGGAGCTTCTACATGCTTTGATAGCCTTTGGTATGTAGATAGTGGAGGCTCCAGGCACATGACTGGATGTAAAGCCCTACTCAAAGATTTCAAAATTCATGGAGGGGGTGATATATCCTTTGGGAATAACGGTAAAGGGAAATTTCTGGGGTCTGGTACTGTACAATCTGGAAATGTAAAATTTGAAAATGTCAATCTGATGACAGTCTGAAATTCAACCTTCTGAGTGTTTCACAAATGAGTGACAAGGGGTATGGGTCATTCTTCACAAAGGAGTGTTGTAGGATTGTTGGACCAGAAATGGTAAAAAAGATTGAAGCACTAATAAAAACTGGTCAAACAAAACTTGTTGCTCAAAGAAGTGGCAATGTTTATGTTGTTGATATGTCAAAAGAGTGTCCCAGAGCTGATGCCTGTCTGTTCTCAGCTGCCTCTAACAAAGAGACAAAACTTTGGCATAGAAGACTGGGGCACACAAATCTTAAGACAATCACTGAAATTTCAAAAAATGGTTTGGTAAGAGGCCTACCACAAAAATTGTTTTCCTGTCCTGAGCATTGTGTCTCCTGTTTAAAAGGAAAACAGCATAAAAGCTCTTTTAAGTCCATTGAAGAGTCCAAAACAACCCAGTGTTTGCAAATGCTGCACATGGATTTGTTTGGCCCAGTGCAAGTCATGAGTCTCAAGAAGAAAAGATATTGTTTGGTTATTGTTGATGACTTCTCTAGGTTTACATGGACTTTCTTTTTACACTCTAAAGATGAGACTGCAGGCATTTTGCAAGACTTTGTGACACAGGTTGAAAAGCAATTTGACCTTCCAGTAAAAGTCTTCAGGAGTGACAATGGCACAGAATTCAAAAATAAGGAGTTGGATGCCTTCTGTGTGAAGAAAGGGATTGTAAGGCAGTACAGCATCCCTAGAACACCAGAGCAAAATGGGGTAGTTGAAAGAAAGAACAGAACTTTGATTGAGGCTGCCAGAACCATGCTTGCTGATTCAGGTTTGCCATTAACTTTTTGGGCAGAGGCAGTAAACACTGCTTGCTATGTCCAGAACAGAGTTTTAATAAACCCCAGGCACAAAAAGACTGCTTATGAAATTCTGTATAAAATCAAACCACTGATCTCATATTTCAAAGTGTTTGGCTGCCCATGCTTTATTTTGAACTTAAAAGATTCCATTTCAAAATTTGCAGCCAAAATTGATTGTGGTTATCATCTGGGATACTCAACCACTGCCAAGGCCTACAAAGTGTTTAATACACGGACCAAGGCAGTGGAGGAGACCTTGAATGTAAAGTTCAATGAACTTTCATCAATGAAAATCCCAGCAAATCCTGCATATCTGTTTGATCTTAATAAATTCACTTTTGAAAATACTGCTGTCAAGACTAACAGTGCAGGTCCATCAGAGGATTCAACACCAGACTATGGGTATGAAATCATCATCCCTCAAAGGTCTGCCAAAATGGGAAGAGCAGCAGATGTTCAAAACAGCTGTCAAAGCTCAACCACTGCTACCTCAACAGTTGTTGACCAAAGTAGCCCCTCAACCACTACTTCCACATCAACAAGCACTGCTGACAAAAGTCCCCAAACAGTGGATAAAAGTCAGCATGTGTTCTCACCATTACCTCCTATTCCACCACCTTTTGAAGCCACTGCTAGATCCTCAAAGTCACCAGCAGTGGTTAGCTCAGATGATACACATTTGCAGCCTTCACCAACAAATGCCATCATTCCATACCAAGGAGATTTAATCTACTTGAGATCCCATCCACCTGATCAAATCAATGGCAACATCAATGAAAGGGTGCTCACAAGAAGCCAAACCCAAAACATTTGTCTTTTTGCTGGTTTTCTATCACTCCATCAACCAGTCAAGTACCAAGAGGCACTGAAAGACAACAGCTGGGTAGAAGCCATGCAAGAGTATTTCCAACAGTTTAAAAGACAACAAGTATGGGAACTTGTACCACTGCCAGAAGAGGTTAGCCCCATCGGCACAAAGTGGGTCTTCAAAAACAAAACTGATGAAAGGGGCATTGTTGTCAAGAATAAAGCTAGGCTTGTGGTTCAAGGTTACAGACAGGAAGAGGGGATTGATTATGATGAAACTTTTGCCCCTGTAGCCAGATTGGAAGCTACAAGACTGTTCCTGGCCTTTGCTGTCAACCACAACATGAAAGTGTTCCAAATGGATATCAAAAGTGCTTTCCTCTATGGTACAATTCAAGAAGAGGTGTATGTGTGTCAACTTCCAAGTTTTGAGGATCCATTTTATCCAGATCACGTCTACAGGTTAAACAAAGCCTTGTATGGCTGAAACAAGCACCTAGAGCCTGGTATGAGACTCTTTCCAATTTCCTACTCTCAAATGGTTTCAAAAGAGGTACCATTGATAAAACACTGTTTCTAAAATGGAGAGGGAAGGATTTAATGATTGTCCAAATTTATGTGGATGACATTATTTTTGGAAGCACATGTAACAAAATGTGTGAAGAGTTTAGGGAACTCATGACAGCTGAGTTTGAAATGAGTGCAATGGGTGAGCTGCAATGCTTTCTTGGTCTCCAAGTTCAGCAAATGCAAAATGGAACTTTCATTCATCAAAGCAAATATGCTAAAGAACTTTTAAAAAAATTTGATATGAATGATTGTAAACCATGCAGCACACCCATGGCAACAAATAAGCTTGTCATGTCTGATG
Organism: Helianthus tuberosus; assembly: GCA_030545235.1. Classification (NCBI taxonomy): domain Eukaryota; kingdom Viridiplantae; phylum Streptophyta; class Magnoliopsida; order Asterales; family Asteraceae; genus Helianthus; species Helianthus tuberosus. The sequence goes on along the minus strand of CM060437.1, from coordinate 23,535,215 downwards.
AAAAGGATGAGCTGATTGACCAAACACTTTATAGAAGCATGATTGGGTCTTTATTGTACCTAACTGCATCTAGACCAGACATCATGTTTGCAACATGTGTCTGTGCAAGAAGTCAATCAGCTCCCAGAAAATCAAATCTCATTGCTGTAAAAAGGATCTTCAGATACATAAAAGGTGCTCCCACACTTGGTATCTGGTATCCAGCTAATGGGAATATCAAGCTTTCAGGTTTTTCAGACAGTGACTTTGCTGGATGTCACACCACAAGGAAGTCCACTTCAGGAGGGTGCCAGTTTCTAGGTGATTGCTTAGTTTCATGGCAAAGCAAAAAGCAAGCAGCTGTTTCAACATCCACTGCTGAAGCTGAATACATTGCTGCTGCAAGCTGTACAGCCCAACTCCCGTGGCTTTAAAATCAGTTGCTGGATTTTGGTATCACTGCCTTAAAGACACCACTCATGTTGGATAGCCAGGCAGCAGAAAATATCATCAAAAATCTAGTTTCCCATTCAACCACCAAACACATCGACATCAGACATCACTTTGTGAGGGATTGCTATGAAAAAGGTTTGATTTCTCTGCATCATGTTCCAACTAAAGACCAACTGGCAGATGTGCTCACAAAAGCATTAGATACTGCCACCTTTGAAAGTTTGGTCTCTAGGATTGGCATGCTAAACATGGAATAACAAGCAACATCTTGTTTTTCTATGAATAAAAGCATCAAAATGTTTTCAAAAAATCAAAAATCCATCCTAAAAAATAGCTAAAAATGAAGCTTTCATTAAATTCCTTAAAAGTCTGCCATAACCACTACTTGTTCAAAAGTCTGCTCTACTTCAAAGTCTGTCCACTGCTGAAAGCCATCCTCTGTTCTCTCATTTCCTTGATAAACTCTGTTGTTCAAAAGCAGTGTCTTATCCACTGATAGTGAAAATCATCCACTGCTTCCATTTTACCGTTGTAACCACTGCCTTCATCAGTATCTTTCATAAAAGTACTGTCCTTCATTTCACCAGGGGTTGGCATGTGGGCAGTACATTGTGGTCAGACCTTTTGTAACCGCTGCCACGTCAGCATTCACTTTTTCTCTATAAAACCCCCACTTCACAATTAAATAGGGTTTTACTTTCGAATTGAATTCTCAAAAATTCTCTTCTCAAAGAAGTTTTTCATCAAATTCCTTCACACCATTCTTTGATCATCATCTCCAAAATGACTAAATCGAAGCCATCGGCAAAACCCACTTCCAAATCATCCTCAAAAGAAGCCTCTCAAAAGGATAAACTCACTGAAATTCCACACAAACCATCTCAGAATCTTCTGGGTCTTCTCACAAAACCCGGCACCACAAATATCTTCAACTCCATCATTGATACCATCTCCGCATCAAAGTACAAAACTTTGTTAACAGCGGATGCACCAATTTACTTGACAACCCAAAGAGAGTTTTGGAAGAATGCAACCCTTGAAAAACAAGGAGACAAAGTAATAGCCATCAACTCTTCTCTAAAGGGTAAAACAGTCAAGATTACAACACAATCCATTTCAGAGGTCTTTCAACTCGACGATCAGGAAGGTAAAATTACTTTTCCCAAAAACGAGTTAAAAAATGATTTTCTGGAAAGAGGGTATAATGCAGAAGTGAAAAAGGACACCTTACAAAAAGGTTACTTCCCTTCTGCAACAAGGTTTTTATTTCATACCATTCTAATGTGTGTTTCAAACAAAACCACTGCTTTTAATGAAATACCATTAAAAATTCAAAATCTGGGATATGCTATTCTTCAAGAAGAAAATTTTAATTATTCCCGGGAAATTTTTAATGATCTGGTTAAAAATGTTGAAATAAAATCATTCTTACTGTTTCCCAGGTTTTTAAGCTATTATTTTGAAAAGAAATTCAGTAAGGATGATATTGCTGAAATAAACCAAGGTGACTCTTTACAAATGCACAGCTTAACTGCTGAAAATTTTACAAGAATGTCAACACCTTGCAAAACACAAGCAGAGGTGCCTGAGCAGAATTTAGCAGCTACCACTGCTCCTCAGGTATCTGCTGCTGAGCCAACTGCTCAAGGTGATCAAAGTAGCAACACCACTGCTTTGAAACCCACACCTAAAATCACCAAAAAGCCACAGAAAAAGAAAAATCAAAACCCCCCAAACCTATCAAAAAGGCAACTCTGGAGGATGAGATACCAGAGCAACTGCCTGTGACAAAACAAAAGTCACAAGAAACCACTGCTGCTACTTCCTCACAGCAGTTGGTACAAATATCTCAACCCATAACCGAAACTCCTCCTGCTTCTTCTAAAAAAGAACAGGTTGTAACCATTGGGACACCACAATATGATGCTCTGGAATCACTCGATTCCATCATCCACAGCCCAATGCCCGGGGCACATTCTCTTTCTACACCAAACATCACATCCACAATTCCCCCACCAACCAAACTTCTGTTGGATGCAATTTATTTGAACCAGGCACTTACCAGTCCTTCTCAATCACCTATCAATGAGAACATGCCTCAACAAATGACTGGGTCTGATGTATCAATCTTTGCTAACCTACCAACACAACCTGAGGAGGTTACACCCCTTGAGTTACAAGTAACTCTTGGTGGTATTCCAAGTGAAGCAGCCACTACAAATGTTGAACCCACTGGTTTACATTTGGACAGTGGTTACATTAATAAGACTTCCTTGGAGGCAATTCCTTCCATAGCACCTCTGACATCTACCATTGGATTCTTTTTTACCACTGGCAACATCAAAAGATTGTCAAGTGTTGAAGGAAGAAGACCCCAGTACCAAGAAAAAGGGGCATCAGTGGTTAATGTTTGGAGTACACTCCCTACTTCAACCACTGATAAAACCACTGCTAGTGGGAAATCAGATGATCCCATTAAATTGGGTGATGGTTTAAAATATTTGGAATTGACGGAACGAGTTGATAAACTGGATACTTCAGTTGCAGATATCAAAGAAATGCTGCAACAGCTGTTGAAGGTACAAAAGTTGCAATCCACTGCTGTTCCACCTCATGCACCTGCTCCACCACAAGCATCTGCTACAAATGAGCTCTGGAACCTTTTCCAACCTTTTCTCCAACAACAAAAAGAGATGGCAGATCAGCAACATGAAATACATGTACAAAAGCTGAGAAACATCATAGAGTCTAGGTTCAAGAACACACAAGCAGACATCAAGGCTCTCAAGGCCCATTTATTGAAAACCACTGGCACTGCTCCTCCAACTGTCCTTTTTATTGATCAACTTCCCCCAGATAATGCCAAAAAGGGGGAGAAAATTCAGGAGTGGAAAAAGAAGGGAATTGATGATGGTCTTTACATTGAACCAGAAAAAGATGCTATGACCAGAAATATCCCTTTGCCAGATGGTAGCAAAAAGGTTGATGTTACCCAAGAAGCACTTGATGAAGGAGTAGCAAGTGTAAAAAGGGATAGAGCGGCAAAGGATATTTCAAGATGGAATGAGGAGAAAATAGCTTACATGGAACTGAATGAGTAGGGTTGTTCTGGGCTAAAGGATGTTCAAAATCCTGAGCTAAAAAGAAATCTCACTAGAAAAGTGAAGAAACCCAAGTCCACACCATCCAGAATTCCAAAGCATACTCCAAAGCCACCATCCCAGAGCCACCAACATCAAGCCTCCATCCAAACAACTGTTGTAACTCCTGCTGGTACTTCAGAGGTTTCAACATCTGTTATCACTTCAACACACACCACATCAACACACACCACTTCAACACACACCACAACCACTGTCTTACCACTACCACCATCACCACCAAAAACAACCTCACCACCAAAAACAACCTCACCACCATCTTCTCCTGCCAAAAAGCAGAAGACAACAGATGTTACAACATCTGCTGTAATGACAACAGTGGTTGAAACACCAGTTGTTTCAACAACTGTTAGTCAATCACAAACCACTGCCACTCAAATCACCACCACTGATCCACCCAAAACATCATCTGCCTCTCCTAAAATAAAAAAAGGAGAAGGATTATCATACCAGATGAGGATTCACCATCTCCACCACCAACATCTTCAAAATCTCTGTCACTTGTCACAATTCCAAAACCCATGCCTTTCTCTTCAGCTCAAATTCTAAAGCCATTACCTCCTGCTGGTGTCTCATTTCCTCTGGAACTCATTGCAGTTAGGGAAGAAATCAAATCCTTCTACTATGAGGATGACCCAGCTAAAAGGAGATTGCCATCAGTTGAAGGATATCCCAGGCCTAACAATATTGAAGAATATTTGAAACTCAAGGCCAAGCAAGCAGAGGATATCTCAATAAAAAATAAACAAGGGAAATCTGATAGAGAATTTCAGCAAAACTATCAGTTTCTACTCACACAGGTCAGAGCTATGGAGCAAATTGCCAAAAATGTATGTCAGCAAATCTCAGAAAGGGCAGATGAGTCCTTGAGAAAAGACTACATTGAGAACATCATGACCTACAAGAAATACAAGGGGGAGAAACACATGTACAAAAACTGGACCATTCCTGAGCTTGAAAAAGAGGCAGCCAGGATTCAAGAAATGATCAAAAATAAGGTCAAGCAGACTCCTCCTAAAAAATTTAAACAGTTTGAAGCTGATAAGGCCTTAGAGTTGAAGAGGATGAAAGAGGAGCTGATAGCAGCTGATTATGGGTCAAAGAATTCTGTGACAAAGTGGGGAGAAGATAGGGTCAGGGCTACCTACAAAAGGTTGGAGGAACTTAGAAAGAAAGATCCAACAGTTCCACAAAAGCCTAACTATTCCAAAGCAGAGGTCTCAAAAAGACCACCAAAGCTGCGAGTCAAAAGAACCACCGCTCCAGCTGGTGCTGCCATCTACAAAAGAAGAAGTCAAAACCAGTCAGGTGCTGAAACAGTTCAAGATCTAAAGGCTGGAAATGACCTTGTAAAAGAGGGCATTAAACTAATGATAAAAGAAGATCTTGAATTGGAACAATCTGCAAGTACTGCAAAGCCAGTCATGAATAGGCCAGCTTCACCAAATACCTCTTCAAATAAAAATCTCCCAAGAAACCCACCAGGCTCAAAAGTACTAAAGTGGGTAACTGACAAACAGACCCATGTACTGACTATGTTCAGGTCTGATGGAGAAGTGAAGAAAATATCAAGGGAACAAGCACTTGGCCTAACTCTTGAAGATTTGCAGGATCTCCTTGATCTTCCACTTAGCAGGGATGATGATGACACATATGCCTTAACCTTTGAACTACAAATTAAAGGGCAAATAAGGGAACCGTTGATGAGGCAATAAAGCTCCACAATAATGAAGAGTTTTGGCATTATCTGTTCCAGGGGGAGATTGTTGGGATTGAACCCTACCAGAGGAACAGATAATTAAAGCCAAAACTGGATCAGAGCAGTGGATCCAGAATAAGCAGATGTTACATACAAGCCTCTCCCCTTGAAAGTGGTCTTCAACATCTGCTGACCTCCTATCTAATGATCATGCAAACTGCTGACCCATAAACTGCTGATCAAGTAAAGACCTGATGGAAGACTAAAGCTCTGACTGTTCAATCTACTGCCTTGAGTCAAGCACTGCTGATCCGGACAAGTACTGCTGGGTTCATAGCAGTGGAAGGTTGCAACAGTTATTAGATGTCTTTTGTGTAATGAAATGTAATAGCAGTAGTTAGTATAGCAGTGTTTGTATTGATCAGAGGTTAGAGTTTGTTAGGAGGTTAGATGTCACTTTCATGGTGACGTCAGCTTAGATGCTCAGTGGTTTGCTAGTGCCTATAAATAGAACAGTGCTCTGTACTGTTCTATTAGCTCTTTGCAAAATCGTCTTCTCTGCACGAACAAACACTGAGCTCTGGCTGAGGGGGAGTTTGTATTCAACATAGCATTGTAATCATAATTGAAATAAATTCAATCTTTCGGTTCTTTGTGAAATATGTTTGATCAAAGCAACACTCTCGTTTGATTGTATGCAAAGTTTGTTTCCATCTTAATTCCGCTGCACAACTCATCCATCTTCATCTTAATTCGAACAAAAATTCAATCAAAACCAAACTCAGATCCAACATATATCACCATTGCTCTTGATTTTCTTGACTGTATATCTCTTAAATGTCAACATATACACGTGTGATTTAGTTTACGAAGATTTTTCAAGGCCGAGAACCTCGATCAGAGAGTAAAAAAGGCGTAAGGTTCACAATGGTGTAAAACTAAATGGGGATATACCAGGCTAGGATTCGAGTTACAAAACAAGGGCAAACCAACCACTCAAGAATGGAATCTTCGAGCGAAAACACTTGACAACGTCCTGGAAGCAGCTTTTCTTGCTACCAGACCTTTCTCGATCAATTAGGAATCTAATGCCGTCACTAAACACATTCCTTAAATTGTAGTCATTTTTTGAGTGTTTATTTTTTGGTGTCTAATCCGCATATATATCACCATTGCTCTTGATTTTCTTGACTGTATATCTCTTAAATGTCAACATATACACGTGTGATTTAGTTTACGAAGATTTTTCAATGCCGAGAACCTCGATCAGAGAGTAAAAAAGGCATAAGTTTCACAATGGGGTAAAACTAAAATGGGATATACCCGGCTAGGATTCAAGTTACAGAAACGAGGGCCAAACCAGCCACCCAAGAACGGAATCGTCGAGCGAAAACACTTGACAACCTCCTGGAAGCAGCTTTTCTTGCCATCAGACCTTTCTTCATCAATTAGGAATCTGATGACGTCACTAAACACATTCCTTAAATTGTATCCATTTTTTGAGTGTTTATTTTTTGGTGTCTAATCTGCATATATATCACCATTGCTCTTGATTTTGTTGACTGTATATCTCTTAAATGTAAACATATATACGTGTGATTTAGTTTACGAAGATTTTTCAATGCCGAGAACCTCGATCAGATAGTAAAAAAGGCGTACGGTTTACAGTGCTGCAAAACTAAAATGGGATATACCGGGCTAGGATTCGAGTTACAGGAACAAGGGCCAAACCAACCACCCACGAATGGAATCGTCGAGCCAAAACACTTGACAACCTCTTGGAAGCAGCTTTTCTTGCCACCAGACCTTTCTCCATAAATTATGAATCTGATGCCGTCACTAAACACATTCCTTAAATTGTAGCCATTCTTTGAGTGTTTATTTTTTGGTGTCTAATCCGCATATATATCACCATTTCTCTTGATTTTCTTAACTGTATATCTCTTAAATGTCAACATATACACGTGTGATTTAGTTTACAAAGATTTTTCACTGCCGAGAAACTCGATCAGAGAGTAAAAAAGGCGAAAGGTTCACAATGGTGTAAAAGTAAAATGGGATATACCGGGATAGGATTCGAGTTACAAGAACAAGTCCAAACCAACCACTCAAGAATGGAAACGCCGAGCGAAAACACTTGACAATCTCCAGGAAACAACTTTTCTAGCCACCAGACCCTTCTCCATCAATTAGGAATCTGATGCCGTCACTAAACACATTCCTTAAATTGTAGCCATTTTTTGAGTGTTTATTTTTTGGTGTCTAATCCGCTTATATATCACCATTGCTCTTGATTTTCTTAACTGTATATCCTTTAAATGTCAACATATACACGTGTTATTTAGTTTACGAAGATTTTTCAACGCCGAGAACCTCGATCAGAGAGTAAAAAAGGCTTAAGGTTCACAATGGTGTAAAACTAAAATGGGATATACCGTGCTAGGATTCGAGTTACAGGAACAAGGGCCAAACCAACAACCCAAGAATGGAATCGTCAAGCGAAAACACTTGACAACCTCCTGGAACCAGATTTTCTTGCAACCAGACATTTCTTCATCTATTAGGAATATGATGCCGACACTAAACACATTCCTTAAATTGTAGCCATTTTTTTAGTGTTTATTTTTTGGTGTCTAATCCGCATTTATATCACCATTGATCTTGATTTTCTTGACTGTATATCTCTTAACTGTCAACATATACATGTGTGATTTAGTTTACGAATATTTTTCAATGCCGAGAACCTCGATCAGAGAGTAAAAAAGGCGTAAGGTTCACAATGGTGTAAAACTAAAATGGGATATACCGGGCTAAGATTCGAGTTACAGGAACAAGGGCCAAACCAACCACCCAAGAATGGAAACAACCTCCTAGAAGAAGCTTTTCTTGCCACCAGACCTTTCTCCATCAATTAGGAATCTGATGCAATCACTAAACACATTCCTTAAATTGTAGTCATTTTTTGAGTGTTTATTTTTTGGTGTCTAGTCCGCCTATATATCACCATTGCTCTTGATTTTCTTGACTGTATATCTCTTAAACGTCAAAATATACACGTGTGATTTAGTTTACGAAGACTTTTCAATGCCGATAACATCGATTAGAGAGTAAAAAAGGCATAAGGTTCACAATGGTGTAAAACTAAAATGGGATATACTGCGCTAGGATTCGAGTTACAGGAACAAGGGACAAACCAACCACCCAAGAATGGAATCGTCGAGCGAAAACACTTGTCAACCTCGTGGAAGCATCTTTACTTGCCACCAGACCTTTCTCCATCTATTAGGAATCTGATGTCGTCACGAAACACATTCCATAATATTGTAGCCTTTTTTTGAGTGTTCATTTTTTGGTGTCTAATCCGCATATATATCACCATTGCTCTTGATTTTCTTGACTCTATATCTCTTAAATGTCAACATATACAGGTGTGATTTAGTTTACAAAGATTTTTCACTGCCGAGAAACTCGATCAGAGAGTAAAAAAGGCGTAAGGTTCACAATGGTGTAAAAGTAAAATGGGATATACCGGGATAGGATTCGAGTTACAGGAACAAGTCCAAACCAACCACCCAAGAATAGAAACGTCAAGCGAAAACACTTGACAATCTCCAGGAAACAGCTTTTCTAGCAACCAGACGTTTCTCCATCAATTAGGAATCTGATGCCGTCACTAAACACATTCCTTAATTGTAGCCATTTTTTGAGTGTTTATTTTTTGGAGTCTAATCCGCATATATATCACCATTGCTCTTGATTTTCTTAACTGTATATCTCTTAAATGTCAACATATACACGTGTTATTTAGTTTACGAAGATTTTTCAATGCCGACAACCTCGATCAGAGAGTAAAAAAGGCGTAAGGATCACAATGGTGTTAAACTAAAATGGGATATATCGTGCTAGGATTCGAGTTACAGGAACAAGGGCCAAACCAACCACCCAAGAATGGAATCGTCGAGCGAAAACACTTGACAACCTCCTGGAACCAGCTTTTCTTGCAACCAGACCTTTCTTTATCAATTAGAAATCTGATGCCGACACTAAACACATTCCTTAAATTGTAGCCATTTTTTGGGTGTTTATTTTTTGGTGTCTAATCCGCATTTATATCACCATTGCTCTTGATTTTCTTAACTGTATATCTCTTAAATGTCAACATATACACGTGTGATTTAGTTTACGAATATTTTTCAATGCCGAGAACCTCGATCAGAGAGTAAAAAAGGCGTAAGGTTCACAATGGTGTAAAACTAAAATGTGATATACCGGGCTAAGATTCGAGTTACAGGAACAAGGGCCAAACCAACCACCCAAGATTGGAAACAACCTCCTAGAAGCAGCTATTCTTGCCACCAGACCTTTCTCCATCAATTAGGAATCTGATGCCGTCACTAAACATATTCCTTAAATTGTAGTCATTTTTTGAGTGTTTATTTTTTGGTGTCTAATCCGCCTATATATCACCATTACTCTATCAATTAGGAATCTGATTTCGTCACTAAACACATTCCTTAAATTGTAGCCATTTGTTGAGTGTTTTTTTTGTGTCTAATCCGCATATATATCACCATTGCCCTTGATTTTCTCGACTGTATATCTCTTAAATGTCAACATATACACGTGCGATTTAGTTTACAAAGATTTTTCAATGCCGAGAACCTCGATCAGAGAGTAAAAAAGGCGTAAGGTTCACAATGGTGTAAAATTAAAATGGGATATACCGGGCTAGGTTTCGAGTTACAGGAACAAGTGCCAAACCAACCACCTAAGAATGGAATCGTCGAGCGAAAACATTTGACAACCTCCTAGAAGCAGCTTTTCTTGCCACCAGACCTTTCTCCATCAATTAGGAATCTGATGCCGTTACTAAACAAATTTCTTAAATTGTAGCCATTTATTAAGTGTTTTTTTGGTGTCTAATCTGCATATATATCACCATTGCCCTTGATTTGTTTGACTGTATATCTCTTAAATGTCAACATATAGACGTGTGATTTATTTTACGAAAATTTTTGAATGCCGAGAAACTTGATCAGAGAGTAAAAAAGGCGTAAGGTTCACAATGGTGTAAAATTAAAATGGGATATACCGGGCTAGGATTCGAGTTACAAGAACAATGGCCAAACTAGCCACCCAAGAATGGAATCGTCGAGCGAAAACACTTGACAACCTCCTAGAAACAGCTTTTCTTGCCACCAGACCTTTGTCCATCAATTAGGAATCTGATGCTGTCACTAAACACATTCCTTAAATTGTAGCCATTTGCTGAGTGTTTTTATTTGGTGTCTAATCCGCATATCTATCACCATTGCGCTTGATTTTCTTGACTGTATATATCTTAAATGTCAACATATACACGTGTAATTTGGTTTACGAAGATTTTTCAATGCCGAAAACCAAGATCAGAGAGTAAAAAAGGCGTATGCTTCACAATGGTGTAAAAATAAAATGGTATATGCCGGGCTAGGATTCGAGTTATAGGAACAAGGGCCAAACCAACAATCCAAGAATAGAATCGTCGAGCGAAAACACTTGACAACCTTCTAGAAGTAGCTTTTCTTGCCACCAGACCTTTCTCGATCAATTAGGAATCTGATGCCGTCACTAAAAACATTAGTTAAATTGTAGCCATTCTTTGAGTGCTTTTTTTGTGTCTAATCCGCATATATATCACCATTGCCCTTGATTTTCTTGACTGTATATCTCTTAAATGTCAACATATACACGTGTGATTTAGTTTACGAAGATTTTCCAATGCCAAGAACCTCGTTCAGAGAGTAAAAAAGGCGTAAGGTTCACAATGGTGTAAAATTAAAATAGGATATAACGGGCTAGGATTCGAGTTACAGGAACAAGAGCCAAACCAACCACCCAAGAATGGAATCGTCGAGCGAAAACACTTGAAAACCTCCTAGAAGCAGCTTTTCTTGCCACCAGACCTTTCTCCATCAATTAGGAATCTGATGCCGTTACTAAACACATTCCTTTAATTGTAGCCACTTGTTGAGTGTTTTTTTTGGTGTCTAATCCACATATATATCACCATTGCCCTTGATTTTCTTGACTGTATATATCTTTAATGTCAACATATACACGTGTGATTTAGTTTAATAAGATTTTTCAATGCCGAGAACCTCGACCAGAGAGTAAAAAAGGCGTATGGTTCACAATGGTGTAAAATTAATATGGGATATACCGGGCTAGTATTCGAGTTACAGGAACAAGGCCAAACCAACCACCCAAGAATGGAATCGTCGAGCGAAAACACTTGACAACCTCCTAGAAGCAGCTTTTCTTGCCACCAGACCTTTCTCCATCAATTAGAAATCTGATGCCGTCACTAAACACATTCCTTATTGTAGCTATTTTTTAGTGTTTTTTTTGTGTCTAATTCGCATATATATCACCATTGCCCTTGATTTTCTTGACTGTATATCTCTTAAATGTCAACATATACACGTGTGATTTAGTTTACGAAGATTTTTCAATGCCGAGAACCTCGATCAGAGAGTAAAAAAGGCGTAAGGTTCACAATCGTGTAAAATTAAAATAGGATATACCGGGCTAGGATTCGAGTTACAGGAACAAGGGCCAAACCAACCACCCAAGGATGGAATCGTCGAGCGAAAACACTTGACAACCTCCTAGAAGCAGCTTTTCTTGCCACCAGACCTTTCTCCATCAATTAGGAATCTGATGCCGTCTCTAAACACATTCCTTAAATTGTGGCCATTTGTTGAGTGTTTTTTTTGGCGTTTAATCCGCATATATATTACCATTGCCCTTGATTTTCTTGACTGTATATCTCTTAAATGTCAACATATACACGTGTGATTTAGTTTACGAAGATTTTTCAATGCCGAGAACCTCGATCAGAGAGTAAAAAAGGCGTAAGGTTAACCATGGTGTAAAATTAAAATGGGATATAACGGGATAGGATTCGAGTTACAGGAACAAGGGCCAAACCAACCACCCAAAGATGGAATCTGTAGGATCGTTGTCTGACCCGAAACGAGTCGATCAGAGGCGTTCTACTGAAAATGAAAGGCGGAAACAGACATAATTAGTTGAATTCAGCAAGATATCACTTTTAACTGTCGTTTATATTGATCTGGAACAGTTTTACAGCAAGACGACACTTCGACAGAGCTTCGCCGTCGGAAAACCTCTAAGTAATTTCGTACCAAATGACACGAGATCACACCTATTTATAGAGCTACTAAATTCGTTTGAAACAGATTCAAACGATATTACCTCTCACACGAAATTAGTCACTCATACGAAATTACAAGACACAAACGGAAGTACATGTTAATTTCGTACGGAATTAACATGTATCACTTCAAGCGAAATTAACCCTTTCATGCGGAATTAACTTTCTTGTCATTTTCTCGATCTTTGTGCCATGTGTAATGCAAGACTCGATACAAGACGAAGTCGACAGACGTATGCACTAACAGAATCGTTGAGCGAAAACACTTGACAACCTCCTAGAAGCAGCTTTTCTTGCCACCAGACCTTTCTCCATCAATTACGAATCTGATGCCGTCACTAAACACATTCCTTAAATTGTAGCCATTTGTTGAGTTTTTTTTTGGTGTCTAATCCGCATATATATCACCATTGCCCTTGATTTTCTTGACTGTATATCTCTTAAATGTCAAGATATACACGTGTGATTTAGTTTACAAAGATTTTTCAATGCCGACAACCTCGATTAGAGAGTAAAAAAGGCGTAAGGTTCACAATGGTGTAAAATTAAAATGGCATATACCTGGCTAGGATTCGAGTTACAGGAACAAGGGCCAAACCAGCCACCCAAGAATGGAATCCTCGAGCGAAAACATTTGACAACCTCCTAGAAGCAGCTTTTCTTGCCACCACACCTTTCTCCATCAATTAGGAATCTGATGCCGTCACTAAACACATTTCTTAAATTGTAGCCATTTTTTGGGTGTTTATTTTTTGGTGTCCAATCCGCATTTATATCACCATCGCTCTTGATTTTCTTAACTGTATATCTCTTAACTGTCAACATATACATGTGTGATTTAGTTTACGAATATTTTTCAATGCCGAGAACCTCGATCAGAGAGTAAAAAAGGCGTAAGGTTCATAATGGTGTAAAACTAAAATGGGATATACCGGGCTAAGATCCGAGTTACAGGAACAAGGGTCAAACCAAACACCCAAGAATGGAAACAACCTCCTAGAAGCAGCTATTCTTGCCACCAGACCTTTCTCCATCAATTAGGAATCTGATGCCGTCACTAAACACATTCCTTAAATTGTAGTCATTTTTTGAGTGTTTATTTTTTGGTGTCTAATCCGCCTATATATCACCATTACTCTATCAATTAGGAATCTGATTCCGTCACTAAACACATTTCTTAAATTGTAGCCATTTGTTGAGTGTTTTTTTTGTGTCTAATCCGCATATATATCACCATTGCCCTTGATTTTCTCGACTGTATATCTCTTAAATGTCAACATATACACGTGCGATTTAGTTCACAATGATTTTTCAATGCCGAGAACCTCGATCAGAGAGTAAAAAAGGCGTAAGGTTCACAATGGTGTAAAATTAAAATAGGATATACCGGGCTAGGTTTCGAGTTACAGGAACAAGTGCCAAACCAACCACCTAAGAATGGAATCGTCGAGCGAAAACACTTGACAACCTCCTAGAAGCAGCTTTTCTTGCCACCAGACCTTTCTCCATCAATTAGGAATCTGATGCCGTTACTAAACACATTTCTTAAATTGTAGCCATTTATTAAGTGTTTTTTGGTGTCTAATCTGCATATATATCACCATTGCCCTTGATTTTTTTGACTGTATATCTTTTAAATGTCAACATATAGACGTGTGATTTATTTTACGAAGATTTTTGAATGCCGAGAAACTTGATCAGAGAGTAAAAAAGGCGTAAGGATCACAATGGTGTAAAATTAAAATGGGATATACCGGGCTAGGATTCGAGTTACAAGAACAAGGGCCAAACTAACCACCCAAGAATGGAATCGTCGAGCGAAAACACTTGACAAGCTCCTAGAAACAGCTTTTCTTGCCACCAGACCTTTGTCCATCAATTAGGAATCTGATGCTGTCACTAAACACATTCCTTAAATTGTAGCCATTTGCTGAGTGTTTTTTTTGGTGTCTAATCCGCATATATATCACCATTGCGCTTGATTTTCTTGACTGTATATATCTTAAATGTCAACATATACACGTGTAATTTAGTTTACGAAGATTTTTCAATGCCGAAAACCTAGATCAGAGAGTAAAAAAGGCGAATGATTCACAATGGTGTAAAAATAAAATGGTATATGCCGGGCTAGGATTCGAGTTATAGGAACAAGGGCTAAACCAACAACCCAAGAATAGAATCGTCGAGCGAAAACACTTGACAACCTCCTAGAAGCAGCTTTTCTTGCCACCAGACCTTTCTCGATCAATTAGGAATCTGATGCCGTCACAAAAAACATTCCTTAAATTGTAGCCATTCTTTGAGTGCTTTTTTTGTGTCAAATCTGCATATATATCACCATTGCCCTTGATTTTCTTGACTGTATATCTCTTAAATGTCAACATATACACGTGTGATTTAGTTTACGAAGATTTTCCATTGCCAAGAACCTCGTTCAGAGAGTAAAAAAGGCGTAAGGTTCACAATGGTGTAAAATTAAAATAGGATATACCGGGATAGGATTCGAGTTACAGGAACAAGAGCCAAACCAACCACCCAAGAATGGAATCGTCGAGCGAAAACACTTGAAAACCTCCTAGAAGCAGCTTTTCTTGCCACCAGACCTTTCTCCATCAATTAGGAATCTGATGCCGTTACTAAACACATTCCTTTAATTGTAGCCACTTGTTGAGTGTTTTTTTTGGTGTCTAATCCACATATATATCACCATTGCCCTTGATTTTCTTGACTGTATATCTCTTAAATGACAACATATACACGTGTGATTTAGTTTACAAAAATTTTTCAATACCGACAACCTCGATCAGAGAGTAAAAAAGGCGTAAGGTTCACAATGGTGTAAAATTAAAATGGCATATACCTGGCTAGGATTCAAGTTACAGGAACAAGGGCCAAACCTGCCACCCAAGAATGGAATCGTCGAGCGAAAACACTGGACAACCTCCTAGAAGCAGCTTTTCTTGCCACCAGACCTTTCTCCATCAATTAGGAATCTGATGCCGTCACTAAACTCATTCCTTAAATTGTAGCCATTTGTTGAGTGTTATTTTTTTTTGTGTCTAATCCGCATATATATCACCATTGCCCTTGATTTTCTTGACTGTATATATCTTTAATGTCAACATATACACGTGTGATTTAGTTTAAGAAGATTTTTCAATGCCGAGAACCTCGATCAGAGAGTAAAAAAGGCGTATGGTTCACAATGGTGTAAAATTAAAATGGGATATACCGGGCTAGGATTCGAGTTACAGGAACAAGGCCAAACCAACCACCCAAGAATGGAATCGTCGAGCGAAAACACTTGACAACCTCCTAGAAGCAGCTTTTCTTGCCACCAGACCTTTCTCCATCAATTAGAAATCTGATGCCGTCACTAAACACATTCCTTATTGTAGCTATTTTTTAGTGTTTTTTTGTGTCTAATTCGCATATATATCACCATTGCCCTAGATTTTCTTGACTGTATATCTCTTAAATGTCAACATATACATGTGTGATTTAGTTTACGAAGATTTTTCAATGCCAAGAACTTCGATCAGAGAGTAAAAAAGGCGTTAGGTTCACAATGGTGTAAAATTAAAATGGGATATATCGGGCTAGGATTCGAGTTACAGGAACAAGGGCCAAACCAACCACCCAAGGATGGAATCGTCGAGCGAAAACACTTGACAACCTCCTAGAAGCAGCTTTTCTTGCCACCAGACCTTTCTCCATCAATTAGGAATCTGATGTCGTCTCTAAACACATTCCTTAAATTGTGGCCATTTGTTGAGTGTTTTTTTTGGCGTCTAATCCGCATATATATTACCATTGCCCATGATTTTCTTGACTGTATATCTCTTAAATGTCAACATATACATGTGTGATTTAGTTTACGAAGATTTTTCAATGCCGAGAACCTCGATCAGAGAGTAAAAAAGGTGTAAGGTTAACCATGGTGTAAAATTAAAATGGGATATACCGGGCTAGGATTCGAGTTACAGGAACAAGGGCCAAACCAACCACCCAAGGATGGAATCTGTAGGATCGTTGTCTGACCCGAAACGAGTCGATCAGAGGCGTTCTACTGAAAATGAAAGGCGGAAACAGACATAATGAGTTGAATTCAGCAAGATATCACTTTTAACTGTCGTTTATATTGATCTGGAACAGTTTTACAGCAAGACGACACTTCGACAGAGCTTCGCCGTCGGAAAAGCTCTAAGTAATTTCGTACCGAATGACACGAGATCACACCTATTTAAAGAGCTACTAAATTCGTTTGAAACAGATTCAAACGATATTACCTCTCACACGAAATTAGTCACTCATACGAAATTACAAGACACAAACGGAAGTACATGTTAATTTCGTACGGAATTAACATGTATCACTTCAAGCGAAATTAACCCTTTCATGCGGAATTAACTTTCTTGTCATTTTCTCGATCTTTGTTCCATGTGTAATGCAAGACTCGATACAAGACGAAGTCGACAGACGTATGCACTAACAGAATCGTTGAGCGAAAACACTTGACAGCCTCCTAGAAGCAGCTTTTCTTGCCACCAGACCTTTCTCCATCAATTACGAATCTGATGCCGTCACTAAACACATTTCTTAAATTGTAGCCATTTGTTGAGTGTTTTTTTTGGTGTCTAATCCGCATATATATCACCATTGCCCTTGATTTTCTTGACTGTATATCTCTTAAATGTCAAGATATACACGTGTGATTTAGTTTACAAAGATTTTTCAATGCCGACAACCTCGATCAGAGGGTAAAAAAGGCGTAAGGTTCACAATGGAGTAAAATTAAAATGGGGTATACCGGGCTAGGATTCGAGTTACAGGAACAAGGGCCAAACCAACCACCCAAGAATGGAATCGTCGAGCCAAAACACTTGACAACCTCCTAGAAGCAGCTTTTCTTGCCACCAGACCTTTCTCCATCAATTAGGAATCTGAAGCCGTCACTAAACACATTCCTTAAATTGTAGCCATTTGTTGAGTGTTTTTTTTTGTGTCTAATCCGCATATATATCACCATTGCCCTTTATTTTCTCGACTATATATCTCTTAAATATCAACATATACACGTGCGATTTAGTTTACAAAGATTTTTCAATGCCGAGAACCTCGATCAGAGAGTAAAAAAGGCGTAACGTTCACAATGGGGAAAAATTAAAATGGTATATACCGGACTAGGTTTCGAGTTACAGGAACACGTGCCAAACCAACCACCTAAGAATGGAATCGTCGAGCGAAAACACTTGACAACCTCCTAGAAGCAACTTTTCTTGCCACCAGACCTTTCTCCATCAATTAGGAATCTGATGCCGTTACTAAACACATTTCTTAAATTGTAGCCATTTATTGAGTGTTTTTTTTGGTGTCTAATATGCATATATATCACCATTGCCCTTGATTTTCTTGACTGTATATCTCTCAAATGTCAACATATACACGTGTGATTTAGTTTACGAAGATTTTTCAATGCCGAGAAACTTGATCAGAGAGTAAAAAAGGCGTAAGGTTCACAATGGTGTAAATTTAAAATGGGATATACCGGGCTAGGATTCGAGTTACAAGAACAAGGGCCAAACTAACGACCCTAGAATGGAATCGTCGAGCGAAAACACTTGACAACCTCTTAGAAGCAGCTTTTCTTGCAACCAGACCTTTGTCCATCAATTAGGAATCTGATGCCGTCACTAAACACATTCATTAAATTGTAGCCATTTTTAGTTTATATCTCTTAAATGTCAACATATACACGTGTAATTTAGTTTACAAAGATTTTTCAATGCCGACAACCTCGATCAGAGAGTAAAAAAGGTGTAAGGTTCACAATGGTGTAAAATTAAAATGGCATATACCTGGCTAGGATTCGAGTTAGAGGAACAAGGGCCAAACCTGCCACCCAAGAATGGAATCGTCGAGCGAAAACACTTGACAACCTCCTAGAAGCAGCTTTTCTTACCACCAGACATTTCTCCATCAATTAGGAATCTGATGCCGTCACTAAACTCATTCCTTAAATTGTAGCCATTTGTTGAGTGTTATTTTTTTTTGGTGTCTAATCCGCATATATATCACCATTGCCCTTGATTTTCTTGACTCTATATATCTTTAATGTCAACATATACACGTGTGATTTAGTTTACGCAGATTTTTCAATGCCGAGAACCTCGATCAGAGAGTAAAAAAGGCGTATGGTTCACAATGGTGTAAAATTAAAATGGGATATACCGGGCTAGGATTCGAGTTACAGGAACAAGGCCAAACCAAACACCCAAGAATGGAATCGTCGAGCGAAAACACTTGACAACCTCCAAGAAGCAGTGTTTCTTACCACCAGACCTTTTTCCATCAATAAGAAATCTGATGCCGTCACTAAACACATTCCTTATTGTAGCTATTTTTTGAGTGTTTTTTTGTGTCTAATTCGCATATATATCACCATTGCCCTTGATTTTCTTGACTGTATATCTCTTAAATGTCAACATATACACGTGTGATTTAGTTTACGAAGATTTTTCAATGCCGAGAACCTCGATCAGAGAGTAAAAAGGCTTAAGGTTCACAATGGTGTAAAATTAAAATGGGATATACCGGGTTAGGATTCGAGTTAGAGAAACAAGGGCCAAACCAACCACCCAAAAATGGAATCGTCTAGCGAAAACACTTGACAACCTCCTAGAAGCAGTTTTTCTTACCACCAGACCTTTTTCCATCAATAAGAAATCTGATGCCGTCACTAAACACATTCCTTATTGTAGCTATTTTTTGAGTGTTTTTTTTGTGTCTAATTTGCATATATATCACCATTGCCCTTGATTTTCTTGACTGTATATCTCTTAAATGTCAACATATACACGTGTGATTTAGTTTACGAATATTTTTCAATGCCGAGAACCTCGATCAGAGAGTAAAAGAGGCGTAAGGTTCACAATGGTGTAAAATTAAAATGGGATATACCGGGCTAGTATTCGAGTTACAGGAACAAGGGCCAAACCAACCACCCAAGAATGGAATCGTCGAGCGAAAACACTTGACAACCTCCTAGAAGCAGATTTTCTTGCCACCAGACCTTTCTCCATCAAACAGAAATCTGATGCCGTCACTAAACACACTCATTAAATTGTAGCCATTTGTTGAGTGTGTTTTTTGGTGTCTAATCCGCATATATATCACCGTTGCCCTTGATTTTCTTGACTGTATATCTCTTAAATGTCAACATATACACGTGTGATTTAGTTTACGAAGATTTTTCAATGCCGAGAACCTCGATCAGAGAGTAAAAAGGCTTAAGGTTCACAATGGTGTAAAATTAAAATGGGATATACCGGGTTAGGATTCGAGTTAGAGGAACAAGGGCCAAACCAACCACCCAAAAATGGAATCGTCTAGCGAAAACACTTGACAACCTTCTAGAAGCAGCTTTTCTTGCCACCAGACCTTTCTCCATCAATTAAGAATTTGATGCCGTCACTAAACACATTCCTTAAATTGTAGCCATGTTTTGAGTGTTTTTTTTGGTGTCTAATCCGCATATATATCACCATTGCCCTTAATTTTCTTGACTGTTTATATCTTAAATGTCAACATATACACTTGTGATTTAGTTTACGAAGATTTTTCAATGCCGAGAACCTCGATCAGAGAGTAAAAAAGGCGTAAGGTTCACAATGGTGTAAAATTAAAATGAGATATACCGGGCTAGGATTCGAGTTATAGGAACAAGGGCCATACCACCCACCCAAGAATGGAATCATCGAGCGAAAACACTTGACAACCTCCTAGAAGTAGTTTTTCTTGCCACCAGACCTTTCTCCACCAATCAGGAATCTGATGCCGTCACTAAACACATTCCTTAAATTGTAGCCATTTTTGAGTGTTTTTTTGTGTCTAATCCGCATATATATCACCATTGCCCTTGATTTTCTTGACTCTATATCTCTTATATGTCAACATATACACGTGTGATTTAGTTTACGAAGATTTTTCAATGCCAAGAACCTCGACCAGAGAGTAAAAAAGGCGCAAGGTTCACAATGGTGTAAAATTAAAATGGGATATACCGGGCTAGGATTCGTGTTACAGGAACAAGGGCCAAACCAACCACCCAAGAATGGAATCGTCGAGCGAAAACACTTGACAACCTCCTAGAAGCAGCTTTTCTTGCCACCAGACCTTTCTGCATCAATTAGGAATCTGCTGCCGTCACTAAACACATTCCTTAAATTGTAGCCATTTGTTGAGTGTTTTTTTTTGTGTCTAATCCGCATGTATATCACCATTGCCCTTGATTTTCTTGACTGTATATCTCTTAAATGTCACCATATACACGTGTGATTTAGTTTACGAAGAATTTTCCATGCCGAGAACCTCGATCAGAGAGTAAAAAAGGTGTAAGGCTCACAATGGTGTAAAATTAAAATGGGATATACTGGGCTAGGATTCGCGTTACAGGAACAAGGGCCAAACCAACCACCCAAGAATGGAATCGTCGAGCGAAAACACCTGACAACCTCCTAGAAGCAGCTTTTCTTGCCACCAGACCTTTCTCCATCAATTATGAATCTGTTGTCATCACTAAACACATTCCTTAAATTGTAGCCATTTTTGAGTGTTTTTTTTGGTGTCTAATCCGCGTATATATCACCATTTCCCTTGATTTTCTTGACTGTTTATCTCTTAAATGTCAACATATACACGTGTGATTTAGTTTACGAGGATTTTTCAATGCCGAGAACCTCGATCAGAGAGTAAAAAAGGCGTAAGGTTAACAATGGTGTAAAATTAAAATGGGATATACCGGGGTAGGATTTGAGTTAAAGGAACAAGGGCCATACCACCCACCCAAGAATGGAATCGTCGAGCGAAAACACTTAACCTCCTAGAAGCAGCTTTTCTTGCCACCAGACCTTTCTCCATCAATCAGGAATCTGATGCCGTCACTAAACACATTCCTTAAATTGTATCCGTTTTTTTGAGTGTTTTTTTTTGTGTCTAATCCGCATATATATCACCATTGCCCTTGATTTTCTTGACTCTATATATCTTTAATGTCAACATATACACGTGTGATTTAGTTTACGAAGATTTTTCAATGCCGAGAACCTCGATCAGAGAGTAAAAAAGGCGTATGGTTCACAATGGTGTAAAATTAAAATGGGATATACCGGGCTAGGATTCGAGTTACAGGAACAAGGCCAAACCAAACACCCAAGAATGGAATCGTCGAGCGAAAACACTTGACAACCTCCTAGAAGCAG
The DNA here is from genome assembly GCA_030545235.1 of Helianthus tuberosus. Classification (NCBI taxonomy): domain Eukaryota; kingdom Viridiplantae; phylum Streptophyta; class Magnoliopsida; order Asterales; family Asteraceae; genus Helianthus; species Helianthus tuberosus. The sequence continues at coordinate 23,513,447 of CM060437.1, read as the reverse complement.
TTTTTCTTACCACCAGACCTTTTTCCATCAATAAGAAATCTGATGCCGTCACTAAACACATTCCTTATTGCAGCTATTTTTTGAGTGTTTTTTTTGTGTCTAATTCGCATATATATCACCATTGCCCTTGATTTTCTTGACTGTATATCTCTTAAATGTCAACATATACACGTGTGATTTAGTTTACGAAGATTTTTCAATGCCGAGAACCTCGATCAGAGAGTTAAAAGGCTTAAGGTTCACAATGGTGTAAAATTAAAATGGGATATACCGGGTTAGGATTCGAGTTAGAGGAACAAGGGCCAAACCAACCACCCAAAAATGGAATCGTCTAGCGAAAACACTTGACAACCTCCTAGAAGCAGTGTTTCTTACCACCAGACCTTTTTCCATCAATAAGAAATCTGATGCCGTCACTAAACACATTTCTTATTGTAGCTATTTTTTGAGTGTTTTTTTTGTGTCTAATTTGCATATATATCACCATTGCCCTTGATTTTCTTGACTGTATATCTCTTAAATGTCAACATATACACGTGTGATTTAGTTTACGAATATTTTTCAATGCCGAGAACCTCGATCAGAGAGTAAAAGAGGCGTAAGGTTCACAATGGTGTAAAATTAAAATGGGATATACCGGGCTAGTATTCGAGTTACAGGAACAAGGGCCAAACCAACCACCCAAGAATGGAATCGTCGAGCGAAAACACTTGACAACCTCATTAAACAGAAATCTGATGCCGTCACTAAACACACTCATTAAATTGTAGCCATTTGTTGAGTGTGTTTTTTGGTGTCTAATCCGCATATATATCACCGTTGCCCTTGATTTTCTTGACTGTATATCTCTTAAATGTCAACAAATACACGTGTGATTTAGTTTACGAAGATTTTTCTATGCCGAGAACCTCGATCAGAGAGTAAAAAGGCTTAAGGTTCACAATGGTGTAAAATTAAAATGGGATATACCGGGTTAGGATTCGAGTTAGAGGAACAAGGGCCAAACCAACCACCCAAAAATGGAATCGTCTAGCGAAAACACTTGACAACCTTCTAGAAGCAGCTTTTCTTGCCACCAGACCTTTCTCCATCAATTAAGAATTTGATGCCGTCACTAAACACATTCCTTAAATTGTAGCCATGTTTTGAGTGTTTTTTTTGGTGTCTAATCCGCATATATATCACCATTGCCCTTAATTTTCTTGACTGTTTATATCTTAAATGTCAACATATACACTTGTGATTTAGTTTACGAAGATTTTTCAATGCCGAGAACCTCGATCAGAGAGTAAAAAAGGCGTAAGGTTCACAATGGTGTAAAATTAAAATGAGATATACCGGGCTAGGATTCGAGTTATAGGAACAAGGGCCATACCACCCACCCAAGAATGGAATCATCGAGCGAAAACACTTGACAACCTCCTAGAAGTAGTTTTTCTTGCCACCAGACCTTTCTCCACCAATCAGGAATCTGATGCCGTCACTAAACACATTCCTTAAATTGTAGCCATTTTTTGAGTGTTTTTTTGTGTCTAATCCGCATATATATCACCATTGCCCTTGATTTTCTTGACTCTATATCTCTTATATGTCAACATATACACGTGTGATTTAGTTTACGAAGATTTTTTAATGCCAAGAACCTCGACCAGAGAGTAAAAAAGGCGTAAGGTTCACAATGGTGTAAAATTAAAATGGGATATACCGGGCTAGGATTCGTGTTATAGGAACAAGGGCCAAACCAACCACCCAAGAATGGAATCGTCGAGCGAAAACACTTGACAACCTCCTAGAAGCAGCTTTTCTTGCCACCAGACCTTTCTGCATCAATTAGGAATCTGCTGCCGTCACTAAACACATTCCTTAAATTGTAGCCATTTGTTGAGTGTTTTTTTTTGTGTCTAATCCGCATGTATATCACCATTGCCCTTGATTTTCTTGACTGTATATCTCTTAAATGTCACCATATACACGTGTGATTTAGTTTACGAAGAATTTTCCATGCCGAGAACCTCGATCAGAGAGTAAAAAAGGTGTAAGGCTCACAATGGTGTAAAATTAAAATGGGATATACTGGGCTTGGATTCGCGTTACAGGAACAAGGGCCAAACCAACCACCCAAGAATGGAATCGTCGAGCGAAAACACCTGACAACCTCCTAGAAGCAGCTTTTCTTGCCACCAGACCTTTCTCCATCAATTATGAATCTGATGTCATCACTAAACACATTCCTTAAATTGTAGCCATTTTTGAGTGTTTTTTTTGGTGTCTAATCCGCGTATATATCACCATTTCCCTTGATTTTCTTGACTGTTTATCTCTTAAATGTCAACATATACACGTGTGATTTAGTTTACGAAGATTTTTCAATGCCGAGAACCTCGATCAGAAAGTAAAAAAGGCGTAAGGTTAACAATGGTGTAAAATTAAAATGGGATATACCGGGGTAGGATTTGAGTTAAAGGAACAAGGGCCATACCACCCACCCAAGAATGGAATCGTCGAGCGAAAACACTTGACAATCTCCTAGAAGCAGCTTTTCTTGCCACCAGACCTTTCTCCATCAATCAGGAATCTGATGCCGTCACTAAACACATTCCTTAAATTGTATCCGTTTTTTTGAGTGTTTTTTTTGTGTCTAATCCGCATATATATCACCATTGCCCTTGATTTTCTTGACTCTATATCTCTTATATGTCAACATATACACGTGTGATTTAGTTTACGAAGATATTTCAATGCCGAGAACCTCGATCAGAGAGTAAAAAAGGCGTAAGGTTCACAATGGTGTAAAATTAAAATGGGATATACCGGGCTAGGATTCGTGTTACAGGAACAAGGGCCAAACCCACCACCCAAGAATGGAATCGTCGAGCGAAAACACTTGACAACCTCCTAGAAGCAGCTTTTCTTGCCACCAGACCTTTCTCCATCAATTAGGAATCTGATGCCATCACTAAACACATTCCTTAAATTGTAGCCAATTTTTGAGTGTTTTTTTGGTGTCTTATCCGCATATATATCATAATTGCCCTTAATTTTCTTGACTGTATATCTCTTAAATGTCAACTTATAAACGTGTGATTTAGATTACAAAGGTTTTTCAATGCCGAAAACCTCGATCAGAGAGTAAAAAAGGCGTCAGGTTCACAATGGTGTAAAATTAAAATGGCATATACCGGGGGCTAAGATTTGAGTTACAGGAACAAGGGCCAAACCGGCCACCCAAGAATGGAATCGTCGAGCGCAAACACTTGACAACCTCCTAGAAACCGATTTTCTTGCCACCACACCTTTCTCCATCAATTGAGAATCTGATGCCGTCACTAAGCACATTCCTTAAATTGTAGCCATTTGATGAGTGTTATTTATTTTGGTGTCTAATCCGCATATATATCACCATTGCCCTTGATTTTCTTGACTGTATATCTTTTAAATGTCAACATATACACGTGTGATTTAGTCTACGAAGATTTTTCAATGCCGAGAACCTCGATCAGAGAGTAAAAAAGGCGAAAGGTTCATAATGGTGTAAAATTAAAATGGGATATACCGGGCTAGGATTCGAGTTAAGGAACAAGGGCCAAACCAACCACCCAAGAATGGAATCGTCGAGCGAAAACACATGACCCCCTCCTAGAAGGAGCTTTTCTTGCCACCAGACATTTTTCCATCAATTAGGAATCTGATGCCGTCACTAAACATTCCTTAAATTGTAGCCATTTTTTCAGTGTTTTTTTTGTGTCTAATCCGCATATATATCACCATTGCCCTTGATTTTCTTGACAGTATATCACTTAAAAGTCAACATATACACGTGTGATTTAGTTTACGAAGATTTTTCAATGCCGAGAACCTTGATCAGAGAGTAAAAAATGCGTCAGGCTCACAATGGTGTAAAATTTAATTGGGATATACCGGGCTAGGATTCGAGTTACACGAACAAGGGCCAAACCAACCACCCAAGAATAGAATTGTCGAGCGAAAACACTTGACAACCTCCTAGAAGCAGCTTTTCTTTCCACCAGACCTTTCTCCATCAATTAGGAATCTGATGCCATCACTAAACACATTCCTTAAATTGTAGCCATTTTTTGAGTGTTTTTTTTGGTGTCTAATCCGCATATATATCATAATTGCCCTTAATTTTCTTGACTGTATATCTCTTAAATGTCAACTTATAAACGTGTGATTTAGATTCCAAAGATTTTTCAATGCCGAAAACCTCGATCAGAGAGTAAAAAAGGCGTCAGGTTCACAATGGTGTAAAATTAAAATGGCATATACCGGGGGCTAAGATTTGAGTTACAGGAACAAGGGCCAAACCGGCCACCCAAGAATGGAATCGTCGATCGCAAACACTTGACAACCTCCTAGAAACCGATTTTCTTGCCACCACACCTTTCTCCATCAATTGAGAATCTGATGCCGTCACTAAGCACATTCCTTAAATTGTAGCCATTTGATGAGTGTTATTTATTTTGGTGTCTAATCCGCATATATATCACCATTACCCTTGATTTTCTTGACTGTATATCTCTTAAATGTCAACATATACACGTGTGATTTAGTTTACGAAGATTTTTTCAATGCCAAGAACTTCGATCAGAGAGTAAAAAAGGCGAAAGGTTCATAATGGTGTAAAATTAAAATGGGATATACCGGGCTAGGATTCGAGTTAAGGAACAAGGGCCAAACCAACCACCCAAGAATGGAATCGTCGAGCGAAAACACATGACCCCCTCCTAGAAGGAGCTTTTCTTGCCACCAGACATTTTTCCATCAATTAGGAATCTGATGCCGTCACTAAACACATTCCTTAAATTGTAGCCATTTTTTCAGTGTTTTTTTTGTGTCTAATCCGCATATATATCACCATTGCCCTTGATTTTCTTGACAATATATCACTTAAAAGACAACATATACACGTGTGATTTAGTTTACGAAGATTTTTCAATGCCGAGAACCTTGATCAGAGAGTAAAAAAGGCGTCAGGCTCACAATGGTGTAAAATTTAATTGGGATATACCGGGCTAGGATTCGAGTTACAGGAACAAGGGCCAAACCAACCACCCAAGAATGGAATTGTCGAGCGCAAACACTTGACAACCTCCTAGAAGCAGCTTTTCTTTCCACCAGACCTTTCTCCATCAATTAGGAATCTGATGCCGTCACTAAACACATTTCTTAAATTGTAGCCAATTGTTGAGTATTTTTTTCTTTTGGTGTCTAATCCGTATATATATCACCATTGCCCTTGATTTTCTTGACTGTATATCTCTTAAATGTCAACATATACAAGTGTGATTTAGTTTACGAAGATTTTTCAATGCCGAGAACCTCGATCAGAGAGTAAAAAAGGCGTAAGGCTCACAATGGTTTAAAATTAAAATGCAATATACCGGGCTAGAATTCGAGTTACAGGAACAAGGGCCAAACCAATCACCCAAGAATGGAATCGTCGAGCGAAAACACTTGACAACCTCCTAGAAGCAGCTTTTCTTGCCACCAGACCTTTCTCTATCAATTATGAATCTGATGCCGTCACTAAACACATTCCTTAAATTGTAGCCATTTGATGAGCGTTTTTTTTTGTGTCTAATCCGCATATATATCATCATTGCCTTTGATTTTCTTGACTGTATATGTCTTAAATGTCAACATATACACGTGTGATTAAGTTTACGAAGATTTTTCAATGCCGAGAACCTCAATCAGAGAGTAAAAAAGGCGTAAGGTTCACAATGGTATAAAATTAAAATGGGATATACCGGGCTAGGATTCTAGTTACAGGAACAAGGGCCAAACCAACCACCCAAGAATGGAATCGTCGAGCGAAAACACTTGACAACCTCCTAGAAGCAGCTTTTCTTGCCACCAGACCTTTCTCCATCAATTAGGAATCTGATGCCGTCACTAAACACATTTCTTAAATTGTAGCCATTTGTTGAGTGTTTTTTTTTGGTGTCTAATCCGCATATATATCACCATTGCCCTTGATTTTCTTGACTGTATATCTCTTAAATGTCAACATATAAACGAGTGATTTACTTTACGAAGATTTTTCAATGCCGAGAACCTCGATCAGAGAGTAAAAAAGGCGTAAGCTTCACAATGGTGTAAAACTAAAATGGGATATACCGGGCTAGGATTCGAGTTACAGGAACAAGGGCCAAATCAACCACCCAAGAATGGAATCGTCGAGCGAAAACACTTGACAACCTCCTAGAAGCAGCTTTTCTTGCCACCAGACCTTTCTCCATCAATTAGGAATCTGATGCCGTCACTAAACACATTGCTTAAATTGTAGCCATTTGTTGAGTGTTTTTTTTGGTGTCTAATCCGCATGTATATCACCATTGCTCTTGATTTTCTTGACTGTATATCTCTTAAATGTCACCATATACACGTGTGATTTAGTTTACGAAGAATTTCCCATGCCAAGAACCTCGATCAGAGAGTAAAAAAGGTGTATGGCTCACAGTGGTGTAAAATTAAAAAGGGATATACCGGGCTAGGATTCGCGTTACAGGAACAAGGGCCAAACCAACCACCCAAGAATGGAATCGTCGAGCGAAAACACCTGACAACCTCCTAGAAGCAGCTTTTCTTGCCATCAGACTTTTCTCCATCAATTAGGAATCTGATGCCGTCACTAAACACATTCCTTAAATTGTAGCCATTAGTTGAGTATTTTTTTGGGTGCCTAATCCGCATATATATCACCATTGCCCTTGATTTTCTTGACTATATATCTCTTAAATATCAACATATACACGTGCGATTTAGTTTACAAAGATTTTTCAATGCCGAGAACCTCGATCAGAGAGTAAAAAAGGCGTAACGTTCACAATGGGGAAAAATTAAAATGGTATATACCGGACTAGGTTTCGAGTTACAGGAACACGTGCCAAACCAACCACCTAAGAATGGAATCGTCGAGCGAAAACACTTGACAACCTCCTAGAAGCAACTTTTCTTGCCACCAGACCTTTCTCCATCAATTAGGAATCTGATGCCGTTACTAAACACATTTCTTAAATTGTAGCCATTTATTGAGTGTTTTTTTTTGGTGTCTAATCTGCATATATATCACCATTGCCCTTGATTTTCTTGACTGTATATCTCTTAAATGTCAACATATACACGTGTGATTTAGTTTACGAAGATTTTTCAATGCCGAGAAACTTGATCAGAGAGTAAAAAAGGCGTAAGGTTCACAATGGTGTAAATTTAAAATGGGATATACCGGGCTAGGATTCGAGTTACAAGAACAAGGGCCAAACTAACGACCCTAGAATGGAATCGTCGAGCGAAAACACTTGACAACCTCCTAGAAGCAGCTTTTCTTGCCACCAGACCTTTGTCCATCAATTAGGAATCTGATGCTGTAACTAAACACATTCCTTTAATTGTAGCCATTTGTTGAGTGTTTTTTTTGTGTCTAATCCGCATATATATCACCATTGCGCTTGATTTTCTTGACTGTATATATATCTTAAATGTCAACAAATACACGTGTAATTTAGTTTACGAAGATTTTTCAATGCCGAAAACCTCGATCAGAGTGTAAAAAAGGCGTAAGATTCACAATGGTGTAAAAATAAAATGGTATATGCCGGGCTAGGATTCGAGTTACAGGAACAAGGGCCAAACCAACAACCCAAGAATAGAATCGTCGAGCGAAAACACTTGACAACCTCCTAGAAGCAGCTTTTCTTGCCACCAGACTTTTCTCCATCAATTAGGAATCTGATGCCGTCACTAAACACATTCATTAAATTGTAGCCAATTTTTGAGTGCTTTTTTTGTGTCTAATCCGCATATATATCACCATTGCCCTTGATTTTCTTGACTGTATATCTCTTAAATGTCAATATATACACATGTGATTTAGGTTACGAAGATTTTTCAATGCCATGAACCTCGTTCAGAGAGTAAAAAAGGCGTAAGGTTCACAATGTTGTAAAATTAAAATGGGATATACCGGGCTAGGATTCGAGTTACAGGAACAAGGGCCAAACCAACCACCCAAGAATGGAATCGTCGAGCGAAAACACATGACCCCCTCCTAGAAGGAGCTTTTCTTGCCACCAGACATTTTTCCATCAATTAGGAATCTGATGCCGTCACTAAACACATTCCTTAAATTGTAGCCATTTTTTCAGTGTTTTTTTTGTGTCTAATCCGCATATATATCACCATTGCCCTTGATTTTCTTGACAGTATATCACTTAAAAGTCAACATATACACGTGTGATTTAGTTTACGAAGATTTTTCAATGCCGAGAACCTTGATCAGAGAGTAAAAAATGCGTCAGGCTCACAATGGTGTAAAATTTAATTGGGATATACCGGGCTAGGATTCGAGTTACAGGAACAAGGGCCAAACCAACCACCCAAGAATAGAATTGTCGAGCGAAAACACTTGACAACCTCCTAGAAGCAGCTTTTCTTTCCACCAGACCTTTCTCCATCAATTAGGAATCTGATGCCATCACTAAACACATTCCTTAAATTGTAGCCATTTTTGAGTGTTTTTTTTGGTGTCTAATCCGCATATATATCATAATTGCCCTTAATTTTCTTGACTGTATATCTCTTAAATGTCAACTTATAAACGTGTGATTTAGATTACAAAGATTTTTCAATGCCGAAAACCTCGATCAGAGAGTAAAAAAGGCGTCAGGTTCACAATGGTGTAAAATTAAAATGGCATATACCGGGGGCTAAGATTTGAGTTACAGGAACAAGGGCCAAACCGGCCACCCAAGAATGGAATCGTCGAGCGCAAACACTTGACAACCTCCTAGAAACCGATTTTCTTGCCACCACACCTTTCTCCATCAATTGAGAATCTGATGCCGTCACTAAGCACATTCCTTAAATTGTAGCCATTTGATGAGTGTTATTTATTTTGGTGTCTAATCCGCATATATATCACCATTACCCTTGATTTTCTTGACTGTATATCTCTTAAATGTCAACATATACACGTGTGATTTAGTTTACGAAGATTTTTTCAATGCCAAGAACTTCGATCAGAGAGTAAAAAAGGCGAAAGGTTCATAATGGTGTAAAATTAAAATGGGATATACCGGGCTAGGATTCGAGTTAAGGAACAAGGGCCAAACCAACCACCCAAGAATGGAATCGTCGAGCGAAAACACATGACCCCCTCCTAGAAGGAGCTTTTCTTGCCACCAGACATTTTTCCATCAATTAGGAATCTGATGCCGTCACTAAACACATTCCTTAAATTGTAGCCATTTTTTCAGTGTTTTTTTTGTGTCTAATCCGCATATATATCACCATTGCCCTTGATTTTCTTGACAGTATATCACTTAAAAGTCAACATATACACGTGTGATTTAGTTTACGAAGATTTTTCAATGCCGAGAACCTTGATCAGAGAGTAAAAAAGGCGTCAGGCTCACAATGGTGTAAAATTTAATTGGGATATACCGGGCTAGGATTCGAGTTACAGGAACAAGGGCCAAACCAACCACCCAAGAATGGAATTGTCGAGCGCAAACACTTGACAACCTCCTAGAAGCAGCTTTTCTTTCCACCAGACCTTTCTCCATCAATTAGGAATCTGATGCCGTCACTAAACACATTTCTTAAATTGTAGCCAATTGTTGAGTATTTTTTTCTTTTGGTGTCTAATCCGTATATATATCACCATTGCCCTTGATTTTCTTGACTGTATATCTCTTAAATGTCAACATATACAAGTGTGATTTAGTTTACGAAGATTTTTCAATGCCGAGAACCTCGATCAGAGAGTAAAAAAGGCGTAAGGCTCACAATGGTTTAAAATTAAAATGCAATATACCGGGCTAGAATTCGAGTTACAGGAACAAGGGCCAAACCAATCACCCAAGAATGGAATCGTCGAGCGAAAACACTTGACAACCTCCTAGAAGCAGCTTTTCTTGCCACCAGACCTTTCTCTATCAATTATGAATCTGATGCCGTCACTAAACACATTCCTTAAATTGTAGCCATTTGATGAGCGTTTTTTTTTGTGTCTAATCCGCATATATATCATCATTGCCTTTGATTTTCTTGACTGTATATGTCTTAAATGTCAACATATACACGTGTGATTAAGTTTACGAAGATTTTTCAATGCCGAGAACCTCAATCAGAGAGTAAAAAAGGCGTAAGGTTCACAATGGTATAAAATTAAAATGGGATATACCGGGCTAGGATTCTAGTTACAGGAACAAGGGCCAAACCAACCACCCAAGAATGGAATCGTCGAGCGAAAACACTTGACAACCTCCTAGAAGCAGCTTTTCTTGCCACCAGACCTTTCTCCATCAATTAGGAATCTGATGCCGTCACTAAACACATTTCTTAAATTGTAGCCATTTGTTGAGTGTTTTTTTTGGTGTCTAATCCGCATATATATCACCATTGCCCTTGATTTTCTTGACTGTATATCTCTTAAATGTCAACATATAAACGAGTGATTTACTTTACGAAGATTTTTCAATGCCGAGAACCTCGATCAGAGAGTAAAAAAGGCGTAAGCTTCACAATGGGGTAAAACTAAAATGGGATATACCGGGCTAGGATTCGAGTTACAGGAACAAGGGCCAAATCAACCACCCAAGAATGGAATCGTCGAGCGAAAACACTTGACAACCTCCTAGAAGCAGCTTTTCTTGCCACCAGACCTTTCTCCATCAATTAGGAATCTGATGCCGTCACTAAACACATTGCTTAAATTGTAGCCATTTGTTGAGTGTTTTTTTTGGTGTCTAATCCGCATGTATATCACCATTGCTCTTGATTTTCTTGACTGTATATCTCTTAAATGTCACCATATACACGTGTGATTTAGTTTACGAAGAATTTCCCATGCCAAGAACCTCGATCAGAGAGTAAAAAAGGTGTATGGCTCACAGTGGTGTAAAATTAAAAAGGGATATACCGGGCTAGGATTCGCGTTACAGGAACAAGGGCCAAACCAACCACCCAAGAATGGAATCGTCGAGCGAAAACACCTGACAACCTCCTAGAAGCAGCTTTTCTTGCCATCAGACTTTTCTCCATCAATTAGGAATCTGATGCCGTCACTAAACACATTCCTTAAATTGTAGCCATTAGTTGAGTATTTTTTTGGGTGCCTAATCCGCATATATATCACCATTGCCCTTGATTTTCTTGACTATATATCTCTTAAATATCAACATATACACGTGCGATTTAGTTTACAAAGATTTTTCAATGCCGAGAACCTCGATCAGAGAGTAAAAAAGGCGTAACGTTCACAATGGGGAAAAATTAAAATGGTATATACCGGACTAGGTTTCGAGTTACAGGAACACGTGCCAAACCAACCACCTAAGAATGGAATCGTCGAGCGAAAACACTTGACAACCTCCTAGAAGCAACTTTTCTTGCCACCAGACCTTTCTCCATCAATTAGGAATCTGATGCCGTTACTAAACACATTTCTTAAATTGTAGCCATTTATTGAGTGTTTTTTTTTGGTGTCTAATCTGCATATATATCACCATTGCCCTTGATTTTCTTGACTGTATATCTCTTAAATGTCAACATATACACGTGTGATTTAGTTTACGAAGATTTTTCAATGCCGAGAAACTTGATCAGAGAGTAAAAAAGGCGTAAGGTTCACAATGGTGTAAATTTAAAATGGGATATACCGGGCTAGGATTCGAGTTACAAGAACAAGGGCCAAACTAACGACCCTAGAATGGAATCGTCGAGCGAAAACACTTGACAACCTCCTAGAAGCAGCTTTTCTTGCCACCAGACCTTTGTCCATCAATTAGGAATCTGATGCTGTCACTAAACACATTCCTTTAATTGTAGCCATTTGTTGAGTGTTTTTTTTGTGTCTAATCCGCATATATATCACCATTGCGCTTGATTTTCTTGACTGTATATATATTTTAAATGTCAACAAATACACGTGTAATTTAGTTTACGAAGATTTTTCAATGCCGAAAACCTCGATCAGAGTGTAAAAAAGGCGTAAGATTCACAATGGTGTAAAAATAAAATGGTATATGCCGGGCTAGGATTCGAGTTACAGGAACAAGGGCCAAACCAACAACCCAAGAATAGAATCGTCGAGCGAAAACACTTGACAACCTCCTAGAAGCAGCTTTTCTTGCCACCAGACTTTTCTTCATCAATTAGGAATCTGATGCCGTCACTAAACACATTCATTAAATTGTAGCCAATTTTTGAGTGCTTTTTTTGTGTCTAATCCGCATATATATCACCATTGCCCTTGATTTTCTTGACTGTATATCTCTTAAATGTCAATATATACACATGTGATTTAGGTTACGAAGATTTTTCAATGCCATGAACCTCGTTCAGAGAGTAAAAAAGGCGTAAGGTTCACAATGTTGTAAAATTAAAATGGGATATACCGGGCTAGGATTCGAGTTACAGGAACAAGGGCCAAACCAACCACCCAAGAATGGAATCGTCGAGCGAAAACACTTAAAAACCTCCTAGAAGCAGCTTTTCTTGCCACCAGACCTTTCTCCATCAATTAGGAATCTGATGCCGTCACTAAACACATTCCTTTAATTGTAGCCATTTGTTGAGTGTTTTTTTTTGTGTCTAATCCACATATATATCACCATTGCCCTTGATTTTCTTGACTGTATATCTCTTAAATGTCAACATATACACGTGTAATTTAGTTTACAAAGATTTTTCAATGCCGACAACCTCGATCAGAGAGTAAAAAAGGCGTAAGGTTCACAATGGTGTAAAATTAAAATGGCATATACCTGGCTAGGATTCGAGTTACAGGAACAAGGGCCAAACCTGCCACCCAAGAATGGAATCGTCGAGCGAAAACACTTGACAACCTCCTAGAAGCAGCTTTTCTTACCACCAGACATTTCTCCATCAATTAGGAATCTGATGCCGTCACTAAACTCATTCCTTAAATTGTAGCCATTTGTTGAGTGTTATTTTTTTTTGGTGTCTAATCCGCATATATATCACCATTGCCCTTGATTTTCTTGACTCTATATATCTTTAATGTCAACATATACACGTGTGATTTAGTTTACGAAGATTTTTCAATGCCGAGAACCTCGATCAGAGAGTAAAAAAGGCGTATGGTTCACAATGGTGTAAAATTAAAATGGGATATACCGGGCTAGGATTCGAGTTACAGGAACAAGGCCAAACCAAACACCCAAGAATGGAATCGTCGAGCGAAAACACTTGACAACCTCCTAGAAGCAGTTTTTCTTGCCACCAGACCTTTGTCCATCAATAAGAAATCTTATGCCGTCACTAAACACATTCCTTATTGTAGCTATTTTTTGAGTGTTTTTTTTGTGTCTAATTCGCATATATATCACCATTGCCCTTGATTTTCTTGACTGTATATCTCTTAAATGTCAACATATACACGTGTGATTTAGTTTACGAAGATTTTTCAATGCCGAGAACCTCGATCAGAGAGTAAAAAAGGCGTAAGGTTCACAATGGTGTAAAATTAAAATGGGATATACCGGGCTAGGATTCGAGTTACAGGAACAAGGGCCAAACCAACCACCCTAGGATGGAATCGTCGAGCGAAAACACTTGACAACCTCCTAGAAGCAGCTTTTCTTGCCACCAGACATTTCTCCATCAATTAGGAATCTGATGCCGTCACTAAACACATTCCTTAAATTGTGGCCATTTGTTGAGTGTTTTTTTGGCGTCTAATCCGCATATATATTACCATTTCCCTTGATTTCTTGACTGTATATCTCTTAAACGTCAACATATACACGTGTGATTTAGTTTACGAAGATTTTTCAATGCCGAGAACCTCGATCAGAGAGTAAAAAAGGCGTAAGGTTAACCATGGTGTAAAATTAAAAATGGATATACCGGGCTAGGATTTGAGTTACAGGAACAAGGGCCAAACCAACCACCCAAGGATGGAATCTGTAGGATCGTTGTCTGACCCGAAACGAGTCGATCAGAGGCGTTCAACTCAAAATGAATGGCGGAAACAGACATATTGAGTTGAATTCAGCAAGATATCACTTTTAACTGTCGTTTAAATTGATCTGGAACATTTTTATAGCAAGACGACACTTGGACAGAGCTTCGCCGTCGGAAAACCTCTAAGTAATTTCGTACCAAATGACACGAGATCACACCTATTTATAGAGCTACTAAATTCGTTTGAAACAGATTCAAACGATATTACCTCTCACACGAAATTAGTCACTCATACGAAATTACAAGACACAAACGGAAGTACATGTTAATTTCGTACGGAATTAACATGTATCACTTCAAGTGAAATTAACCCTTTCATGCGGAATTAACTTTCTTGTCATTTTCTCGATCTTTGTGCCATGTGTAATGCAAGACTCGATACAAGACGAAGTCGACAGACGTATGCACTAACAGAATCGTTGAGCGAAAACACTTGACAACCATCAATTACGAATCTGATGCCGTCACTAAACACATTTCTTAAATTGTAGCCATTTGTTGAGTGTTTTTTTGGTGTCTAATCCGCATATATATCACCATTGCCCTTGATTTTCTTGACTGTATATCTCTTAAATGTCAACATATACACGTGTGATTTAGTTTACGAATATTTTTCAATGCCGAGAACCTCGATCAGAGATTAAAAGAGGCGTAAGGTTCACAATGGTGTAAAATTAAAATGGGATATACCGGGCTAGGATTCGAGTTACAGGAACAAGGGCCAAACCAACCACCCAAGAATGGAATCGTCGAGCGAAAACACTTGACAACCTCCTAGAAGCAGCTTTTCTTGCCACCAGACCTTTCTCCATCAAACAGAAATCTGATGCCGTCACTAAACACACTCATTAAATTGTAGCCATTTGTTGAGTGTGTTTTTTGGTGTCTAATCCGCATATATATCACCGTTGCCCTTGATTTTCTTGACTGTATATCTCTTAAATGTCAACATATACACGTGTGATTTAGTTTACGAAGATTTTTCAATGCCGAGAACCTCGATCAGAGAGTAAAAAGGCTTAAGGTTCACAATGGTGTAAAATTAAAATGGGATATACCGGGTTAGGATTCGAGTTAGAGGAACAAGGGCCAAACCAACCACCCAAAAATGGAATCGTCTAGCGAAAACACTTGACAACCTTCTAGAAGCAGCTTTTATTGCGACCAGACCTTTCTCCATCAATCAGGAATCTGATGCCGTCACTAAACACATTCCTTAAATTGTAGCCATTTTTTGAGTGTTTTTTTGTGTCTAATCCGCATATATATCACCATTGCCCTTGATTTTCTTGACTCTATATCTCTTATATGTCAACAAATACACGTGTGATTTAGTTTACGAAGATTTTTCAATGCCAAGAACCTCGACCAGAGAGTAAAAATGGCGTAAGGTTCACAATGGTGTAAAATTAAAATGGGATATACCGGGCTAGGATTCGTGTTACAGGAACAAGGGCCAAACCAACCACCCAAGAATGGAATCGTCGAGCGAAAACACTTGACAACCTCCTAGAAGCAGCTTTTCTTGCCACCAGACCTTTCTGCATCAATTAGGAATCTGCTGCCGTCACTAAACACATTCCTTAAATTGTAGCCATTTGTTGAGTGTTTTTTTTTGTGTCTAATCCGCATGTATATCACCATTGCCCTTGATTTTCTTGACTGTATATCTCTTAAATGTCACCATATACACGTGTGATTTAGTTTACGAAGAATTTTCCATGCCGAGAACCTCGATCAGAGAGTAAAAAAGGTGTAAGGCTCACAATGGTGTAAACTTAAAATGGGATATACTGGGCTAGGATTCACGTTACAGGAACAAGGGCCAAACCAACCACCCAAGAATGGAATCGTCGAGCGAAAACACCTGACAACCTCCTAGAAGCAGCTTTTCTTGCCACCAGACCTTTCTCCATAAATTATGAATCTGATGTCATCACTAAACACATTCCTTAAATTGTAGCCATTTTTGAGTGTTTTTTTTGGTGTCTAATCCGCGTATATATCACCATTGCCCTTGATTTTCTTGACTATTTATCTCTTAAATGTCAACATATACACGTGTGATTTAGTTTACGAAGATTTTTCAATGCCGAGAACGTCGATCAGAGAGTAAAAAAGGCGTAAGGTTAACAATGGTGTAAAATTAAAATGGGATATACCGGGGTAGGATTTGAGTTAAAGGAACAAGGGCCATACCACCCACCCAAGAATGGAATCGTCGAGCGAAAACACTTTATAACCTCCTAGAAGCAGCTTTTCTTGCCACCAGACCTTTCTCCATCAATCAGGAATCTGATGCCGTCACTAAACACATTCCTTAAATTGTATCCGTTTTTTTTGAGTGTTTTTTTTTGTGTCTAATCCGCATATATATCACCATTGCCCTTGATTTTCTTGACTCTATATCTCTTATATGTCAACATATACACGTGTGATTTAGTTTACGAAGATTTTTCAATGCCGAGAACCTCGATCAGAGAGTAAAAAAGGCGTAAGGTTCACAATGGTGTAAAATTAAAATGGGATATACCGGGCTAGGATTCGTGTTACAGGAACAAGGGCCAAACCCACCACCCAAGAATGGAATCGTCGAGCGAAAACACTTGACAACCTCCTAGAAGCAGCTTTTCTTGCCACCAGACCTTTCTCCATCAATTAGGAATCTGATGCCATCACTAAACACATTCCTTAAATTGTAGCCATTTTTTGGGTGTTTTTTTTGGTGTCTAATCCGCATATATATCATAATTGCCCTTAATTTTCTTGACTGTATATCTCTTAAATGTCAACTTATAAACGTGTGATTTAGATTACAAAGATTTTTCAATGCCGAAAACCTCGATCAGAGAGTAAAAAAGGCGTCAGGTTCACAATGGTGTAAAATTAAAATGGCATATACCGGGGGCTAAGATTTGAGTTACAGGAACAAGGGCCAAACCGGCCACCCAAGAATGGAATCGTCGAGCGCAAACACTTGACAACCTCCTAGAAACCGATTTTCTTGCCACCACACCTTTCTCCATCAATTGAGAATCTGATGCCGTCACTAAGCACATTCCTTAAATTGTAGCCATTTGATGAGTGTTATTTATTTTGGTGTCTAATCCGCATATATATCACCATTACCCTTGATTTTCTTGACTGTATATCTCTTAAATGTCAACATATACACGTGTGATTTAGTTTACGAAGATTTTTTCAATGCCAAGAACTTCGATCAGAGAGTAAAAAAGGCGAAAGGTTCATAATGGTGTAAAATTAAAATGGGATATACCGGGCTAGGATTCGAGTTAAGGAACAAGGGCCAAACCAACCACCCAAGAATGGAATCGTCGAGCGAAAACACATGACCCCCTCCTAGAAGGAGCTTTTCTTGCCACCAGACATTTTTCCATCAATTAGGAATCTGATGCCGTCACTAAACACATTCCTTAAATTGTAGCCATTTTTTCAGTGTTTTTTTTGTGTCTAATCCGCATATATATCACCATTGCCCTTGATTTTCTTGACAGTATATCACTTAAAAGTCAACATATACACGTGTGATTTAGTTTACGAAGATTTTTCAATGCCGAGAACCTTGATCAGAGAGTAAAAAATGCGTCAGGCTCACAATGGTGTAAAATTTAATTGGGATATACCGGGCTAGGATTCGAGTTACAGGAACAAGGGCCAAACCAACCACCCAAGAATAGAATTGTCGAGCGAAAACACTTGACAACCTCCTAGAAGCAGCTTTTCTTTCCACCAGACCTTTCTCCATCAATTAGGAATCTGATGCCGTCACTAAACACATTTCTTAAATTGTAGCCAATTGTTGAGTATTTTTTTCTTTTGGTGTCTAATCCGTATATATATCACCATTGCCCTTGATTTTCTTGACTGTATATCTCTTAAATGTCAACATATACAAGTGTGATTTAGTTTACGAAGATTTTTCAATGCCGAGAACCTCGATCAGAGAGTAAAAAAGGCGTAAGGCTCACAATGGTTTAAAATTAAAATGCAATATACCGGGCTAGAATTCGAGTTACAGGAACAAGGGCCAAACCAATCACCCAAGAATGGAATCGTCGAGCGAAAACACTTGACAACCACCTAGAAGCAGCTTTTCTTGCCACCAGACCTTTCTCTATCAATTATGAATCTGATGCCATCACTAAACACATTCCTTAAATTGTAGCCATTTGTTGAGCGTTTTTTTTGTGTCTAATCCGCATATATATCATCATTGCCTTTGATTTTCTTGACTGTATATGTCTTAAATGTCAACATATACACGTGTGATTAAGTTTACGAAGATTTTTCAATGCCGAGAACCTCAATCAGAGAGTAAAAAAGGCGTAAGGTTCACAATGGTATAAATTTAAAATGGGATATACCGGGCTAGTATTCTAGTTACAGGAACAAGGGCCAAACCAACCACCCAAGAATGGAATCGTCGAGCGAAAACACTTGACAACCTCCTAGAAGCAGCCTTTCTTGCCACCAGACCTTTCTCCATCAATTAGGAATCTGATGCCGTCACTAAATACATTTCTTAAATTGTAGCCATTTGTTGAGTGTTTTTTTTTGGTGTCTAATCCGCATATATATCACCATTGCCCTTGATTTTCTTGACTGTATATCTCTTAAATGTCAACATATAAACGAGTGATTTACTTTACGAAGATTTTTCAATGCCGAGAACCTCGATCAGAGAGTAAAAAAGGCGTAAGCTTCACAATGGTGTAAAACTAAAATGGGATATACCGGGCTAGGATTCGAGTTACAGGAACAAGGGCCAAATCAACCACCCAAGAATGGAATCGTCGAGCGAAAACACTTGACAACCTCCTAGAAGCTGCTTTTCTTGCCACCAGACCTTTCTCCATCAATTAGGAATCTGATGCCGTCACTAAACACATTGCTTAAATTGTAGCCATTTGTTGAGTGTTTTTTTTGGTGTCTAATCCGCATGTATATCACCATTGCTCTTGATTTTCTTGACTGTTTATCTCTTAAATGTTACCATATACACGTGTGATTTAGTTTACGAAGAATTTCCCATGCCGAGAACCTCGATTAGAGAGTAAAAAAGGTGTATGGCTCACAGTGGTGTAAAATTAAAAAGGGATATACCGGGCTAGGATTCGCGTTACAGGAACAAGGGCCAAACCAACCACCCAAGAATGGAATCGTCGAGCGAAAACACCTGACAACCTCCTAGAAGCAGCTTTTCTTGCCATCAGATTTTTCTCCGTCAATTAGGAATCTGATGCCGTCACTAAACACATTCCTTAAATTGTAGCCATTAGTTGAGTATTTTTTTGGGTGCCTAATCCGCATATATATCACCATTGCCCTTGATTTTCTTGACTATGTATATCTTAAATGTCAACATATACATGTTTGATTTCATTTACGAGGATTTTTCAATGCCGAGAACCTCGATCAGAGAGTAAAAAAGGCGTAAGGTTCACAATGGTGTAAAACTAAAATGGGATATACCGGGCTAGGATCGAGTTACACGAACAAGGGCCAAACCAGCCACTCAAGAATGGAATCGTCGAGCGAAAACACTTGACAACCGCCTAGAAGCAGCCTTTCTTGCCACCAGACCTTTCTCCATCTATTAGGAATCAGATGCCGTCACTAAACACATTCCTCAAATTGTAGCCATTTGTTGGGTGTTTTTTTTGGTGTCTAATCCGCATGTATATCACCATTGCCCTTAATTTTCTTGACTGTATATCTCTTAAATGTCACCATATATACGTGAGATTTAGTTTACGAAGAATTTTCCATGCCGAGAACCTCGATCAGAGAGTAAAAAAGGTGTAAGGCTCACAATGGTGTAAAATTAAAATGGGATATACCAGGCTAGGATTCGCGTTACAGGAACTAGGGCCAAACCAACCACCCAAGAATGGAATCGTCGAGCGAAAACACCTGACAACCTCCTAGAAGCAGCTTTTCTTGCCATCAGACCTTTCTACATCAATTAGGAATCTGATGCCGTCACTAAACACATTCCTTAAATTGTAGCCATTAGTTGAGTATTTTTTTTTGGTGTCTAATCCGCGTATATATCACCATTGCCCTTGATTTTCTTGACTGTATATCTCTTAAATGTTAACATATAGACGTGTGATTTAGTTTACGAAGATTTTTCAATGCTGAGAACCTCGATCAGAGAGTAAAGAAGGCGTACAGTTCACAATGGTGTAAAATTAAAATGAGATATACCGGGCTAGGATTCGAGTTACAGGAACAAGGGCCAAACCAACCACCCAAGAATGGAATCGTCGAGCGAAAACACTTGACAACATCCTATAAGCAGCTTTTCTTGCCACCAAACCTTTCTCCATCAATTAGGAATCTGATGCCGTCACTAAACCCATTCCTTAAATTGTAGCCATTTTTTGAGTGTTTTTTTTTTGTGTTTAATCCACATATATATCACCATTGCCCTTGATTTTCTTGACTGTATATCACCTAAATGTCAACATATACACGTGTGATTTAGTTTACAAAGATTTTTCAATGCCGAGAACCTTGATCAGAGAGTAAAAAAGGCGTCAGGTTGACAATGGTGTAAAATTAAAATGGGATATACCGGGATAGGATTCGAGTTACAGGAATAAGGGCCAAACCAACCACCCAAGAATGGAATTGTCGAGCGACAACACTTGACAACCTCCTAGAAGCAGCTTTTCTTGCCACCAGACCTTTCTCCATCAATTAGCAATCTGATGCCGTCGCTAAACACATTTCTTCAATTGTAGCCAATTGTTGAGTATTTTTTTCTTTTGGTGTCTAATCCGCATATATATCACCATTGCCCTTGATTTTCTTGACTGTATATCTCTTAAATGTGTACATATACAAGTGTGATTTAGTTTATGAAGATTTTTCAAAGCCGAGAACCTCGATCAGAGAGTAAAAAAGGCGTAAGGCTCACAACGGTGTAAAATTAAAATGCAATATACCGGGCTTGAATTCGAGTTACAGGAACAAGGGCTAAACCAACCACCCTATAATGGAATCGTCGAGCGAAAACACTTGACAACCTCCTAGAAGCAGCTTTTCTTGCTACCAGACCTTTCTCCATCAATTAGGAATCTGATGCCGTCACTAAACACATTTCTTAAATTGTAGCCATTTGTTGTGTGTTTTTTTGGTGTCTAATCCGCATATATATCACCATTGCCCTTGATTTTCTTGACTGTATATGTCTTAAATGTCAACATATAGACGTGTGATTTACTTTACGAAGATTTTTCAATGCCGAGAACATCGATCAGAGAGTAAAAAAGGCGTAAGGTTCACAATGGTGTAAAATTAAAATGAGATATACCGGGCTTGGATTCGAGTTACAGGAACAAGGGCCAAACCAACCACCCAAGAATGGAATCGTCGAGCGAAAACACTTGACAACATCCTAGAAGCAGCTTTTCTTGCCACCAGAACTTTCTCCATCAATTAGGAATCTGATGGCGTCACTAAACCCATTCCTTAAATTGTAGCCATTTTTTGAGTGTTTTTTTGTGTCTAATCCGCATATATATCACCATTGCCCTTGATTTTCTTGACTGTATATCACTTAAATGTCAACATATACACGTGTGACTTAGTTTATGAAGATTTTTCAATGCTGAGAACCTTGATCAGAGAGTAAAAAAGGCGCCAGGTTCACAATGGTGTAAAATTAAAATAGGATATACCGGGATAGGATTCGAGTTACAGGAACAAGGGCCAAACCAACAACCCAAGAATGGAATTGTCGAGCGAAACACTTGACAACCTCCTAGAAGCAGCTTTTCTTGCCACCAGACCTTTCTCCATCAATTAGGAATCTGATGCCGTCACTAAACACATTTCTTAAATTGTAGCCAATTGTTGAGTATTTTTTTCTTTTGGTGTCTAATCCGCATATATATCACCATTGCCCTTGATTTTCTTGACTGTATATCTCTTAAATGTCAACATATGAAATTGTGATTTAGTTTACGAAGATTTTTCAATGCCGAGAACCTCGATCAGAGAGTAAAAAAGGCGTAAGGCTCACAATGGTGTAAAATTAAAATGCAATATACCGGGCTAGAATTCGAGTTACAGGAACAAGGGCCAAACCAACCACCCAAGAATGGAATCGTCGAGCGAAAACACTTGACAACCTCCTAGAAGCAGCTTTTCTTGCCACCAGACCTTTCTCCATCAATTAGGAATCTGATGCCGTCACTAAACACATTTCTTAAATTGTAGCCATTTGTTGAGTGTTTTTTTTGGTGTCTAATCCGCATATATATCACCATTGCCCTTGATTTTCTTGACTGTATATGTCTTAACTGTCAACATATAGACGTGTGATTTACTTTACGAAGATTTTTCAATGCCGAGAACCTCGATCAGAGAGTAAAAAGGCGTAAGGTTCACAATGGTGTAAAACTAAAATGGGATATACCGGGCTAGGATTCGAGTTACCGGAACAAGGGCCAAACCAAGCACCCAAGAATGGAATCGTCGAGCGAAAACACTTGACAACCTCCTAGAAGCAACTTTTCTTGCCATCAGACTTTTCTCCATCAATTAGGAATCTGATGCCGTCACTAACACATTCCTTAAATTGTAGCCATTTGTTGAGTATTTTTTTTGGTGCCTAATCCGCATATATATCACCATTGCCCTTGATTTTCTTGACTATATATCTCTTAAATGTCAACATATACATGTGTGATTTCATTCACGAAGATTTTTCAATGCCGAGAACTTCGATCAGAGAGTAAAAAAGGCGTAAGGTTCACAATGGTGTAAAACTAAAATGGTATATACCGGGCGAGGATTCGAGTTACACGAACAAGGGCCAAACCAGCCACACAAGAATGGAATCGTCGAGCGAAAACACTTGACAACCTCCTAGAAGCAGCTTTTCTTGCCACTAGACCTCTCTCCATCAATTAGGAATCAGATGCCGTCACTAAACACATTCCTCAAATTGTAGCCATTTGTTGAGTGTTTTTTTTGGTGTCTAATCCGCATGTATATCACCATTTCCCTTGATTTTCTTGACTGTATATCTCTTAAATGTCACCATATATACATGTGATTTAGTTTACGAAGATTTTTCAATGCCGAGAACTTCGATCAGAGAGTAAAAAAGGCGTAAGGTTCACAATGGTGTAAAATTAAAATGGGATATACCGGGCTAGGATTCGCGTTACAGGAACAAGGGCCAAACCAACCACCCAAGAATGGAATCGTCGAGCGAAAACACCTGCCAACCTCCTAGAAGCAGCTTTTCTTGCCATCAGACCTTTCTCCATCAATTAGGAATCTGATGCTGTCACTAATCACATTCCTTAAATTGTAGCCATTTGTTGAGTATTTTTTTTGGTGTCTAATCCGCCTATATATCACCATTGCCCTTGATTTTCTTGACTGTATATCTCTTAAATGTCAACATATAGACGTGTGATTTAGTTTACGAAGATTTTTCAATGCCGAGAACCTCGATCAGAGAGTAAAGAAGGCGTAAGGTTCACAATGGTGTAAAATTAAAATGAGATATAACGGGCTAGGATTCGAGTTACAGGAACAAGGGCCAAACCAACCACCCAAGAATGGAATCGTCGAACGAAAACACTTGACGACCACCGAGAAGCAACTTTTCTTGCCACCAGACCTTTCTCCATCAATTAGGAATCTGATGCGGTCACTAAACCCATTCTTTAAATTATAGCCATTTGTTGAGTCTGTTTTTTGTGTCTAATCCGCATATATATAACCATTTCCCTTGATTTTCTTGACTGTATATCTCTTAAATGTCAACATATACACGTGTCAATTAGTTTACGAAGATTTTTCAATGCCGAGAACCTTGATCGGAGAGTAAAAAAGGCGTAAGGTTCACAATGGTGTAATATTAAAATGGGATATTCCGGGCTAGGATTCTAGTTACAGGAACAAGGGCCAAACCAACCACCCAAGAATGGAATCGTCGAGCGAAAACACTTGACAACCTCCTAGAAGCAGCTTTTCGCGCCACCAGACCTTTCTCCATCAATTAGGAATCTGATGTCGACACTGAACACATTCCTTAAATTGTAGCCATTTTTTGAGTGTTTATTTTTTGGTGTCTAATCTGCATGTATATCACCATTGCCTTTGATTTTCTTGACTGTATATCTCTTAAATGTCAACATATACACGTGTGATTTAGTTTACGAAGATTTTTCAATGCCGAGAACCTCGATCAGAGAGTAAAAAAGGCGTAAGTTTCACAATGGTGTAAAATTAAAATGGGATATACCGGGCTAGGTTTCGAGTTACAGGAACAAGGGCGAAACCAACCACCCAAGAATGGAATCGTCGAGCGAAAACACCTGACAACCTCCTTGAAGCAGCTTTTCTTGCCATCATACTTTTCTCCATCAATTAGGAATCTGATGCCGTTACTAAACACATTCCTTAAATTGTAGCCATTTGTTGAGTATTTTTTTGTGCCTAATCCGCATATATATCACCATTGACCTTGATTTTCTTAACTATATATCTCTTAAATGTCAACATATACACGTGTGATTTAGTTTACGAAGATTTTTCAATGTCGAGAACCTCGATCAGAGAGTAAAAAAGGCGTAAGGCTCACAATGGTGTAAAATTAAAATGAGATATACCGGGCTAGGATTCGAGTTACAGGAACCAGGGCCAAACTAACCACCCAAGAATGAATCGCCGAGCGAAAACACTTGACAAAAACTCCTAGAAGCAGCTTTTCTTGCCACCAGACCTTTCTCCGTCAATTAGGAATCTGATGCCGTCACTAAACACATTCCTTAAATTGTATGCATTTTTTGAGTGTTTATTTTTTGGTGTCTAATCCGCATATATATCACCATTGCCCTTGATTTTCTTGACTGTATATCTCTTAAATGTCAACATATACACGTGTGATTTAGTTTACGAAGATTTTTCAATGCCGAGAACCTCGATCAGAGAGTAAAAAAGGCGTAAGGTTCACATTGGTGTAAAATTAAAATGGGATATACCGGGCTAGGATTCGAGTTACAGGAACAAGGGCCAAACCAACCACCCAAGAATGGAATCGTCGAGCGAAAACACCTGACAACCTCCTAGAAGCAGCTTTTCTTGCCATCAGACCTTTCTCCATCAACTAGGAATTTGATGCCGTCACTAAACACATTCCTTAATTTGTAGCCAATTGTTGAGTATTTTTTTTGGTGTCTAATCCGCATATATATCACCATTGCCATTGCTTTTCTTGACTATATATCTCTTAAATGTCACCATATACACCTGTGATTTAGTTTACGAAGAATTTTCAATGTAGAGAACCTCGATCAGAGAGTAAAAAAGGCGTAAGGTTCACAATGGTGTAAAATTAAAATGGGATATACCGGGCCAGGATTCGAGTTACTGGAACAAGGCCCAAACCAACCACCCAAGAATAGAATCGTCGAGCGAAAACACCTAACAACCTCCTAGAAGCTGCTTTTCTTGCCATCAGACCTTTCTCCATCAATTAGGAATTTGACGCCGTCACTAAACACATTCCTTAAATTGTAGCCATTTGTTGAGTATTTTTTTTGGTGCTTAATCCGCATATATATCACCATTGCCCTTGATTTTCTTGACTGTATATCTCTTAAATGTCAACATATACACGTGTGATTTAGTTTACGAAGATTTTTCAATGCCGAGAACCTCGATCAGAGAGTAAAAAAGGCGTAAGGTTCACATTGGTGTAAAATTAAAATGGGATATACCGGGCTAGGATTCGAGTTACAGGAACAGGGTCCAAACCAACCACCCAAGAATGGAATCGTCGAGCGAAAACACCTGACAACCTCCTAGAAGCAGCTTTTCTTGCCATCAGACCTTTCTCCATCAACTAGGAATTTGATGCCGTCACTAAACACATTCCTTAATTTGTAGCCATTTGTTGAGTATTTTTTTTGGTGTCTAATCCGCATATATATCACCATTGCCATTGCTTTTCTTGACTATATATCTCTTAAATGTCACCATATACACGTGTGATTTAGTTTACGAAGATATTTCAATGTAGAGAACCTCGATCAGAGAGTAAAAAAGGCGTAAGGTTCACAATGGTGTAAAATTAAAATGGGATATACCGGGCTAGGATTCGAGTTACTGGAACAAGGCCCAAACCAACCACCCAAGAATAGAATCGTCGAGCGAAAACACCTGACAACCTCCTAGAAGCTGCTTTTCTTGCCATCAGACCTTTCTCCATCAATTAGGAATTTGACGCCGTCACTAAACACATTCCTTAAATTGTAGCCATTTGTTGAGTATTTTTTTTGGTGTTTAATCCGCATATATATCACCATTGCCCTTGATTTTCTTGACTGTATATCTCTTAAATGTCAACATATACACGTGGGATTTAGTTTACGAAGATTTTTCAATGCCGAGAACCTCGATCAGAGAGTAAAAAAGGCGTAAGGTTCACATTGGTGTAAAATTAAAATGGGATATACCGGGCTAGGATTCGAGTTACAGGAACAAGGGCCAAACCAACCACCCAAGAATGGAATCGTCGAGCAAAAACACTTGACAACCTCCTAGAAGCAGCTTTTCGTGCCACCAGACCTTTCCCCATCAATTAGGAATCTGATGTCGACACTAAACACATTCCTTAAATTGTAGCCATTTTTTGAGTGTTTATTTTTTGGTGTATAATCTGCATGTATATCACCATTGCCCTTTATTTTCTTGACTGTATATCTCTTAAATGTCAACATATACACGTGTGATTTAGTTTACGAAGATTTTTCAATACCGAGAACCTCGATCAGAGAGTAAAAAAGGCGAAAGTTTCACAATGGTGTAAAATTAAAATGGGATATACCGGGCTAGGATTCGAGTTACAGGAACAAGGGCGAAACCAACCACCCAAGAATGGAATCGTCGAGCATAAACACCTGACAACCTCCTTGAAGCAGCTTTTCTTGCCATCAGACTTTTCTCCATCAATTAGGAATCTGATGCCGTTACTAAACACATTCCTTAAATTGTAGCCATTTGTTGAGTATTTTTTATTGGTGCCTAAATCCGCATATATATCACCATTGACCTTGATTTTCTTGACTATATATCTCTTAAATGTCAACATATACACGTGTGATTTAGTTTACGAAGATTTTTCAATGTCGAGAACCTCGATCATAGAGTAAAAAGGGCGTAAGGCTCACAATGGTGTAAAATTAAAATGAGATATACTGGGCTAGGATTCGAGTTACAGGAACCAGGGCCAAACTAACCACCCAAGAATGAATCGTCGAACGAAAACACTTGACAAAAACTCCTAGAAGCAGCTTTTCTTGCCACCAGACCTTTCTCCGTCAATTAGGAATCTGATGCCGTCACTAAACACATTCCTTAAATTGTAGGCATTTTTTGAGTGTTTATTTTTTGGTGTCTAATCCGCATATATATCAGCATTTCCCTTGATTTTCTTGACTATATATATCTCTTAAATGTCTACATATACACGTGTGATTTAGTTTATGAAGATTTTTCAATGCCGAGAACCTCGATCAGAGTGTAAAAAAGGCGTAAGGTTCACAATGGTGTAAAATTAAAATGGGATATACCGGGCTAGGATTCAAGTTACAGGAACAAGGGCCAAACCAACCACCCAAGAATGGAATCGTCGAGCGAAAACACTTGACAACCTCCTAGAAGCAGCTTTTCTTGCTACCAGACCTTTCTCCATCAATTAGGAATCTGATGCCGTCACTAAACACATTCCTTAAATTGTAGACATTTGTTGAGTGTTTTTTTTGTGTCTAATCCGCATATATATCACCATTGCCCTTGATTTTCTTGACTGTATATCTCTTAAATGTCACCATATACACGTGTGATTTAGTTTACGAAGAATTTTCAATGCCGAGAACCTCGGTCAGAGAGTAAAAAAGGTGTAAGGTTCACAATGGTGTAAAACTAAAATGGGATATACCAGGCTATGATTCGAGTTACAGGAAGAAGGGTCAAACCAACCACCCAAGAATGGAATCGTCGAGCGAAAACACTTGACAACCTCCTAGAAGCAGCTTTTCTTGCCACCAGACCTTTCTCCATCAATTAGGAATCTGATGCCGTTACTAAACACATTCCTCAAATTGTAGCCATTTGTTGAGTGTTTTTTTTGGTGTCTAATCCGCATATATATCACCATTGCCCTTGATTTTCTTGACTGTATATGTCTTAAATGTCAACATATAGACGTGTGATTTACTTTACGAAGATTTTTCAATGCCGAGAACCTCGATCAGAGAGTAAAAAAGGCGTAAGGTTCACAATGGTGTAAAACTAAAATGGGATATACCGGGCTAGGATTCGCGTTACAGGAACAAGGGCCAAACCAACCACCCAAGAATGGATTCGTCGAGCGAAAACACCTGACAACCTCCTAGAAGCAGCTTTTCTTGCCATCAGACCTTTCTCCATCAATTAGGAATTTGATGCCGTCACTAAACACATTCCTTAAATTGTAGCCATTTGTTGAGTATTTTTTTTGTTGTCTAATCCGCATATATATCACCATTGCCATTGCTTTTCTTGACTATATATCTCTTAAATGTCACCATATACACGTGTGATTTAGTTTACGAAGATTTTTCAATGTCGAGAACCTCGATCAGAGAGTAAAAAAGGCGTAAGGTTCACAATGGTGTAAAATTAAAATGGGATATACCGGGCTAGGATTCGCGTTACAGGAACAAGGGCCAAACCAACCACCCAAGAATGGAATCGTCGAGCGAAAACACCTGACAACCTCCTAGAAGCAGCTTTTCTTGCCATCAGACCTTTCTCCATCAACTAGGAATTTGATGCCGTCACTAAACACATTCCTTAAATTGTAGCCATTTGTTGAGTATTTTTTTTGGTGTCTAATCCGCATATATATATCACCATTGCCATTGCTTTTCTTGACTATATATCTCTTAAATGTCACCATATACACGTGTGATTTAGTTTACGAAGATTTTTCAATGTCGAGAACCTCGATCAGAGAGTAAAAAAGGCGTAAGGTTCACAATGGTGTAAAATTAAAATGGGATATACCGGGCTAGGATTCGAGTTACAGGAACAAGGGCCAAACCAACCACCCAAGAATGGAATCGTCGAGCGAAAACACTTGACAAAAACTCCTAGAAGCAGCTTTTCTTGCCACCAGACCTTTCTCCGTCAATTAGGAATCTGATGCCGTCACTAAACACATTCCTTAAATTGTAGGCATTTTTTGAGTGTTTATTTTTTGGTGTCTAATCCGCATATATATCAGCATTTCCCTTGATTTTCTTGACTATATATATCTCTTAAATGTCAACATATACACGTGTGATTTAGTTTATGAAGATTTTTCAATGCCGAGAACCTCGATCAGAGTGTAAAAAAGGCGTAAGGTTCACAATGGTGTAAAATTAAAATGGGATATACCGGGCTAGGATTCAAGTTACAGGAACAAGGGCCAAACCAACCACCCAAGAATGGAATCGTCGAGCGAAAACACTTGACAACCTCCTAGAAGCAGCTTTTCTTGCTACCAGACCTTTCTCCATCAATTAGGAATCTGATGCCGTCACTAAACACATTCCTTAAATTGTAGACATTTGTTGAGTGTTTTTTTTGTGTCTAATCCGCATATATATCACCATTGCCCTTGATTTTCTTGACTGTATATCTCTTAAATGTCACCATATACACGTGTGATTTAGTTTACGAAGAATTTTCAATGCCGAGAACCTCGGTCAGAGAGTAAAAAAGGTGTAAGGTTCACAATGGTGTAAAACTAAAATGGGATATACCAGGCTATGATTCGAGTTACAGGAAGAAGGGTCAAACCAACCACCCAAGAATGGAATCGTCGAGCGAAAACACTTGACAACCTCCTAGAAGCAGCTTTTCTTGCCACCAGACCTTTCTCCATCAATTAGGAATCTGATGCCGTTACTAAACACATTCCTCAAATTGTAGCCATTTGTTGAGTGTTTTTTTTGGTGTCTAATCCGCATATATATCACCATTGCCCTTGATTTTCTTGACTGTATATGTCTTAAATGTCAACATATAGACGTGTGATTTACTTTACGAAGATTTTTCAATGCCGAGAACCTCGATCAGAGAGTAAAAAAGGCGTAAGGTTCACAATGGTGTAAAATTAAAATGGGATATACCGGGCTAGGATTCGCGTTACAGGAACAAGGGCCAAACCAACCACCCAAGAATGGAATCGTCGAGCGAAAACACCTGACAACCTCCTAGAAGCAGCTTTTCTTACCATCAGACCTTTCTCCATCAACTAGGAATTTGATGCCGTCACTAAACACATTCCTTAAATTGTAGCCATTTGTTGAGTATTTTTTTTGGTGTCTAATCCGCATATATATCACCATTGCCATTGCTTTTCTTGACTATATATCTCTTAAATGTCACCATATACACGTGTGATTTAGTTTACGAAGATTTTTCAATGTCGAGAACCTCGATCAGAGAGTAAAAAAGGCGTAAGGTTCACAATGGTGTAAAATTAAAATGGGATATACCGGGCTAGGATTCGAGTTACTGGAACAAGGCCCAAACCAACCACCCAAGAATAGAATCGTCGAGCGAAAACACTTGACAACCTCCTAGAAGCTGCTTTTCTTGCCATCAGACCTTTCTCCATCAATTAGGAATCTGACACCGTCACTAAACACATTCCTTAAATTGTAGGCATTTTTTGAGTGTTTATTTTTTGGTGTCTAATCCGCATATATATCAGCATTTCCCTTGATTTTCTTGACTATATATATCTCTTAAATGTCAACATATACACGTGTGATTTAGTTTATGAAGATTTTTCAATGCCGAGAACCTCGATCAGAGTGTAAAAAAGGCGTAAGGTTCACAATGGTGTAAAATTAAAATGGGATATACCCGGCTAGGATTCAAGTTACAGGAACAAGGGCCAAACCAACCACCCAAGAATGGAATCGTCGAGCGAAAACACTTGACAACCTCCTAGAAGCAGCTTTTCTTGCTACCAGACCTTTCTCCATCAATTAGGAATCTGATGCCGTCACTAAACACATTCCTTAAATTGTAGACATTTGTTGAGTGTTTTTTTTGTGTCTAATCCGCATATATATCACCATTGCCCTTGATTTTCTTGACTGTATATCTCTTAAATGTCACCATATACACGTGTGATTTAGTTTACGAAGAATTTTCAATGCCGAGAACCTCGGTCAGAGAGTAAAAAATGTGTAAGGTTCACAATGGTGTAAAACTAAAATGGGATATACCAGGCTATGATTCGAGTTACAGGAAGAAGGGTCAAACCAACCACCCAAGAATGGAATCGTCGAGCGAAAACACTTGACAACCTCCTAGAAGCAGCTTTTCTTGCCACCAGACCTTTCTCCATCAATTAGGAATCTGATGCCGTTACTAAACACATTCCTCAAATTGTAGCCATTTGTTGAGTGTTTTTTTTGGTGTCTAATCCGCGTATATATCACCATTGCCCTTGATTTTCTTGACTGTATATGTCTTAAATGTCAACATATAGACGTGTGATTTACTTTACGAAGATTTTTCAATGCCGAGAACCTCGATCAGAGAGTAAAAAAGGCGTAAGGTTCACAATGGTGTAAAACTAAAATGGGATATACCGGGCTAGGATTCGCGTTACAGGAACAAGGGCCAAATCAACCACCCAAGAATGGATTCGTCGAGCGAAAACACCTGAAAACCTCCTAGAAGCAGCTTTTCTTGCCATCAGACCTTTCTCCATCAATTAGGAATTTGATGCCGTCACTAAACACATTCCCTAAATTGTAGCCATTTGTTGAGTATTTTTTTTGTTGTCTAATCCGCATATATATCACCATTGCCATTGCTTTTCTTGACTATATATCTCTTAAATGTCACCATATACACGTGTGATTTAGTTTACGAAGATTTTTCAATGTCGAGAACCTCGATCAGAGAGTAAAAAAGGCGTAAGGTTCACAATGGTGTAAAATTAAAATGGGATATACCGGGCTAGGATTCGCGTTACAGGAACAAGGGCCAAACCAACCACCCAAGAATGGAATCGTCGAGCGAAAACACCTGACAACCTCCTAGAAGCAGCTTCTCTTGCCATCAGACCTTTCTCCATCAACTAGGAATTTGATGCCGTCACTAAACACATTCCTTAAATTGTAGCCATTTGTTGAGTATTTTTTTTGGTGTCTAATCCGCATATATATCACCATTGCCATTGCTTTTCTTGACTATATATCTCTTAAATGTCACCATATACACGTGTGATTTAGTTTACGTAGATTTTTCAATGTCGAGAACCTCGATCAGAGAGTAAAAAAGGCGTAAGGTTCACAATGGTGTAAAATTAAAATGGGATATACCGGGCTAGGATTCGAGTTACTGGAACAAGGCCCAAACCAACCACCCAAGAATAGAATCGTCGAGCGAAAACACCTGACAACCTCCTACAAGCTGCTTTTCTTGCCATCAGACCTTTCTCCATCAATTAGGAATCTGACACCGTCACTAAACACATTCCTTAAATTGTAGCCATTTGTTAAGTACTTTTTTTGGTGTTTAATCCGCATATATATCACCATTGCCCTTGATTTTCTTGACTGTATATCTCTTAAATGTCAACATATACACGTGTGATTTAGTTTACGAAGATTTTTCAATGCCGAGAACCTCGATCAGAGAGTAAAAAAGGCGTAAGGTTCACATTGGTGTAAAATTAAAATGGGATATACCGGGCTAGGATTCGAGTTACAGGAACAAGGGCCAAACCAACCACCCAAGAATGGAATCGTCGAGCGAAAACACTTGACAACCTCCTAGAAGCAGCTTTTAGTGCCACCAGACCTTTCTCCATCAATTAGGAATCTGATGTCGACACTAAACACATTCCTTAAATTGTAGCCATTTTTTGAGTGTTTATTTTTTGGTGTATAATCTGCATGTATATCACCATTGCCCTTGATTTTCTTGACTGTATATCTCTTAAATGTCAACATATACACGTGTGATTTAGTTTACGAAGATTTTTCAATGCCGAGAACCTCGATCAGAGAGTAAAAAAGGCGAAAGTTTCACAATGGTGTAAAATTAAAATGGGATATACCGGGCTAGGATTTGAATTACAGGAACAAGGGCGAAACCAACCACCCAAGAATGGAATCGTCGAGCGAAAACACCTGACAACCTCCTTGAAGCAGCTTTTCTTGCCATCAGACTTTTCTCCATCAATTAGAAATCTGATGCCGTTACTAAACACATTCCTTAAATTGTAGCCATTTGTTGAGTATTTTTTATTGGTGTATAATCTGCATGTATATCACCATTGCCCTTGATTTTCTTGACTGTATATCTCTTAAATGTCAACATATACACGTGTGATTTAGTTTACGAAGATTTTTCAATGTCGAGAACCTCGATCAGAGAGTAAAAAAGGCGTAAGGCTCACGATGGTGTAAAATTAAAATGAGATATACTGGGCTAGGATTCGAGTTACAGGAACCAGGGCCAAACTAACCACCCAAGAATGAATCGTCGAGCGAAAACACTTGACAAAAACTCCTAGAAGCAGCTTTTCTTGCCACCAGACCTTTCTCCGTCAATTAGGAATCTGATGCCGTCACTAAACACATTCCTTAAATTGTAGGCATTTTTTGAGTGTTTATTTTTTGTTGTCTAATCCGCATATATATCAGCATTTCCCTTGATTTTCTTGACTATATATATCTCTTAAATGTCAACATATACACGTGTTATTTAGTTTACGAAGATTTTTCAATGCCGAGAACCTCGATCAGAGAGTAAAAAAGGCGTAAGGTTCACAATGGTGTAAAATTAAAATGGGATATACCGGGCTAGGATTCGAGTTACAGGAACAAGGGCCAAACCAACCACCCAAGAATGGAATCGTCGAGCGAAAACACTTGACAACCTCCTAGAAGCAGCTTTTCTTGCGACCAGACCTTTCTCCATTAATTAGGAATCTGATGCCGTCACTAAACACATTCCTTAAATTGTAGACATTTGTTGAGTATTTTTTTTGTGTCTAATCCGCATATATATCACCATTGCCCTTGATTTTCTTGACTGTATATCTCTTAATTGTCACCATATACACGTGTGATTTAGTTTACGAAGAATTTTTAATGCCGAGAACCTCGGTCGGAGAGTAAAAAAGGTGTAAGGTTCACAATGGTGTAAAACTAAAATGGGATATACCAGGCTATGATTCGAGTTACAGGAACAAGGGTCAAACCAACCACCCAAGAATGGAATCGTCGAGCGAAAACACTTGACAACCTCCTAGAAGCAGCTTTTCTTGCCACCAGACCTTTCTCCATCAATTAGGAATCTGATGCCGTCACTAAACACATTCCTCAAATTGTAGCCATTTGTTGAGTTTTTTTTTTGGTGTCTAATTCGCATATATATCACCATTGCCCTTGATTTTCTTGACTGTATATCTCTTAAATGTCACCATATACACGTATGATTTAGTTTACGAAGAATTTTCAATGCTGAGAACTTCGATCAGAGAGTAAAAAAGGCGTAAGGTTCACAATGGTGTAAAATTAAAATGGGATATACCGGGCTAGGATTCGCGTTACAGGAACAAGGGCCAAACCAACCACCCAAGAATGGAATCGTCGAGCGAAAACACTTGACAACCTCCTAGAAGCAGCTTTTCTTGCCATCAGACCTTTCTCCATCAATTAGGAATTTGATGCCGTCACTAAACACATTCCTTAAATTGTAGCCATTTGTTGAGTATTTTTTTTGGTGTCTAATCCGCATATATATCACCATTGCCATTGCTTTTCTTGACTATATATCTCTTAAATGTCACCATATACACGTGTGATTTAGTTTACGAAGATTTTTCAGTGTCGAGAACCTCGATCAGAGAGTAAAAAAGGCGTAAGGTTCACAATGGTGTAAAATTAAAATGGGATATACCGGGCTAGGATTCGAGTTACAGGAACAAGGCCCAAACCAACCACCCAAGAATAGAATCGTCGAGCGAAAACACCTGACAACCTCCTAGAAGCAGCTTTTCTTGCCATCAGACCTTTCTCCATCAATTAGGAATCTGATGCCGTCACTAAACACATTCCTTAAATTGTAGCCATTTGTTGAGTATTTTTTTTGGTGTTTAATCCGCATATATATCACCATTGCCCTTGATTTTCTTGACTGTATATCTCTTAAATGTCAACATATACACGTGTGATTTAGTTTACGAA
Organism: Helianthus tuberosus; assembly: GCA_030545235.1. Classification (NCBI taxonomy): domain Eukaryota; kingdom Viridiplantae; phylum Streptophyta; class Magnoliopsida; order Asterales; family Asteraceae; genus Helianthus; species Helianthus tuberosus. The sequence continues at coordinate 23,478,126 of CM060437.1, read as the reverse complement.
GATTTTTCAATGCCGAGAACCTCGATCACAGAGTAAAAAAGGCGTAAGGTTCACAATGGTGTAAAATTAAAATGGGATATACCGGGCTAGGATTCGCGTTACAGGAACAAGGGCCAAACCAACCACCCAAGAATGGAATCGTCGAGCGAAAACACTTGACAACCTCCTAGAAGCAGCTTTTCTTGCCATCAGACCTTTCTCCATCAATTAGGAATTTGATGCCGTCACTAAACACATTCCTTAAATTGTAGCCATTTGTTGAGTATTTTTTTTGGTGTCTAATCCGCATATATATCACCATTGCCATTGCTTTTCTTGACTATATATCTCTTAAATGTCACCATATACACGTGTGATTTAGTTTACGAAGATTTTCAGTGTCGAGAACCTCGATCAGAGAGTAAAAAAGGCGTAAGGTTCACAATGGTGTAAAATTAAAATGGGATATACCGGGCTAGGATTCGAGTTACAGGAACAAGGCCCAAACCAACCACCCAAGAATAGAATCGTCGAGCGAAAACACCTGACAACCTCCTAGAAGCAGCTTTTCTTGCCATCAGACCTTTCTCCATCAATTAGGAATCTGATGCCGTCACTAAACACATTCCTTAAATTGTAGCCATTTGTTGAGTATTTTTTTTGGTGTTTAATCCGCATATATATCACCATTGCCCTTGATTTTCTTGACTGTATATCTCTTAAATGTCAACATATACACGTGTGATTTAGTTTACGAAGATTTTTCAATGCCGAGAACCTCGATCACAGAGTAAAAAAGGCGTAAGGTTCACAATGGTGTAAAATTAAAATGGGATATACCGGGCTAGGATTCGAGTTACAGGAACAAGGGCCAAACCAACCACCCAAGAATGGAATCGTCGAGCGAAAACACTTTACAACCTCCTAGAAGCAGTTTTTTTTGCTACCAGACTTTTCTCCATCAATTAGGAATCTGATGCCGTCACTAAACACATTCCTTAAATTGTAGCCATTTGTTGAGTTTTTTTTTTGTGTCTAATCCGCATATATATCACCATTGCCCTTGATTTTCTTGACTGTATATCTCTTAAATGTCAACATATACACGTGAGATTTAGTTTACGAAGAATTTTCAATGCCGAGAACCTCGATCAGAGACTAAAAAAGGCGTAAGGTTCACAATGGTGTAAAATTAAAATGGGATATACCGGGCTAGGATTCGCGTTACAGGAACAAGGGCCAAACCAACCACCCAAGAATGGAATCGTCGAGCGAAAACACCTGACAACCTCCTAGAAGCAGCTTTTCTTGCCATCAGACCTTTCTCCATCAATTAGGAATTTGATGCCGTCACTAAACACATTCCTTAAATTGTAGCCATTTGTTGAGTATTTTCTTTGGTGTCTAATCCGCATATATATCACCATTGCCATTGCTTTTCTTGACTATATATCTCTTAAATGTCACCATATACACGTGTGATTTAGTTTACGAAGATTTTTCAATGTCGAGAACCTCGATCAGAGAGTAAAAAAGGCGTAAGGTTCACAATGGTGTAAAATTAAAATGGGATATACCGGGCTAGGATTCGAGTTACAGGAACAAGGCCCAAACCAACCACCCAAGAATAGAATCGTCGAGCGAAAACACCTGACAACCTCCTAGAAGCAGCTTTTCTTGCCATCAGACCTTTCTCCATCAATTAGGAATCTGATGCCGTCACTAAACACATTCCTTAAAATGTAGCCATTTGTTGAGTATTTTTTTTTGGTGTTTAATCCGCATATATATCACCATTGCCCTTTATTTTCTTGACTGTATATCTCTTAAATGTCAACATATAGATGTGTGATTTAGTTTATGAAGATTTTTCAATGCCGAGAACCTCGATCAGAGAGTAAAAAAGGCGTAAGGCTCACAATGGTGTAAAATTAAAATGAGATATACCGAGCTAGGATTCGAGTTATAGGAACAAGGACAAAACCAACCACCCAAGAATGGAATCGTCGAGCGAAAACACTTGACAACCTCCTAGAAGCAGCTTTTCTTGCCACCAGACCTTTCTCCATCTATTAGGAATCTAATGTCGTCACTAAACACATTCCTTAAATTGTAGCCATTTGTTGAGTGTTTTTTTTTGTGTCTAATCCGTATATATATCACCATTGCCCTTGATTTTCTTGACTGTATATCTCTTAAATGTCAACATATACACGTGTGATTTAGTTTACAAAGATTTTTCAATGCCGAGAACCTTGATCAGAGAGTAAAAAAGGCGTAAGGTTCACAATGGTGTAAAATTAAAATGGGATATACCGGGCTTGGATTCTAGTTACAGGAACAAGGGCCAAACCAACCACCCAAGAATGGAATCGTCGAACGAAAACACTTGACAACCTCCTAGAAGCAGCTTTTCTTGCCACCAAACCTTTCTCCATCAATTAGGAATCTGATGCCGTCACTAAACACATTCCTTAAATTGTAGCCATTTGTTGAGTGTTTTTTTTGGTGTCGAATCGGCATATATATCACCATTGCCCTTGATTTTCTTGACTGTATATCTCTTAAATGTCAACATATACAAATGTGATTTTGTTTACGAATATTTTTCAATGCCGAGAACCTCGATCAGAGAGTAAAAAAGGCGTAAGGTTCACAATGGTGTAAATTAAAATGGGATATACCGGGCTAAGATTCGAGTTACAGGAACAAGGGCCAAACCAATCACCCAAGAATGGAATCGTCGAGCGAAAACACTTAACAATCTCCTAGAAACAGCTTTTCTTGCCACCAGACCTTTCTCCATCAATTAGGAATCTGATGCCGTTAGTAAACACATTCCTTAAATTGTATCCATTTGTTGAGTGTTTTTTTTTGTATCTAATCCGCAAATATATCACCATTGCCCTTGATTTTCTTGACTGTATATCTCTTAAATGTCAACATATACACGTGTGATTTAGTTTACGAAGATTTTTCAATGCCGAGAACCTCGATCAGAGAGTAAAAAAGGCGTAAGGTTCACAATGGTGTAAAATTAAAATGGGATATACCGGGCTAGGATTCGAGTTATAGGAACAAGGGCCAAACCAACCACCCAAGGATGGAATCGTCGAGCGAAAACACTTGACAACCTCCTAGAAGCAGCTTTTCTTGCCACCAGGCCTTTCTCCATCAATTTGGAATCTGATGTCGACACTAAACACATTCCTTAAAATGTAGCCATTTTTTGAGTGTTTATTTTTTGGTGTCTAATCTGCATGTATATCACCATTGCCCTTGATTTTCTTGACTGTATATCTCTTAAATGTCAACATATACACGTGTGATTTAGTTTACAAAGATTTTTCAATGCCTAGAACCTCGATCAGAGAGTAAAAAAGGCGTAAGGTTCACAATGGTGAAAAATTAAAATGGGATATACCGGGCTAGGATTCGAGTTACAGGAACAAGGGCCAAACCAACCACCCAAGAATGGAATCGTCGAGCGAAAACACTTGACAACCTCCTAGAAGCAGCTTTTCTTGCTACCAGACCTTTCTCCATCAATTAGGAATCTGATGCCGTCACTAAACACATTCCTTAAATTGTAGCCATTTGTTGAGTGTTTTTTTTTGTATCTAATCCGCAAATATATCACCATTGCCCTTGATTTTCTTGACTGTATATCTCTTAAATGTCAACATATACACGTGTGATTTAGTTTACGAAGATTTTTCAATGCCGAGAACCTCGATCAGAGAGTAAAAAAGGCGTAAGGTTCAGTATGGTGTAAAATTAAAATGGGATATACCGGGCTAGGATTCGAGTTATAGGAACAAGGGCCAAACCAACCACCCAAGGATGGAATCGTCGAGCGAAAACACTTGACAACCTCCTAGAAGCAGCTTTTCTTGCCACCAGGCCTTTCTCCATCAATTTGGAATCTGATGTCGACACTAAACACATTCCTTAAAATGTAGCCATTTTTTGAGTGTTTATTTTTTGGTGTCTAATCTGCATGTATATCACCATTGCCCTTGATTTTCTTGACTGTATATCTCTTAAATGTCAACATATACACGTGTGATTTAGTTTACAAAGATTTTTCAATGCCTAGAACCTCGATCAGAGAGTAAAAAAGGCGTAAGGTTCACAATGGTGAAAAATTAAAATGGGATATACCGGGCTAGGATTCGAGTTACAGGAACAAGGTCCAAACCAACCACCCAAGAATGGAATCGTCGAGCGAAAACACTTGACAACCTCCTAGAAGCAGCTTTTCTTGCTACCAGACCTTTCTCCATCAATTAGGAATCTGATGCCGTCACTAAACACATTCCTTAAATTGTAGACATTTGTTGAGTGTTTTTTTTGTGTCTAATCCGCATATATATCACCATTGCCCTTGATTTTCTTAACTGTATATATCTCTTAAATGTCACCATATACACGTGTGATTTAGTTTACGAAGAATTTTCAAAGCCGAGAACCTCGGTCAGAGAGTAAAAAAGGTGTAAGGTTCACAATGGTGTAAAACTTAAATGGGATATACCAGGCTATGATTCGAGTTACAGGAACTAGGGTCAAACCAACCACCCAAGAATGGAATCGTCGAGCGAAAACACTTGACAACCTCCTAGAAGCAGCTTTTCTTGCCACCAGACCTTTCTCCATCAATTAGAAATCTGATGCCGTCACTAAACACATTCCTCAAATTGTAGCCATTTGTTGAGTGTTTTTTTTGGTGTCTAATCCGCATATATATCACCATTGCCCTTGATTTTCTTGACTGTATATCTCTTAAATGTCACCATATACACGTATGATTTAGTTTACGAAGAATTTTCAATGCTGAGAACCTCGATCAGAGAGTAAAAAAGGCGTAAGGTTCACAATGTTGTAAAATTAAAATGGGATATACCGGGCTAGGATTCGCGTTACAGGAACATGGGCCAAACCAACCACCCAAGAATGGAATCGTCGAGCGAAAACACCTGACAACCTCCTAGAAGCAGCTTTTCTTGCCATCAGACCTTTCTCCATCAATTAGGAATTTGATGCCGTCACTAAACACATTCCTTAAATTGTAGCCATTTGTTGACTATTTTTTTCGGTGTCTAATCCGCATATATATCACCATTGCCATTGCTTTTCTTGACTATATATCTCTTAAATGTCACCACATACACGTGTGATTTAGTTTACGAAGATTTTTCAATGTCGAGAACCTCGATCAGAGAATAAAAAAGCCGTAAGGTTCACAATGGTGTAAAATTAAAATGGATATACCGGGCTAGGATTCGAGTTACAGGAACAAGGCCCAAACCAACCACCCAAGAATAGAATCGTCGAGCGAAAACACCTGACAACCTCTTAGAAGCAGCTTTTCTTGCCATCAGACCTATCTCCATCAATTAGGAATTTGATGCCGTCACTAAACACATTCCTTAAATTGTAGCCATTTGTTGAGTATTTTTTTTGGTGTTTAATCCGCATGTATATCACCATTACCCTTGATTTTCTTGACTGTATATCTCTTAAATGTCAACATATACACGTGTGACTTAGTTTACGAAGATTTTTCAATGCCGAGAACCTCGATCACAGAGTAAAAAAGGCGTAAGGTTCACAATGGTGTAAAATTAAAATGGGATATACCGGGCTAGGATTCGAGTTACAGGAACAAGGGCCAAACCAACCACCCAAGAATGGAATCGTCGAGCGAAAACACTTGACAACCTCCTAGAAGCAGCTTTTCTTGCCACCAGACCTTTCTCCATCAATTAGGAATCTGATGCCGTCTCTAAACATATTCCTCAAATTGTAGCCATTTGTTGAGTGATTTTTTTGGTGTCTAATCCGCATATATATCACCATTGCCCTTGATTTTCTTGACTGTATATCTCTTAAATGTCACCATATACACGTATGATTTAGTTTACGAAGAATTTTCAATGCTGAGAACCTCGATCAGAGAGTAAAAAAGGCGTAAGGTTCACAATGGTGTAAAATTAAAATGGGATATACCGGGCTAGGATTCGCGTTACAGGAACAAGGGCCAAACCAACCACCCAAGAATGGAATCGTCGAGCGAAAACACCTGACAACCTCCTAGAAGCAGCTTTTCTTGCCATCAGACCTTTCTCCATCAATTAGGAATTTGAGGCCGTCACTAAACACATTCCTTAAATTGTAGCCATTTGTTAAGTATTTTTTTTGGTGTTTAATCCGCATATATATCACCATTGCCCTTGATTTTCTTGACTGTATATCTCTTAAATGTCAACATATACACGTGTGATTTAGTTTACGAAGATTTTTCAATGCCGAGAACCTCAATCAGAGAGTAAAAAAGGCGTAAGGTTCACAATGGTGTAAAATTAAAATGGGATATACCGGGCTAGGATTCGAGTTACAGGAACAAGGGCCAAACCAACCACCCAAGAATGGAATCGTCGAGGGAAAACATTTTACAACCTCCTAGAAGCAGCTTTTCTTGCTACCAGACCTTTCTCCATCAATTAGGAATCTGATGCCGTCACTAAACACATTCCTTAAATTGTAGCCATTTGTTGAGTGTTTTTTTTTGTGTCTAAATCCGCATATATATCAGCATTTCCCTTGATTTTCTTGACTATATATCTCATAAATGTCAACATATACACGGGTGATTTAGTTTACGAAGATTTTTCAACGTCGAGAACCTCGATCAGAGAGTAAAAAAGGCGTAAGGTTCACAATGGTGTAAAATTAAAATGGGATATACCGGGCTAGGATTCGAGTTACAGGAACAAGGCCCAAACCAACCACCCAAGAATTGAATCGTCGAGCGAAAACATTTTACAACCTCCTAGAAGCAGCTTTTCTTGCTACCAGACCTTTCTCCATCAATTAGGAATCTGATGCCGTCACTAAACACATTCCTTAAATTGTAGCCATTTGTTGAGTGTTTTTTTGTGTGTCTAATTTGCATATATATCACCATTGCCCTTGATTTTCTTGACTGTATATCTCTTAAATGTCACCATATACACGTGTGATTTAGTTTACGAAGAATTTTCAATGTCGAGAACCTCGGTCAGAGAGTAAAAAAGGTGTAAGGTTCACAATGGTGTAAAACAAAAATGGGATATACCAGGCTATGATTCGAGTTACAGGAACAAGGGTCAAACCAACCACCCAAGAATGGAATCGTCAAGCGAAAACACTTGACAACCTCCTAGAAGCAGCTTTTCTTGCCCCCAGACCTTTCTCCATCAATTAGGAATCTGATGCCGTCACTAAACACATTCCTCAAATTGTAGCCATTTGTTGAGTGTTTTTTTGGTGTCTAATCCGCATATATATCACCATTGTCCTTGATTTTCTTGAATGTATATCTCTTAAATGTCACCATATACACGTATGATTTAGTTTACGAAGAATTTTCAATGCTGAGAACCTCGATCAGAGAGTAAAAAAGGCGTAAGGCTCACAATGGTGTAAAACAAAAATGGGATATACCAGGCTATGATTCGAGTTACAGGAACAAGGGTCAAACCAACCACCCAAGAATGGAATCGTCGAGCGAAAACACCTGACAACCTCCTAGAAGCAGCTTTTCTTGCCATCAGACCTTTCTCCATCAATTAGGAATTTGATGCCGTCACTAAACACATTCCTTAAATTGTAGCCATTTGTTGACTATTTTTTTCGGTGTCTAATCCGCATATATATCACCATTGCCATTGCTTTTCTTGACTATATATCTCTTAAATGTCACCATATACACGTGTGATTTAGTTTACGAAGATTTTTCAATGTCGAGAACCTCGATCAGAGAGTAAAAAAGCCGTAAGGTTCACAATGGTGTAAAATTAAAATGGGATATACCGGGCTAGGATTCGAGTTACAGGAACAAGGCCCAAACCAACCACCCAAGAATCGAATCGTCGAGCGAAAACACCTGACAACCTCTTAGAAGCAGCTTTTCTTGCCATCAGACCTATCTCCATCAATTAGGAATCTGAAGCCGTCACTAAACACATTCCTTAAATTGTAGCCATTTGTTGAGTATTTTTTTTGGTGTTTAATCCACATATATATCACCATTGCCCTTGATTTTCTTGACTGTATATCTCTTAAATGTCAACATATACACGTGTGATTTAGTTTAAGAAGATTTTTCAATGCCGAGAACCTCAATCAGAGAGTAAAAAAGGCGTAAGGTTCACAATGGTGTAAAATTAAAATGGGATATACCGGGCTAGGATTCGAGTTACAGGAACAAGGGCCAAACCAACCACCCAAGAATGGAATCGTCGAGCGAAAACATTTTACAACCTCCTAGAAGCAGCTTTTCTTGCTACCAGACCTTTCTCCATCAATTAGGAATCTGATGCCGTCACTAAACACATTCCTTAAATTGTAGCCATTTGTTGAGTGTTTTTTTTGTGTCTAAATCCGCATATATATCACCATGGACCTTGATTTTCTTGACTATATATCTCTTAAATGTCAACATATACACGGGTGATTTAGTTTACGAAGATTTTTCAACGTCGAGAACCTCGATCAGAGAGTAAAAAAGGCGTAAGGCTCACAATGGTGTAAAATTAAAATGAGATATACTGGGCTAGGATTCGAGTTACAGGAGCCAGGGCCAAACTAACCACCCAAGAATGAATCGTCGAGCGAAAACACTTGACAAAAACTCCTAGAAACAACTTTTCTTGCCACCAGACCTTTCTCCGTCAATTAGGAATCTGATGCCGTCACTAAACACACTCCTTAAATTGTAGGCATTTTTTTAGTGTTTATTTTTTGGTGTCTTATCCGCATATATATCAGCATTTCCCTTGATTTTCTTGACTTTATATATCTCTTAAATGTCAACATATACATGTGTGATTTAGTTTACGAAGATTTTTCAATGCCGAGAACCTCGATCAGAGAGTAAAAAAGGCGTAAGGTTCACAATGGTGTAAAATTAAAATGGGATATACCGGGCTAGGATTCGAGTTACAGGAACAAGGGCCAAACCAACCACCCAAGAAAGGAATCGTCGAGCGAAAACACTTGACAACCTCCTGGAAGCAGCTTTTCTTGCTACCAGACCTTTCTCCATTAATTAGGAATCTGATGCCGTCACTAAACACATTCCTTAAATTGTAGACATTTGTTGAGTGTTTTTTTGTGTGTCTAATTTGCATATATATCACCATTGCCCTTGATTTTCTTGACTGTATATCTCTTAAATGTCACCATATACACGTGTGATTTAGTTTACGAAGAATTTTCAATGCCGAGAACCTCGGTCAGAGAGTAAAAAAGGTGTAAGGTTCACAATGGTGTAAAACAAAAATGGGATATACCAGGCTATGATTCGAGTTACAGGAACAAGGGTCAAACCAACCACCCAAGAATGGAATCGTCGAGCGAAAACACTTGACAACCTCCTAGAAGCAGCTTTTCTTGCCACCAGACCTTTCTCCATCAATTAGGAATCTGATGCCGTCACTAAACACATTCCTCAAATTGTAGCCATTTGTTGAGTGTTTTTTTTGGTGTCTAATCCGCATATATATCACCATTGCCTTTGATTTTCTTGACTGTATATCTCTTAAATGTCACCATATACACGTATGATTTAGTTTACGAAGAATTTTCAATGCTGAGAACCTCGATCAGAGAGTAAAAAAGGCGTAAGGCTCACAATGTTGTAAAATTAAAATGGGATATACCGGGCTAGGATTCGCGTTACAGGAACAAGGGCCAAACCAACCACCCAAGAATGGAATCGTCGAGCGAAAATACCTGACAACCTCCTAGAAGCAGCTTTTCTTGCCATTAGACCTTTCTCCATCAATTAGGAATTTGATGCCGTCACTAAACACATTCCTTAAATTTTAGCCATTTGTTGAGTATTTTTTTTGGTGTCTAATCCGTATATATATCACCATTGCCATTGCTTTTCTTGACTATATATCTCTTAAATGTCACCATATACACGTGTGATTTAGTTTACGAAGATTTTTCAATGTCGAGAACCTCGACCAGAGAGTAAAAAAGGCGTAAGGTTCACAATGGTGTAAAATTAAAATGGGATATACCGGGCTAGGATTCGAGTTACAGGAACAAGGCCCAAACCAACCACCCAAGAATAGAATCGTCGAGCGAAAACACCTGACAACCTCCTAGAAGCAGCTTTTCTTGCCATAAGACCTTTCTCCATCAATTAGGAATCTGATGCTGTCACTAAACACATTCCTTAAATTGTAGCCATTTGTTGAGTATTTTTTTTGGTGTTTAATCCGCATATATATCACCATTGCCCTTGAATTTCTTGACTGTATATCTCTTAAATGTCAACATATACACGTGTGATTTAGTTTACGAAGATTTTTCAATGCCGAGAACCTCGATCACAGAGTAAAAAAGGCGTAAGGTTCACAATGGTGTAAAATTAAAATGGGATATACCGGGCTAGGATTCGAGTTACAGGAACAGGGGCCAAACCAACCACCCAAGAATGGAATCGTCGAGCGAAAACACTTGATAACCTCCTAGAAGCAGCTTTTCTTGCTACCAGACCTTTCTCCATCAATTAGGAATCTGATGCCGTCACTAAACACATTCCTCAAATTGTAGCCATTTGTTGAGTGTTTTTTTTTGGTGTCTAATCCGCATATATATCACCATTGCCCTTGATTTTCTTGACTGTATATCTCTTAAATGTCACCATATACACGTATGATTTAGTTTACGAAGAATTATCAATGCTGAGAACCTCGATCAGAGAGTAAAAAAGGCGTAAGGTTCACAATGGTGTAAAATTAAAATGGGATATACCGGGCTAGGATTCGCGTTACAGGAACAAGGGCCAAACCAACCACCCAAGAATGGAATCGTCGAGCGAAAACACCTGACAACCTCCTAGAAGCAGCTTTTCTTGCCATCTGACCTTTCTCCATCAATTAGGAATTTGATGCCGTCACTAAACACATTTTTTAAATTGTAGCCATTTGTTGAGTATTTTTTTTTGTGTCTAATCCGCATATATATCACCATTGCCATTGCTTTTCTTGACAATATATCTCTTAAATGTCACCCTATATACACGTGTGATTTAGTTTACGGAGATTTTTCAATGTCGAGAACCTCGATCAGAGAGTAAAAAAGGCGTAAGGTTCACAATTGTGTAAAATTAAAATGGGATATACCGGGCTAGGATTCGAGTTACAGGAACAAGGGCCAAACCAACCACCCAAGAATAGAATCGTCGAGCGAAAACACCTGACAACCTCCTAGAAGCAGCTTTTCTTGCCATTTGAGCATAAAGATTTGGGAAGGCAACAGCCATTTGCTGCGCGATGATTTCCGCCAGTTCGGCATTTGCCATCTGATTGTCGCGTCGAGGAGGCATTCTAAAAGAGGAAACATGAAAGGAAACGAGTGAGAGATTTAGACGAAAAGAATGAGATGAAACAAAACTGGTGAAAGCAAGGGTAGTGGTCATTTGTTTGTTATTACAAAGCAACAAACGACCTCGGTGATTAGTCAAAGTGAATAGGTCAAAAATAATGTATCGCGAAGACATGCTCGCCTATAAGTGAACACTCATCCCAAGAATTCCCAGGTAAGCACAACTGGTCTCGCGTCTGATGAGATGTATACGAAGTGCTTGCCTAGACAGAAATCCCAGAATACAGGCATTCACCCTTCCAGTTTGCACGTGTTCACATTATTAAAAACCCAAAACCTTGACGAGAGTTTTGAAAACTCAAAGGGTTCAAAACCTTACAATAGAGGGTTCAAAACCTAATAATCAATCATCCTAGAACAGATGATTAGTTTTCAAAGCGGTTTTGAAATTTATGTTCTTGTTGTGGTCGTCGCCTAAGGATAGGTGACGGTATTGTTTTATGACTAAACGCAAGTAAACTCGCGTTAGGGTCCTAGGAAGGTTATAGACTAGGTCAAAGCATTACTAATAACCTAATTCCCTATAACCATTGGCTCTGATACCATCTTTTCTGTCACACCCCGACCACGTAGAACATACAAAACGTGGCGGAAATGTCGGGGAGTGTTGTAACAGAATTAATTGTTTCAAATCCATGGCAATTGAAGTTTCGTTTTATTGAATACAAGTGTTACAATGTCTTAACAAACAAAGAAATACAACATAATTAACTAGTCTTGCATCTTTTATTGTCACTAAAGCCCAAGTCTGCCTATGTGTATCTTGATCATCTTATGCAACAGCTCCTGAAAAACATATGTGAAAATAGGTACGTCAGCATAAAAATGCCTGTGAGATACATAGGTTTTGTGAAAATAGGTTTCATGACTTATGTTTGAGAAAATGTTTAGTCATGAACCTTGTTATTTGCTTTGCTTTGTAAATCATTTGAAAATCGATAAGATCAGATGATAAGTATAAATAAATGTAAGGTTAAATGAATAACCAAGTAAAATATGTTTGCATAAGATAAGATGTTTATAAATCAATGTCTTGTGAAAAGTATGTTATTTGTATAAAATGTTCTATGTCTCAAACTGAAATGATTCAAATAACGCTATGATATGTAATACCATACAAACACTTATATATAGGAAGTACCAGCGGCGTATCCACCATGCTTGTATCATATTACACACGCATCGTTACTTAATCACTTAATCAAACCAAACCAACCAATGTAAGAAGTCTATGTTTAAATCAATTGTCAAATGTATTGGGTAATATGTCAAAGTGTTCATATCAAGATGTAAATCATATCAAAATGTCTATGTCAAATATCCATGTCAAATGTCTATGTCAAATATCCATGTCAAATGTCTATGTCAAATATCCATGTCAAATGTCTACGTCAAAATGTCATGTATGGCAAGTGAAATGTCTCAACTAAACCATATGCACAAAAACAAAGTATTGAAGTAAAACTTGGTTTAAATCAAAGTTATGTTTTGTGGGAAATGCATGATCAAATGTCAATCATGTTAAAATGTCTATGCCGAAATGTCTATGTCAAATGTCTATGTCAAAATGTCTACGTCAAAATGTCATGTATGGCAAGTGAAATGTCTCAACTAAACCATATGCACAAAAACAAAGTATTGAAGTAAAACTTGGTTTAAATCAAAGTTATGTTTTGTGGGAAATGCATGATCAAATGTCAATCATGTTAAAATGTCTATGCCGAAATGTCTATGTCAAATGTCTATGTCAAAATGTCATGTAAAACGATGTACTAAGTAATGCACACAATTGGGCACACCTAGCATGAAATGTCATAAAATCATGTACTATAATGTACTAACGAACATAGCAGGTATATGATGTGAAAACGGGAAAGCATGAATGTAACAAGTAGGCACATGTGTTCCACCCCAAAACAGTTTGGAAAAACAGTAAAAGAGGGGTCTACGTACTCACTTGAGATTGCTCAGAAGTCCTTGAGTAACAACCAAACACTGCTAGAGATCGCGGATATCAAACGGCACCTAATATAGGTAACTATGTTAATTAACCGGACCTAGATCGGAAGATCGGGTAGCATTAGGGTTTGTAAACCAAACGAGTGTAGAGACTCGTGTCATTTGGTTTAACAAAGCCTACATACTAAATGAAACTTAACCTAAGTGTTTACGACCCATTACGACCCGTTTAGGAAGCTTATGCTACTTTAACGCGTCGTGCGCGTGAAACGCGTTCGGACCGCCTAACTAGTTCTACGACAAGTGTTATATGCCTAAACATGTTACATAATCAGTTATGTGACAAAAGTTTAGGTTACATATGCTTAATTACCAATTATACATGAAAAGGGTATTCTGGTAATTTACCTAAGGCATATAAACTACCTATCATACAACTACTTAAACGATGTGACCATAGGGTATAACCTCGGAAGGTTATTCCCTACCTACTATGGTCACCTAATGTATTTGGTCGGATCCTAATGATCGACCAAACTGGGTCGGGTTCGAAGGTATAAGCGATTTATTAGATCGCTTACCCTACGACCCTAGACAACGTGGTAATCAGTAGGCATAGTCCCAAGGGACTATGACCATCATGATTACAATCACGTTGCGAAGTTCAAACGAACTTCGCATTGACCATTACTGGTCAACGCTGAAAGTCAAACAAAGTTTGACTTTCTGACTCGAAAAGCAGTAAAATAAGGAAAAGAACGAAAGAATACTTACGAAGGGTCCCCGAATGCTAAACTCGATTCAAAAATCTCAGGTATGAAACAAATGTTTCAACTTAGAGTTTCTCAAATCAAGTTTCTTGTAAGTTTAGCAATGGGGGTGTTGGGGTATTTATAGGAATACCCGAACCGTTAGGATCGTTTCATGGAAACCGTGCCTAGATCTCACCCGTACACTTGTCGAGATGTTATGGTGACTAAATTGGCCACTCACCATAGGGTATCAACATGCGGCAAGGGATTAGGGAGTGGAGAACAGCTGTAAACAGCTGTTAATACGTCGAATCTGGTCCCGAAAGCGAAAAACTGAGTTTCTGCATGTTTTCTGCCCAGAATAGGCAGTCGCGTAGCGCGACTGGTAAAGCCTATAGGGCTCGCGCTACGCTAGCATGCACCAGCTTCAGAAAAGTTTCAAAATTGACAGTTTTGGTCCCTGTGGTGTTTTAAGGCCTTTTTCGATGCGTTTGAACCCCGTTAACCTCATTTCAAGGCTCTAAAATGAAGTTAAAGTATAGGGAACTCAAAACATGCTCAAAAATATGCCGGATGATGGTTCGTTTGGTCGTACGAATGCGATGTTCGCTTAATTACGACGGAATGCGCACAAGCGCGAAAAACGATCCAAATGACGAAACGAATGGATTTTTCTTATGGCGAACACTAAAATATAATATAGTCATGCTCACATAAATTTTTGGATGTCCGGATGTATTCAGAACGTAAGTTATGCGCGAAATGCAAACTTGTGCACTTTTTGACACTTTTAGTCCCTGAATGACCCAAAAGTTTATTTTAGCATACCGAACCCCTCAAAGCCTATTTCTAAGCTATGTAAATGATATTTATGGTATGTTTAACTTATGGTCATGTTCCGGAATGTCTGTTACAGTTCAAATTGGCATACTTTCGCAGTTTGTCAACTTTAGTCCCTGTAAGCGATATAACTTTGATTTCACCACATCAAACCTTCCAAAACTTATATCTAAGTTATGTAAAGGTTATTTAAGGTATGTTAAACCTATTTCACTATTCCGGAGTGTTTGTTGCATTAAGCTGGTTATATTTACGCATTAGTGCGCGTATAACCTTCCAGAAAGTGATTTAGAGTTTGAAATCGAACAAGAGTTGATATGTGCAAAAGATACACATATTTATACAAGTCCAAAGTATGAAATACAATATTTCATTGGTTTGGCATTTGTTTGATGGTTGAAATGACACAGGTGTTACAAATGGAATCGTCGAGCGAAAACACTTGACAACCTCCTAGAAGCAGCTTTTCTTGCCACCAGACCTTTCTCCATCAATTAAAAATCTGATGCCGTCACTAAAAACATTCCTTAAATTGTAGCCATTTGTTGAGTGTTTTTTTTGGTGCCTAATCCGCATATATATCACCATTGCCCTTGATTTTCTTGGCTGTTTATCTCTTAAGTGTCAACATATACACGTGTGATTTAGTTTACGAAGACTTTTCATTGCCGAGAACCTCGATCAGAGAGTAAAAAAGGCGTAAGGTTCACAATGGTGTAAAATTAAAATGGGATATAACGGGCTAGGATTCGAGTTACAGGAACAAGGGCCAAACCAACCACCCAAGAATGGAATCGTCGAGCGAAAACACTTGACAAACTCCAAGAAGCAGCTTTTCTTGCCACCACCAGACCTTTCTCCATCAATTAGGAATCAGATGTCGTCACTAAACACATTCCTTAAATTGTAGCCATTTGTTGATTTTTTTTTGTTTGGTGTCTAATCCGCATATATATCACCATTGCCCTTGATTTTCTTTACTGTATATCTCTTAAATGTCAACATATACACGTGTGATTTAGTTTACGAAGATTTTTCAATGCCGAGAACCTTGATCAAAGAGTAAAAAAGGCGTAAGGTTAACAATGGTGTAAAATTAAAATGGGATATACCGGGCGAGGATTCGAGTTACAGGGACAAGGGCCAAACCAACCACCCAAGAATGGAATCGTCGAGCGAAAACACTTGACAACCTCCTAGAAGCAGCTTTTCTTGCCACCACCAGACCTTTCTCCATTAATTAGGAATCTGATGCCGTCACTAAACACATTCCTTAAATTATGGCCATTTGTTGAGTGTTTTTTTGGTATCTAATCCGCATATATATCACCATTGCCCTTGATTTTCTCGACTGTATATCTCTTGAATGTCAACGTATACACGTGTGATTTAGTTTACGAAGATTTTCCAATGCTAAGAACGTCGATCAGAGAGTAAAAAAGGCGTAAGGTTCACAATGGTGTAAAATTAAAATGGGATATACCGGGCTAGGATTCGAGTTACAGGAACAAGGGCCAAACCAACCAACCAAGAATGGAATCGTCGAGCAAAAACACTTGACAACCTCCTAGAAGCAGCTTTTGTTACCACCAGACCTTTCTCCATCAACTAGGAATATGATGCCGTCACTAAACACATATCTTAAATTGTAGCCATTTGTTGAGTGTTTTTTTTGGTGTCTAATCCGCATATATATCACCGTTGCCCTTGATTTTCTTGACTGTATATCTCTTAAATGTCAACATATGCACGTGTGATTTAGTTTACGAAGATTGTTCAATGCCGAGAACATCGATCAGAGAGTAAAAAGGCGTAAGGTTCACAATGGTGTAAAATTAAAATGGGATATACCGGGGCTAGAATTCGAGTTACAGGAACATGGGCCAAACCAACCACCCTTGAATGGAATCGTCGAGCGAAAACACTTGACAACCTCCTAGAAGTAGCTTTTCTTGCCACCAGACCTTTCTCCATCAATTAGGAATCTGATGCTGTCACTAAACACATTCCTTAAATTGTAGCCATTTGTTGAGTCTTTTTTTTGGTGTCTAATCCGCATATATATCACCATTGCCCTTGATTTTCTTGACTGTATATCTCTTAAATGTCAACATATACACGTGTGATGTAGTTTACGAAGCTTTTTCAATGCCGAGAACCTCGATCAGAGAGTAAAAAAGGCGTAAGGTTCACAATGGTGTAAAATTAAAATGGGACATACCGGGCTAGAATTCGAGTTACAGGAACAAGGGCCAAACCAACCACCCAAGAATGGAATCGTCGAGCGAAAACACTTGACAACCTCCTAGAAGCAGCTTTTCTTGCCACCAGACATTTCTCAATCAATTAGGAATCTGATGCCGTCACTAAAAACATTCCTTAAATTGTAGCCATTTGTTTAGTGTTTTTTTTTGTGTCTAATCCGCACATATATCACCGTTGCCCTTGATTTTCTGGACTGTATATCTCTTAAATGTCAACTTATACACGTGTGATTTAGTTTTCGAAGATTTTTCAATGCCGAGAACCTCGATTAGAGAGTAAAAAAGGCGTAAGGTTCACAAACGTATAAAATTAAAATGGGATATAACGGGCTAGGATTCGAGTTACAGGAACAAGCGCCAAACCAACCACCCAAAAAAGGAATCGTAGAGCGAAAACACTTGACAACCTCCTAGAAGCAGCTTTACTTGCCACTAGACCTTTCTGCATCAATTAGGAATTTGATGTCGTCACTAAACACATTCCTTAAATTGTAGCCATTTGTTTAGTGTTTTTTTTGGTGTCGAATCCGCATATATATCACCATTGCTCTTGATTTTCTTGACTGTATATCTCTTAAATGTCACCATATACACGTGTGATTTAGTTTACGAAGAATTTTCCATGCCGAGAACCTCGATCAGAGAGTAAAAAAGGTGTAAGGCCCACAATGGTGTAAAATTAAAATGGGATATCCGGGCTTGGATTCGAGTTACAGGAACAAGGGCCAAACCAACCACCCAAGAATGGAATCGTCGAGCGAAAACACTTGACAACCTCCTAGAAGAAGCTTTACTTGCCACTAGACCTTTCTGCATCAATTAGGAATTTGATGTCGTCACTAAACACATTCCTTAAATTGTAGGTATTTGTTGAGTGTTTTTTTAGTGTCGAATCCGCATATATATCACCAGTGCCCTAGATTTTCTTGATTGTATATCTCTTAAATGTCAACATATACACGTGTGATTTAGTTTACCAAGATTTTTCAATGCCGAGAACCTCGACCAGAGAGTAAAAAAGCCGTAAGGTTCACAATGGTGTAAAATTAAAATAGGATATACCGGGCTAGAATTCGAGTTACAGGAACAAGGGCCAAACCAACCACCCAAGAATGGAATCGTCGAGCGAAAACACTTGATAACCTCCTAGAAGCAGCTTTTCTTGCCACCAGACCTTTCTCCATCAATTAGGAATCTGATGCCGTCACTAAACACATTCCTTAAATTGTATCCATTTGTTGAGTGTTTTTTTGTGTCTAATCCGCATATGTATCACCATTGCCCATGATTTTCTTGACTGTATGTCTCTTAAATGTCAACATATACATGTGTGATTTAGTTTACGAAGATTTTTCAATGCCGAGAACCTCGAGCCGAGAGTAAAAAAGGCGTAAGGTTCAAAATGGTGTAAAATTAAAATGGGATATACCGGGTTAGGATTCGAGTTACAGGAACAAGGGCCAAACCAACCACCCAAGAATGGAATCGTCGAGGGAAAACACTTGACAACCTCCTAGAAGCAGCTTTTTTTACCACCAGACCTTTCTCCATCAATTAGGAATCTAATGCCGTCACTAAACACATTCCTTAAATTGTAGTGATTTGTTGAGTGTTTTTTTCTTTGGTGTCTAATCCGCATATATATCACCATTGCCCTTGATTTTTCTTAACTGTATATCTCTTAAATGTCAACAGATACACGTGTTATTTAGTTTACCAAGATTTTTCAATGCCGGGAACTTCGAGCAGAGAGTAAAAAAGGCGTAAGGTTCACAATGGTGTAAAATTAAAATGGGATATACCGGGCTAGGATTCGAGTTACAGGAACATGGGCCAAACCAACCACCCAAGAATAGAATCGTCGAGCGAAAACACTTGACAACCTCCTAGAAGCAGCTTTTCCTACCACTAGACCTTTCTCCATCAATTAGGAATCTAATGTCGTCACTAAACACATTCCTTAAATTGTAGCCATTTGTTGAGTGTTTTTTTGTGTGTCTAATCCGCATATATATCACCATTGCCCTTGATTTTCTTGACTGTATATCTCTTAAATGTCAACATATACACATGTGATTTAGTATACGAAGATTTTTCAATGCCGAGAACCTCGATCAGCGAGTAAAAAAAGGCGTAAGGTTCACAATGATGTAAAATTAAAATGGGATATACCGGGCTAGGATTCGAGTTACAGGAATAAGGGCCAAACCAACCACCCAAGAATGGAATCGTCTAGCGAAAACACTTGACATCCTCCTAGAAGCAGCTTTTCTTGCCACCAGACCTTTCTCCATCAATTAGGAATCAGATGCTGTCACTAAACACATTCCTTAAATTGTAGCCATTTGTTGAGTCCTTTTTTTCTGTCTAATCCGCATATATATCACCATTGCCCTTGATTTTCTTGACTGTATATCTCTTAAATGTCAACATATACACGTGTGATGTAGTTTACGAAGCTTTTTCAATGCCGAGAACCTCGATCAGAGAGTAAAAAAGGCGTAAGGTTCACAATGGTGTAAAATTAAAATGGGACATACCGGGCTAGAATTCGAGTTACAGGAACAAGGGCCAAACCAACCACCCAAGAATGGAATCGTCGAGCGAAAACACTTGACAACCTCCTAGAAGCAGCTTTTCTTGCCACCAGACCTTTCTCCATCAATTAGGAATCTGATGCCGTCACTAAAAACATTCCTTAAATTGTAGCCATTTGTTTAGTGTTTTTTTTTGTGTCTAATCCGCACATATATCACCGTTGCCCTTGATTTTCTGGACTGTATATCTCTTAAATGTCAACTTATACACGTGTGATTTAGTTTTCGAAGATTTTTCAATGCCGAGAACCTCGATTAGAGAGTAAAAAATGCGTAAGGTTCACAAACGTATAAAATTAAAATGGGATATAACGGGCTAGGATTCGAGTTACAGGAACAAGGGCCAAACCAACCACCCAAAAAAGGAATCGTCGAGCGAAAACACTTGACAACCTCCTAGAAGCAGCTTTACTTGCCACTAGACCTTTCTGCATCAATTAGGAATTTGATATCGTCACTAAACACATTCCTTAAATTGTAGCCATTTGTTTAGTGTTTTTTTGGTGTCGAATCCGCATATATATCACCATTGCTCTTGATTTTCTTGACTGTATATCTCTTAAATGTCACCATATACACGTGTGATTTAGTTTACGAAGAATTTTCCATGCCGAGAACCTCGATCAGAGAGTAAAAAAGGTGTAAGGCTCACAATGGTGTAAAATTAAAATGGGATATCCGGGCTTGAATTCGAGTTACAGGAACAAGGGCCAAACCAACCACCCAAGAATGGAATCGTCGAGCGAAAACACTTGACAACCTCCTAGAAGAAGCTTTACTTGCCACTAGACCTTTCTGCATCAATTAGGAATTTGATGTCGTCACTAAACACATTCCTTAAATTGTAGGTATTTGTTGAGTGTTTTTTTAGTGTCGAATCCGCATATATATCACCAGTGCCATAGATTTTCTTGATTGTATATCTCTTAAATGTCAACATATACACGTGTGATTTAGTTTACCAAGATTTTTCAATGCCGAGAACCTCGATCAGAGAGTAAAAAAGCCGTAAGGTTCACAATGGTGTAAAATTAAAATAGGATATACCGGGTTAGAATTCGAGTTACAGGAACAAGGGCCAAACCAACCCAAGAATGGAATTGTCGAGCGAAAACACTTGATAACCTCCTAGAAGCAGCTTTTCTTGCCACCAGACCTTTCTCCATCAATTAGGAATCTGATGCCGTCACTAAACACATTCCTTAAATTGTATCCATTTGTTGAGTGTTTTTTTTTGTGTCTAATCCGCATATGTATCACCATTGCCCATGATTTTCTTGACTGTATGTCTCTTAAATGTCAACATATACACGTGTGATTTAGTTTACGAAGATTTTTCAATGCCGAGACCCTCGAGCAGAGAGTAAAAAAGGCGTAAGGTTCAAAATGGTGTAAAATTAAAATGGGATATACCGGGCTAGGATTCGAGTTACAGGAACAAGGGCCAAACCAACCACCCAAGAATGGAATCGTCGAGCGAAAACACTTGACAACCTCCTAGAAGCAGTTTTTCTTACCACCAGACCTTTCTCCATCAATTAGGAATCTGATGCCGTCACTAAACACATTCCTTAAATTGTAGCCATTTGTTGAGTGTTTTTTGTTTGGTGTCTAATCCGCATATATATCACCATTGCCCTTGATTTTCTTTACTGTATATCTCTTAAATGTCAACATATACACGTGTGATTTAGTTTACGAAGATTTTTCAATGCCGAGAACCTTGATCAGAGAGTAAAAAAGGCGTAAGGTTAACAATGGTGTAAAATTAAAATGGGATATACCGGGCGAGGATTCGAGTTACAGGGACAAGGGCCCAAACCAACCACCCAAGAATAGAATCGTCGAGCGAAAACACCTGACAACCTCCTAGAAGCAGCTTTTCTTGCCACCACCAGACCTTTCTCCATTAATTAGGAATCTGATGCCGTCACTAAACACATTCCTTAAATTATGGCCATTTGTTGAGTGTTTTTTTGGTATCTAATCCGCATATATATCACCGCTGCCCTTGATTTTCTCGACTGTATATCTCTTGAATGTCAACATATACACGTGTGATTTAGTTTACGAAGATTTTCCAATGCTAAGAACCTCGATCAGAGAGTAAAAAAGGCGTAAGGTTCACAATGGTGTAAAATTAAAATGGGATATACCGGGCTAGGATTCGAGTTACAGGAACATGGGCCAAACCAACCACCCAAGAATGGAATCGTCGAGGAAAAACACTTGACAACCTCCTAGAAGCAGCTTTTATTACCACCAGACCTTTCTCCATCAACTAGGAATATGATGCCGTCACTAAACACATATCTTAAATTGTAGCCATTTGTTGAGTGTTTTTTTTTTGTGTCTAATCCGCATATATATCACCGTTGCCCTTGATTTTCTTGACTGTATATCTCTTAAATGTCAACATATGCACGTGTGATTTAGTTTATGAAGATTGTTCAATGCCGAGAACATCGATCAGAGAGTAAAAAGGCGTAAGGTTCACAATGGTGTAAAATTAAAATGGGATATACCGGGGCTAGAATTCGAGTCACAGGAACATGGGCCAAACCAACCACCCTTGAATGGAATCGGCGAGCGAAAACACTTGACAACCTCCTAGAAGTAGCTTTTCTTGCCACCAGACCTTTCTCCATCAATTAGGAATCTGATGCTGTCACTAAACACATTCCTTAAATTGTAGCCATTTGTTGAGTCTTTTTTTGGTGTCTAATCCGCATATATATCACCATTGCCCTTTATTTTCTTGACTGTATATCTCTTAAATGTCAGCATATACACGTGTGATGTAGTTTACGAAGCTTTTTCAATGCCGAGAACCTCGATCAGAGAGTAAAAAAGGCGTAAGGTTCACAATGGTGTAAAATTAAAATGGGACATACCGGGCTAGAATTCGAGTTACAGGAACAAGGGCCAAACCAACCACCCAAGAATGGAATCGTCGAGCGAAAACACTTGACAACCTCCTAGAAGCAGCTTTTCTTGCCACCAGACCATTCTCCATCAATTAGGAATCTGATGCCGTCACTAAAAACATTCCTTAAATTGTAGCCATTTGTTTAGTGTTTTTTTGTGTGTCTAATCCGCATATATATCACCATTGTCCTTGATTTTCTTGACTGTATATCTCTTAAATGTCAACATATACACATGTGATTTAGTATATGAAGATTTTTCAAAGCCGAGAACCTCGATCAGAGAGTAAAAAAAGGCGTAAGGTTCACAATGATGTAAAATTAAAATGGGATATACCGGGCTAGGATTCGAGTTACAGGAACAAGGGCCAAACCAACCACCCAAGAATGGAATCGTCTAGCGAAAACACTTGACATCCTCCTAGAAGCAACTTTTCTTGCCACCAGACCTTTCTCCATCAATTAGGAATCTGATGCTGTCACTAAACACATTCCTTAAATTGTAGCCATTTGTTGAGTCTTTTTTTTTCTGTCTAATCCGCATATATATCACCATTGCCCTTGATTTTCTTGACTGTATATCTCTTAAATGTCAACATATACACGTGTGATGTAGTTTACGAAGCTTTTTCATTGCCGAGAACCTCGATCAGAGAGTAAAAAAGGCGTAAGGTTCACAATGGTGTAAAATTAAAATGGGACATACCGGGCTAGAATTCGAGTTACAGGAACAAGGGCCAAACCAACCACCCAAGAATGGAATCGTCGAGCGAAAACACTTGACAACCTCCTAGAAGCAGCTTTTCTTGCCACCAGACCTTTCTCCATCAATTAGGAATCTGATGCCGTCACTAAAAACATTCCTTAAATTGTAGCCATTTGTTTAGTGTTTTTTTTTTGTGTCTAATCCGCACATATATCACCGTTGCCCTTGATTTTCTGGACTGTATATCTCTTAAATGTCAACTTATACACGTGTGATTTAGTTTTCGAAGATTCTTCAATGCCGAGAACCTCGATTAGAGAGTAAAAAAGGCGTAAGGTTCACAAACGTATAAAATTAAAATGGGATATAACGGGCTAGGATTCGAGTTACAGGAACAAGGGCCAAACCAACCACCCAAAAAAGGAATCGTTGAGCGAAAACACTTGACAACCTCCTAGAAGCAGCTTTACTTGCCACTAGACCTTTCTGCATCAATTAGGAATTTGATGTCGTCACTAAACACATTCCTTAAATTGTAGCCATTTGTTTAGTGTTTTTTTTGGTGTCGAATCCGCATATATATCACCATTGCTCTTGATTTTCTTGACTGTATATCTCTTAAATGTCACCATATACACGTGTGATTTAGTTTACGAAGAATTTTCCATGCCGAGAACCTCGATCAGAGAGTAAAAAAGTTGTAAGGCTCACAATGGTGTAAAATTAAAATGGGATATCCGGGCTTGGATTCGAGTTACAGGAACAAGGGCCAAACCAACCACCCAAGAATGGAATCGTCGAGCGAAAACACTTGACAACCTCCTAGAAGAAGCTTTACTTGCCACTAGACCTTTCTGCATCAATTAGGAATTTGATGTCGTCAATAAACACATTCCTTAAATTGTAGGTATTTGTTGAGTGTTTTTTTAGTGTCGAATCCGCATATATATCACTAGTGCCCTAGATTTTCTTGATTGTATATCTCTTAAATGTCAACATATACACGTGTGATTTAGTTTACCAAGATTTTTCAATGCCGAGAACCTCGATCAGAGAGTAAAAAAGCCGTAAGGTTCACAATGGTGTAAAATTAAAATAGGATATACCGGGCTAGAATTCGAGTAACAGGAACAAGGGCCAAACCAACCACCCAAGAATGGAATCGTCGAGCGAAAACACTTGATAACCACCTAGAAGCAGCTTTTCTTGCCACCAGACCTTTCTCCATCAATTAGGAATCTGATGCCGTCACTAAACACATTCCTTAAATTGTATCCATTTGTTGAGTGTTTTTTCTTTGGTGTCTAATCCGCATATATATCACCATTGCCCTTGATTTTTCTTGACTGTATATCTCTTAAATGTCAACAGATACACGTGTTATTTAGTTTACCAAGATTTTTCAATGCCGGGAACCTCGAGCAGAGAGTAAAAAAGGCGTAAGGTTCACAATGGTGTAAAATTAAAATGGGATATACCGGGCTAGGATTCGAGTTACAGGAACAAGGGCCAAACCAACCACCCTAGAATAGAATCGTCGAGCGAAAACACTTGACAACCTCCTAGAAGCAGCTTTTCCTACCACCAGACCTTTCTCCATCAATTAGGAATCTAATGTCGTCACTAAACACATTCCTTAAATTGTAGCCATTTGTTGAGTGTTTTTTTGTGTGTCTAATCCGCATATATATCACCATTGTCCTTGATTTTCTTGACTGTATATCTCTTAAATGTCAACATATACACATGTGATTTAGTATATGAAGATTTTTCAATGCCGAGAACCTCGATCAGAGAGTAAAAAAAGGCGTAAGGTTCACAATGATGTAAAATTAAAATGGGATATACCGGGCTAGGATTCGAGTTACAGGAACAAGGGCCAAACCAACCACCCAAGAATGGAATCGTCTAGCGAAAACACTTGACATCCTCCTAGAAGCAACTTTTCTTGCCACCAGACCTTTCTCCATCAATTAGGAATCTGATGCTGTCGCTAAACACATTCCTTAAATTGTAGCCATTTGTTGAGTCTTTTTTTTTCTGTCTAATCCGCATATATATCACCATTGCCCTTGATTTTCTTGACTGTATATCTCTTAAATGTCAACATATACACGTGTGATGTAGTTTACGAAGCTTTTTCATTGCCGAGAACCTCGATCAGAGAGTAAAAAAGGCGTAAGGTTCACAATGGTGTAAAATTAAAATGGGACATACCGGGCTAGAATTCGAGTTACAGGAACAAGGGCCAAACCAACCACCCAAGAATGGAATCGTCGAGCGAAAACACTTGACAACCTCCTAGAAGCAGCTTTTCTTGCCACCAGACCTTTCTCCATCAATTAGGAATCTGATGCCATCACTAAAAACATTCCTTAAATTGTAGCCATTTGTTTAGTGTTTTTTTTTGTGTCTAATCCGCACATATATCACCGTTGCCCTTGATTTTCTGGACTGTATATCTCTTAAATGTCAACTTATACACGTGTGATTTAGTTTTCGAAGATTTTTCAATGCCGAGAACCTCGATTAGAGAGTAAAAAAGGCGTAAGGTTCACAAACGTATAAAATTAAAATGGGATATAACGGGCTAGGATTCGAGTTACAGGAACAAGGGCCAAACCAACCACCCAAAAAAGGAATCGTTGAGCGAAAACACTTGACAACCTCCTAGAAGCAGCTTTACTTGCCACTAGACCTTTCTGCATCAATTAGGAATTTGATGTCGTCACTAAACACATTCCTTAAATTGTAGCCATTTGTTTAGTGTTTTTTTTGGTGTCGAATCCGCATATATATCACCATTGCTCTTGATTTTCTTGACTGTATATCTCTTAAATGTCACCATATACACGTGTGATTTAGTTTACGAAGATTTTTCAATGCCGAGAACCTCGATTAGAGAGTAAAAAAGGCGTAAGGTTCACAAACGTATAAAATTAAAATGGGATATAACGGGCTAGGATTCGAGTTACAGGAACAAGGGCCAAACCAACCACCCAAAAAAGGAATCGTTGAGCGAAAACACTTGACAACCTCCTAGAAGCAGCTTTACTTGCCACTAGACCTTTCTGCATCAATTAGGAATTTGATGTCGTCACTAAACACATTCCTTAAATTGTAGCCATTTGTTTAGTGTTTTTTTTGGTGTCGAATCCGCATATATATCACCATTGCTCTTGATTTTCTTGATTGTATATCTCTTAAATGTCAACATATACACGTGTGATTTAGTTTACCAAGATTTTTCAATGCCGAGAACCTCGATCAGAGAGTAAAAAAGCCGTAAGGTTCACAATGGTGTAAAATTAAAATAGGATATACCGGGCTAGAATTCGAGTTACAGGAACAAGGGCCAAACCAACCACCCAAGAACGGAATCGTCGAGCGAAAACACTTGATAACCTCCTAGAAGCAGCTTTTCTTGCCACCAGACCTTTCTCCATCAATTAGGAATCTGATGCCGTCACTAAACACATTCCTTAAATTGTATCCATTTGTTGAGTGTTTTTTTTTTGTGTCTAATCCGCATATGTATCACCATTGCCCATGATTTTCTTGACTGTATGTCTCTTAAATGTCAACATATACACGTGTGATTTAGTTTACGAAGATTTTTCAATGCCGAGAACCTCGAGCAGAGAGTAAAAAAGGCGTAAGGTTCAAAATGGTGTAAAATTAAAATGGGATATACCGGGCTAGGATTCGAGTTACAGGAACAAGGGCCAAACCAACCACCCAAGAATGGAATCGTCGAGCGAAAACACTTGACAACCTCCTAGAAGCAGCTTTTCTTACCACCAGACCTTTCTCCATCAATTAGGAATCTAATGCCGTCACTAAACACATTCCTTAAATTGTAGTGATTTGTTGAGTGTTTTTTTCTTTGGTGTCTAATCCGCATATATATCACCATTGCCCTTGATTTTTCTTGACTGTATATCTCTTAAATGTCAACAGATACACGTGTTATTTAGTTTACCAAGATTTTTCAATGCCGGGAACCTCGAGCAGAGAGTAAAAAAGGCGTAAGGTTCACAATGGTGTAAAATTAAAATGGGATATACCGGGCTAGGATTCGAGTTACAGGAACATGGGCCAAACCAACCACCCAAGAATAGAATCGTCGAGCGAAAACACTTGACAACCTCCTAGAAGCAGCTTTTCCTACCACCAGACCTTTCTCCATCAATTAGGAATCTAATGTCGTCACTAAACACATTCCTTAAATTGTAGCCATTTGTTGAGTGTTTTTTTGTGTGTCTAATCCGCATTTATATCACCATTGCCCTTGATTTTCTTGACTGTATATCTCTTAAATGTCAACATATACACATGTGATTTAGTATACGAAGATTTTTCAATGCCGAGAACCTCGATCAGAGAGTAAAAAAAGGCGTAAGGTTCACAATGATGTAAAATTAAAATGGGATATACCGGGCTAGGATTCGAGTTACAGGAACAAGGGCCAAACCAACCACCCAAGAATGGAATCGTCTAGCGAAAACACTTAACATCCTCCTAGAAGCAGCTTTTCTTGCCACCAGACCTTTCTCCATCAATTAGGAATCTGATGCTGTCACTAAACACATTCCTTAAATTGTAGCCATTTGTTGAGTCTTTTTTTCTGTCTAATCCGCATATATATCACCATTGCCCTTGATT
Organism: Helianthus tuberosus; assembly: GCA_030545235.1. Lineage (NCBI taxonomy): Eukaryota > Viridiplantae > Streptophyta > Magnoliopsida > Asterales > Asteraceae > Helianthus > Helianthus tuberosus. The sequence goes on along the minus strand of CM060437.1, from coordinate 23,449,992 downwards.
TTCTTGACTGTATATCTCTTAAATGTCAACATATACACGTGTGATGTAGTTTACGAAGCTTTTTCAATGCCGAGAACCTCGATCAGAGAGTAAAAAAGGCGTAAGGTTCACAATGGTGTAAAATTAAAATGGGACATACCGGGCTAGAATTCGAGTTACAGGAACAAGGGCCAAACCAACCACCCAAGAATGGAATCGTCGAGCGAAAACACTTGACAACCTCCTAGAAGCAGCTTTTCTTGCCACCAGACCTTTCTCCATCAATTAGGAATCTGATGCCGTCACTAAAAACATTCCTTAAATTGTAGCCATTTGTTTAGTGTTTTTTTTGTGTCTAATCCGCACATATATCACCGTTGCCCTTGATTTTCTGGACTGTATATCTCTTAAATGTCAACTTATACACGTGTGATTTAGTTTTCGAAGATTTTTCAATGCCGAGAACCTCGATTAGAGAGTAAAAAAGGCGTAAGGTTCACAAACGTATAAAATTAAAATGGGATATAACGGGCTAGGATTCGAGTTACAGGAACAAGGGCCAAACCAACCACCCAAAAAAGGAATCGTCGAGCGAAAACACTTGACAACCTCCTAGAAGCAGCTTTACTTGCCACTAGACCTTTCTGCATCAATAAGGAATTTGATGTCGTCACTAAACACATTCCTTAAATTGTAGCCATTTGTTTAGGGTTTTTTTTGGTGTCGAATCCGCATATATATCATCATTGCTCTTGATTTTCTTGACTGTATATCTCTTAAATGTCACCATATACACGTGTGATTTAGTTTACGAAGAATTTTCCATGCCGAGAACCTCGATCAGAGAGTAAAAAAGGTGTAAGGCTCACAATGGTGTAAAATTAAAATGGGATATCCGGGCTTGGATTCGAGTTACAGGAACAAGGGCCAAACCAACCACCCAAGAATGGAATCGTCGAGCGAAAACACTTGACAACCTCCTAGAAGAAGCTTTACTTGCCACTAGACCTTTCTGCATCAATTAGGAATTTGATGTCGTCACTAAACACATTCCTTAAATTGTAGGTATTTGTTGAGTGTTTTTTTAGTGTCGAATCCGCATATATATCACCAGTGCTATAGATTTTCTTGATTGTATATCTCTTAAATGTCAACATATACACGTGTGATTTAGTTTACCAAGATTTTTCAATGCCGAGAACCTCGATCAGAGAGTAAAAAAGCCGTAAGGTTCACAATGGTGTAAAATTAAAATAGGATATACCGGGCTAGAATTCGAGTTACAGGGAACAAGGGCCAAACCAACCACCCAAGAATGGAATCGTCGAGCGAAAACACTTGATAACCTCCTAGAAGCAGCTTTTCTTGCCACCAGACCTTTCTCCATTAATTAGGAATCTGATGCCGTCACTAAACACGTTCCTTAAATTGTATCCATTTGTTGAGTGTTTTTTTTTTGTGTCTAATCCGCATATGTATCACCATTGCCCATGATTTTCTTGACTGTATGTCTCTTAAATGTCAACATATACACGTGTGATTTAGTTTACGAAGATTTTTCAATGCCGAGAACCTCGAGCAGAGAGTAAAAAAGGCGTAAGGTTCAAAATGGTGTAAAATTAAAATGGGATATACCGGGCTAGGATTCGAGTTACAGGAACAAGGGCCAAACCAACCACCCAAGAATGGAATCGTCGAGCGAAAACACTTGACAACCTCCTAGAAGCAGCTTTTCTTACCACCAGACCTTTCTCCATCAATTAGGAATCTGATGCCGTCACTAAACACATTCCTTAAATTGTAGCCATTTGTTGAGTGTTTTTTGTTTGGTGTCTAATCCGCATATATATCACCATTGCCCTTGATTTTCTTTACTGTATATCTCTTAAATGTCAACATATACACGTGTGATTTAGTTTACGAAGATTTTTCAATGCCGAGAACCTTGATCAGAGAGTAAAAAAGGCGTAAGGTTAACAATGGTGTAAAATTAAAATGGGATATACCGGGCGAGGATTCGAGTTACAGGGACAAGGGCCAAACCAACCACCCAAGAATGGAATCGTCGAGCGAAAACACTTGACAACCTCCTAGAAGCAGCTTTTCTTGCCACCACCAGACCTTTCTCCATTAATTAGGAATCTGATCCCGTCACTAAACACATTCCTTAAATTATGGTCATTTGTTGAGTGTTTTTTTGGTATCTAATCCGCATATATATCACCGTTGCCCTTGATTTTCTCGACTGTATATCTCTTGAATGTCAACATATACACGTGTGATGTAGTTTACGAAGCTTTTTCAATGCCGAGAACCTCGATCAGAGAGTAAAAAAGGCGTAAGGTTCACAATGGTGTAAAATTAAAATGGGACATACCGGGCTAGAATTCGAGTTACAGGAACAAGGGCCAAACCAACCACCCAAGAATGGAATCGTCGAGCGAAAACACTTGACAACCTCCTAGAAGCAGCTTTTCTTGCCACCAGACCATTCTCCATCAATTAGGAATCTGATGCCGTCACTAAAAACATTCCTTAAATTGTAGCCATTTGTTTAGTGTTTTTTTTGTGTCTAATCCGCACATATATCACCGTTGCCCTTGATTTTCTGGACTGTATATCTCTTAAATGTTAACTTATACACGTGTGATTTAGTTTTCGAAGATTTTTCAATGCCGAGAACCTCGATTAGAGAGTAAAAAAGGCGTAAGGTTCACAAACGTATAAAATTAAAATGGGATATAACGGGCTAGGATTCGAGTTACAGGAACAAGGGCCAAACCAACCACCCAAAAAAGGAATCGTCGAGCGAAAACACTTGACAACCTCCTAGAAGCAGCTTTACTTGCCACTAGACCTTTGTGCATCAATTTGGAATTTGATGTCGTCACTAAACACATTCCTTAAATTGTAGCCATTTGTTTAGTGTTTTTTTTGGTGTCGAATCCGCATATATATCACCATTGCTCTTGATTTTCTTGACTGTATATCTCTTAAATGTCACCATATACACGTGTGATTTAGTTTACGAAGAATTTTCCATGCCGAGAACCTCGATCAGAGAGTAAAAAAGGTGTAAGGCTCACAATGGTGTAAAATTAAAATGGGATATCCGGGCTTGGATTCGAGTTACAGGAATAAGGGCCAAACCAACCACCCAAGAATGGAATCGTCGAGCGAAAACACTTGACAACCTCCTAGAAGAAGCTTTACTTGCCACTAGACCTTTCTGCATCAATTAGGAATTTGATGTCGTCACTAAACACATTCCTTAAATTGTAGGTATTTGTTGAGTGTTTTTTTAGTGTCGAATCCGCATATATATCACCAGTGCCCTAGATTTTCTTGATTGTATATCTCTTAAATGTCAACATATACACGTGTGATTTAGTTTACCAAGATTTTTCAATGCCGAGAACCTCGACCAGAGAGTAAAAAAGCCGTAAGGTTCACAATGGTGTAAAATTAAAATAGGATATACCGGGCTAGAATTCGAGTTACAGGAACAAGGGCCAAACCAACCACCCAAGAATGGAATCGTCGAGCGAAAACACTTGATAACCTCCTAGAAGCAGCTTTTCTTGCCACCAGACCTTTCTCCATCAATTAGGAATCTGATGCCGTCACTAAACACATTCCTTAAATTGTATCCATTTGTTGAGTGTTTTTTTTGTGTCTAATCCGCATATGTATCACCATTGCCCATGATTTTCTTGACTGTATGTCTCTTAAATGTCAACATATACACGTGTGATTTAGTTTACGAAGATTTTTCAATGCCGAGAACCTCGAGCAGAGAGTAAAAAAGGCGTAAGGTTCAAAATGGTGTAAAATTAAAATGGGATATACCGGGCTAGGATTCGAGTTACAGGAACAAGGGCCAAACCAACCACCCAAGAATGGAATCGTCGAGCGAAAACACTTGACAACCTCCTAGAAGCAGCTTTTCTTAACACCAGACCTTTCTCCATCAATTAGGAATCTGATGCCGTCACTAAACACTTTCCTTAAATTGTAGTGATTTGTTGAGTGTTTTTTTCTTTGGTGTCTAATCCGCATATATATCACCATTGCCCTTGATTTTTCTTGACTGTATATCTCTTAAATGTCAACAGATACACGTGTTATTTAGTTTACCAAGATTTTTCAATGCCGGGAACCTCGAGCAGAGAGTAAAAAAGGCGTAAGGTTCACAATGGTGTAAAATTCAAATGGGATATACCGGGCTAAGATTCGAGTTACAGGAACAAGGGCCAAACCAACCACCCAAGAATAGAATCGCCGAGCGAAAACACTTGACAACCTCCTAGAAGCAGCTTTTCCTACCAACAGACCTTTCTCCATCAATTAGGAATCTAATGTCGTCACTAAACACATTCCTTAAATTGTAGCCATTTGTTGAGTGTTTTTTTGTGTGTCTAATCCGCATATATATCACCATTGTCCTTGATTTTCTTGACTGTATATCTCTTAAATGTCAACATATACACATGTGATTTAGTATACAAAGATTTTTCAATGCCGAGAACCTCGATCAGAGAGTAAAAAAAGGCGTAAGGTTCACAATGATGTAAAATTAAAATGGGATATACCGGGCTAGGATTCGAGTTACAGGAACAAGGGCCAAACCAACCACCCAAGAATGGAATCGTCTAGCGAAAACACTTGACATCCTCCTAGAAGCAGCTTTTCTTGCCACCAGACCTTTCTCCATCAATTAGGAATCTGATGCTGTCACTAAACACATTCCTTAAATTGTAGCCATTTGTTGAGTCTTTTTTTTGGTGTCTAATCCGCATATATATCACCATTGCCCTTGATTTTCTTGACTGTATATCTCTTAAATGTCAACATATACACGTGTGATGTAGTTTACGAAGCTTTTTCATTGCCGAGAACCTCGATCAGAGAGTAAAAAAGGCGTAAGGTTCACAATGGTGTAAAATTAAAATGGGACATACCGGGCTAGAATTCGAGTTACAGGAACAAGGGCCAAACCAACCACCCAAGAATGGAATCGTCGAGCGAAAACACTTGACAACCTCCTAGAAGCAGCTTTTCTTGCCACCAGACCATTCTCCGTCAATTAGGAATCTGATGCCGTCACTAAAAACATTCCTTAAATTGTAGCCATTTGTTTAGTGTTTTTTTTTTGTGTCTAATCCGCACATATATCACCGTTGCCCTTGATTTTCTGGACTGTATATCTCTTAAATGTCAACTTATACACGTGTGATTTAGTTTTCGAAGATTTTTCAATGCCGAGAACCTCGATTAGAGAGTAAAAAAGGCGTAAGGTTCACAAACGTATAAAATTAAAATGGGATAAAACGGGCTAGGATTCGAGTTACAGGAACAAGGGCCAAACCAACCACCCAAAAAAGGAATCGTCGAGCGAAAACACTTGACAACCTCCTAGAAGCAGCTTTACTTGCCACTAGACCTTTCTGCATCAATTAGGAATTTGATGTCGTCACTAAACACATTCCTTAAATTGTAGCCATTTGTTTAGTGTTTTTTTTGGTGTCGAATCCTCATATATATCACCATTGCTCTTGATTTTCTTGACTGTATATCTCTTAAATGTCACCATATACACGTGTGATTTAGTTTACGAAGAATTTTCCATGCCGAGAACCTCGATCAGAGAGTAAAAAAGCCGTAAGGTTCACAATGGTGTAAAATTAAAATAGGATATACCGGGCTAGAATTCGAGTTACAGGAACAAGGGCCAAACCAACCACCCAAGAATGGAATCGTCGAGCGAAAACACTTGATAACCTCCTAGAAGCAGATTTTCTTGCCACCAGACCTTTCTCCATCAATTAGGAATCTGATGCCGTCACTAAACACATTCCTTAAATTGTATCCATTTGTTGAGTGTTTTTTTTGTGTCTAATCCGCATATGTATCACCATTGCCCATGATTTTCTTGACTGTATGTCTCTTAAATGTCAACATATACACGTGTGATTTAGTTTACGAAGATTTTTCAATGCCAAGAACCTCGAGCAGAGAGTAAAAAAGGCGTAAGGTTCAAAATGGTGTAAAATTAAAATGGGATATACCGGGCTAGGATTCGAGTTACAGGAACAAGGGCCAAACCAACCACCCAAGAATGGAATCGTCGAGCGAAAACACTTGACAACCTCCTAGAAGCAGCTTTTCTTACCACCAGACCTTTCTCCATCAATTAGGAATCTGATGCCGTCACTAAACACATTCCTTAAATTGTAGTGATTTGTTGAGTGTTTTTTTCTTTGGTGTCTAATCCGCATATATATCACCATTGCCCTTGATTTTTCTTGACTGTATATCTCTTAAATGTCAACAGATACACGTGTTATTTAGTTTACCAAGATTTTTCAATGCCGGGAACCTCGAGCAGAGAGTAAAAAAGGCGTAAGTTTCACAATGGTGTAAAATTAAAATGGGATATACCGGGCTAGGATTCGAGTTACAGGAACAAGGGCCAAACCAACCACCCAAGAATAGAATCGCCGAGCGAAAACACTTGACAATCTCCTAGAAGCAGCTTTTCCTTCCACCAGACCTTTCTCCATCAATTAGGAATCTAATGTCTTCACTGAACACATTCCTTAAATTGTAGCCATTTGTTGAGTGTTTTTTGTGTGTCTAATCCGCATATATATCACCATTGCCTTTGATTTTCTTGACTGTATATCTCTTAAATGTCAACATATACACATGTGATTTAGTATACGAAGATTTTTCAATGCCGAGAACCTCGATCAGAGAGTAAAAATAGGCGTAAGGTTCACAATGATGTAAAATTAAAATCGGATATACCGGGCTAGGATTCGAGTTACAGGAACAAGGGCCAAACCAACCACCCAAGAATGGAATCGTCTAGCGAAAACACTTGACATCCTCCTAGAAGCAGCTTTTCTTGCCACCAGACCTTTCTCCATCAAGTAGGAATCTGATGCCGTCACTAAACACATTCCTTAAATTGTAGGCATTTGTTGGGTGTTTTTTTTTTCTGTCTAATCCTCATATATATCACCATTGCCCTTGATTTTCTTGACTGCATATCTCTGAAATGTCAACATATACACGTGTGATTTAGTTTACGAAGATTTTTCATTGCCGAGAACCTCGATCAGAGAGTAAAAAGGACGTAAGGTTCACAATGGTGTAAAATTAAAATGGGATATACCGGGCTAGGATTCGAGTTACAGGAACAAGGGCCAAACCAACCACCCAAGAATGGAATCGTCGAGCGAAAACACTTGACAACCTCCTAGAAGCAGCTTTTCTTGCCACCAGACCTTTCTCCATCAATTAGAAATTTGATGCCGTCACTAAACACATTACTTAAAGTGTAGCCATTTGCTGGGTGTTTTTTTTTGTCTAATCCGCATATATATCACCATTGCCCTTGATTTTCTTGACTGCATATCTCTTAAATGTCAACATATACACGTGTGATTTAGTTTACGAAAATTTTTCAATGCCGAGAACCTCGATCAGAGAGTAAAAAAGACGTAAGGTTCACAATGGTGTAAAATTAAAATGGGATATACCGGGCTAGGATTCGAGTTACAGGAACAAGGTCCAAACCAACCACCCAAAAATGGAATCGTCGAGCAGAAACACTTGACAACCTCCTAGAAGCAGCTTTTCTTGCCACCAGACCTTTCTCCATCAATTAGAAATTTGATGCCGTCATAAACACATTCCTTAAATTGTAGCCAATTGTTGAGTGTTTTGTTTTTGTGTCTAATCCGCATATATATCACCATTGCCCTTGATTTTCTTGACTGTATATCTCTTAAATGTCAACATATACACGTGTGATTTAGTTTACGAAGATTTTTCAATGCCGAGAAACACGATCAGAGACTAAAAAAGGCGTAAGGTTCACAATGGTGTAAAATTAAAATGGGATATACCGGGCTAGGATTCGAGTTACAGGAACAAGGGCCAAACCAACCACCCAAGAATGGAATCGTCAAGCGAAAACACTTGACAACCTCCTAGAAGCAGCTTTTCTTGCCACCAGACCTTTCTCCATCAATTAGGAATCTGATGTCGTCACTAAACACATTCCTTAAATTGTAGCCATTTGTTGAGTGTTTTTTTTTGTGTCTAATCCGCACATATATCACCAATGCCCTAGATTTTCTTGACTGTATATCTCTTAAATGTCAACTTATACACGTGTGATTTAGTTTACGAATATTTTTCAATGCCGAGAACCTCGATCAGAGAGTAAAAAAGGCGTAAGGTTCACAATGGTGTAAAATTAAAATGGGATATAACAGGCTAGGATTCGAGTTACAGGAACAAGGGCCAAACCAACCACCCAAGAATGGAATCATCGAGCGAAAACACTTGACAACCTCCTAGAAGCAGCTTTACTTGCCACTAGACCTTTCTCCGTCAATTAGGAATTTGATGCCCTCACTAAACACATTACTTAAAGTGTAGCCATTTGTTGAGTGTTTTTTTTAGTGTCTAATCCGCATATATATAACCAGTGCCCTTAATTTTCTTGATCGTATATCTCTTAAATGTCAACATATACACGTGTGATTTAGTTTACCACGATTTTTCAATGCCGAGAACCTCGATCAGAGAGTAAAAAAGTCGTAAGGTTCACAATGGTGTAAAATTAAAATAAGATATACCGGGCTAGAATTCGAGTTACAGAAACTAGGGCCAAACCAACCACCCAAGAATGGAATCGTCGAGCGAAAACACTTGACAACCTCCTAGAAGCAGCGTTTCTTGCCACCGGACCTTTCTCCATCAATTAGGAATCTGATGCCGTCACTAAACACATTCCTTAAATTGTATCCATTTGTTAAGTGTTCTTTTTGGTGTCTAATCTGCATATATATCACCATTGCCCTTGATTTTCTTGACTGTATATTTCTTTAATGTCAACATATACAGGTGTGATTTAGTTTACGAAGATTTTTCAATGCCGAGTGATGTGTGTAAAATGCAACATATAAATTACATCAAATGAGGCATAAAACTAACCCTTTTTTAGTACTAATATTGGAAAAAGAGTGTTTTTGTCTTCCTTTTGTATTTTCAGGATTAAATGAGCTCAAAAACGCAAAAGAAGCAAAAAGACAGCTAAATCCAACATAAATACAAGAAAAGGAACATTAGTGGACTGCCCGAACCCTCAACGGCACCTTCCAAAGCAAAATAGAGAAAACAGAAGGCTGAACACGCCCCGTGCTCAGCCAGCACGAGGCCGTGCCCAAGAAGCAGCAGAAAAGACAAACCTATAGAAGCTTCTATTGCCCATCACGGGGCCGTGCTCAGCGGACACGGGGGCGTGTCGAAAGTACAGCAGGCGCATTTATTGTAATTGCGAATTACAATTAATGAGGAGAGAGAGTGTCAGACGGACACGGGGCCGTGCCCAGCGGACACGGGGCCGTGTCCAGCTCTCTGTTCAGCCTATAAATAGGAGTGCTTGGATTCATTTCATCTCATCCCTTGGCACACCACCTCTCTCACACTTCATCCACCACCCACCACCATCACAACACCATCATCCACCACCATCATCCATTGTCCATCGTAGAGTGTGTGAGTCGTCTCGGGATCCAAGATTGATCGTAAGAGTTCTTGACAATCAAGGCCATGTTTGCCTAAGTCTCTTACATCACTTGGTGAAGACAAAGTGTCTAGTATAATACTTTTTATTTCTAATCTTTTGCACTTTTTATTTGGTTTTGTATTAATGACTTTAATAACTAGTTACTTATGTTGAAGGTGATCTTTCCTTATCGTTTGTCCGTGGTGTCTTGGCATTATTTTACTGTCTATATAAAATAAAGGATTTTCACCATTCATATCTCCACGGTCTATATGGAGGTATGTTGGCTACCTGGTAGGGGGTTAAGGGAACGGTTTGGTAAAGGTCTTGCCATTGTTCAGCGTTTAGAGGTCCTGCAATGGACCTGGGTCAAATTTAGTAGGACCTCCTTCAATATTTCACGGTATTGGATGGCGGGGGTCCAAACTCTTTGATCCCCTCATAAGTTAACTACTATTAATACTATAACCCGGCTATTTAGGACTGTATCCCTGCTGACTCAGACTACTTAGTCGAGGGTAACGTCACCGCCAAAAGCGGGGCCTACCACAATACTGCATTAATAACTTAATTCATTATCTTCCAATAATCCACCCCTTTAGGATTGTATCCCTGCTGACTCAAACTACTGGGGTGAGGGTAACGTCACCTTCAAAAGAGGGGCCTACTACAATAACTAAGATAATCTCTTAATTATGTGCAAAAGTGCGGAAATAATCAAAGGTTATATTAGATACGAGTCGGAACCAAGTGATTCATCTTGTCTATCTGTTTTTATTTTCAGCATTTTAGTTAGTTTTATTTTTCTTAGTTTAAAACATTTTTCTAAAAACTTTTGTTTTGGTTAGACGTTGAGGATAAACCGGTATTAAAAGCTCTTGTGTCCTTGGACGACCTCGGTATCTTACCAACGCTATACTACGCTCAACGATGGGTGCACTTGCCCATATGTGTGTTTAGTGTTAGTAAAATATCGTGTTTTATAAATTTAAAACTTGGCTAAAATAAGTGTTAAAAATGGCTTAAAATATACACCTAAAATATATAACACTTCGCATGCATCAAGTTTTTGGCGCCGCTGCCGGGGACACAAGGATTTTAAGAAAGTTAGGAATCAACGGCCTAATCATCTTTTATTTTTCTTTTTATTTTTTTCAGGATTTTCTTAGTTTTTCAGCTTCTGCAGCGCTCAGCACGGGCCGTGCCCGGTAAGACACGGGCCGTGCCCAGCAATCATCACTGGCAGTTTTTATTTTCTGAGTTACAGAGAGCTGAACACGGGGCCGTGTCGGTGCAACACGGGGTCGTGTCCAACTCCCAGTAACAGGGATCCAGAAATCAATTACTGCGCCTCTGAACACGGGCCGTGTTCATTGAGCACGGGGCCGTGGTGAACATTCTGACCAGCGTTCTTTTCTGTTTTTGTTGCAGGACTTGGAACCCAGGCGCCACATTTGAACATCCTACGTAGTGCATGAGCTCCAGTTCTAGTAGAGACATAAAAGAACCCCTAGAAGAACCCGAGCGCTTTCTCAGAAAAAGACTAAAAGCTAAAAATCAAGAGAAAGCTTCGGGGGACCCACTTCCAATGGCGGACCAACGCACCCTCATGGATTACCTACGGCCTACCGTAGGCAATCTTGGCGCCGCTATCAATGCCCCGAATGTCGAGGCCAACAACTTCGAACTTCGGCCGCATTTGATACAAATGCTCCAAAACTCCGCAACCTTCCACGGGCTTGCGGACGAGGATCCCCATCTACATATTACTAACTTCTTAGAAATATGTGATACCTTTCGGATCAATGGAGCATCCAACGACGCCATCTGCCTTCGTATGTTTCCTTTTTCACTAAAAGACCGAGCTAAGGCTTGGCTTAACACCCTCCCAGCTGGTTCGGTAAACACCTGGGATGTACTCGCCCAAAATTTTTTATATAAGTATTTCCCTCCTGCTAAAACGGCTAAATTAATGACTGAAATTAATACATACTCACAAGAGGATGGGGAATCCTTATATGAAACTTGGGAAAGGTTCAAGGAGCTTCTAAGAAAGTGTCCTCACCATGGTCTAGCGGTATGGCAACAAGTATCCACTTTCTACAATGTATTGTTGCCACACACAAGACAAACACTTGATTCAAGCTCCGGGGGACTCTTAGGTAATCGTCGCCCAAACGAAATATATAACCAAATTGAGGAAATTGCTCAAACCAATTTTCAATGGCACACTCCCCGGGGTAATAAATCTATTGCCCCGGGCGCCCATAAGGTTGATGAAAGCACCTCTTTACAAGCCCAAATCGAGGCCCTCTCTTCAAAAATCAAAAGGCTAGAAATGACAAAAACGGCCTCGGTTATGGCTTGTGAAGGGTGTGGTGGGTCACATGAAAATTGGAGTTGTATGAAAGAATTAGATGAACAAACTGAAACGGTAAACTACTTGGATAATAGACCTAGGCCGTCGGGTCCTCCAACGGGTACCTACAACCAAGGATGGCGTAACCACCCAAACCTTGGTTGGAGAGATCCCGGCAATAGTAGTAACCAACAAAACCAAAGAACTAATTTTCAACAACCGCAAAATTTTTCTCAACAACAAGGTGGAAGAGAAAGGCTTGAAGATACGGTATCTCGCCTCATCTCTGACACTGAAAAGAAAAACTCGGATCGATTCCAACAATTGGAATCAAATTTTAGAAATCAACAAGCTAGCATTCAGAACGTTGAAAAACAATTAAATCAACTAGCTCAAAATTTCTCCGAGAGACCACAAGGCGCGTTACCTAGTAATACCGAAACGAACCCAAAGGCACAAGTACATCTCATCACCTTAAGAAATCGAACCGTGGGTCCCGAGGATGCTCCATTGCCACCAAATGAAAGAAGCCATTCTAGCCAGCCTATAACTCCTCCTGCGCCAGAAAAGGCTTCTATACCAAATCAAGAGCCCACCAAGACTCCTCCAATTCCGTACCCCGGTAGGTTAAATCGTCAAAAGACCGATGAGCAATTCGTAAAGTTCGAAAGTTTACTAAAACAATTGCATGTTAATATTCCTTTTATGGAGGTCCTTACCCAAATGCCTAAATATGCAAAATTCATGAGGGATTTCCTCACTCACAAAAGGAAAATTGAATCATTGCAATTAGTTAACTTAGGCGAAGAATGCTCAGCACTAGTACTCAACAAACTTCCACAAAAGAAAATCGACCCCGGGAGCTTCACAATCCCTTGCTCGATTGGGGAGTCCCCCGTCCGAAATGCTTTAGCTGATCTTGGGGCTAGCATCAACCTCATGCCCACCTCAATGTTCAAGCGACTCGGCCTAGGAACAACAAGCCCTACAAAGATGAGCATACAACTCGCCGACAGGTCCGTCAAATTCCCACATGGTGTCGCCGAAAATTTGTTAGTCAAGGTCGACAAATTCGTCTTTCCAACCGACTTTGTCATCCTAGACATGGAAGAAGACACCGAGGTCCCTCTCATCCTCGGGAGGCCATTTCTAGCCACCGCTCAAGCAGTGGTGGATATGAATGACGGAACTCTAACATTGAAGTTTGGGGATGAGGAAGTGAAATTTGAATGTGGAAAGCGAGTAGAGGAAGAAGATCCGGTCAACTACATGAAGGTCATAGACTCAAGTTTGGATGATGCTCTCCGACGGTGTAACATGGGATGCAACACATCCCACTTGGGTAACATATGACCAGGCTTTGGGTCTAGCCAAGGACCCTTATAAACGTGGCGCACCATGGAGGCAATCCACGGAACTATCCTTAGTTTAATTTAGATTAGTTTTTATGTTTTCTAGTTAGTTTAATTTTCAGGAATAAAACACACTCATAGTGGTCAAGGATGAAAAGGGGAACGAGAAAAATGATCCCATGCACAAGAACGAGGCAGCCCGACAATTTTCTCCATTTCAGAAGGTTCAACATGGGCCGTGCCCAACCAACACGGCCCCGTGTCGAACCATCTGCAGAAAACGCCCAGTACAGGTAACTGGACACGGGCCGTGTTCACCCAACACGCCCCCGTGTCCAGACTTCTGTTTCTCTTATTTCAATTTTGTTACTGGCACTTGAACACGGGGCCGTGCCCGGATAACACGGGGCCGTGTTCAGTGCCCAGTAACACAAATTTTTGCTTTTTTTTAAACACTATTTTACACATCTAATCAACCTAAAAATTTATTTTTGGGACACATTGAGGACAATGTGTAATTTAAGTGTGGGGGGGATGCTAAAACCTTGAATTTTGCAAGTCCTAAATACAAGCCTTACACAAAACTCTATTGGAACCGCTAATCACCCCAAATTTTTTCAAAAATTTCATTTTTTTTACTTGTCTAGGTTTAACTCGGGAAATTCAAGTTCTCAAAAAGGTTATATTTTTACAAATTTACAACCGATAACGTAGTGATAAAAAGAACCAACATAAGAAAATTATGAAAAGGCATGACAAACTTATTTAAAATTTGATTATATATACTTGATCACATAAAAACCCATTCCCACAAAAGTGAGTTTTGAGCCTTTATTGAGCACACAATTTCATATCATTTGACTAAATGCTCATTTTTCGTTTCTTGTGTGAATAGCTGCTTGGTTCTTACGACTCTAGAACTTGCCATGACAATACATTCCCGGTCCTTATCAACTTAAACCCGAGTAAGTAAATGATGGAGGCATTAGGACTAACCCTTTTTCATTTCTACACCATTATTTTTCTTTTTCTTTTACCACCTACCCAAAAATCCCCCTAGTTAGCCCCTTTGAGCTTAAACCTTTTCGTTTCATCACCCAAACAAAAAAACCCTTTCACCCACCAAAACCTTTTTCATTTTTAACCCTTTATTTTAGTAACAAGTTCGGTTCTTCGTGAAAAAAAAAATATTTATAATGAAGCAAAAAGAAAATAAACAAACAAAGTAATCAAAAATAACTTTGTTTGAATAAAAGCTTCATTAAAAATAAAAAGTTACAAAAATACGAAAACCGACACTTGTTACGCTTTTAGCCCTTTTTCTACTAACCACTAACCCAACCACCTACCTTTAACCCTAGCCAACCCTTAACCCACAAAGTCCTCTTGATATCTACAAAGGTATAAAAGTTAAAAAGGAGGAGGATTGATTTCTTGGCAAGCCTATGGTAGGAATAAGTTCCGTGCCGCTCTCGAGTGATTCACTAAAAATACACCTTCGGCCGAGTGTGAGTGATTTCCCCGCGAGGTATGTGAACTTGTATATAAATAGAATTTTAAAAAAGGCATGTTATGCCCAAATAAGTAATTTCTTTTATGAACAGTTCTAAATAAATCATTACGAATAAGAGTGTAAATAAATAAAAATAAAACCCAAAAAGATCTTGGAAATCCCGACACTCTATGACAAGCCCAAAACCTTCTCTTCTACCTATTCCATTTGGGAGTGTAAGCCACATATTAAAGAGTTTTGCTTGAGGACAAGCAAAAGTTCAAGTGTGGGGGTATTTGATGTGTGTAAAATGCAACATATAAATTACATCAAATGAGGCATAAAACTAACCCTTTTTTAGTACTAATATTGGAAAAAGAGTGTTTTTGTCTTCCTTTTGTATTTTCAGGATTAAATGAGCTCAAAAACGCAAAAGAAGCAAAAAGACAGCTAAATCCAACATAAATACAAGAAAAGGAACATTAGTGGACTGCCCGAACCCTCAACGGCACCTTCCAAAGCAAAATAGAGAAAACAGAAGGCTGAACACGCCCCGTGCTCAGCCAGCACGGGGCCGTGCCCAAGAAGCAGCAGAAAAGACAAACCTATAGAAGCTTCTATTGCCCATCACGGGGCCGTGCTCAGCGGACACGGGGGCGTGTCGAAAGTACAGCAGGCGCATTTATTGTAATTGCGAATTACAATTAATGAGGAGAGAGAGTGTCAGACGGACACGGGGCCGTGCCCAGCGGACACGGGGCCGTGCCCAGCGGACACGGGGCCGTGTCCAGCTCTCTGTTCAGCCTATAAATAGGAGTGCTTGGATTCATTTCATCTCATCCCTTGGCACACCACCTCTCTCACACTTCATCCACCACCCACCACCATCACAACACCATCATCCACCACCATCATCCATTGTCCATCGTAGAGTGTGTGAGTCGTCTCGGGATCCAAGATTGATCGTAAGAGTTCTTGACAATCAAGGCCATGTTTGCCTAAGTCTCTTACATCACTTGGTGAAGACAAAGTGTCTAGTATAATACTTTTTATTTCTAATCTTTTGCACTTTTTATTTGGTTTTGTATTAATGACTTTAATAACTAGTTACTTATGTTGAAGGTGATCTTTCCTTATCGTTTGTCCGTGGTGTCTTGGCATTATTTTACTGTCTATATAAAATAAAGGATTTTCACCATTCATATCTCCACGGTCTATATGGAGGTATGTTGGCTACCTGGTAGGGGGTTAAGGGAACGGTTTGGTAAAGGTCTTGCCATTGTTCAGCGTTTAGAGGTCCTGCAATGGACCTGGGTCAAATTTAGTAGGACCTCCTTCAATATTTCACGGTATTGGATGGCGGGGGTCCAAACTCTTTGATCCCCTCATAAGTTAACTACTATTAATACTATAACCCGGCTATTTAGGACTGTATCCCTGCTGACTCAGACTACTTAGTCGAGGGTAACGTCACCGCCAAAAGCGGGGCCTACCACAATACTGCATTAATAACTTAATTCATTATCTTCCAATAATCCACCCCTTTAGGATTGTATCCCTGCTGACTCAAACTACTGGGGTGAGGGTAACGTCACCTTCAAAAGAGGGGCCTACTACAATAACTAAGATAATCTCTTAATTATGTGCAAAAGTGCGGAAATAATCAAAGGTTATATTAGATACGAGTCGGAACCAAGTGATTCATCTTGTCTATCTGTTTTTATTTTCAGCATTTTAGTTAGTTTTATTTTTCTTAGTTTAAAACATTTTTCTAAAAACTTTTGTTTTGGTTAGACGTTGAGGATAAACCGGTATTAAAAGCTCTTGTGTCCTTGGACGACCTCGGTATCTTACCAACGCTATACTACGCTCAACGATGGGTGCACTTGCCCATATGTGTGTTTAGTGTTAGTAAAATATCGTGTTTTATAAATTTAAAACTTGGCTAAAATAAGTGTTAAAAAGGGCTTAAAATATACACCTAAAATATATAACACTTCGCATGCATCACCGAGAACCTCGAGCAGAGAGTAAAAAAGGCGTAAGGTTTACAATGGTGTAAAATGAAAATGGGATATACCGGGCTAGGATTCGAGTTACAGGAAAAAAGGGCCAAGCCAACCACCCACGAATGGAATCGTCGAGTGAAAACACTTAACAACCTTCTAGAAGCAGCTTTTCTTACCACCAAACCTTTCTCCATCAATTAGGAATCTGATGACGTCACTAAACACATTCCTTAAATTGTAGTCATTTGTTGAGTTTTTTTTTTGGTGTCTAATCCGCATATATATCACCATTGCCCTTGATTTTCTTGACTGTATATCTTTTAAATGTCAACATATACACGTGTGATTTAGTTTACGAAGATTTTTCAATGCCGAGAACCTCGAGCAGAGAGTAAAAAAGGCGTAAGGTTCACGATGGTGTAAAATTAAAATGGGATATACCGGGCTAGGATTCGAGTTACAGGAAAAAGGGCCAAACCAACCACCCAAGAATGGAATCGTCAAGCGAAAACACTTGACAACCTCCTAGAAGCAGCTTTTCTTACCACCAGACCTTTCTCCATCAATTAGGAATCTGATGTCGTCACTAAACACATTCCTTAAATTGTAGCCATTTGTTGAGTGTTTAATTTTGGTGTCTAATCCTCATATAAATCACCATTGCCCTTGATTTTCTTGACTGTATATCTCTTAAATGTCAACATATAAACGTGTGATTTAGTTTACGAAGATTTTTCAATGCCGAGAACCTCGATCAGAGAGTAAAAAAGGCGTAAGGTTCACAATGGTGTAAAATTAAAATGAGATATACCGGGCTAGGATTCGAGTTACAGGAACAAGGGCCAAACCAACCACCCAAGAATGGAATCGTCTAGCAAAAACACTTGACATCCTCCTAGAAGCAGCTTTTTTGCCACCAGACCTTTCTCCATCAATTACGAATCTGATGCCGTCACCAAACACATTCCTTAAATTGTAGCCATTTGTTGAGTGTTTTTTTTTGTGTCTAATCCGCATATATATCACCATTGCCCTTAATTTTCTTGTCTGTATATCTCTTAAATGTCAACATATACACGTGTGATTTAGTTTACGAAGATTTTTCAATGCCGAGAACCTCGATCAGAGAGTAAAAAAGGCGTAAGGTTCATAATGGTGTAAAATTAAAATGAGATATACCGGGCTAGGATTCTAGTTAAAGGAACCAGAGCCAAACCAACCACCCGAGAATGGAATCATCGAGCGAAAACACTTGACAACCTCCTAGAAGCAGCTTTTCTTGCCACCAGATCTTTCTCCATCAATTAGGAATCTGATGCCGTCACTAAAAACATTCCTTAAATTGTAGCCATTTGTTTAGTGTTTTTTTTTTGTCTAATCCGCACATATATCACCATTGCCCTTGATTTTCTGGACTGTATATCTCTTAAATGTCAACTTATACACGTGTGATTTAGTTTTCGAAGATTTTTCAATGCCGAGAACCTCGATTAGAGAGTAAAAAAGGCGTAAGGTTCACAATGGTATAAAATTAAAATGGGATATAACGGGCTAGGATTCGAGTTACAGGAACAAGGGCCAAACCAACCACCCAAAAATGGAATCGTCGAGCGAAAACACTTGACAACCTCCTAGAAGCAGCTTTACTTGCCACTAGACCTTTCTGCATCAATTAGGAATTTGATGTCGTCACTAAACACATTCCTTAAATTGTAGCCATTTGTTTAGTGTTTTTTTTGGTGTCGGATCCGCATTTATATCACCATTGCTCTTGATTTTCTTGACTGTATATCTCTTAAATGTCACCATATACACGTGTGATTTAGTTTACGAAGATTTTTCAATGCCGAGAACCATGATCAGAGAGTAAAAAAGGCGTAAGGTTCACAATGGTGTAAAATTAAAATGGGATATACCGGGCTAGGATTCGAGTTACAGGAACAAGGGCCAAACCAACCACCCAAGAATGGAATCGTCAAGCGAAAACACTTGACAACCTCCTAGAAGCAGCTTTTCTTGCCACCAGACCTTTCTCCATCAATTAGGAATCTGATGTCGTCACTACACACATTCCTTAAATTGTAGCCATTTGTTGAGTGTTTTTTTTGTGTCTAATCCGCATATATATCACCATTGCCCTAGATTTTCTTGACTCTATATCTCTTAAATGTCAACTTATACACGTGTGATTTAGTTTACGAATATTTTTCAATGCCGAGAACCTCGATCAGAGAGTAAAAGAGCCGTAAGGTTCACAATGGTGTAAAATTAAAATATGATATACCGGGCTAGGATTCAAGTTACAGGAACAACGGCCAAACCAACCACCCAAGAAAGGAATCGTCAAGCAAAAACACTTGATAACCTCCTAGAAGCAGCTTTTCTTGCCACCAGACCTTTCTCCATCAATTAGGAATCTGATGCCGTCACTAAACACATTCCTTAAATTGTATCCATTTGTTGAGTGTTTTTTTTGTGTCTAATCCGCATATGTATCACCATTGCCCATGATTTTCTTGACTGTATGTCTCTTAAATGTCAACATATACACGTGTGATTTAGTTTACGAAGATTTTTCAATGCCGAGAACCTCAAGCAGAGAGTAAAAAAGGCGTAAGGTTCAAAATGGTGTAAAATTAAAATGGGATATACCGGGCTAGGATTCGAGTTACAGGAACAAGGGCCAAACCAACCACCCAAGAATGGAATCGTCGAGCGAAAACACTTGACAACCTCCTAGAAGCAGCTTTTCTTACCACCAGACCTTTCTCCATCAATTAGGAATCTGATGCCGTCACTAAACACATTCCTTAAATTGTAGTGATTTGTTGAGTGTTTTTTTCTTTGGTGTCTAATCCGCATATATATCACCATTGCCCTTGATTTTTCTTGACTGTATATCTCTTAAATGTTAACATATACACGTGTTATTTAGTTTACGAAGATTTTTCAATGCCGAGAACCTCGAGCAGAGAGTAAAAAAGGCGTAAGGTTCACAATGGTGTAAAATTAAAATGGGATATACCGGGCTAGGATTCGAGTTACAGGAACAAGGGCCAAACCAACCACCCAAGAATAGAATCGTCGAGCGAAAACACTTGACAACCACCTAGAAGCAGCTTTTCTTACCACCAGACCTTTCTCCATCAATTAGGAATCTAATGTCGTCACTAAACACATTCCTTAAATTGTAGCCATTTGTTGAGTGTTTTTTTTGTGTGTCTAATCCGCATATATATCACCATTGCCTTTGATTTTCTTGACTGTATATCTCTTAAATGTCAACATATACACGTGTGATTTAGTTTACGAAGATTTTTCAATGTCGAGAACCTCGATCAGAGAGTAAAAAAAGGCGTAAGGTTCACAATGATATAAAATTAAAATGGGATATACCGGGCTAGGATTCGAGTTACAGGAACAAGGGCCAAACCAACCACCCAAGAATGGAATCGTCTAGCGAAAACACTTGACATCCTCCTAGAAGCAGCTTTTCTTGCCACCAGACCTTTCTCCATTAAGTAGGAATCTGATGCCGTCACTAAACACATTCCTTAAATTGTAGCCATTTGCTGGGTGTTTTTTTTGTGTCTAATCCGCATATATATCACCATTGCCCTTGATTTTCTTGACTGCATATCTCTTAAATGTCAACATATACACGTGCGATTTAGTTTACGAAAATTTTTCAATGCCGAGAACCTCGATCAGAGAGTAAAAAAGACGTAAGGTTCACAATGGTGTAAAATTAAAATGGGATATACCGGGCTAGGATTCGAGTTACAGGAACAAGGGCCAAACCAACCACCCATGAATGGAATCGTCGAGCGAAAACACTTGACAACCTCCTAGAAGCAGCTTTTCTTACCACCAGACCTTTCTCCATCAATTAGGAATCTGATGCCGTCACTAAACACATTCCTTAAATTGTAGTGATTTGTTGAGTGTTTTTTTCTTTGGTGTCTAATCCGCATATATATCACCATTGCCCTTGATTTTTCTTGACTGTATATCTCTTAAATGTTAACATATACACGTGTTATTTAGTTTACGAAGATTTTTCAATGCCGAGAACCTCGAGCAGAGAGTAAAAAAGGCGTAAGGTTCACAATGGTGTAAAATTAAAATGGGATATACCGGGCTAGGATTCGAGTTACAGGAACAAGGGCCAAACCAACCACCCAAGAATAGAATCGTCGAGCGAAAACACTTGACAACCACCTAGAAGCAGCTTTTCCTACCACCAGACCTTTCTCCATCAATTAGGAATCTAATGTCGTCACTAAACACATTCCTTAAATTGTAGCCATTTGTTGAGTGTTTTTTTTGTGTGTCTAATCCGCATATATATCACCATTGCCTTTGATTTTCTTGACTGTATATCTCTTAAATGTCAACATATACACGTGTGATTTAGTTTACGAAGATTTTTCAATGTCGAGAACCTCGATCAGAGAGTAAAAAAAGGCGTAAGGTTCACAATGATATAAAATTAAAATGGGATATACCGGGCTAGGATTCGAGTTACAGGAACAAGGGCCAAACCAACCACCCAAGAATGGAATCGTCTAGCGAAAACACTTGACATCCTCCTAGAAGCAGCTTTTCTTGCCACCAGACCTTTCTCCATTAAGTAGGAATCTGATGCCGTCACTAAACACATTCCTTAAATTGTAGCCATTTGCTGGGTGTTTTTTTTGTGTCTAATCCGCATATATATCACCATTGCCCTTGATTTTCTTGACTGCATATCTCTTAAATGTCAACATATACACGTGCGATTTAGTTTACGAAAATTTTTCAATGCCGAGAACCTCGATCAGAGAGTAAAAAAGACGTAAGGTTCACAATGGTGTAAAATTAAAATGGGATATACCGGGCTAGGATTCGAGTTACAGGAACAAGGGCCAAACCAACCACCCAAGAATGGAATCGTCGAGCGAAAACACTTGACAACCTCCTAGAAGCAGCTTTTCTTACCACCAGACCTTTCTCCATCAATTAGGAATCTGATGCCGTCACTAAACACATTCCTTAAATTGTAGTGATTTGTTGAGTGTTTTTTTCTTTGGTGTCTAATCCGCATATATATCACCATTGCCCTTGATTTTTCTTGACTGTATATCTCTTAAATGTTAACATATACACGTGTTATTTAGTTTACGAAGATTTTTCAATGCCGAGAACCTCGAGCAGAGAGTAAAAAAGGCGTAAGGTTCACAATGGTGTAAAATTAAAATGGGATATACCGGGCTAGGATTCGAGTTACAGGAACAAGGGCCAAACCAACCACCCAAGAATAGAATCGTCGAGCGAAAACACTTGACAACCACCTAGAAGCAGCTTTTCCTACCACCAGACCTTTCTCCATCAATTAGGAATCTAATGTCGTCACTAAACACATTCCTTAAATTGTAGCCATTTGTTGAGTGTTTTTTTTGTGTGTCTAATCCGCATATATATCACCATTGCCTTTGATTTTCTTGACTGTATATCTCTTAAATGTCAACATATACACGTGTGATTTAGTTTACGAAGATTTTTCAATGTCGAGAACCTCGATCAGAGAGTAAAAAAAGGCGTAAGGTTCACAATGATATAAAATTAAAATGGGATATACCGGGCTAGGATTCGAGTTACAGGAACAAGGGCCAAACCAACCACCCAAGAATGGAATCGTCTAGCGAAAACACTTGACATCCTCCTAGAAGCAGCTTTTCTTGCCACCAGACCTTTCTCCATTAAGTAGGAATCTGATGCCGTCACTAAACACATTCCTTAAATTGTAGCCATTTGCTGGGTGTTTTTTTTGTGTCTAATCCGCATATATATCACCATTGCCCTTGATTTTCTTGACTGCATATCTCTTAAATGTCAACATATACACGTGCGATTTAGTTTACGAAAATTTTTCAATGCCGAGAACCTCGATCAGAGAGTAAAAAAGACGTAAGGTTCACAATGGTGTAAAATTAAAATGGGATATACCGGGCTAGGATTCGAGTTACAGGAACACGGTCCAAACCAACCACCCAAGAATGGAATCGTCGAGCGAAAACACTTGACAACCACCTAGAAGCAGCTTTTCTTGCCACCAGACCTTTCTCCATCAATTAGAAATTTGATGCCGTCATAAACACATTCTTTAAATTGTAGCCATTTGTTTAGTGTTTTTTTTTTGGTGTCTAATCCGCATATATATCACCATTGCCCTTGACTTTCTTGACTGTATATCTCTTAAATGTCAACATATACACGTGTGATTTAGTTTACGAAGATTTTTCAATGCCGAGAACCACGATCAGAGAGTAAAAAAGGCGTAAGGTTCACAATGGTGTAAAATTAAAATGGGATATACCGGGCTAGGATTCGAGTTACAGGAACAAGGGCCAAACCAACCACCCAAGAATGGAATCGTCAAGCGAAAACACTTGACAACCTCCTAGAAGCAGCTTTTCTTGCCACCAGACCTTTCTCCATCAATTAGGAATCTGATGTCGTCACTAAACACATTCCTTAAATTGTAGCCATTTGTTGAGTGTTTTTTTTGTGTCTAATCCGCATATATATCACTAATGCCCTAGATTTTCTTGACTGTATATCTCTTAAATGTCAACTTATACACGTGTGATTTAGTTTACGAATATTTTTCAATGCCGAGAACCTCGATCAGAGAGTAAAAAAGGCGTAAGGTTCACAATGGTGTAAAATTAAAATGGGATATAACAGGCTAGGATTCGAGTTACAGGAACAAGAGCCAAACCAACCACCCAAGAATGGAATCATCGAGCGAAAACACTTGACAACCTCCTAGAAGCAGCTTTACTTGCCACTAGACCTTTCTCCGTCAATTAGGAATTTGATGCCCTCACTAAACACATTACTTAAAGTGTAGCCATTTGTTGAGTGTTTTTTTTAGTGTCTAATCCACATATATATCACCAGTGCCCTTAATTTTCTTGATTGTATATCTCTTAAATGTCAACATATACACGTGTGATTTAGTTTACCACGATTTTTCAATGCCGAGAACCTCGATCAGAGAGTAAAAAAGTCGTAAGGTTCACAATGTTGTAAAATTAAAATAAGATATACCGGGCTAGAATTCGAGTTACAGAAACAAGGGCCAAACCAACCACCCAAGAATGGAATCGTCGAGCGAAAACACTTGACAACCTCCTAGAAGCAGCGTTTCTTGCCACCAGACCTTTCTCCATCAATTAGGAATCTGATGCCGTCACTAAACACATTCCTTAAATTGTATCCATTTGTTGAGTGTTCTTTTTGGTGTCTAATCTGCATATATATCACCATTGCCCTTGATTTTCTTGACTGTATATCTCTTAAATGTCAACATATACAGGTGTGATTTAGTTTACGAAGATTTTTCAATGCCGAGAACCTCGAGCAGAGAGTAAAAAATGCGTAAGGTTTACAATGGTGTAAAATTAAAATGGGATATACCGGGCTAGGATTCGAGTTACAGGAACAAGGGCCAAACCAACCACCCAAGAATGGAATAGTCAAGCGAAAACACTTGACAACCTCCTAGAAGCAGCTTTTCTTGCCACCAGACCTTTCTCCATCAATTAGGAATCTGATGTCGTCACTAAACACATTCCTTAAATTGTAGCCATTTGTTGAGTGTTTTTTTTGGTGTCTAATCCGCATATAAATCACCATTGCCCTTGATTTTCTTGACTGTATATCTCTTAAATGTCAACATATAAACGTGTGATTTAGTTTACGAAGATTTTTCAATGCCGAGAACCTCGATCAGCGAGTAAAAAAGGCGTAAGGTTCACAATGGTGTAAAATTAAAATGAGATATACCGGGCTAGGATTCGAGTTACAGGAACAAGGGCCAAACTAACCACCCAAGAATGGAATCGTCTAGCGAAAACACTTGACATCGTCCTAGAAGCAGCTTTTTTGCCACCAGACCTTTCTCCATCAATTAGGAATCTGATGTCGTCACCAAACACATTCCTTAAATTGTAGCCATTTGTTGAGTGTTTTTTTTTTGTGTCTAATCCGCATATATATCACCATTGCCCTTGATTTTCTTGACTGTATATCTCTTAAATGTCAACATATACACGTGTGATTTAGTTTACGAAGATTTTTCAATGCCAAGAACCTCGATCAGAGAGTAAAAAAGGCGTATGGTTCACAATGGTGTAAAATTAAAATAGGATATACCGGGCTTGGATCCGAGTTACAGGAACAATGGCCAAACCAACCACCCAAGAATGGAATCGTCGAGCGAAAACACTTGACAACCTCCTAGAAGCAGCTTTTCTTGCCACCAGACCTTTCTCCATCAATTAGGAATCTGATGCCGTCACTAAACACATTCCTTAAATTGGAGCCATTTGTTGAGTGTTTTTTTTTTGTGTCTAATTCGCATATATATCACCATTTCCCTTGATTTTCTTGACTGTATATTTCTTAAATGTCAACATATACATGTGTGATTTAGTTTACGAAGATTTTTCAATGCCGAGAACCACGATAAGAGAGTAAAAAAGGCGTAAGGTTCATAATGAGGTAAAATTAAAATGGGATATACCGGGCTAGGATTCGAGTTACAGGAACAAGGGCCAATCCAACCACCCAAGTATTGAATCGTCGAGCGAAAACACTTGACAACCTACTAGAAGCAGCTTTTCTTGCCACCAGACCTTTCTCAATCTATTAGGAATCTGATGCCGTCACTAAACACATTCCTTAATTTGTAGCCATTTGTTGTGTGTTTTTTTTGTTTCTAATCCGCATATATATCATCATTTCCCTTGATTTTCTTTACTGTATATCTCTTAAATGTCAACATATACACGTTTGATTTAGTTTACGAAGATTTTTCAATGCCGAGAACCTCGATCAGAGAGTAAAAAAGGCGTATGGTTCACAATGGTGTAAAATTAAAATAGGATATCCCGGGCTTGGATCCGAGTTACAGGAACAATGGCCAAACCAACCACCCAAGAATGGAATCGTCGAGCGAAAACACATGACAACCTCCTAGAAGCAGCTTTTCTTGCCACCAGACCTTTCTCCATCAATTAGGAATCTGATGCCGTCACTAAACACATTCCTTAAATTGTATCCATTTGTTGAGTGTTTTTTTTGGTGTCTAATCCGCATATAAATCACCATTGCCCTTGATTTTCTTGACTGTATATCTCTTAAATGTCAACATATAAACGTGTGATTTAGTTTACGAAGATTTTTCAATGCCGAGAACCTCGATCAGCGAGTAAAAAAGGCGTAAGGTTCACAATGGTGTAAAATTAAAATGAGATATACCGGGCTAGGATTCGAGTTACAGGAACAAGGGCCAAACTAACCACCCAAGAATGGAATCGTCTAGCGAAAACACTTGACATCGTCCTAGAAGCAGCTTTTTTGCCACCAGACCTTTCTCCATCAATTAGGAATCTGATGTCGTCACCAAACACATTCCTTAAATTGTAGCCATTTGTTGAGTGTTTTTTTTTTGTGTCTAATCCGCATATATATCACCATTGCCCTTGATTTTCTTGACTGTATATCTCTTAAATGTCAACATATACACGTGTGATTTAGTTTACGAAGATTTTTCAATGCCAAGAACCTCGATCAGAGAGTAAAAAAGGCGTATGGTTCACAATGGTGTAAAATTAAAATAGGATATACCGGGCTTGGATCCGAGTTACAGGAACAATGGCCAAACCAACCACCCAAGAATGGAATCGTCGAGCGAAAACACTTGACAACCTCCTAGAAGCAGCTTTTCTTGCCACCAGACCTTTCTCCATCAATTAGGAATCTGATGCCGTCACTAAACACATTCCTTAAATTGGAGCCATTTGTTGAGTGTTTTTTTTTTGTGTCTAATTCGCATATATATCACCATTTCCCTTGATTTTCTTGACTGTATATTTCTTAAATGTCAACATATACATGTGTGATTTAGTTTACGAAGATTTTTCAATGCCGAGAACCACGATAAGAGAGTAAAAAAGGCGTAAGGTTCATAATGAGGTAAAATTAAAATGGGATATACCGGGCTAGGATTCGAGTTACAGGAACAAGGGCCAATCCAACCACCCAAGTATTGAATCGTCGAGCGAAAACACTTGACAACCTACTAGAAGCAGCTTTTCTTGCCACCAGACCTTTCTCAATCTATTAGGAATCTGATGCCGTCACTAAACACATTCCTTAATTTGTAGCCATTTGTTGTGTGTTTTTTTTGTTTCTAATCCGCATATATATCATCATTTCCCTTGATTTTCTTTACTGTATATCTCTTAAATGTCAACATATACACGTTTGATTTAGTTTACGAAGATTTTTCAATGCCGAGAACCTCGATCAGAGAGTAAAAAAGGCGTATGGTTCACAATGGTGTAAAATTAAAATAGGATATCCCGGGCTTGGATCCGAGTTACAGGAACAATGGCCAAACCAACCACCCAAGAATGGAATCGTCGAGCGAAAACACATGACAACCTCCTAGAAGCAGCTTTTCTTGCCACCAGACCTTTCTCCATCAATTAGCAATCTGATGCCGTCACTAAACACATTCCTTAAATTGGAGCCATTTGTTGAGTGTTTTTTTTTTGTGTCTAATTCGCATATATATCACCATTTCCCTTGATTTTCTTGACTGTATATTTCTTAAATGTCAACATATACACGTGTGATTTTGTTTACGAAGGTTTTTCAATGCCGAGAACCACGATAAGAGAGTAAAAAAGGCGTAAGGTTCACAATGAGGTAAAATTAAAATGGGATATACCGGGATAGGATTCGAGTTACAGGAACAAGGGCCAAACCAACCACCCAAGAATTGAATCGTCGAGCGAAAACACTTGACAACCTACTAGAAGCAGCTTTTCTTGCCACCAGACCTTTCTCCATCTATTAGGAATCTGATGCCGTCACTAAACACATTCCTTAAATTGTAGCCATTTGTTGTGTGTTTTTTTTGTTTCTAATCCGCATATATATCATCATTTCCCTTGATTTTCTTTACTGTATATCTCTTAAATGTCAACATATACACGTTTGATTTAGTTTACGAAGATTTTTCCATGTCGAGAACCTCGATCAGAGAGTAAAAAAAGCGTAAGGGTCACAATGGTGTAAAATTAAAATGGGATATACCGGGCTAGGATTCGAGTTACAGGAACAAGGGCCAAACGAACCACCCAAGAATGGAATCGTCGAGCGAAAACACTTGACAAACTCCTAGAAGCATCTTTTCTTGCCACCAGACATTTCTCCATCAATTAGTAATCTGATTCCGTCACTAAACACATTCCTTAAATTGTAGCCATTTGTTGAGTGTTTTTTTTGGTGTCTAATCCGCATATATATCACCACTGCCCTTGATTTTCTTGACTGTATATCTCTTAAATGTCAACATATACAGGTGTGATTTAGTTTACGAAGATTTTTCAATGCCGAGAACCTCGAGCAGAGAGTAAAAAAGGCGTAAGGTTTACAATGGTGTAAAATTAAAATGGGATATACCGGGCTAGGATTCGAGTTACAGGAACATGGGCCAAACCAACCACCCAAGAATGGAATCGTCAAGCGAAAACACTTGACAACCTCCTAGAAGCAGCTTTTCTTGCCACCAGACCTTTCTCCATCAATTAGGAATCTGATGTCGTCACTAAGAACATTCCTTAAATTGTAGCCATTTGTTGAGTGTTTTTTTTTGGTGTCTAATCCGCATATAAATCACCATTGCCCTTGATTTTCTTGACTGTATATCTCTTAAATGTCAACATATAAACGTGTGATTTAGTTTACGAAGATTTTTCAATGCCGAGAACCTCGATCAGCGAGTAAAAAAGGCGTAAGGTTCACAATGGTGTAAAATTAAAATGAGATATACCGGGCTAGGATTCGAGTTACAGGAACAAGGGCCAAACTAACCACCCAAGAATGGAATCGTTTAGCGAAAACACTTGACATCCTCCTAGAAGCAGCTTTTTTGCCACTAGACCTTTCTCCATCAATTAGGAATCTGATGTCGTCACCAAACACATTCCTTAAATTGTAGCCATTTGTTGAGTGTTTTTTTTTTGTGTCTAATCCGCATATATATCACCATTGCCCTTGATTTTCTTGACTGTATATCTCTTAAATGTCAACATATACACGTGTGATTTAGTTTACGAAGATTTTTCAATGCCGAGAACCTCGATCAGAGAGTAAAAAAGGCGTATGGTTCACAATAGTGTAAAATTAAAATAGGATATACCGGGCTTGGATCCGAGTTACAGGAACAATGGCCAAACCAACCACCCAAGAATGGAATCGTCGAGCGAAAACACTTGACAACCTCCTAGAAGCAGCTTTTCTTGCCACCAGACCTTTCTCCATCAATTAGGAATCTGATGCCGTCACTAAACACATTCCTTAAATTGGAGCCATTTGTTGAGTGTTTTTTTTTTGTGTCTAATTCGCATATATATCACCATTTCCCTTGATTTTCTTGACTGTATATTTCTTAAATGTCAACATATACACGTGTGATTTAGTTTACGAAGATTTTTCAATGCCGAGAACCACGATAAGAGAGAAAAAAAGGCGTAAGGTTCATAATGAGGTAAAATTAAAATGGGATATACCGGGCTAGGATTCGAGTTACAGGAACAAGGGCCAAACCAACCACCCAAGAATTGAATCGTCGAGCGAAAACACTTGACAACCTACTAGAAGCAGCTTTTCTTGCCACCAGACCTTTCTCCATCTATTAGGAATCCGATGCCGTCACTAAACACATTCCTTAAATTGTAGCCATTTGTTGTGTGTTTTTTTTGTTTCTAATCCGCATATATATCATCATTTCCCTTGATTTTCTTTACTGTATATCTCTTAAATGTCAACATATACACGTTTGATTTAGTTTACGAAGATTTTTCAATGCCGAGAACCTCGATCAGAGAGTTAAAAAGGCGTATGGTTCACAATGGTGTAAAATTAAAATAGGATATCCCGGGCTTGGATCCGAGTTACAGGAACAATGGCCAAACCAACCACCCAAGAATGGAATCGTCGAGCGAAAACACTTGACAACCTCCTAGAAGCAGCTTTTCTTGCCACCAGACCTTTCTCCATCAATTAGGAATCTGATGCCGTCACTAAACACATTCCTTAAATTGGAGCCATTTGTTGAGTGTTTTTTTTTGTGTCTAATTCGCATATATATCACCATTTCCCTTGATTTTCTTGACTGTATATTTCTTAAATGTCAACATATACACGTGTGATTTAGTTTACGAAGATTTTTCAATGCCGAGAACCACGATAAGAGAGTAAAAAAGGCGTAAGGTTCACAATGAGGTAAAATTAAAATTGGATACACCGGGCTAGGATTCGAGTTACAGGAACAAGGGCCAAACCAACCACCCAAGAATTGAATCGTCGAGCGAAAACACTTGACAACCTACAAGAAGCAGCTTTTCTTGCCACCAGGCCTTTCTCCATCTATTAGGAATCTGATGCCGTCACTAAACACATTCCTTAAATTGTAGCCATTTGTTGTGTGTTTTTTTTGTTTCTAATCCGCATATATATCATCATTTCCCTTGATTTTCTTTACTATATATCTCTTAAATGTCAACATATACACGTTTGATTTAGTTTACGAAGATTTTTCCATGTCGAGAACCTCGATCAGAGAGTAAAAAAAGCGTAAGGGTCACAATGGTGTAAAATTAAAATGGGATATACCGGGCTAGGATTCGAGTTACAGGAACAAGGGCCAAAGGAACCACCCAAGAATGGAATCGCCGAGCGAAAACACTTGACAACCTCCTAGAAGCAGCTTTTCTTGCCAACAGACCTTTCTCCATCAATTAGAAATTTGATGCCGTCACTAAACACATTCCTTAAAGTGTAGCCATTTGTTGAGTGTTTTTTTTTGTGTATAATCCGCATATATATCACCATTGCCCTTTATTTTCTTAACTGTATATCTTTTAAATGTCAACATATACACGTGTGATTTAGTTTACGAAGATTTTTCAACGTCGAGAACCTCGAGCAGAGAGTAAAAAAGGCGTAAGGTTCACAATTATGTAAAATTAAAATGGGATATACCAGGCCAGGATTCTAGTTACAGGAACAAGGGCCAAACCAACTACCCATGAAAGGAATCGTCGAGCGAAAACACTTGACAACCTCCTAGAAGCAGTTTTTCTTGCCACCAGACCTTTCTCCAGCAATTAGGAATCTGATGCCGTCACTAAACACATTCCTTAAATTGTAGCCATTTATAGAGTGTTTTTTTTGTGTCTAATCCGCATATATATCACCATTGCCCTTGATTTTCTTGACTGTAAATCTCTTAAATGTCAACATATACACGTGTGATTTAGTTTACGAAGATTTTTCAATACCGAGAACCTCGATCAGAGATTAAAAAAGGCGTAAGGTTCACAATGGTGTAAAATTAAAATGGGATATACTGGGCTAGGATTCGAGTTACAGGAACAAGGGCCAAACGAACCACCCAAGAATGGAATCGTCGAGCGAAAACACTTGACAAACTCCTAGAAGCATCTTTTCTTGCCACCAGACATTTCTCCATCAATTAGTAATCTGATGCCGTCACTAAACTCATTCCTTAAATTGTAGCCATTTGTTGAGTGTTTTTTTTGGTGTCTAATCCGCATATATATCACCACTGCCCTTGATTTTCTTGACTGTATATCTCTTAAATGTCAACATATACACGTGTGATTTAGTTTACGAAGATTTTTCAATGCCGAGAACCTCGATCAGAGAGTAAAAAAGGAGTAAGGTTCACAATGGGGTAAAATTAAAATGGGATATACCGGGCTAGGATTCGAGTTACAGGAACAAGGGCCAAACCAACCACCCAAGAATGGAATCATCGAGCGAAAACACTTGACAACCTCCTAGAAGCAGCTTTTCTTGCCACCAGACCTTTCTCCATCAATTAGGAATCTGATGCCGTCACTAAAGACATTCCTTAAATTGTAGCCATTTGTTGTGTGTTTTTTTTTTGTTTCTAATCCGCATATATATCACCATTGCCCTCGATTTTCTTGACTGTATATCTCTTAAATGTCAACATATACACGTGTGATTTAGTTTACGAAGATTTTTCAATGCCGAGAACCTCGATCCGAGAGTAAAAAAGGCGTAAGGTTCACAATGGTGTAAAATTAAAATGGGATATACCGGGCTAGGATTCGAGTTACAGGAACAAGGACCAAACCAACAACCCAAGAATGGAATCGTTGAGCGAAAACACTTGAAAACCTCCTAGAAGCAGCTTTTCTTGCCACCAGACCTTTCTCCCTCAATTAGAAATTTGATACCGTCACTAAACACATTCTTTAAATTGTAGCCATTTATTGAGTGTTTTTTTTTTGTGTCTAATCCGCATATATATCACCATTGCCCTTGATTTTCTTTACTGTATATCTCTTAAATGTCAACATATACACGTGTGATTTAGTTTACGAAGATTT
This sequence comes from Helianthus tuberosus, assembly GCA_030545235.1. NCBI lineage: Eukaryota > Viridiplantae > Streptophyta > Magnoliopsida > Asterales > Asteraceae > Helianthus > Helianthus tuberosus. Next base: position 23,417,709 of record CM060437.1, on the reverse strand, counting down.
TTCAATGCCGAGAACCTTGATCAGAGAGTAAAAAAGGCGTAAGGTTCACAATGGTGTAAAATTAAAATGGGATATACCGGGCTAGGATTCGAGTTACAGGAACAAGGGCCAAACCAACCACCCAAGAATGGAATCGTCGAGCGAAAACACTTGACAACCTCCTAGAAGCAGCTTTTCTAGCCACCAGACCTTTCTACATCAATTAGGAATCTGATGCCGTCACTAAACACATTACTTAAATTGTAGCAATTTGTTGAGTGTTTTTTTTGGTGTCTAATCCGCATATATATCACCATTGCCCTTGATTTTCTTGACTGTATATCTCTTAAATGTCAACATATACATGTGTGATTTAGTTTACGAAGATTTTTCAATGCCGATAAACCTCGATCAGAGAGTAAAAAAGGCGTAAGGTTCACAATGGTGTAAAATTAAAATGAGACATACTGGGCTAGGATTCGAGTTACAGGAACAAGGGCCAAACCAACCACCTAAGAATGGAATCGTCGAGCGAAAACACTTGACAGCCTCCTAGAAGCAGCTTTTCTTTCCACCAGACCTTTCTCCATCAATTTGGAATCTGATGCCGTCACTAAACACATTCCTTAAATTGTAGTCATTTGTTGAGTGTTTTTTTTGTGTCTAATCCGCATATATATCACCATTGCCCTTGATTTTCTTGACTGTATATCTCTTAAATGTCTACATATAAACGTGTGATTTAGTTTACGAAGATTTTTCAATGCCGAGAAATTCGAGCAGAGAGTAAAAAAGGCGTAAGGTTCACAATGGTGTAAAATTAAAATGGGATATACCGGGCAAGAATTCGACTTACAGGAACAAGGGCCAAACCAACCACCCAAGAATGGAATCGTCAAGCGAAAACACTTGACAACCTACTAGAAGCAGCTTTTCTTGCCAACAGACCTTTCTCCATCATTTAGGAATCTGATGCCGTCACTAAACACATTCCTTAAATTGTAGCCATTTGTTGAGTGTTTTTTTTTTTTGTGTCTAATCCGCATATATATCACCATTTCCCTTGATTTTCTTGACTGTATATCTCTTAAATGTCAACATGTACACGTGTGATTTAGTTTACGAAGATTTTTCAACGCCGAGAACCTTGATCATTGAGTAAAAAAGGCGTAAGTTTCACAATGGTGTAAAATTAAAATGGAATATACCGGGCTAGGATTGGAGTTACATGAACAAGGGCCAAACCAACTACCCAAGAATGGAATCGTCGAGTGAAAACACTTGACAACCTCCTAGAAGCAGCTTTTTTTGACACCAGACCTTTCTCCATCAATTAGGAATCTGATGCCGTCACAAAACACATTTCTTAAATTGTAGCCATTTGTTGAGTGACTTTTTTTGGTGTCTAATCCGCATATATATCACCATTGCCCTTGATTTTCTTGACTGTATATATCTTAAATGTCAACATATACACGTGTGATTTAGTTTACGAAGATTTTTCAATGCCGAGAACCTCGATCAGAGAGTAAAAAAGGCGTAAGGTTCACAATGGTGTAAAATTAAAAAGGGATATACCGGGCTGGGATTCGAGTTACAGAAACAAGGGCCAAACCAACCACCCAAGAATGGAATCGTCGAGCGAAAACACTTGACAACTTCCTAGAAGCAGCTTTTTTTGCCACCAGACCTTTCTCCATCAATTAGGAATCTGATGCCGTCACTAAACACATTCCTTAAATTGTAGCCATTTCTTGAGTGTTTTTTTTTTTTGTGTCTAATCCGCATATATATCACCATTGCCGTTGATTTTCTTCACTGTATACCTCTTAAATGTCAACATATACACGTGTGATTTAGTTTACGAAGATTTTTCAATGCCGAGAACCTAGATCAGAGAGTAAAAAAGGCGTAAGGGTCACAATGGTGTAAAATTAAAATGGGATATACCGGGCTAGGATTCGAGTTACAGGAACAAGGGCCAAACCAACTACCCAAGAAAGGAATCGTCGAGCGAAACACTTGACAACCTCCTAGAAGCAGCTTTTCTTGCCACCAGACCTTTCTCCATCAATTAGGAATCTGATGCCGTCACTAAACACATTCCTTAAATTGTAGCCATTTGTGGAGAGTTTTTTTTGGTGTCTAATCCGCATATATATCACCATTGCCCTTGATTTTGTTGACTGTAAATCTCTTAAATGTCAACATATACACGTGTGATTTAGTTTACGAAGATTTTTCATTGCCGAGAACCTCGATCAGAGAGTAAAAAAGGCGTAAGGTTCACAATGGTGTAAAATTAAAATGGGATATACCGGGCTAGGATTCGAGTTACAAGAACAAGGGCCAAACCAACTACCCCAGAAAGGAATCGTCCAGCGAAAACACTTGACAACCTCCTAGAAGCAGCTTTTCTTGGCACCAGACCTTTCTCCATCAATTAGGAATCTGATGCCGTCACTAAACACATTCCTTAAATTGTAGCCATTTGTTGAGAGTTTTTTTTGGTGTCTAATCCGCATATATATCACCATTGCCCTTGATTTTCTTGACTGTAAATCTCTTAAATGTCAACATATACACGTGTGATTTAGTTTACGAAGATTTTTCAATGCCGAGAACCTCGATCAGAGATTAAAAAAGGCGTAAGGTTCACAATGGTGTAAAATTAAAATGGGATATACCGGGCTAGGATTCGAGTTACAGGAACAAGGGCCAAACCAACCACCCAAGAATGGAATCGTCGAGCGAAAACGCTTGACAACCTCCTAGAAGCATCTTTTCTTGCCACCAGACCTTTCTCCATCAATTAGGAATCTGATGCCGTCACTAAACACATTCCTTAAATTGTAGCCATTTGTTGAGTGTTTTTTTTGGTGTCTAATCCGCATATATATCACCATTGCCCTTGATTTTCTTGACTGTATATCTCTTAAATGTCAACATATACACGTGTGATTTAGTTTACGAAGATTTTTCAATGCCGAGAACCTCGATCAGGGAATAAAAAAGGCGTAAGGTTCACAATGGGGTAAAATTAAAATGGGATATACCGGGACTAGGATTCGAGTTACAGGAACAAGGTCCAAACCAACCACCCAAGAATGGAATCGTCGAGCGAAAACACTTGACAACCTCCTAGAAGCAGCTTTTCTTGCCACCAGACCTTTCTCCATCAATTAGGAATCTGATGCCGTCACTAAAGACATTCCTTAAATTGTAGCCATTTGTTGTGTGTTTTTTTTGTTTCTAATCCGCATATATATCACCATTGCCCTCGATTTTCTTGACTGTATATCTCTTAAATGTAAACATATACACGTGTGATTTAGTTTACAAAGATTTTTCAATGCCGAGAACCTCGATCCGAGAGTAAAAAAGGCGTAAGGTTCATAATGGTGTAAAATTTAAATGGGATATACCGGGCTTGGATTCGAGTTACAGGAACAAGGACCAAACCAACCACCCATGAATGGAATCGTTGAGCGAAAACACTTGACAACCTCCTAGAAGCAGCTTTTCTTGCCACCAGACCTTTCTCCATCAATTAGAAATTTAATGCCGTCACTAAACACATTCTTTAAATTGTAGCCATTTGTTGAGTGTTTTTTTTTTTGTGTCTAATCCGCATATATATCACCATTGCCCTTGTGATTTTCTTGACTGTATATCTCTTAAATGTCAACATATACACGTGTGATTTAGTTTACGAAGATTTTTCAATGCCGAGAACCTCGATCAGAGAGTAGAAAAGGTGTAAGGTTCACAATGGTGTAAAATTAAAATGGGATATACCGGGCTAGGATTCGAGTTACAGGAAAAAGGCCCAAACCAACCAGCCAAGAATGGAATCGTCGAGCGAAAACACTTGACAACCTACTAGAAGCAGCTTTTCTTGCCACCAGACCTTTCTCCATCAATTAGGAATCTGATGCCGTCACTAAACACATTCCTTAAATTGTAGCCATTTGTTGAGTGTTTTTTTTGTGTCTAATCCGCATATATATCACCATTGCCGTTGATTTTCTTAACTGTATATATCTTAAATGTCAACATATACATGTGTGATTTAGTTTACGAAGATTTTTCAATCCCGAGAACCTAGATCAGAGAGTAAAAAAGGCGTAAGGTTCACAATGGTGTAAAATTAAAATGGGATATACCGGGCTAGGATTCGAGTTACAGGAACAAGGGCCAAACCAACTACCCAAGAAAGGAATCGTCGAGCGAAAACACTTGACAACCTCCTAGAAGCAGCTTTTCTTGCCACCAGACCTTTCTCCATCAATTAGGAATCTGATGCCGTCACTAAACACATTCCTTAAATTGTAGCCATTTGTGGAGAGAGTTTTTTTTGGTGTCTAATCCGCATATATATCACCATTGCCCTTGATTTTATTGACTGTAAATCTCTTAAATGTCAACATATACACGTGTGATTTAGTTTACGAAGATTTTTCATTGCCGAGAACCTCGATTAGAGATTAAAAAAGGCGTAAGGTTCACGATGGTGTAAAATTAAAATGAGATATACCGGGCTAGGATTCGAGTTACAGGAACAAGGGCCAAACCAACCACCCAAGAATGGAATCGTCAAGCGAAAACACTTGACAACCTACTAGAAGCAGCTTTTCTTGCCACCAGACCTTTCTCCATCAATTAGGAATCTGATGCCGTCACTAAACACATTCCTTAAATTGTAGCCATTTCTTGAGTGTTTTTTTTTGTGTCTAATCCGCATATATATCACCGTTGCCCTTGATTTTCTTGACTGTATATCTCTTAAATGTCAACATGTACTCGTGTGATTTAGTTTACGAAGATTTTTCAATGCCGAGAACCTCGACCAGAGAGTAAAAAAGGCGTAAGGTTCACAATGGTGTAAAATTAAAATGGGATATACCGGGCTAGGATTCGAGTTACAGGAACAAGGGCCAAACCAACTACCCAAGAAAGGAATCGTCCAGCGAAAGCACTTGACAACCTCCTAGAAGCAGCTTTTCTTGGCACCAGACCTTTCTCCATCAATTAGGAATCTGATGCCGTCACTAAACACATTCCTTAAATTGTAGCCATTTGTTGATAGTTTTTTTTGGTGTCTAATCCGCATATATATCACCATTGCCCTTGATTTTCTTGACTGTAAATCTCTTAAATGTCAACATATACACGTGTGATTTAGTTTACGAAGATTTTTCAATGCCGAGAACCTCGATCAGAGATTAAAAAATGCGTAAGGTTCACAATGGTGTAAAATTAAAATGGGATATACCGGGCTAGGATTCGAGTTACAGGAACAAGGGCCAAACCAACCACCGAAGAATGGAATCGTCGAGCGAAAACGCTTGACAACCTCCTAGAAGCATCTTTTCTTGCCACCAGACCTTTCTCCATCAATTAGGAATCTGATGCCGTCACTAAACACATTCCTTAAATTGTAGCCATTTGTTGAGTGTTTTTTTTGGTGTCTAATCCGCATATATATCACCATTGCCCTTGATTTTCTTGACTGTATATCTCTTAAATGTCAACATATACACGTGTGATTTAGTTTACGAAGATTTTTCAATGCCGAGAACCTCGATCAGAGAGTAAAAAAGGCGTAAGGTTCACAATGGGGTAAAATTAAAATGGGATATACCGGGGCTAGGATTCGAGTTACAGGAACAAGGGCCAAACCAACCACCCAAGAATGGAATCGTCGAGCGAAAACACTTGACAACCTCCTAGAAGCAGCTTTTCTTGCCACCAAACCTTTCTCCATCAATTAGGAATCTGATGCCGTCACTAAAGACATTCCTTAAATTGTAGCCATTTGTTGTGTGTTTTTTTTGTTTCAAATCCGCATATATATCACCATTGCCCTCGATTTTCTTGACTGTATATCTCTTAAATGTCAACATATACACGTGTGATTTAGTTTACAAAGATTTTTCAATGCCGAGAACCTCGATCCGAGAGTAAAAAAGGCGTAAGGTTCATAATGGTGTAAAATTTAAATGGGATATACCGGGCTTGGATTCGAGTTACAGGAACAAGGACCAAACCAACCACCCATGAATGGAATCGTTGAGCGAAAACACTTGACAACCTCCTAGAAGCAGCTTTTCTTGCCACCAGACCTTTCTCCATCAATTAGAAATTTAATGCCGTCACTAAACACATTCTTTAAATTGTAGCCATTTGTTGAGTGTTTTTTTTTTGTGTCTAATCCGCATATATATCACCATTGCCCTTGATTTTCTTGACTGTATATCTCTTAAATGTCAACATATACACGTGTGATTTAGTTTACGAAGATTTTTCAATGCCGAGAACCTCGATCAGAGAGTAGAAAAGATGTAAGGTTCACAATGGTGTAAAATTAAAATGGGATATACCGGGCTAGGATTCGAGTTACAGGAAAAAAGGCCCAAACCAACCAGCCAAGAATGGAATCGTCGAGCGAAAACACTTGACAACCTCCTAGAAGCAGCTTTTCTTGCCACCAGATCTTTCTCATCAATTAGGAATCTGATGCCGTCACTAAACACATTCCTTAAATTGTAGCCATTTGTTGAGTGTTTTTTTTGGTGTCTAATCCGCATATATATCCCCATTGCCCTTGATTTTCTTGACTGTATATCTCTTAAATGTCAACATATACACGTGTGATTTAGTTTACGAAGATTTTTCAATGCCGAGAACCTCGATCAGAGAGTAAAAAAGGCGTAAGGTTCACAATGGGATAAAATTAAAATGGGATATACCGAGGCTAGGATTCGAGTTACAGGAACAAGGGCCAAACCAACCACCCAAGAATGGAATCGTCAAGCGAAAACACTTGACAACCTACAAGAAGCAGCTTTTCTTGCCACCAGACCTTTCTCCATCAATTAGGAATCTGATGCCGTCACTAAACACATTCCTTAAATTGTAGCCATTTGTTGAGTGTTTTTTTTTGTGTCTAATCCGCATATATATCACCATTGCCGTTGATTTTCTTGACTGTATATCTCTTAAATGTCAACATGTACACGTGTGATTTAGTTTACGAAGATTTTTCAACGCCGAGAACCTCGATCATTGAGTAAAAAAGGCGTAAGTTTCACAATGGTGTAAAATTAAAATGGAATATACCGGGCTAGGATTGGAGTTACATGAACAAGGGCCAAACCAACTACCCAAGAATGGAATCGTCGAGTGAAAACACTTGACAACCTCCTAGAAGCAGCTTTTTTTGACACCAGACCTTTCTCCATCAATTAGGAATCTGATGCCGTCACAAAACACATTTCTTAAATTGTAGCCATTTGTTGAGTGACTTTTTTTGGTGTCTAATCCGCATATATATCACCATTGCCCTTGATTTTCTTGACAGTATATATCTTAAATGTCAACATATACACGTGTGATTTAGTTTACGAAGATTTTTCAATGCCGAGAACCTCGATCAGAGAGTAAAAAAGGCGTAAGGTTCACAATGGTGTAAAATTAAAAAGGGATATACCGGGCTGGGATTCGAGTTACAGAAACAAGGGCCATACCAACCACCCAAGAATGGAATCATCGAGCGAAAACACTTGACAACCTCCTAGAAGCAGCTTTTTTTGCCACCAGACCTTTCTCCATCAATTAGGAATCTGATGCCGTCACTAAACACATTCCTTAAATTGTAGCCATTTCTTGAGTGTTTTTTTTTATGTCTAATCCGCATATATATCACCATTGCCGTTGATTTTCTTAACTGTATATCTCTTAAATGTCAACATATACACGTGTGATTTAGTTTACGAAGATTTTTCAATGCCGAGAACCTAGATCAGAGAGTAAAAAAGGCGTAAGGTTCACAATGGTGTAAAATTAAAATGGGATATACCGGGCTAGGATTCGAGTTACAGGAACAAGGGCCAAACCAACTACCCAAGAAAGGAATCGTCGAGCGAAAACACTTGACAACCTCCTAGAAGCAGCTTTTCTTGCCACCAGACCTTTCTCCATCAATTAGGAATCTGATGCCGTCACTAAACACATTCCTTAAATTGTAGCCATTTGTGGAGAGTTTTTTTTGGTGTCTAATCCGCATATATATCACCATTGCCCTTGATTTTGTTGACTGTAAATCTCTTAAATGTCAACATATACACGAGTGATTTAGTTTACGAAGATTTTTCATTGCCGAGAAGCTCGATCAGAGATTAAAAAAGGCGTAAGGTTCACAATGGTGTAAAATTAAAATGAGATATACCGGGCTAGGATTCGAGTTACAGGAACAAGGGCCAAACCAACCACCCAAGAATGGAATCGTCAAGCGAAAACACTTGACAACCTACTAGAAGCAGCTTTTTTTGCCACCAGACCTTTCTCCATCAATTAGGAATCTGATGCCGTCACTAAACACATTCCTTAAATTGTAGCCATTTGTTGAGTGTTTTTTTTTTGTGTCTAATCCGCATATATATCACCATTGCCCTTGATTTTCTTGACTGTATATCTCTTAAATGTCAACATATACACGTGTGATTTAGTTTACGAAGATTTTTCAATGCCGAGAACCTCGATCAGAGAGTAAAAAAGGCGTAAGGTTCACAATGGGGTAAAATTAAAATGGGATATACCGAGGCTAGGATTCGAGTTACAGGAACAAGGGCCAAACCAACCACCCAAGAATGGAATCGTCAAGCGAAAACACTTGACAACCTACAAGAAGCAGCTTTTCTTGCCACCAGACCTTTCTCCGTCAATTAGGAATCTGATGCCGTCACTAAACACATTCCTTAAATTGTAGCCATTTGTTGAGTGTTTTTTTTTTGTGTCTAATCCGCATATATATCACCATTGCCGTTGATTTTCTTGACTGTATATCTCTTAAATGTCAACATGTACACGTGTGATTTAGTTTACGAAGATTTTTCAACGCCGAGAACCTCGATCATTGAGTAAAAAAGGCGTAAGTTTCACAATGGTGTAAAATTAAAATGGAATATACCGGGCTAGGATTGGAGTTACATGAACAAGGGCCAAACCAACTACCCAAGAATGGAATCGTCGAGTGAAAACACTTGACAACCTCCTAGAAGCAGCTTTTTTTGACACCAGACCTTTCTCCATCAATTAGGAATCTGATGCCGTCACAAAACACATTTCTTAAATTGTAGCCATTTGTTGAGTGACTTTTTTTGGTGTCTAATCCGCATATATATCACCATTGCCCTTGATTTTCTTGACTGTATATATCTTAAATGTCAACATATACACGTGTGATTTAGTTTACGAAGATTTTTCAATGCCGAGAACCTCGATCAGAGAGTAAAAAAGGCGTAAGGTTCACAATGGTGTAAAATTAAAAAGGGATATACCGTGCTGGGATTCGAGTTACAGAAACAAGGGCCAAACCAACCACCCAAGAATGGAATCGTCGAGCGAAAACACTTGACAACCTCCTAGAAGCAGCTTTTTTTGCCACCAGACCTTTCTCCATCAATTAGGAATCTGATGCCGTCACTAAACACATTCCTTAAATTGTAGCCATTTCTTGAGTGTTTTTTTTTGTGTCTAATCCGCATATATATCACCATTGCCGTTGATTTTCTTAACTGTATATCTCTTAAATGTCAACATATACACGTGTGATTTAGTTTACGAAGATTTTTCAATGCCGAGAACCTAGATCAGAGAGTAAAAAAGGCGTAAGGTTCACAATGGTGTAAATTTAAAATGGGATGTACCGGGCTAGGATTCGAGTTACAGGAACAAGGGCCAAACCAACTACCCAAGAAAGGAATCGTCGAGCGAAAACACTTGACAACCTCCTAGAAGCAGCTTTTCTTGCCACCAGACCTTTCTCCATCAATTAGGAATCTGATGCCGTCACTAAACACATTCCTTAAATTGTAGCCATTTGTGGAGAGTTTTTTTTGGTGTCTAATCCGCATATATATCACCATTGCCCTTGATTTTGTTGACTGTAAAACTCTTAAATGTCAACATATACACGTGTGATTTAGTTTACGAAGATTTTTCATTGCCGAGAACCTCGATCAGAGATTAAAAAAGGCGTAAGGTTCACAATGGTGTAAAATTAAAATGAGATATACCGGGCTAGGATTCGAGTTACAGGAACAAGGGCCAAACCAACCACCCAAGAATGGAATCGTCAAGCGAAAACACTTGACAACCTACTAGAAGCAGCTTTTCTTGCCCTCAGACCTTTCTCCATCAATTAGGAATCTGATGCCGTCACTAAACAGATTCCTTAAATTGTAGCCATTTGTTGAGTGTTTTTTTTTGTGTCTAATCCGCATATATATCACCATTGCCCTTGATTTTCTTGACTGTATATCTCTTAAATGTCAACATGTACACGTGTGATTTAGTTTACGAAGATTTTTCAATGCCGAGAACCTCGACCAGGGAGTAAAAAAGGCGTAAGGTTCACAATGGTGTAAAATTAATTAAAATGGGATATACCGGGCTAGGATTCGAGTTACAGGAACAAGGGCCAAACCAACTACCCAAGAAAGGAATCGTCCAGCGGAAACACTTGACAACCTCCTAGAAGCAGCTTTTCTTGGCACCAGACCTTTCTCCATCAATTAGGAATCTGATGCCGTCACTAAACACATTCCTTAAATTGTAGCCATTTGTTGAGAGTTTTTTTGGTGTCTAATCCGCATATATATCACCATTGCCCTTGATTTTCTTGACTGTAAATCTCTTAAATGTCAACATATACACGTGTGATTTAGTTTACGAAGATTTTTCAATGCCGAGAACCTCGATCAGAGATTAAAAAAGGCGTAAGGTTCACAATGGTGTAAAATTAAAATGGGATATACCGGGCTAGGATTCGAGTTACAGGAACAAGGGCCAAACCAACCACCCAAGAATGAAATCGTCGAGCGAAAACGCTTGACAACCTCCTAGAAGCATCTTTTCTTGCCACCAGACCTTTCTCCATCAATTAGGAATCTGATGCCGTCACTAAACACATTCCTTAAATTGTAGCCATTTGTTGAGTGTTTTTTTTTGGTGTCTAATCCGCATATATATCACCATTGCCCTTGATTTTCTTGACTGTATATCTCTTAAATGTCAACATATACACGTGTGATTTAGTTTACGAAGATTTTTCAATGCCGAGAACCTCGATCAGAGAGTAAAAGAGGCGTAAGGTTCACAATGGGGTAAAATTAAAATGGGATATACCGGGGCTAGGATTCGAGTTACAGGAACAAGGTCCAAACCAACCACCCAAGAATGGAATCGTCGAGCGAAAACACTTGACAACCTCCTAGAAGCAGCTTTTCTTGCCACCAGACCTTTCTCCATCAATTAGGAATCTGATGCCGTCACTAAAGACATTCCTTAAATTGTAGCCATTTGTTGTGTGTTTTTTTTTGTTTCTAATCCGCATATATATCACCATTGCCCTCGATTTTCTTGACTGTATATCTCTTAAATGTCAACATATACACGTGTGATTTAGTTTACAAAGATTTTTCAATGCCGAGAACCTCGATCCGAGAGTAAAAAAGGCGTAAGGTTCATAATGGTGTAACATTTAAATGGGATATACCGGGCTTGGATTCGAGTTACAGGAACAAGGACCAAACCAACCACCCATGAATGGAATCGTTGAGCGAAAACACTTGACAACCTCCTAGAAGCAGCTTTTCTTGCCACCGGACCTTTCTCCATCAATTAGAAATTTGATGCCGTCACTAAACACATTCTTTAAATTGTAGCCATTTGTTGAGTGTTTTTTTTGTGTCTAATCCGCATATATATCACCATTGCCCTTGATTTTCTTGACTGTATATCTCTTAAATGTCAACATATACACGTGTGATTTAGTTTACGAAGATTTATCAATGCCGAGAACCTCGATCAGAGAGTAGAAAAGGTGTAAGGTTCACAATGGTGTAAAATTAAAATGGGATATACCGGGCTAGGATTCGAGTTACAGGAAAAAGGGCCAAACCAACCAGCCAAGAATGGAATCGTCGAGCGAAAACACTTGACAACCTCCTACAAGCAGCTTTTCTTACCACCAGACCTTTCTTCATCAATTAGGAATCTGATGCCGTCACTAAACACATTACTTAAATTGTAGCTATTTGTTGAGTGTTTTTTTTTTGTGTCTAATCCGCATATATATCACCATTACCCTTGATTTTCTGGACTGTATATCTCTTAAATGTCAACATATACATGTGTGATTTAGTTTACGAATTTTTTTTCAATGCCGATAAACCTCGATCAGAGAGTAAAAAAGGCGTAAGGTTCACAATGGTGTAAAATTAAAATGAGATATACTGGGCTAGGATTCGAGTTACAGGAACAAGGGCCAAACCAACCATCCAAGAATGGAATCGTCGAGCGAAAACACTTGACAACCTCCTAGAAGCAGCTTTTCTTACCACCAGACCTTTCTCCATCAATTTGGAATCTGATGCCGTCACTAAACACATTCCTTAAATTGTAGTCATTTGTTGAGTGTTTTTTTTGTGTCTAATCCGCATATATATCACTATTGCCCTTGATTTTCTTGAGTGTATATCTCTTAAATGTCTACATATAAACGTGTGATTTAGTTTACGAAGATTTTTCAATGCCGAGAACTTCGAGCAGAGAGTAAAAAAGGCGTAAGGTTCACAATGGTGTAAAATTAAAATGGGATATACCGGGCAAGGATTCGACTTACAGGAACAAGGGTCAAACCAACCACCCAAGAATGGAATCGTCAAGCGAAAACACTTGACAACCTACTAGAAGCAGCTTTTCTTGCCACCAGACCTTTCTCCATCAATTAGGAATCTGATGCCGTCACTAAACACATTCCTTAAATTGTAGTCATTTGTTGAGTGTTTTTTTTTTGTGTCTAATCCGCATAAATATCACCATTGCCCTTGATTTTCTTGACTGTATATCTCTTAAATGTCAACATGTACACGTGTGATTTAGTTTACGAAGATTTTTCAACGCCGAGAACCTCGATCATTGAGTAAAAAAGGCGTAAGTTTCACAATGGTGTAAAATTAAAATGGAATATACCGGGCTAGGATTGGAGTTACATGAACAAGGGCCAAACCAACCACCCAAGAATGGAATCGTCTAGTGAAAACACTTGACAACCTCCTAGAAGCAGCTTTTTTTGCCACCAGACCTTTCTCCATCAATTAGGAATCTGATGCCGTCACTAAACACATTTCTTAAATTGTAGCCATTTGTTGAGTGACTTTTTTTGGTGTCTAATCCTCATATATATCACCATTGCCCTTGATTTTCTTGACTGTATATCTCTTAAATGTCAACATATACACGTGTGATTTAGTTTACGGAGATTTTTCAATGTCGAGAACCTCGATCAGAGAGTAAAAAAGGCGTAGGGTTCACAATGGTGTAAAATTAAAAGGGGATATACCGGGCTGGGATTCGAGTTACAGGAACAAGGGCCAAACCAACCACCCAAGAATGGAATCGTCGAGCGAAAACACTTGACAACCTCCTAGAAGCAGCTTTTCTTGCCACCAGACCTTTCTCCATCAATTAGGAATCTGATGCCGTCACTAAACACATTCCTTAAATTGTAGCCATTTCTTGAGTGTTTTTTTTTGTGTCTAATCCGCATATATATCACCATTGCCGTTGATTTTCTTTACTGTATATCTCTTAAATGTCAACATATACACGTGTGATTTAGTTTACGAAGATTTTTCAATGCCGAGAACCTCGATCAGAGAGTAAAAAAGGCGTAAGGTTCACAATGGTGTAAAATTAAAATGGGATATACCGGGCTAGGATTCGAGTTACAGGAACAAGGGCCAAACCAACCACCCAAGAATGGAATCGTCGAGCGAAAACACTTGACAATCTCCTAGAAGCAGCTTTTCTTGCCACCAGACCTTTCTCCATCAATTAGAAATTTGATGCCGTCACTAAACACATTCTTTAAATTGTAGCCATTTGTTGAGTGTTTTTTTGGTGTCTAATCCGCATATATATCACCATTGCCCTTTATTTTCTTGACTGTATATCTGTTAAATGTCAACATATACACGTGTGATTTAGTTTACGAAGATTTTTCAATGCCGAGAACCTCGATCAGAAAGTAAAAAAGGCGTATGGTTCACAATGGTGTAAAATTAAAATTGGATATACCGGGCTAGGATTCGAGTTACAGGAACAAGGGCCAAATCAACCACCCAAGAATGGAATCGTCGAGCGAAAACACTTGACAACCTCCTAGAAGCAGCTTTTCTTACCACCAGACCTTTCTCCATCAATTAGAAATTTGATGCCATCACTAAACACATTCTTTAAATTGTAGCCATTTGTTGAGTGTTTTTTTTGTGTCTAATCCGCATATATATCACCATTGCCCTTGATTTTCTTGACTGTATATCTCTTAAATGTCAACATATACACGTGTGATTTAGTTTACGAAGATTTTTCAATGCCGAGAACCTCGATCAGAGAGTAAAAAAGGCGTAAGGTTCACAATGGTGTAAAATTAAAATGGGATATACCGGGCTAGGATTCGAGTTACAGGAACAAGGGCTAAACCAACCACTCAAGAATGGAATCGTCGAGCGAAAACACTTGACAACCTCCTAGAAGCAGCTTTTCTTGCCACGAGACCTTTCTCCATCAATTAGGAATCTGCTGCCGTCACTAAACACATTACTAAAATTGTAGCTATTTGTTAAGTGTTTTTTTTGGTGTCTAATCCGCATATATATCACCATTGCCCTTGATTTTCTTGACTGTATATCTCTTAAATGACAACATATACATGTGTGATTTAGTTTACGAAGATTTTTCAATGCCGATAAACCTCGATCAGAGAGTAAAAAAGGCGTAAGGTTCACAATGGTGTAAAATTAAAATGAGATATACTAGGCTAGGATTCGAGTTACAGGAACAAGGGCCAAACCAACCACCCAAGAATGGAATCGTCGAGCGAAAACACTTGACAACCTCCTAGAAGCAGCTTTTCTTACCACCAGACATTTCTCCATCCATTTGGAATCTGATGCCGTCACTAAACACATTCCTTAAATTGTAGTCATTTGTTGAGTGTTTTTTTTTTGTGTCTAATCCGCATATATATCACCATTGCCCTTGATTTTCTCGACTGTATATCTCTTAAATGTCTACATATAAACGTGTGATTTAGTTTACGAAGATTTTTCAATGCCGAGAACTTCGAGCAGAGAGTAAAAAAGGCGTAAGGTTTACAATGGTGTAAAATTAAAATGGGATATATCGGGCAAGGATTCGACTTACAGGAACAAGGGCCAAACTAACCACCCAAGAATGGAATCGTCAAGCGAAAACACTAGACAACCTACTAGAAGCAGCTTTTCTTGCCACCAGACCTTTGTCCATCAATTAGGAATCTGATGCCGTCACTAAACACATTCCTTAAATTGTAGCCATTTGTTGAGTGTTTTTTTTTTGTGTCTAATCCGCATATATATCACCATTGCCCTTGATTTTCTTGACTGTATATCTATTAAATGTCAACATGTACACGTGTGATTTAGTTTACGAAGATTTTTCAACGCCGAGAACCTCGATCATTGAGTAAAAAAGGCGTAAGTTTCACAATGGTGTAAAATTAAAATGGAATATACCGGGCTAGGATTGGAGTTACATGAACAAGGGCCAAACCAACCACCCAAGAATGGAATCGTCGAGTGAAAACACTTGACAACCTCCTAGAAGCAGCTTTTTTTGCCACCAGACCTTTCTCCATCAATTAGGAATCTGATGCCGTCACTAAACACATTTCTTAAATTGTAGCCATTTGTTGAGTGACTTTTTTTGGTGTCTAATCCGCATATATATCACCATTGCCCTTGATTTTCTTGACTGTATATATCTTAAATGTCAACATATACACGTGTGATTTAGTTTACGAAGATTTTTCAATGCCGAGAACCTCGATCAGAGAGTAAAAAGGCGTAGGGTTCACAATGGTGTAAAATTAAAAAGGGATATACCGGGCTGGGATTCGAGTTACAGGAACAAGGGCCAAACCAACCACCCAAGAATGGAATCGTCGAGCGAAAACACTTGACAACCTCCTCGAAGCAGCTTTTCTTGCCACCAGACCTTTCTCCATCAATTAGGAATCTGATGCCGTCACTAAACACATTCCTTAAATTGTAGCCATTTGTTGAGTGTTTTTTTTTGTGTCTAATCCGCATATATATCACTATTGCCGTTGATTTTCTTGACTGTATATCTCTTAAATGTCAACATATACACGTGTGATTTAGTTTACGAAGATTTTTCAATGCCGAGAACCTTGATCAGAGAGTAAAAAAGGCGTAAGGTTCACAATGGTGTAAAATTAAAATGGGATATACCGGGCTAGGATTCGAGTTACAGGAACAAGGGCCAAACCAACCACCCAAGAATGGAATCGTCGAGCGAAAACACTTGACAACCTCCTAGAAGCAGCTTTTCTTGCCACCAGACCTTTCTCCATCAATTAGAAATTTGATGCCGTCACTAAACACATTTTTTAAATTGTAGCCATTTGTTGAGTGTTTTTTTGGTGTCTAATCCGCATATATATCACCATTGCCCTTGATTTTCTTGACTGTATATCTGTTAAATGTCAACATATACACGTGTGATTTAGTTTACGAAGATTTTTCAAAGCCGAGAACCTCGATCAGAGAGTAGAAAAGGTGTAAGGTTCACATTGGTGTAAAATTAAAATGGGATATACCGGGCTAGGATTCGAGTTACAGGAAAAAGGGCCAAACCAACCAGCCAAGAATGGAATCGTCGAGCGAAAACACTTGACAACCTCCTACAAGCAGCTTTTCTTGCCACCAGACCTTTCTTCATCAATTAGGAATCTGATGCCGTCACTAAACACATTCCTTAAATTGTAGTCATTTGTTGAGTGTTTTTTTTTTGTGTCTAATCCGCATATATATCACTATTGCCCTTGATTTTCTTGAGTGTATATCTCTTAAATGTCTACATATAAATGTGTGATTTAGTTTACGAAGATTTTTCAATGCCGAGAACTTCGAGCAGAGAGTAAAAAAGGCGTAAGGTTCACAATGGTGTAAAATTAAAATGTGATATACCGGGCAAGGATTCGACTTACAGGAACAAGGGTCAAACCAACCACCCAAGAATGGAATCGTCAAGCGAAAACACTTGACAACCTACTAGAAGCAGCTTTTCTTGCCACCAGACCTTTCTCCATCAATTAGGAATCTGATGCCGTCACTAAACACATTCCTTAAATTGTAGTCATTTGTTGAGTGTTTTTTTTTGTGTCTAATCCGCATATATATCACCATTGCCCTTGATTTTCTTGACTGTATATCTCTTAAATGTCAACATGTATACGTGTGATTTAGTTTACGAAGATTTTTCAACGCCGAGAACCTCGATCATTGAGTAAAAAAGGCGTAAGTTTCACAATGGTGTAAAATTAAAATGGAATATACCGGGCTAGGATTGGAGTTACATGAACAAGGGCCAAACCAACCACCCAAGAATGGAATCGTCGAGTGAAAACACTTGACAACCTCCTAGAAGCAGCTTTTTTTGCCACCACACCTTTCTCCATCAATTAGGAATCTGATGCCGTCACTAAACACATTTCTTAAATTGTAGCCATTTGTTGAGTGACTTTTTTTGGTGTCTAATCCGCATATATATCACCATTGCCCTTGATTTTCTTGACTGTATATCTCTTAAATGTCAACATATACACGTGTGATTTAGTTTACGGAGATTTTTCAATGCCGAGAACCTCGATCAGAGAGTAAAAAAGGCGTAGGGTTCACAATGGTGTAAAATTAAAAAGGGATATACCGGGCTGGGATTCGAGTTACAGGAACAAGGGCCAAACCAACCACCCAAGAATGGAATCGTCGAGCGAAAACACTTGACAACCTCCTAGAAGCAGCTTTTCTTGCCACCACACCTTTCTCCATCAATTAGGAATCTGATGCCGTCACTAAACACATTCCTTAAATTGTAGCCATTTCTTGAGTGTTTTTTTTTTGTGTCTAATCCGCATATATATCACCATTGCCGTTGATTTTCTTGACTGTATATCTCTTAAATGTCAACATATACATGTGTGATTTAGTTTACGAATTTTTTTTCTATGCCGATAAACCTCGATCAGAGAGTAAAAAAGGCGTAAGGTTCACAATGGTGTAAAATTAAAATGAGATATACTGGGCTAGGATTCGTGTTACAGGAACAAGGGCCAAACCAACCATCCAAGAATGGAATCGTCGAGCGAAAACACTTGACAACCTCCTAGAAGCCGCTTTTCTTACCACCAGACCTTTCTCCATCAATTTGGAATCTGATGCCGTCACTAAACACATTCCTTAAATTGTAGTCATTTGTTGAGTGTTTTTTTTGTGTCTAATCCGCATATATATCACTATTTCCCTTGATTTTCTTGAGTGTATATCTCTTAAATGTCTACATATAAACGTGTGATTTAGTTTACGAAGATTTTTCAATGCCGAGAACTTCGAGCAGAGAGTAAAAAAGGCGTAAGGTTCACAATGGTGTAAAATTGAAATGGGATATACCGGGCAAGGATTCGACTTACAGGAACAAGGGTCAAACCAACCACCCAAGAATGGAATCGTCAAGCGAAAACACTTGACAACCTACTAGAAGCAGCTTTTCTTGCCACCAGACCTTTCTCCATCAATTAGGAATCTGATGCCGTCACTAAACACATTCCTTAAATTGTAGTCATTTGTTGAGTGTTTTTTTTTGTGTCTAATCCGCATATATATCATCATTGCCCTTGATTTTCTTGACTGTATATCTCTTAAATGTCAACATGTACACGTGTGATTTAGTTTACGAAGATTTTTCAACGCCGAGAACCTCGATCATTGAGTAAAAAAGGCGTAAGTTTCACAATGGTGTAAAATTAAAATGGAATATACCGGGCTAGGATTGGAGTTACATGAACAAGGGCCAAACCAACCACCCAAGAATGGAATCGTCGAGTGAAAACACTTGACAACCTCCTAGAAGCAGCTTTTTTTGCCACCACACCTTTCTCCATCAATTAGG
Source organism: Helianthus tuberosus (assembly GCA_030545235.1). Taxonomy (NCBI): domain Eukaryota; kingdom Viridiplantae; phylum Streptophyta; class Magnoliopsida; order Asterales; family Asteraceae; genus Helianthus; species Helianthus tuberosus. The sequence continues at coordinate 23,398,653 of CM060437.1, read as the reverse complement.
AATATGATGCCGTCACTAAACACATTTCTTAAATTGTAGCCATTTGTTGAGTGACTTTTTTTGGTGTCTAATCCGCATATATATCACCATTGCCCTTGATTTTCTTGACTGTATATCTCTTAAATGTCAACATATACACGTGTGATTTAGTTTACGGAGATTTTTCAATGCCGAGAACCTCGATCAGAGAGTAAAAAAGGCGTAGGGTTCACAACGGTGTAAAATTAAAAAGGGATATACCGGGCTGGGATTCGAGTTACAGGAAGAAGGGCCAAACCAACCACCCAAGAATGGAATCGTCGAGCGAAAACACTTGACAACCTCCTAGAAGCAGCTTTTCTTGCCACCAGACCTTTCTCCATCAATTAGGAATCTGATGCCGTCACTAAACACATTCCTTAAATTGTAGCCATTTCTTGAGTGTTTTTTTTTGTGTCTAATCCGCATATATATCACCATTGCCGTTGATTTTCTTGACTGTATATCTCTTAAATGTCAACATATACATGTGTGATTTAGTTTATGAATTTTTTTTCAATGCCGATAAACCTCGATCAGAGAGTAAAAAAGGCGTAAGGTTCACAATGGTGTAAAATTAAAATGAGATATACTGGGCTAGGATTCGTGTTACAGGAACAAGGGCCAAACCAACCATCCAAGAATGGAATCGTCGAGCGAAAACACTTGACAACCTCCTAGAAGCAGCTTTTCTTACCACCAGACCTTTCTCCATCAATTTGGAATCTGATGCCGTCACTAAACACATTCCTTAAATTGTAGTCATTTGTTGAGTGTTTTTTTTTTGTGTCTAATCCGCATATATATCACTATTGCCCTTGATTTTCTTGAGTGTATATCTCTTAAATGTCTACATATAAACGTGTGATTTAGTTTACGAAGATTTTTCAATGCCGAGAACTTCGAGCAGAGAGTAAAAAAGGCGTAAGGTTCACAATCGTGTAAAATTAAAATGGGATATACCGGGCAAGGATTCGACTTACAGGAACAAGGGTCAAACCAACCACCCAAGAATGGAATCGTCAAGCGAAAACACTTGACAACCTACTAGAAGCAGCTTTTCTTGCCACCAGACCTTTCTCCATCAATTAGGAATCTGATGCCGTCACTAAACACATTCCTTAAATTGTAGTCATTTGTTGAGTGTTTTTTTTTGTGTCTAATCCGCATATATATCACCATTGCCCTTGATTTTCTTGACTGTATATCTCTTAAATGTCAACATGTACACGTGTGATTTAGTTTACGAAGATTTTTCAACGCCGAGAACCTCGATCATTGATTAAAAAAGGCGTAAGTTTCACAATGGTGTAAAATTAAAATGGAATATACCGGGCTAGGATTGGAGTTACATGAACAAGGGCCAAACCAACCACCCAAGAATGGAATCGTCGAGTGAAAACACTTGACAACCTCCTAGAAGCAGCTTTTTTTGCCACCACACCTTTCTCCATCAATTAGGAATCTGATGCCGTCACTAAACACATTTCTTAAATTGTAGCCATTTGTTGAGTGACTTTTTTTGGTGTCTAATCCGCATATATATCACCATTGCCCTTGATTTTCTTGACTGTATATCTCTTAAATGTCAACATATACACGTGTGATTTAGTTTACGGAGATTTTTCAATGCCGAGAACCTCGATCAGAGAGTAAAAAAGGCGTAGGGTTCACAATGGTGTAAAATTAAAAAGGGATATACCGGGCTGGGATTCGAGTTACAGGAACAAGGGCCAAACCAACCACCCAAGAATGGAATCGTCGAGCGAAAACACTTGACAACCTCCTAGAAGCAGCTTTTCTTGCCACCAGACCTTTCTCCATCAATTAGGAATCTGATGCCGTCACTAAACACATTCCTTAAATTGTAGCCATTTCTTGAGTGTTTTTTTTTGTGTCTAATCCGCATATATATCACCATTGCCGTTGATTTTCTTGACTGTATATCTCTTAAATGTCAACGTATACACGTGTGATTTAGTTTACGAAGATTTTTCAATGCCGAGAACCTCGATCAGAGAGTAAAAAAGGCGTAAGGTTCACAATGGTGTAAAATTAAAATGGGATATGCCGGGCTAGGATTCGAGTTACAGGAACAAGGGCCAAACCAACCACCCAAGAATGGAATCGTCGGGCGAAAACACTTGACAACCTCCTAGAAGCAGCTTTTCTTGCCACCAGACCTTTCTCCATCAATTAGAAATTTGATGCCGTCACTAAACACATTCTTTAAATTGTAGCCATTTGTTGAGTGTTTTTTTGGTGTCTAATCCGCATATATATCACCATTGCCCTTTATTTTCTTGACTGTATATCTGTTAAATGTCAACATATACACGTGTGATTTAGTTTACGAAGATTTTTCAATGCCGAGAACCTCGATCAGAAAGTAAAAAAGGCGTATGGTTCACAATGGTGTAAAATTAAAATTGGATATACCGGGGCTAGGATTCGAGTTACAGGAACAAGGGCCAAATCAACCACCCAAGAATGGAATCGTCGAGCGAAAACACTTGACAACCTCCTAGAAGCAGCTTTTCTTACCACCAGACCTTTCTCCATTAATTAGAAATTTGATGCCGTCACTAAACACATTCTTTAAATTGTAGCCATGTGTTGAGTGTTTTTTTTTTGTGTCTAATCCGCATATATATCACCATTGCCCTTGATTTTCTTGACTGTATATCTCTTAAATGTCAACATATACACGTGTGATTTAGTTTACGAAGATTTTTCAATGCCGAGAACCTCGATCAGAGAGTAAAAAAGGCGTAAGGTTCACAATGGTGTAAAATTAAAATGGGATATACCGGGCTAGGATTCGAGTTACAGGAACAAGGGCTAAACCAACCACCCAAGAATGGAATCGTCGAGCGAAAACACTTGACAACCTCCTAGAAGCAGCTTTTCTTGCCACCAGACCTTTCTCCATCAATTAGGAATCTGATGCCGTCACTAAACACATTACTAAAATTGTAGCTATTTGTTAAGTGTTTTTTTTTGGTGTCTAATCCGCATATATATCACCATTGCCCTTGATTTTCTTGACTGTATATCTCTTAAATGACAACATATACATGTGTGATTTAGTTTACGAAGATTTTTCAATGCCGATAAACCTCGATCAGAGAGTAAAAAAGGCGTAAGGTTCACAATGGTGTAAAATTAAAATGAGATATACTAGGCTAGGATTCGAGTTACAGGAACAAGGGCCAAACCAACCACCCAAGAATGGAATCGTCGAGCGAAAACACTTGACAACCTCCTCGAAGCAACTTTTCTTGCCACCAGACCTTTCTCCATCAATTAGGAATCTGATGCTGTCACTAAACACATTCCTTAAATTGTAGCCATTTGTTGAGTGTTTTTTTTGGTGTCTAATCCGCATATATATCACCATTGCCCTTGATTTTCTTGACTGTATATCTCTTAAATGACAACATATACATGTGTGATTTAGTTTACGAAGATTTTTCAATGCCGATAAACCTCGATCAGAGAGTAAAAAAGGCGTAAGGTTCACAATGGTGTAAAATTAAAATGAGATATACTGGGCTAGGATTCGTGTTACAGGAACAAGGGCCAAACCAACCATCCAAGAATGGAATCGTCGGGCGAAAACACTTGACAACCTCCTCGAAGCAGCTTTTCTTACCACCAGACATTTCTCCATCCATTTGGAATCTGATGCCGTCACTAAACACATTCCTTAAATTGTAGTCATTTGTTGAGTGTTTTTTTTTGTGTCTAATCCGCATTTATATCACCATTGCCCTTGATTTTTCTTGACTGTATATCTCTTAAATGTCTACATATACACGTGTGATTTAGTTTACGAAGATTTTTCAACGCCGAGAACCTCGATCATTGAGTAAAAAAGGCGTAAGTTTCACAATGGTGTAAAATTAAAATGGAATATACCGGGGCTAGGATTGGAGTTACATGAACAAGGGCAAACCAACCACCCAAGAATGGAATCATCGAGTGAAAACACTTGACAACCTCCAAGAAGCAGCTTTTTTTGCCACCAGACCTTTCTCCAACAATTAGGAATCTGATGCCGTCACTAAACACATTTCTTAAATTGTAGCCATTTGTTGAGTGACTTTTTTTGGTGTCTAATCCACATATATATCACCATTGCCCTTGATTTTCTTGACTGTATATCTCTTAAATGTCAACATATACACGTGTGATTTAGTTTACGAAGATTTTTCAATGCCGAGAACCTCGATCAGAGAGTAAAAAAGGCGTAAGGTTCACAATGGTGTAAAATTAAAATGGTATATACCGGGCTAGGATTCGAGTTACAGGAACAAGGGCCAAACCAACCACCCAAGAATGGAATCGTTGAGCGAAAACACTTGACAACCTCCTAGAAGCAGCTTTTCTTGCCACCAGACCTTTCTCCATCAATTAGAAATTTGATGCCGTCACTAAACACATTCTTTAAATTGTAGCCATTTGTTGAGTGTTTTTTTGGTGTCTAATCCGCATATATATCACCATTGCCCTTGATTTTCTTGACTGTATATCTGTTAAATGTCAACATATACACGTGTGATTTAGCTTACGAAGATTTTTCAATGCCGAGAACTTCGAGCAGAGAGTAAAAAAGGCGTAAGGTTCACAATGGTGTAAAATTAAAATGGGATATACCGGGCAAGGATTCGACTTACAGGAACAAGGGCCAAACCAACCACCCAAGAATGGAATCGTCAAGCGAAAACACTAGACAACCTTCTAGAAGCAGCTTTTCTTACGACCAGACCTTTCTCCATCAATTAGAAATTTGATGCCGTCACTAAACACATTCTTTAAATTGTAGCCATTTGTTGAGTGTTTTTTTTTTGTGTCTAATCCGCATATATATCACCATTGCCCTTGATTTTCTTGACTGTATATCTCTTAAATGTCAACATATACACGTGTGATTTAGTTTACGAAGATTTTTCAATGCCGAGAACCTCGATCAGAGAATAAAAAGGCGTAGGGTTCACAATGGTGTAAAATTAAAAAGGGATATACCGGGCTGGGATTCGAGTTACAGGAACAAGGGCCAAACCAACCACCCAAGAATGGAATCGTCGAGCGAAAACACTTGACAACCTCCTCGAAGCAGCTTTTCTTGCCACCAGACCTTTCTCCATCAATTAGGAATCTGATGCCGTCACTAAACACATTCCTTAAATTGTAGCCATTTGTTGAGTGTTTTTTTTTTGTGTCTAATCCGCATATATATCACCATTGCCGTTGATTTTCTTGACTGTATATCTCTTAAATGTCAACATATACACGTGTGATTTAGTTTACGTAGATTTTTCAATGCCGAGAACCTTGATCAGAGAGTAAAAAAGGCGTATGGTTCACAATGGTGTAAAATTAAAATGGGATATACCGGGCTGGGATTCGAGTTACAGGAACACGGGCCAAACCAACCACCCAAGAATGGAATCGTCGAGCGAAAACACTTGACAACCTCCTCGAAGCAGCTTTTCTTGCCACCAGACCTTTCTCCATCAATTAGGAATCTGATGCCGTCACTAAACACATTCCTTAAATTGTAGCCATTTGTTGAGTGTTTTTTTTTTGTGTCTAATCCGCATATATATCACCATTGCCGTTGATTTTCTTGACTGTATATCTCTTAAATGTCAACATATACACGTGTGATTTAGTTTACGAAGATTTTTCAATGCCGAGAACCTTGATCAGAGAGTAAAAAAGGCGTATGGTTCACAATGGTGTAAAATTAAAATGGGATATACCGGGCTAGGATTCGAGTTACAGGAACAAGGGCCAAACCAACCACCCAAGAATGGAATCGTCGAGCGAAAACACTTGACAACCTCCTAGAAGCAGCTTTTCTTACCACCAGACATTTCTCCATCAATTTGGAATCTGATGCCGTCACTAAACACATTCCTTAAATTGTAGCCATTTGTTGAGTGTTTTTTTTTGTGTCTAATCCGCATAAATATCACCATTGTCCTTGATTTTCTTGACTGTATATCTCTTAAATGTCTACATATAAACGTGTTATTTAGTTTACGAAGATTTTTCAATGCCGAGAACTTCGAGCAGTGAGTAAAAAAGGCGTAAGGTTCACAATGGTGTAAAATTAAAATGGGATATACCGGGCAAGGATTCGACTTACAGGAACAAGGGCCAAACCAATCACCCAAGTATGGAATCGTCAAGCGAAAACACTTGACAACCTACTAGAAGCAGCTTTTCTTGCCACCAGACCTTTGTCCATCAATTAGGAATCTGATGCCGTCACTAAACACATTCCTTAAATTGTAGTTGAGTGTTTTTTTTTGTGTCTAATCCGCATATATATCACCATTGCCCTTGATTTTCTTAACTGTATATCTCTTAAATGTCAACATGTACACGTGTGATTTAGTTTACGAAGATTTTTCAACGCCGAGAACCTCGATCATTGAGTAAAAAAGGCGTAAGTTTCACAATGGTGTAAAATTAAAATGGAATATACCGGGGCTAGGATTGGAGTTACATGAACAAGGGCAAACCAACCACCCAAGAATGGAATCATCGAGTGAAAACACTAGACAACCTCCAAGAAGCAGCTTTTTTTGCCACCAGACCTTTCTCCAACAATTAGGAATCTGATGCCGTCACTAAACACATTTCTTAAATTGTAGCCATTTGTTGAGTGACTTTTTTTGGTGTCTAATCCGCATATATATCACCATTGCCCTTGATTTTCTTGACTGTATATCTCTTAAATGTCTACATATAAACGTGTGATTTAGTTTACGAAGATTTTTCAATGCCGAGAACTTCGAGCAGAGAGTAAAAAAGGCGTAAGGTTCACAATGGTGTAAAATTAAAATGGGATATATCGGGCAAGGATTCGACTTACAGGAACAAGGGCCAAACCAACCACCCAAGAATGGAATCGTCAAGCGAAAACACTAGACAACCTACTAGAAGCAGCTTTTCTTGCCACCAGACCTTTGTCCATCAATTAGGAATCTGATGCCGTCACTAAACACATTCCTTAAATTGTAGCCATTTGTTGAGTGTTTTTTTTTTGTGTCTAATCCGCATATATATCACCATTGCCCTTGATTTTCTTGACTGTATATCTCTTAAATGTCAACATGTACACGTGTGATTTAGTTTACGAAGATTTTTCAACGCCGAGAACCTCGATCATTGAGTAAAAAAGGCGTAAGTTTCACAATGGTGTATAATTAAAATGGAATATACCGGGCTAGGATTGGAGTTACATGAACAAGGGCCAAACCAACCACCCAAGAATGGAATCGTCGAGTGAAAACACTTGACAACCTCCTAGAAGCAGCTTTTTTTGCCACCAGACCTTTCTCCATCAATTAGGAATCTGATGCCGTCACTAAACACATTTCTTAAATTGTAGCCATTTGTTGAGTGACTTTTTTTGGTGTCTAATCCGCATATATATCACCATTGCCCTTGATTTTCTTGACTGTATATATCTTAAATGTCAACATATACACGTGTGATTTAGTTTACGAAGATTTTTCAATGCCGAGAACCTCGATCAGAGAGTAAAAAGGCGTAGGGTTCACAATGGTGTAAAATTAAAAAGGGATATACCGGGCTGGGATTCGAGTTACAGGAACAAGGGCCAAACCAACCACCCAAGAATGGAATTGTCGAGCGAAAACACTTGACAACCTCCTCGAAGCAGCTTTTCTTGCCACCAGACCTTTCTCCATCAATTAGGAATCTGATGCCGTCACTAAACACATTCCTTAAATTGTAGCCATTTGTTGAGTGTTTTTTTTGTGTCTAATCCGCATATATATCACCATTGCCGTTGATTTTCTTGACTGTATATCTCTTAAATGTCAACATATACACGTGTGATTTAGTTTACGAAGATTTTTCAATGCCGAGAACCTTGATCAGAGAGTAAAAAAGGCGTAAGGTTCACAATGGTGTAAAATTAAAATGGGATATACCGGGCTAGGATTCGAGTTACAGGAACAAGGGCCAAACCAACCACCCAAGAATGGAATCGTCGAGCGAAAACACTTGACAACCTCCTAGAAGCAGCTTTTCTTGCCACCAGACCTTTCTCCATCAATTAGAAATTGGATGCCGTCACTAAACACATTCTTTAAATTGTAGCCATTTGTTGAGTGTTTTTTTGGTGTCTAATCCGCATATATATCACCATTTCCCTTGATTTTCTTGACTGTATATCTGTTAAATGTCAACATATACACGTGTGATTTAGTTTACGAAGATTTTTCAATGCCGAGAACCTCGATCAGAGAGTAAAAAAGGCTTATGGTTCACAATGGTGTAAAATTAAAATTGGATATACCGGGCTAGGATTCGAGTTACAGGAACAAGGGCCAAATCAACCACCCAAGAATGGAATCGTCGAGCGAAAACACTTGACAACCTCCTAGAAGCAGCTTTTCTTACGACCAGACCTTTCTCCATCAATTAGAAATTTGATGCCGTCACAAAACACATTCTTTAAATTGTAGCCATTTGTTGAGTGTTTTTTTTTTGTGTCTAATCCGCATATATATCACCATTGCCCTTGATTTTCTTCACTGTATATCTCTTAAATGTCGACATATACACGTGTGATTTAGTTTACGAAGATTTTTCAATGCCGAGAACCTCGATCAGAGAGTAAAAAAGGCGTAAGGTTCACAATGGTGTAAAATTAAAATGGGATATAACGGGCTAGGATTCGAGTTACAGGAACAAGGGCTAAACCAACCACCCAAGAATGGAATCGTCGAGCGAAAACACTTGACAACCTCCTAGAAGCAGCTTTTCTTGCCACCAGACCTTTCTCCATCAATTAGGAATCTGATGCCGTCACTAAACACATTACTAAAATTGTAGCTATTTGTTGAGTGTTTTTTTTTGGTGTCTAATCCGCATATATATCACCATTGCCCTTGATTTTCTTGACTGTATATCTCTTAAATGACAACATATACATGTGTGATTTAGTTTACGAAGATTTTTCAATGCCGATAAACCTCGATCAGAGAGTAAAAAAGGCGTAAGGTTCACAATGGTGTAAAATTAAAATGAGATATACTAGGCTAGGATTCGAGTTACAGGAACAAGGGCCAAACCAACCACCCAAGAATGGAATCGTCGAGCGAAAACACTTGACAACCTCCTAGAAGCAGCTTTTCTTACCACCAGACATTTCTCCATCAATTTGGAATCTGATGCCGTCACTAAACACATTCCTTAAATTGTAGTCATTTGTTGAGTGTTTTTTTTTTGTGTCTAATCCGCATAAATATCACCATTGTCCTTGATTTTCTTGACTGTATATCTCTTAAATGTCTACATATAAACATGTTATTTAGTTTACGAAGATTTTTCAATGCCGAGAACTTCGAGCAGTGAGTAAAAAAGGCGTAAGGTTCACAATGGTGTAAAATTAAAATGGGATATACCGGGCAAGGATTCGACTTACAGGAACAAGGGCCAAACCAATCACCCAAGAATGGAATCGTCAAGCGAAAACACTTGACAACCTACTAGAAGCAGCTTTTCTTGCCACCAGACCTTTGTCCATCAATTAGGAATCTGATGCCGTCACTAAACACATTCCTTAAATTGTAGTTGATTGTTTTTTTTTGTGTCTAATCCGCATATATATCACCATTGCCCTTGATTTTCTTGACTGTATATCTCTTAAATGTCAACATGTACACGTGTGATTTAGTTTACGAAGATTTTTCAACGCCGAGAACCTCGATCATTGAGTAAAAAAGGCGTAAGTTTCACAATGGTGTAAAATTAAAATGGAATATACCGGGGCTAGGATTGGAGTTACATGAACAAGGGCAAACCAACAACCCAAGAATGGAATCATCGAGTGAAAACACTTGACAACCTCCAAGAAGCAGCTTTTTTTGCCACCAGACCTTTCTCCAACAATTAGGAATCTGATGCCGTCACTAAACACATTTCTTAAATTGTAGCCATTTGTTGAGTGACTTTTTTTGGTGTCTAATCCGCATATATATCACCATTGCCCTTGATTTTCTTGACTGTATATCTCTTAAATGTCAACATATACACGTGTGATTTAGTTTACGAAGATTTTTCAATGCCGAGAACCTCGATCAGAGAGTAAAAAAGGCGTAAGGTTCACAATGGTGTAAAATTAAAATGGTATATACCGGGCTAGGATTCGAGTTACAGGAACAAGGGCCAAACCAACCACCCAAGAATGGAATCGTTGAGCGAAAACACTTGACAACCTCCTAGAAGCAGCTTTTCTTGCCACCAGACCTTTCTCCATCAATTAGAAATTTGATGCCGTCACTAAACACATTCTTTAAATTGTAGCCATTTGTTGAGTGTTTTTTTGGTGTCTAATCCGCATATATATCACCATTGCCCTTGATTTTCTTGACTGTATATCTGTTAAATGTCAACATATACACGTGTGATTTAGCTTACGAAGATTTTTCAATGCCGAGAACTTCGAGCAGAGAGTAAAAAAGGCGTAAGGTTCACAATGGTGTAAAATTAAAATGGGATATACCGGGCAAGGATTCGACTTACAGGAACAAGGGCCAAACCAACCACCCAAGAATGGAATCGTCAAGCGAAAACACTAGACAACCTACTAGAAGCAGCTTTTCTTACGACCAGACCTTTCTCCATCAATTAGAAATTTGATGCCGTCACTAAACACATTCTTTAAATTGTAGCCATTTGTTGAGTGTTTTTTTTTTTGTGTCTAATCCGCATATATATCACCATTGCCCTTGATTTTCTTGACTGTATATCTCTTAAATGTCAACATATACACGTGTGATTTAGTTTACGAAGATTTTTCAATGCCGAGAACCTCGATCAGAGAGTAAAAAGGCGTAGGGTTCACAATGGTGTAAAATTAAAAAGGGATATATCGGGCTGGGATTCGAGTTACAGGAACAAGGGCCAAACCAACCACCCAAGAATGGAATCGTCGAGCGAAAACACTTGACAACCTCCTCGAAGCAGCTTTTCTTGCCACCAGACCTTTCTCCATCAATTAGGAATCTGATGCCGTCACTAAACACATTCCTTAAATTGTAGCCATTTGTTGAGTGTTTTTTTTTTGTGTCTAATCCGCATATATATCACCATTGCCGTTGATTTTCTTGACTGTATATCTCTTAAATGTCAACATATACACGTGTGATTTAGTTTACGAAGATATTTCAATGCCGAGAACCTTGATCAGAGAGTAAAAAGGCGTATGGTTCACAATGGTGTAAAATTAAAATGGGATATACCGGGCTGGGATTCGAGTTACAGGAACAAGGGCCAAACCAACCACCCAAGAATGGAATCGTCGAGCGAAAACACTTGACAACCTCCTCGAAGCAGCTTTTCTTGCCACCAGACCTTTCTCCATCAATTAGGAATCTGATGCCGTCACTAAACACATTCCTTAAATTGTAGCCATTTGTTGAGTGTTTTTTTTTTGTGTCTAATCCGCATATATATCACCATTGCCGTTGATTTTCTTGACTGTATATCTCTTAAATGTCAACATATACACGTGTGATTTAGTTTACGAAGATTTTTCAATGCCGAGAACCTTGATCAGAGAGTAAAAAAGGCGTATGGTTCACAATGGTGTAAAATTAAAATGGGATATACCGGGCTAGGATTCGAGTTACAGGAACAAGGGCCAAACCAACCACCCAAGAATGGAATCGTCGAGCGAAAACACTTGACAACTCCTAGAAGCAGCTTTTCTTACCACCAGACATTTCTCCATCAATTTGGAATCTGATGCCGTCACTAAACACATTCCTTAAATTGTAGCCATTTGTTGAGTGTTTTTTTTTGTGTCTAATCCGCATAAATATCACCACTGTCCTTGATTTTCTTGACTGTATATCTCTTAAATGTCTACATATAAACGTGTTATTTAGTTTACGAAGATTTTTCAATGCCGAGAACTTCGAGCAGTGAGTAAAAAAGGCGTAAGGTTCACAATGGTGTAAAATTAAAATGGGATATACCGGGCAAGGATTCGACTTACAGGAACAAGGGCCAAACCAATCACCCAAGTATGGAATCGTCAAGCGAAAACACTTGACAACCTACTAGAAGCAGCTTTTCTTGCCACCAGACCTTTGTCCATCAATTAGGAATCTGATGCCGTCACTAAACACATTCCTTAAATTGTAGTTGAGTGTTTTTTTTTGTGTCTAATCCGCATATATATCACCATTGCCCTTGATTTTCTTAACTGTATATCTCTTAAATGTCAACATGTACACGTGTGATTTAGTTTACGAAGATTTTTCAACGCCGAGAACCTCGATCATTGAGTAAAAAAGGCGTAAGTTTCACAATGGTGTAAAATTAAAATGGAATATACCGGGGCTAGGATTGGAGTTACATGAACAAGGGCAAACCAACCACCCAAGAATGGAATCATCGAGTGAAAACACTAGACAACCTCCAAGAAGCAGCTTTTTTTGCCACCAGACCTTTCTCCAACAATTAGGAATCTGATGCCGTCACTAAACACATTTCTTAAATTGTAGCCATTTGTTGAGTGACTTTTTTTGGTGTCTAATCCGCATATATATCACCATTGCCCTTGATTTTCTTGACTGTATATCTCTTAAATGTCAACATATACACGTGTGATTTAGTTTACGAAGATTTTTCAATGCCGAGAACCTCGATCAGAGAGTAAAAAAGGCGTAAGGTTCACAATGGTGTAAAATTAAAATGGTATATACCGGGCTAGGATTCGAGTTACAGGAACAAGGGCCAAACCAACCACCCAAGAATGGAATCGTTGAGCGAAAACACTTGACAACCTCCTAGAAGCAGCTTTTCTTGCCACCAGACCTTTCTCCATCAATTAGAAATTTGATGCCGTCACTAAACACATTCTTTAAATTGTAGCCATTTGTTGAGTGTTTTTTTGGTGTCTAATCCGCATATATATCACCATTGCCCTTGATTTTCTTGACTGTATATCTGTTAAATGTCAACATATACATGTGTGATTTAGCTTACGAAGATTTTTCAATGCCGAGAACTTCGAGCAGAGAGTAAAAAAGGCGTAAGGTTCACAATGGTGTAAAATTAAAATGGGATATACCGGGCAAGGATTCGACTTACAGGAACAAGGGCCAAACCAACGACCCAAGAATGGAATCGTCAAGCGAAAACACTAGACAACCTACTAGAAGCAGCTTTTCTTACGACCAGACCTTTCTCCATCAATTAGAATTTTGATGCCGTCACTAAACACATTCTTTAAATTGTAGCCATTTGTTGAGTGTTTTTTTTTTGTGTCTAATCCGCATATATATCACCATTGCTCTTGATTTTCTTGACTGTATATCTCTTAAATGTCAACATATACACGTGTGATTTAGTTTACGAAGATTTTTCAATGCCGAGAACCTCGATCAGAGAGTAAAAAGGCGTAGGGTTCACAATGGTGTAAAATTAAAAAGGGATATACCGGGCTGGGATTCGAGTTACAGGAACAAGGGCCAAACCAACCACCCAAGAATGGAATCGTCGAGCGAAAACACTTGACAACCTCCTCGAAGCAGCTTTTCTTGCCACCAGACCTTTCTCCATCAATTAGAAATTTGATGCCGTCACTAAACACATTCTTTAAATTGTAGCCATTTGTTTAGTGTTTTTTTGGTGTCTAATCCGCATATATATCACCATTGCCCTTGATTTTCTTGACTGTATATCTGTTAAATGTCAACATATACACGTGTGATTTAGTTTACGAAGATTTTTCAATGCCGAGAACCTCGATCAGAGAGTAAAAAAGGCTTATGGTTCACAATGGTGTAAAATTAAAATTGGATATACCGGGCTAGGATTCGAGTTACAGGAACAAGGGCCAAATCAACCACCCAAGAATGGAATCGTCGAGCGAAAACACTTGACAACCTCCTAGAAGCAGCTTTTCTTACGACCAGACCTTTCTCCATCAATTAGAAATTTGATGCCGTCACAAAACACATTCTTTAAATTGTAGCCATTTGTTGAGTTTTTTTTTGTGTCTAATCCGCATAAATATCACCATTGTCCTTGATTTTCTTGACTGTATATCTCTTAAATGTCTACATATAAACGTGTGATTTAGTTTACGAAGATTTTTCAATGCCGAGAACTTCGAGCAGTGAGTAAAAAAGGCGTAAGGTTCACAATGGTGTAAAATTAAAATGGGATATACCGGGCAAGGATTCGACTTACAGGAACAAGGGCCAAACCAATCACCCAAGTATGGAATCGTCAAGCGAAAACACTTGACAACCTACTAGAAGCAGCTTTTCTTGCCACCAGACCTTTGTCCATCAATTAGGAATCTGATGCCGTCACTAAACACATTTCTTAAATTGTAGTTGAGTGTTTTTTTTTGTGTCTAATCCGCATATATATCACCATTGCCCTTGATTTTCTTAACTGTATATCTCTTAAATGTCAACATGTACAAGTGTGATTTAGTTTACGAAGATTTTTCAACGCCGAGAACCTCGATCATTGAGTAAAAAAGGCGTAAGTTTCACAATGGTGTAAAATTAAAATGGAATATACCGGGGCTAGGATTGGAGTTACATGAACAAGGGCAAACCAACCACCCAAGAATGGAATCATCGAGTGAAAACACTAGACAACCTCCAAGAAGCAGCTTTTTTTGCCACCAGACCTTTCTCCAACAATTAGGAATCTGATGCCGTCACTAAACACATTTCTTAAATTGTAGCCATTTGTTGAGTGACTTTTTTTGGTGTCTAATCCGCATATATATCACCATTGCCCTTGATTTTCTTGACTGTATATCTCTTAAATGTCAACATATACACGTGTGATTTAGTTTACGAAGATTTTTCAATGCCGAGAACCTCGATCAGAGAGTAAAAAAGGCGTAAGGTTCACAATGGTGTAAAATTAAAATGGTATATACCGGGCTAGGATTCGAGTTACAGGAACAAGGGCCAAACCAACCACCCAAGAATGGAATCGTTGAGTGAAAACACTTGACAACCTCCTAGAAGCAGCTTTTCTTGCCACCAGACCTTTCTCCATCAATTAGAAATTTGATGCCGTCACTAAACACATTCTTTAAATTGTAGCCATTTGTTGAGTGTTTTTTTGGTGTCTAATCCGCATATATATCACCATTGCCCTTGATTTTCTTGACTGTATATCTGTTAAATGTCAACATATACACGTGTGATTTAGCTTACGAAGATTTTTCAATGCCGAGAACTTCGAGCAGAGAGTAAAAAAGGCGTAAGGTTCACAATGGTGTAAAATTAAAATGGGATATACCGGGCAAGGATTCGACTTACAGGAACAAGGGCCAAACCAACCACCCAAGAATGGAATCGTCAAGCGAAAACACTAGACAACCTACTAGAAGCAGCTTTTCTTACGACCAGACCTTTCTCCATCAATTAGAAATTTGATGCCGTCACTAAACACATTCTTTAAATTGTAGCCATTTGTTGAGTGTTTTTTGTGTGTCTAATCCGCATATATATCACCATTGCCCTTGATTTTCTTGACTGTATATCTCTTAAATGTCAACATATACACGTGTGATTTAGTTTACGAAGATTTTTCAATGCCGAGAACCTCGATCATAGAGTAAAAAAGGCGTAAGGTTCACAATGGTGTAAAATTAAAATGGGATATACCGGGCTAGGATTCGAGTTACAGGAACAAGGGCTAAACCAACCACCCAAGAATGGAATCGTCGAGCGAAAACACTTGACAACCTCCTAGAAGCAGCTTTTCTTGCCACCAGACCTTTCTCCATCAATTAGGAATCTGATGCCATCACTAAACACATTACTAAAATTGTAGCTATTTGTTGAGTGTTTTTTTTTGTGTCTAATCCGCATATATATCACCATTGCCGTTGATTTTCTTGACTGTATATCTCTTAAATGTCAACATATACACGTGTGATTTAGTTTACGAAGATTTTTCAATGCCGAGAACCTCGATCAGAGAGTAAAAAAGGCGTAAGGTTCACAATGGTGTAAAATTAAAATGGGATATACCGGGCTAGGATTCGAGTTACAGTAACAAGGGCCAAACCAACCACCCAAGAATGGAATCGTCGAGCGAAAACACTTGACAACCTCCTAGAAGCAGCTTTTCTTGCCACCAGACCTTTCTCCATCAATTAGAAATTTGATGCCGTCACTAAACACATTCTTTAAATTGTAGCCATTTGTTGAGTGTTTTTTTAGTGTCTAATCCGCATATATATCACCATTGCCCTTTATTTTCTTGACTGTATATCTGTTAAATGTCAACATATACACGTGTGATTTAGTTTACGAAGATTTTTCAATGCCGAGAACCTCGATCAGAAAGTAAAAAAGGCGTATGGTTCACAATGGTGTAAAATTAAAATTGGATATACCGGGCAAGGATTCGAGTTACAGGAACAAGGGCCAAATCAACCACCCAAGAATGGAATCGTCGAGCGAAAACACTTGACAACCTCCTAGAAGCAGCTTTTCTTACCACCAGACCTTTCTCCATCAATTAGAAATTTGATGCCGTCACTAAACACATTCTTTAAATTGTAGCCATTTGTTGAGTGTTTTTTTTTTGTGTCTAATCCGCATATATATCACCATTGCCCTTGATTTTCTTCACTGTATATCTCTTAAATGTCAGCATATACACGTGTGATTTAGTTTACGAAGATTTTTCAAGGCCGAGAACCTCGATCAGAGAGTAAAAAAGGCGTAAGGTTCACAATGATGTAAAATTAAAATGTGATATACCGGGCTAGGATTCGAGTTACAGGAACAAGGGCTAAACCAACCACCCAAGAATGGAATCGTCGAGCGAAAACACTTGACAACCTCCTAGAAGCAGCTTTTCTTGCCGCCAGACTTTTCTCCATCAATTAGGAATCTGATGCCGTCACTAAACACATTACTAAAATTGTAGCTATTAGTTGAATGTTTTTTTTTTTGGTGTCTAATCCGCATATATATCACCATTGCCCTTGATTTTCTTGACTGTATATCTCTTAAATGACAACATATACATGTGTGATTTAGTTTACGAAGATTTTTCAATGCCGATAAACCTCGATCAGAGAGTAAAAAAGGCGTAAGGTTCACAATGGTGTAAAATTAAAATGAGATATACTAGGCTAGGATTCGAGTTACAGGAACAAGGGCCAAACCAACCACCCAAGAATGGAATCGTCGAGCGAAAACACTTGACAACCTCCTAGAAGCAGCTTTTCTTACCACCAGACATTTCTCCATCAATTTGGAATCTGATGCCGTCACTAAACACATTCCTTAAATTGTAGTCATTTGTTGAGTGTTTTTTTTGTGTCTAATCCGCATATATATCACCATTGCCCTTGATTTTCTTGACTGTATATCTCTTAAATGTTTACATATAAACGTGTGATTTAGTTTACGAAGATTTTTCAATGCCGAGAACTTCGAGCAGAGAGTAAAAAAGGCGTAAGGTTCACAATGGTGTAAAATTAAAATGGGATATACCGGGCAAGGATTCGACTTACAGGAACAAGGGCCAAACCAATCACCCAAGAATGGAATCGTCAAGCGAAAACACTTGACAACCTATTAGAAGCAGCTTTTCTTGCCACCAGACCTTTGTCCATCAATTAGGAATCTGATGCCGTCACTAAACACATTCCTTAAATTGTAGTTGAGTGTTTTTTTTTATGTCTAATCCGCATATATATCACCATTGCCCTTGATTTTCTTGACTGTATATCTCTTAAATGTCAACATGTACACGTGTGATTTAGTTTACGAAGATTTTTCAACGCCGAGAACCTCGATCATTGAGTAAAAAAGGCGTAAGTTTCACAATGGTGTAAAATTAAAATGGAATATACCGGGGCTAGGATTGGAGTTACATGAACAAGGGCCAAACCAACCACCCAAGAGTGGAATCGTCGAGCGAAAACACTTGACAACCTCCTCGAAGCAACTTTTCTTGCCACCAGACCTTTCTCCATCAATTAGGAATCTGATGCCGTCACTAAACACATTCCTTAAATTGTAGCCATTTGTTGAGTGTTTTTTTTTGTGTCTAATCCGCATATATATCACCATTGCCGTTGATTTTCTTGACTGTATATCTCTTAAATGTCAACATATACACGTGTGATTTAGTTTACGAAGATTTTTCAATGCCGAGAACCTCGATCAGAGAGTAAAAAAGGCGTAAGGTTCACAATGGTGTAAAATTAAAATGGGATATACCGGGCAAGGATTCGACTTACAGGAACAAGGGCCAAACCAATCACCCAAGAATGGAATCGTCAAACGAAAACACTTGACAACCTACTAGAAGCAGCTTTTCTTGCCACCAGACCTTTGTCCATCAATTAGGAATCT
This sequence comes from Helianthus tuberosus, assembly GCA_030545235.1. Classification (NCBI taxonomy): domain Eukaryota; kingdom Viridiplantae; phylum Streptophyta; class Magnoliopsida; order Asterales; family Asteraceae; genus Helianthus; species Helianthus tuberosus. The sequence goes on along the minus strand of CM060437.1, from coordinate 23,380,216 downwards.
GATGCCGTCACTAAACACATTCCTTAAATTGTAGTTGAGTGTTTTTTTTTTGTGTCTAATCCGCATATATATCACCATTGCCCTTGATTTTCTTGACTGTATATCTCTTAAATGACAACATATACATGTGTGATTTAGTTTACGAAGATTTTTCAAAGCCGAGAACCTCGATCAGAGAGTAAAAAAGGCGTAGGGTTCACAATGGTGTAAAATTAAAAAGGGATATACTGGGCTGGGATTCGAGTTACAGGAACAAGGGCCAAACCAACCACCCAAGAATGGAATCGTCGAGCGAAAACACTTGACAACCTCCTCGAAGCAGCTTTTCTTGCCACCAGACCTTTCTCCATCAATTAGGAATCTGATGCCGTCACTAAACACATTCCTTAAATTGTAGCCATTTGTTGAGTGTTTTTTTTGTGTGTCTAATCCGCATATATATCACCATTGCCGTTGATTTTCTTGACTGTATATCTCTTAAATGTCAACATATACACGTGTGATTTAGTTTACGAAGATTTTTCAATGCCGAGAACCTCGACCAGAGAGTAAAAAAGGCGTAAGGTTCACAATGGTGTAAAATTAAAATGGGATATACCGGGCTAGGATTCGAGTTACAGGAACAAGGGCCAAACCAACCACCCAAGAATGGAATCGTTGAGCGAAAACACTTGACAACCTCCTAGAAGCAGCTTTTCTTGCCACCAGACCTTTCTCCATCAATTAGAAATTTGATGCCGTCACTAAACACATTCTTTAAATTGTAGCCATTTGTTGAGTGTTTTTTTGGTGTCTAATCCGCATATATATCACCATTTCCCTTGATTTTCTTGACTGTATATCTGTTAAATGTCAACATATACACGTGTGATTTAGTTTACGAAGATTTTTCAATGCCGAGAACCTCGATCAGAGAGTAAAAAAGGCTTATGGTTCACAATGGTGTAAAATTAAAATTGGATATACCGGGCTAGGATTCGAGTTACAGGAACAAGGGCCAAATCAACCACCCAAGAATGGAATCGTCGAGCGAAAACACTTGACAACCTCCTAGAAGCAGCTTTTCTTACCACCCGACCTTTCTCTATCAATTAGAAATTTGATGCCGTCACTAAACACATTCTTTAAATTGTAACCATTTGTTGAGTGTTTTTTTTTTGTGTCTAATCCGCATATATATCACCAATGCCCTTGATTTTCTTGACTGTATATCTCTTAAATGTCAACATATACACGTGTGATTTAGTTTACGAAGATTTTTCAATGCCGAGAACCTCGATCAGAGAGTAAAAAAGGCGTAAGGTTCACAATGGTGTAAAATTAAAATGGGATATATCGGGCTAGGATTCGAGTTACAGGAACAAGGGCTAAACCAACCACCCAAGAATGGAATCGTCGAGCGAAAACACTTGACAACCTCCTAGAAGCAGCTTTTCTTGCCACCAGACCTTTCTCCATCAATTAGGAATCTGATGCCGTCACTAAACACATTACTAAAATTGTATCTATTTGTTGAGTGTTTTTTTTTTGTGTCTAATCCGCATATATATCACCATTGCCCTTGATTTTCTTGACTGTATATCTCTTAAATGACAACATATACATGTGTGATTTGGTTTACGAAGATTTTTCAATGCCGATAAACCTCGATCAGAGAGTAAAAAAGGCGTAAGGTTCACAATGGTGTAAAATTAAAATGAGATATACTGGGCTAGGATTCGAGTTACAGGAACAAGGGCCAAACCAACCACCCAAGAATGGAATCGTCGAGCGAAAACACTTGACAACCTCCTAGAAGCAGCTTTTCTTACCACCAGACATTTCTCCATCAATTTGGAATCTGATACCGTCACTAAACACATTCCTTAAATTGTAGTCATTTGTTGAGTGTTTTTTTTTTGTGTCTAATACACATATATATCACCATTGCCCTTGATTTTCTTGACTGTATATCTCTTAAATGTCTACATATAAACGTGTGATTTAGTTTACGAAGATTTTTCAATGCCGAGAACTTCGAGTAGAGAGTAAAAAAGGCGTAAGGTTCACAATGGTGTAAAATTAAAATGGGATATACCGGGCAAGGATTCGACTTACAGGAACAAGGGCCAAACCAACCACCCAAGAATGGAATCGTCAAGCGGAAACAGTTGACAACCTCCTAGTAGCAGCTTTTCTTGCCACCAGACCTTTCTCCATCAATTAGGAATCTGATGCCGTCACTAAACACATTCCTTAAATTGTAGTCATTTGTTGAGTGTTTTTTTTGTGTCTAAACCGCATATATATCACCATTGCCCTTGATTTTCTTGACTGTATATCTCTTAAATGTCAACATGTACACGTGTGATTTAGTTTACGAAGATTTTTCAACGCCGAGAACCTCGATCAGAGAGTAAAAAAGGCGTAAGTTTCACAATGGTGTAAAATTAAAATGCAATATACCGGGCTAGGATTGGAGTTACATCAACAAGGGCCAAACCAACCACCCAAGAATGGAATCGTCGAGCGAAAACACTTGACAACCTCCTAGAAGCAGCTTTTTTTGCCACCAGACCTTTCTCCATCAATTAGGAATCTGATGCCGTCACTAAACACATTTCTTAAATTGTAGCCATTTGTTGAGTGACTTTTTTTGGTGTCTAATCCGCATATATATCACCATTGCCCTTGATTTTCTTGACTGTATATATCTTAAATGTCAACAAATACACGTGTGATTTAGTTTACGAAGATTTTTCAATGCCGAGAAACTCGATCAGAGAGTAAAAAAGGCGTAAGGTTCACAATGGTGTAAAATTAAAAAGGGATATACCGGGCTGGGATTCGAGTTACAGGAACAAGGGCCAAACCAACCACCCAAGAATGGAATCGTCGAGCGAAAACACTTGACAACCTCCTAGAAGAAGCTTTTCTTGCCACCAGACCTTTCTCCATCAATTAGGAATCTGATGCCGTCACTAAACACATTTCTTAAATTGTAGCCATTTGTTGAGTGTGTTTTTTTGTGTCTAATCCGTATATATATCACCATTGCCGTTGATTTTCTTGACTGTATATCTCTTAAATGTCAACATATACACGTGTGATTTAGTTTACGAAGATTTTTCAATGCCGAGAACCTCGATCAGAGAGTAAAAAAGGCGTAAGGTTCACAATGGTGTAAAATTAAAATGGGATATACCGGGCTAGGATTCGAGTTACAGGAACAAGGGCCAAACCAACCACCCAAGAATGGAATCGTCGAGCGAAAACACTTGACAACCTCCTAGAAGCAGCTTTTCTTGCCACCAGACCTTTCTCCATCAATTAGGAATCTGATGCCGTCACTAAACACATTACTAAAATTGTAGCTATTTGTTGAGTGTTTTTTTTGGTGTCTAATCCGCATATATATCACCATTGCCCTTGATTTTCTTGACTGTATATCTCTTAAATGACAACATATACATGTGTGATTTGGTTTACGAAGATTTTTCAATGCCGATAAACCTCGATCAGAGAGTAAAAAAGGCGTAAGGTTCACAATGGTGTAAAATTAAAATGAGATATACTGGGCTAGGATTCGAGTTACAGGAACAAGGGCCAAACCAACCACCCAAGAATGGAATCGTCGAGCGAAAACACTTGACAACCTCCTAGAAGCAGCTTTTCTTACCACCAAACATTTCTCCATCAATTTGGAATCTGATGCCGTCACTAAACACATTCCTTAAATTGTAGTCATTTGTTGAGTGTTTTTTTTTGTGTCTAATACGCATATATATCACCATTGCCCTTGATTTTCTTGACTGTATATCTCTTAAATGTCTACATATAAACGTGTGATTTAGTTTAAGAAGATTTTTCAATGCCGAGAACTTCGAGTAGAGAGTAAAAAAGGCGTAAGGTTCACAATGGTGTAAAATTAAAATGGGATATACCGGGCAAGGATTCGACTTACAGGAACAAGGGCCAAACCAACCACCCAAGAATGGAATCGTCAAGCGGAAACAGTTGACAACCTCCTAGAAGCAGCTTTTCTTGCCACCAGACCTTTCTCCATCAATTAGGAATCTGATGCCGTCACTAAACACATTCCTTAAATTGTAGTCATTTGTTGAGTGTTTTTTTTGTGTCTAAACCGCATATATATCACCATTGCCCTTGATTTTCTTGACTGTATATCTCTTAAATGTCAACATGTACACGTGTGATTTAGTTTACGAAGATTTTTCAACGCCGAGAACCTCGATCAGAGAGTAAAAAAGGCGTAAGTTTCACAATGGTGTAAAATTAAAATGGAATATACCGGGCTAGGATTGGAGTTACATCAACAAGGGCCAAACCAACCACCCAAGAATGGAATCGTCGAGCGAAAACACTTGACAACCTCCTAGAAGCAGCTTTTTTTGCCACCAGACCTTTCTCCATCAATTAGGAATCTGATGCCGTCACTAAACACATTTCTTAAATTGTAATCATTTGTTGAGTGACTTTTTTTGGTGTCTAATCCGCATATATATCACCATTTCCCTTGATTTTCTTGACTGTATATATCTTAAATGTCAACAAATACACGTGTGATTTAGTTTACGAAGATTTTTCAATGCCGAGAAACTCGATCAGAGAATAAAAAAGGCGTAAGGTTCACAATGGTGTAAAATTAAAAAGGGATATACCGGGCTGGGATTCGAGTTACAGGAACAAGGGCCAAACCAACCACCCAAGAATGGAATCGTCGATCGAAAACACTTGACAACCTCCTAGAAGAAGCTTTTCTTGCCACCAGACCTTTCTCCATCAATTAGGAATCTGATGCCGTCACTAAACACATTTCTTAAATTGTAGCCAATTGTTGAGTGTGTTTTTTTGTGTCTAATCCGTATATATATCACCATTGCCGTTGATTTTCTTGACTGTATATCTCTTAAATGTCAACATATACACGTGTGATTTAGTTTACGAAGATTTTTCAATGCCGAGAACCTCGATCATAGAGTAAAAAAGGCGTAAGGTTCACAATGGTGTAAAATTAAAATGGGATATACCGGGCTAGGATTCGAGTTACAGGAACAAGGGCCAAACCAACCACCCAAGAATGGAATCATCGAGCGAAAACACTTGACAACCTCCTAGAAGCAGCTTTTCTTGCCAGCAGACCTTTCTCCATCTATTAGAAATTTGATGCCGTCACTAAACACATTCTTTAAATTGTAGCCATTTGTTGAGTGTTTTTTTGGTGTCTAATCCGCATATATATCACCATTGCCCTTGATTTTCTTAACTGTATATCTCTTAAATGTCAACATATACACGTGTGATTTAGTTTACGGAGATTTTTCAATGCCGAGAACCTCGATCAGAGAGTAAAAAAGGCGTAAGGTTCACAATGGTGTAAAATTAAAATTGGATATACCGGGCAAGAATTCGAGTTACCGGAACAAGGGCCAAATCAACCACCCAAGAATAGAATCGTCGAGCGAAAACACTTGATAACCTCCTAGAAGCAGCTTTTCTTGCCACTAGACCTTTCTCCATCAATTAGGAATCTGATGTCGTCACTAAACACATTTCTTAATTTGTAGGCATCTGTTGAGTGGTTTTTTTGTGTTTAATCCGCATATATATCACCATTGCCCTTGATTTTCTTGACTATATATCTCTTAAATGATAAACATATACACGTGTGATTTAGTTTACGAAGATTTTTCAATGCCGAGAACCTCGATCAGAGAGTAAAAAAGGCGTAAGGTTCACAATGGTGTAAAATTAAAAAGGGATATAACGGGCTAGGATTCGAGTTACAGGAACAAGGGCCAAACCAACCACCCAAGAATGGAATCGTCGAGCGAAAACACTTCACAACCTTCTAGAAGCAGCTTTTCTTACCACCAGACCTTTCTCCATCAATTAGGAATCTGATACCGTCACTAAACACATTCCTTAAATTGTAGCCATTTGTTGAGTGTTTTTTTGTGTCTAATCCGCATATATATCACCATTGCCCTTGATTTTCTTAACTGTATATCTCTTAAATGTGAACATATACACGTGTGATTTAGTTTACGAAGATTTTTCAATGCCGAGAACCTCGATCAGAGAGTAATAAAGGCGTAAGGTTCACAATGGTGTAAAATTAAAATGGGATATACCGGGCTAGGATTCGAGTTACAGGAACAAGGGCCAAACCAACCACCCAAGAATGGAATCGCCGAGCGAAAACACCTGACAATCTCCTAGAAGCAGCTTTTCTTGCCACCAGACCTTTCTCCATCAATTAGGAATCTGATGCCGCCACTAAACATATTCCTTAAATTGTAGCCATTTGTTGAGTGTTTTTTTAGTGTCTAATCCACATATATATCACCTTTGCCCTTGATTTTCTTAACTGTATATTTTTTAAATGTCAACATATACACGTGTGATTTAGTTGACGAAGATTTTTCAATGCCGAGAAAATCGGTCAGAGAGTAAAAAATTCGTAAGGTTCACAATGGTGTATAATTAAAATGGGATATACCGGTCTAGCATTCGAGTTACAGGAACAAGGGCCAAACCAACCACCCAAGAATGGAATCGTCGAGCGAAAACACTTGACAACCTCTTAGAAACAGCTTTTCTTGCCACCAGACCTTTCTCCATCAATTAGGAATCTGATGCCGTCACAAAACACATTCCTTAAATTGTATCCATTTGTTGAGTGTTTTTTTTTTTGTGTCTAATCCGCATATATATCACCATTGCCCTTGATTTTCTTGACTGTATATCTCTTAAATGTCAACATGTACACGTGTGATTTAGTTTACGAAAATTTTTAAACGCCGAGAACCTCAATCAGAGAGTAAAAAAGGCGTAAGTTTCACAATGGTGTAAAATTAAAATGGAATATACCGGGCTAGGATTGGAGTTACATGAACAAGGGCCAAACCAACCACCCAAGAATGGAATCGTCGAGCGAAAACACTTGACAACCTCCTACAAGCAGCTTTTTTTGCCACCAGACCTTTCTCCATCAATTAGGAATCTGATGCCGTCACTAAACACATTTCTTAAATTGTAGCCAATTGTTGAGAGACTTTTTTTGGTGTCTAATCCGCATATATATCACCATTGCCCTTGATTTTCTTGACTGTATATATCTTAAATGTCAACATATACACGTGTGATTTAGTTTACGAAGATTTTTCAATGCCGAGAACCTCGATCAGAGAGTAAAAAAGGCGTAAGGTTCACAATGGTGTAAAATTAAAAAGGGAAATACCGGGCTGGGATTCGAGTTACAGGAACAAGGGCCAAACCAACCACCCAAGAATGGAATCGTCGAGCGAAAACACTTGACAACTTCCTAGAAGCAGCTTTTCTTGCCACCAGACCTTTCTCCATCAATTAGGAATCTGATGCCGTCACTAAACACATTCCTTAAATTGTAGCCATTTGTTGAGTGTTTTTTTTGTGTCTAATCCGTATATATATCACCATTGCCGTTGATTTTCTTGACTGTATATCTCTTAAATGTCAACATATACACGTGTGATTTAGTTTACGAAGATTTTTCAATGCCGACAACCTCGATCAGAGAGTAAAAAAGGCGTAAGGTTCACAATGGTGTAAAATTAAAATGGGATATACCGGGCTAGGATTCGAGTTACAGGAACAAGGGCAAAACCAACCACCCAAGAATGGAATCGTCGAGAGAAAACACTTGACAACCTCCTAGAAGCAGCTTTTCTTGCCACCAGACCTTTCTCCATCAATTAGGAATCTGATGCCGTCACTAAACATATTCGTTAAATTGTAGCCATTTGTTGAGTGTTTTTTTTAGTGTCTAATCCACATATATATCACCTTTGCCCTTGATTTTCTTGACTGTATATTTTTTAAATTTTAACATATACACGTGTGATTTAGTTTACGAAGATTTTTCAACGCCGAGAAACTCGATCAGAGAGTAAAAAATTCGTAAGGTTCACAATGGTGTAAAATTAAAATGGGATATACCGGGCTAGCATTCGAGTTACAGGAACAAGGGCCAAACCAACCACCCAAGAATGGAATCGTCGAGCGAAAACACTTGACAACCACTTAGAAACAGCTTTTCTTGCCACCAGACATTTCTCCATCAATTAGGAATCTGATGCCGTCACTAAACACATTCCTTAAATTGTATCCATTTGTTGAGTGTTTTTTTTTTTGTGTCTAATCCGCATATATATCACCATTGCCCTTGATTTTCTTGACTGTATATCTCTTAAATGTCAACATGTACACGTGTGATTTAGTTTACGAAGATTTTTGAACGCCGAGAACCTCAATCAGAGAGTAAAAAAGGCGTAAGTTTCACAATGGTGTAAAATTAAAATGGAATATACCGGGCTAGGATTGGAGTTACATGAACAAGGGCCAAACCAACCACCCAAGAATGGAATCGTCGAGCGAAAACACTTGACAACCTCCTACAAGCAGCTTTTTTTGCCATCAGACCTTTCTCCATCAATTAGGAATCTGATGCCGTCACTAAACACATTTCTTAAATTGTAGCCATTTGTTGAGACTTTTTTGGTGTCTAATCCGCATATATATCACCATTGCCCTTGATTTTCTTGACTGTATATATCTTAAATGTCAACATATACACGTGTGATTTAGTTTACGAAGATTTTTCAATGCCGAGAACCTCGATCAGAGAGTAAAAAAGGCGTAAGGTTCACAATGGTGTAAAATTAAAAAGGGAAATACCGGGCTGGGATTCGAGTTACAGGAACAAGGGCCAAACCAACCACCCAAGAATGGAATCGTCGAGCGAAAACACTTGACAACTTCCTAGAAGCAGCTTTTCTTGCCACCAGACCTTTCTCCATCAATTAGGAATCTGATGCCGTCACTAAACACATTTATTAAATTGTAGCCATTTGTTGAGAGACTTTTTTGGTGTCTAATCCGCATATATATCACCATTGCCCTTGATTTTCTTGACTGTATATATCTTAAATGTCAACATATACACGTGTGATTTAGTTTACGAAGATTTTTCAATGCCGAGAACCTCGATCAGAGAGTAAAAAAGGCGTAAGGTTCACAATGGTGTAAAATTAAAATGGGATATACCGGGCTAGGATTCGAGTTACAGGAACAAGGGCCAAACCAACCACCCAAGAATGGAATCGCCGAGCGAAAACACTTGACAATCTCCTAGAAGCAGCTTTTCTTGCCACCAGACCTTTCTCCATCAATTAGGAACCTGATGCCGTCACTAAACATATTCCTTAAATTGTAGCCATTTGTTGAGTGTTTTTTTTAGTGTCTAATCCACATATATATCACCTTTGCCCTTGATTTTCTTGACTGTATATTTTTTAAATGTCAACAAATACACGTGTGATTTAGTTTACGAAGATTTTTCAATGCCGAGAAACTTGATCAGACAGTAAAAAATTCGTAAGGTTCACAATGGTGTAAAATTAAAATGGGATATACCGGGCTAGCATTCGAGTTACAGGAACAAGGGCCTAACCAACCACCCAAGAATGGAATCGTCGAGCGAAAACACTTGACAACCTCTTAGAAACAGCTTTTCTTGCCACCAGACCTTTCTCCATCAATTAGGAATCTGATGCCGTCACTAAACACATTCCTTAAATTGTATCCATTTGTTGAGTGTTTTTTTTTGTGTCTAATCCGCATATATATCACCATTGCCCTTGATTTTCTTGACTGTATATCTCTTAAATGTCAACATGTACACGTGTGATTTAGTTTATGAAGATTTTTCAACGCCGAGAACCTCAATCAGAGAGTAAAAAAGGCGTAAGTTTCACAATGGTGTAAAATTAAAATGGAATATACCGGGCTAGGATTGGAGTTACATGAACAAGGGCCAAACCAACCACCCAAGAATGGAATCGTCGAGCGAAAACACTTGACAACCTCCTACAAGCAGCTTTTTTTGCCACCAGACCTTTCTCCATCAATTAGGAATCTGATGCCGTCACTAAACACATTCCTTAAATTGTAGCCATTTGTTGAGTGTTTTTTTTTTGTGTCTAATCCGCATATATATCACCATTGCCGTTGATTTTCTTGACTGTATATCTCTTAAATGTCAACATATACACGTGTGATTTAGTTTACGAAGATTTTTCAATGCCGACAACCTCGATCAGAGAGTAAAAAAGGCGTAAGGTTCACAATGGTGTAAAATTAAAATGGGATATACCGGGCTAGGATTCGAGTTACAGGAACAAGGGCCAAACCAACCACCCAAGAATGGAATCGCCGAGCGAAAACACTTGACAATCTCCTAGAAGCAGCTTTTCTTGCCACCAGACCTTTCTCCATCAATTAGGAATCTGATGCCGTCACTAAACATATTCGTTAAATTGTAGCCATTTGTTGAGTGTTTTTTTTAGTGTCTAATCCACATATATATCACCTTTGCCCTTGATTTTCTTGACTGTATATTTTTTAAATGTTAACATATACACGTGTGATTTAGTTTACGAAGATTTTTCAATGCCGAGAAACTCGATCAGAGAGTAAAAAATTCGTAAGGTTCACAATGGTGTAAAATTAAAATGGGATATAACGGGCTAGCATTTGAGTTACAGGAACAAGGGCCAAACCAACCACCCAAGAATGGAATCGTCGAGCGAAAACACTTGACAACCACTTAGAAACAGCTTTTCTTGCCACCAGACCTTTCTCCATCAATTAGGAATCTGATGCCGTCACTAAACACATTCCTTAAATTGTATCCATTTGTTGAGTGTTTTTTTTTTGTGTCTAATCCGCATATATATCACCATTGCCCTTGATTTTCTTGACTGTATATCTCTTAAATGTCAACATGTACACGTGTAATTTAGTTTACGAAGATTTTTCAACGCCGAGAACCTCAATCAGAGAGTAAAAAAGGCGTAAGTTTCACAATGGTGTAAAATTAAAATGGAATATACCGGGCTAGGATTGGAGTTACATGAACAAGGGCCAAACCAACCACCCAAGAATGGAATCGTCGAGCGAAAACACTTGACAACCTCCTACAAGCAGCTTTTTTTGCCACCAGACCTTTCTCCATCAATTAGGAATCTGATGCCGTCACTAAACACATTTCTTAAATTGTAGCCATTTGTTGAGAGACTTTTTTGGTGTCTAATCCGCATATATATCACCATTGCCCTTGATTTTCTTGACTGTATATATCTTAAATGTCAACATATACACGTGTGATTTAGTTTACGAAGATTTTTCAATGCCGAGAACCTCGATCAGAGTGTAAAAAAGGCGTAAGGTTCACAATGGTGTAAAATTAAAAAGGGATATACCGGGCTGGGATTCGAGTTAAAGGAACAAGGGCCAAACCAACCACCCAAGAATGGAATCGTCGAGCGAAAACACTTAACAACCTCCTAGAAGCAGCTTTTCTTGCCACCAGACCTTTCTCCGTCAATTAGGAATCTGATGCCGTCACTAAACACATTCCTTAAATTGTAGCCATTTGTTGAGTGTTTTTTTTGTGTGTCTAATCCGCATATATATCACCATTGCAGTTGATTTTCTTGACTGTATATCTCTTAAATGTCAACATATACACGTGTGATTTAGTTTACGAAGATTTTTCAATGCCGAGAACCTCGATCAGAGAGTAAAAAAGGCGTAAGGTTCACAATGGTGTAAAATTAAAATGGGATTTACCGGGCTAGGATTCGAGTTACAGGAACAAGGGCCAAACCAACCACCCAAGAATGGAATCGCCGAGCGAAAACACTTGACAATCTCCTAGAAGCAGCTTTTCTTGCCACCAGACCTTTCTCCATCAATTAGGAATCTGATGCCGTCACTAAACATATTCCTTAAATTGTAGCCATTTGTTGAGTGTTTTTTTAGTGTCTAATCCACATATATATCACCTTTGCCCTTGATTTTCTTGACTGTATATTTTTTAAATGTCAACATATACACGTGTGATTTAGTTTACGAAGATTTTTCAATGCCGAGAAACTTGATCAGAGAGTAAAAAATTCGTAAGGTTCACAATGGTGTAAAATTAAAATGGGATATACAGGGCTAGCATTCGAGTTACAGGAACAAGGGCCTAACCAACCACCCAAGAATGGAATCGTCGAGCGAAAACACTTGACAGCGTCTTAGAAACAGCTTTTCTTGCCACCAGACCTTTCTCCATCAATTAGGATTCTGATGCCGTCACTAAACACATTCCTTAAATTGTATCCATTTGTTGAGTGTTTTTTTTGTGTCTAATCCGCATATATATCACCATTGCCCGTGATTTTCTTGACTGTATATCTCTTAAATGTCAACATGTACACGTGTGATTTAGTTTACGAAGATTTTTCAACGCCGAGAACCTCAATCAGAGAGTAAAAAAGGCGTAAGTTTCACAATGGTGTAAAATTAAAATGAAATATACCGGGCTAGGATTGGAGTTACATGAACAAGGGCCAAACCAACCACCCAAGAATGGAATCGTCGAGCGAAAACACTTGACAACCTCCTACAAGCAGCTTTTTTTGCCACCAGACCTTTCTCCATCAATTAGGAATCTGATGCCGTCACTAAACACATTTCTTAAATTGTAGCCATTTGTTGAGAGACTTTTTTGGTGTCTAATCCGCATATATATCACCATTGCCCTTGATTTTCTTGACTGTATATATCTTAAATGTCAACATATACACGTGTGATTTAGTTTACGAAGATTTTTCAATGCCGAGAACCTCGATCAGAGTGTAAAAAAGGCGTAAGGTTCACAATGGTGTAAAATTAAAAAGGGATATACCGGGCTGGGATTCGAGTTAAAGGAACAAGGGCCAAACCAACCACCCAAGAATGGAATCGTCGAGCGAAAACACTTGACAACCTCCTAGAAGCAGCTTTTCTTGCCACCAGACCTTTCTCCGTCAATTAGGAGTCTGATGCCGTCACTAAACACATTCCTTAAATTGTAGCCATTTGTTGAGTGTTTTTTTTGTGTGTCTAATCCGCATATATATCACCATTGCAGTTGATTTTCTTGACTGTATATCTCTTAAATGTCAACATATACACGTGTGATTTAGTTTACGAAGATTTTTCAATGCCGAGAACCTCGATCAGAGAGTAAAAAAGGCGTAAGGTTCACAATGGTGTAAAATTAAAATGGGATTTACCGGGCTAGGATTCGAGTTACAGGAACAAGGGCCAAACCAACCACCCAAGAATGGAATCGCCGAGCGAAAACACTTGACAATCTCCTAGAAGCAGCTTTTCTTGCCACTAGACCTTTCTCCATCAATTAGGAATCTGATGCCGTCACTAAACATATTCCTTAAATTGTAGCCATTTGTTGAGTGTTTTTTTAGTGTCTAATCCACATATATATCACCTTTGCCCTTGATTTTCTTGACTGTATATTTTTTAAATGTCAACATATACACGTGTGATTTAGTTTACGAAGATTTTTCAATGCCGAGAAACTTGATCAGAGAGTAAAAAATTCGTAAGGTTCACAATGGTGTAAAATTAAAATGGGATATACAGGGCTAGCATTCGAGTTACAGGAACAAGGGCCTAACCAACCACCCAAGAATGGAATCGTCGAGCGAAAACACTTGACAGCCTCTTAGAAACAGCTTTTCTTGCCACCAGACCTTTCTCCATCAATTAGGAATCTGATGCCGTCACTAAACACATTCCTTAAATTGTATCCATTTGTTGAGTGTTTTTTTTTGTGTCTAATCCGCATATATATCACCATTGCCCTTGATTTTCTTGACTGTATATCTCTTAAATGTCAACATATACACGTGTGATTTAGTTTACGAAGATTTTTCAATGCCGACAACCTCGATCAGAGAGTAAAAAAGGCGTAAGGTTCACAATGGTGTAAAATTAAAATGGGATATACCGGGCTAGGATTCGAGTTACAGGAACAAGGGCCAAACCAACCACCCAAGAATGGAATCGCCGAGCGAAAACACTTGACAATCTCCTAGAAGCAGCTTTTCTTGTCACCAGACCTTTCTCCATCAATTAGGAATCTGATGCCGTCACTAAACATATTCGTTAAATTGTAGCCATTTGTTGAGTGTTTTTTTTAGTGTCTAATCCACATATATATCACCTTTGCCCTTGATTTTCTTGACTGTATATTTTTTAAATGTTAACATATACACGTGTGATTTAGTTTACGAAGATTTTTCAATGCCGAGAAACTCGATCAGAGAGTAAAAAATTCGTAAGGTTCACAATGGTGTAAAATTAAAATGGGATATACCGGGCTAGCATTTGAGTTACAGGAACAAGGGCCAAACCAACCACCCAAGAATGGAATCGTCGAGCGAAAACACTTGACAACCACTTAGAAACAGCTTTTCTTGCCACCAGACCTTTCTCCATCAATTAGGAATCTGATGCCGTCACTAAACACATTCCTTAAATTGTATCCATTTGTTGAGTGTTTTTTTTTTGTGTCTAATCCGCATATATATCACCATTGCCCTTGATTTTCTTGACTGTATATCTCTTTAATGTCAACATGTACACGTGTGATTTAGTTTACGAAGATTTTTCAACGCCGAGAACCTCAATCAGAGAGTAAAAAAGGCGTAAGTTTCACAATGGTGTAAAATTAAAATGGAATATACCGGGCTAGGATTGGAGTTACATGAACAAGGGCCAAACCAACCACCCAAGAATGGAATCGTCGAGCGAAAACACTTGACAACCTCCTACAAGCAGCTTTTTTTGCCACCAGACCTTTCTCCATCAATTAGGAATCTGATGCCGTCACTAAACACATTTCTTAAATTGTAGCCATTTGTTGAGAGACTTTTTTGGTGTCTAATCCGCATATATATCACCATTGCCCTTGATTTTCTTGACTGTATATATCTTAAATGTCAACATATACACTTGTGATTTAGTTTACGAAGATTTTTCAATGCCGAGAACCTCGATCAGAGTGTAAAAAAGGCGTAAGGTTCACAATGGTGTAAAATTAAAAAGGGATATACCGGGCTGGGATTCGAGTTAAAGGAACAAGGGCCAAACCAACCACCCAAGAATGGAATCGTCGAGCGAAAACACTTGACAACCTCCTAGAAGCAGCTTTTCTTGCCACCAGACCTTTCTCCGTCAATTAGGAGTCTGATGCCGTCACTAAACACATTCCTTAAATTGTAGCCATTTGTTGAGTGTTTTTTTTGTGTGTCTAATCCGCATATATATCACCATTGCAGTTGATTTTCTTGACTGTATATCTCTTAAATGTCAACATATACACGTGTGATTTAGTTTACGAAGATTTTTCAATGCCGAGAACCTCGATCAGAGAGTAAAAAAGGCGTAAGGTTCACAATGGTGTAAAATTAAAATGGGATTTACCGGGCTAGGATTCGAGTTACAGGAACAAGGGCCAAACCAACCACCCAAGAATGGAATCGCCGAGCGAAAACACTTGACAATCTCCTAGAAGCAGCTTTTCTTGCCACCAGACCTTTCTCCATCAATTAGGAATCTGATGCCGTCACTAAACATATTCCTTAAATTGTAGCCATTTGTTGAGTGTTTTTTTAGTGTCTAATCCACATATATATCACCTTTGCCCTTGATTTTCTTGACTGTATATTTTTTAAATGTCAACATATACACGTGTGATTTAGTTTACGAAGATTTTTCAATGCCGAGAAACTTGATCAGAGAGTAAAAAATTCGTAAGGTTCACAATGGTGTAAAATTAAAATGGGATATACAGGGCTAGCATTCGAGTTACAGGAACAAGGGCCTAACCAACCACCCAAGAATGGAATCGTCGAGCGAAAACACTTGACAGCCTCTTAGAAACAGCTTTTCTTGCCACCAGACCTTTCTCCATCAATTAGGAATCTGATGCCGTCACTAAACACATTCCTTAAATTGTATCCATTTGTTGAGTGTTTTTTTTTGTGTCTAATCCGCATATATATCACCATTGCCCTTGATTTTCTTGACTGTATATCTCTTAAATGTCAACATATACACGTGTGATTTAGTTTACGAAGATTTTTCAATGCCGACAACCTCGATCAGAGAGTAAAAAAGGCGTAAGGTTCACAATGGTGTAAAATTAAAATGGGATATACCGGGCTAGGATTCGAGTTACAGGAACAAGGGCCAAACCAACCACCCAAGAATGGAATCGCCGAGCGAAAACACTTGACAATCTCCTAGAAGCAGCTTTTCTTGTCACCAGACCTTTCTCCATCAATTAGGAATCTGATGCCGTCACTAAACATATTCGTTAAATTGTAGCCATTTGTTGAGTGTTTTTTTTAGTGTCTAATCCACATATATATCACCTTTGCCCTTGATTTTCTTGACTGTATATTTTTTAAATGTTAACATATACACGTGTGATTTAGTTTACGAAGATTTTTCAATGCCGAGAAACTCGATCAGAGAGTAAAAAATTCGTAAGGTTCACAATGGTGTAAAATTAAAATGGGATATACCGGGCTAGCATTTGAGTTACAGGAACAAGGGCCAAACCAACCACCCAAGAATGGAATCGTCGAGCGAAAACACTTGACAACCACTTAGAAACAGCTTTTCTTGCCACCAGACCTTTCTCCATCAATTAGGAATCTGATGCCGTCACTAAACACATTCCTTAAATTGTATCCATTTGTTGAGTGTTTTTTTTTGTGTCTAATCCGCATATATATCACCATTGCCCTTGATTTTCTTGACTGTATATCTCTTTAATGTCAACATGTACACGTGTGATTTAGTTTACGAAGATTTTTCAACGCCGAGAACCTCAATCAGAGAGTAAAAAAGGCGTAAGTTTCACAATGGTGTAAAATTAAAATGGAATATACCGGGCTAGGATTGGAGTTACATGAACAAGGGCCAAACCAACCACCCAAGAATGGAATCGTCGAGCGAAAACACTTGACAACCTCCTACAAGCAGCTTTTTTTGCCACCAGACCTTTCTCCATCAATTAGGAATCTGATGCCGTCACTAAACACATTTCTTAAATTGTAGCCATTTGTTGAGAGACTTTTTTGGTGTCTAATCCGCATATATATCACCATTGCCCTTGATTTTCTTGACTGTATATATCTTAAATGTCAACATATACACTTGTGATTTAGTTTACGAAGATTTTTCAATGCCGAGAACCTCGATCAGAGTGTAAAAAAGGCGTAAGGTTCACAATGGTGTAAAATTAAAAAGGGATATACCGGGCTGGGATTCGAGTTAAAGGAACAAGGGCCAAACCAACCACCCAAGAATGGAATCGTCGAGCGAAAACACTTGACAACCTCCTAGAAGCAGCTTTTCTTGCCACCAGACCTTTCTCCGTCAATTAGGAATCTTATGCCGTCACTAAACACATTCCTTAAATTGTAGCCATTTGTTGAGTGTTTTTTTTGTGTGTCTAATCCGCATATATATCACCATTGCAGTTGATTTTCTTGACTGTATATCTCTTAAATGTCAACATATACACGTGTGATTTAGTTTACGAAGATTTTTCAATGCCGAGAACCTCGATCAGAGAGTAAAAAAGGCGTAAGGTTCACAATGGTGTAAAATTAAAATGGGATTTACCGGGCTAGGATTCGAGTTACAGGAACAAGGGCCAAACCAACCACCCAAGAATGGAATCGCCGAGCGAAAACACTTGACAATCTCCTAGAAGCAGCTTTTCTTGCCACCAGACCTTTCTCCATCAATTAGGAATCTGATGCCGTCACTAAACATATTCCTTAAATTGTAGCCATTTGTTGAGTGTTTTTTTAGTGTCTAATCCACATATATATCACCTTTGCCCTTGATTTTCTTGACTGTATATTTTTTAAATGTCAACATATACACGTGTGATTTAGTTTACGAAGATTTTTCAATGCCGAGAAACTTGATCAGAGAGTAAAAAATTCGTAAGGTTCACAATGGTGTAAAATTAAAATGGGATATACAGGGCTAGCATTCGAGTTACAGGAACAAGGGCCTAACCAACCACCCAAGAATGGAATCGTCGAGCGAAAACACTTGACAGCCTCTTAGAAACAGCTTTTCTTGCCACCAGACCTTTCTCCATCAATTAGGAATCTGATGCCGTCACTAAACACATTCCTTAAATTGTATCCATTTGTTGAGTGTTTTTTTTTTGTGTCTAATCCGCATATATATCACCATTGCCCTTGATTTTCTTGACTGTATATCTCTTAAATGTCAACATGTACACGTGTGATTTAGTTTACGAAGATTTTTCAACGCCGAGAACCTCAATCAGAGAGTAAAAAAGGCGTAAGTTTCACAATGGTGTAAAATTAAAATGAAATATACCGGGCTAGGATTGGAGTTACATGAACAAGGGCCAAACCAACCACCCAAGAATGGAATCGTCGAGCGAAAACACTTGACAACCTCCTACAAGCAGCTTTTTTTGCCACCAGACCTTTCTCCATCAATTAGGAATCTGATGCCATCACTAAACACATTTCTTAAATTGTAGCCATTTGTTGAGAGACTTTTTTTGGTGTCTAATCCGCATATATATCACCATTGCCCTTGATTTTCTTGACTGTATATCTCTTAAATGTCAACATATACACGTGTGATTTAGTTTAGGAAGATTTTTCAATGCCGACAACCTCGATCAGAGAGTAAAAAAGGCGTAAGGTTCACAATGGTGTAAAATTAAAATGGGATATACCGGGCTAGGATTCGAGTTACAGGAACAAGGGCCAAACCAACCACCCAAGAATGGAATCGCCGAGCGAAAACACTTGACAATCTCCTAGAAGCAGCTTTTCTTGCCACCAGACCTTTCTCCATCAATTAGGAATCTGATGCCGTCACTAAACATATTCGTTAAATAGTAGCCATTTGTTGAGTGTTTTTTTTAGTGTCTAATCCACATATATATCACCTTTGCCCTTGATTTTCTTGACTGTATATTTTTTAATTGTTAACATATACACGTGTGATTTAGTTTACGAAGATTTTTCAATGCCGAGAAACTCGATCAGAGAGTAAAAAATTCGTAAGGTTCACAATGGTGTAAAATTAAAATGGGATATACCGGGCTAGCATTTGAGTTACAGGAACAAGGGCCAAACCAACCACCCAAGAATGGAATCGTCGAGCGAAAACACTTGACAACCACTTAGAAACAGCTTTTCTTGCCACCAGACCTTTCTCCATCAATTAGGAATCTGATGCCGTCACTAAACACATTCCTTAAATTGTATCCATTTGTTGAGTGTTTTTTTTTGTGTCTAATCCGCATATATATCACCATTGCCCTTGATTTTCTTGACTGTATATCTCTTAAATGTCAACATGTACACGTGTGATTTAGTTTACGAAGATTTTTCAACGCCGAGAACCTCAATCAGAGAGTAAAAAAGGCGTAAGTTTCACAATGGTGTAAAATTAAAATGGAATATACCGGGCTAGGATTGGAGTTACATGAACAAGGGCCAAACCAACCACCCAAGAATGGAATCGTCGAGCGAAAACACTTGACAACCTCCTACAAGCAGCTTTTTTTGCCACCAGACCTTTCTCCATCAATTAGGAATCTGATGCCGTCACTAAACACATTTCTTAAATTGTAGCCATTTGTTGAGAGACTTTTTTGGTGTCTAATCCGCATATATATCACCATTGCCCTTGATTTTCTTGACTGTATATATCTTAAATGTCAACATATACACGTGTGATTTAGTTTACGAAGATTTTTCAATGCCGAGAACCTCGATCAGAGTGTAAAAAAGGCGTAAGGTTCACAATGGTGTAAAATTAAAAAGGGATATACCGGGCTGGGATTCGAGTTAAAGGAACAAGGGCCAAACCAACCACCCAAGAATGGAATCGTCGAGCGAAAACACTTGACAACCTCCTAGAAGCAGCTTTTCTTGCCACCAGACCTTTCTCCGTCAATTAGGAATCTTATGCCGTCACTAAACACATTCCTTAAATTGTAGCCATTTGTTGAGTGTTTTTTTTGTGTGTCTAATCCGCATATATATCACCATTGCAGTTGATTTTCTTGACTGTATATCTCTTAAATGTCAACATATACACGTGTGATTTAGTTTACGAAGATTTTTCAATGCCGAGAACCTCGATCAGAGAGTAAAAAAGGCGTAAGGTTCACAATGGTGTAAAATTAAAATGGGATTTACCGGGCTAGGATTCGAGTTACAGAAACAAGGGCCAAACCAACCACCCAAGAATGGAATCGCCGAGCGAAAACACTTGACAATCTCCTAGAAGCAGCTTTTCTTGCCACCAGACCTTTCTCCATCAATTAGGAATCTGATGCCGTCACTAAACATATTCCTTAAATTGTAGCCATTTGTTGAGTGTTTTTTTAGTGTCTAATCCACATATATATCACCTTTGCCCTTGATTTTCTTGACTGTATATTTTTTAAATGTCAACATATACACGTGTGATTTAGTTTACGAAGATTTTTCAATGCCGAGAAACTTGATCAGAGAGTAAAAAATTCGTAAGGTTCACAATGGTGTAAAATTAAAATGGGATATACAGGGCTAGCATTCGAGTTACAGGAACAAGGGCCTAACCAACCACCCAAGAATGGAATCGTCGAGCGAAAATACTTGACAGCCTCTTAGAAACAGCTTTTCTTGCCACCAGACCTTTCTCCATCAATTAGGAATCTGATGCCGTCACTAAACACATTCCTTAAATTGTATCCATTTGTTGAGTGTTTTTTTTGTGTCTAATCCGCATATATATCACCATTGCCCTTGATTTTCTTGACTGTATATCTCTTAAATGTCAACATGTACACGTGTGATTTAGTTTACGAAGATTTTTCAACGCCGAGAACCTCAATCAGAGAGAAAAAAAGGCGTAAGTTTCACAATGGTGTAAAATTAAAATGAAATATACCGGGCTAGGATTGGAGTTACATGAACAAGGGCCAAACCAACCACCCAAGAATGGAATCGTCGAGCGAAAACACTTGACAACCTCCTACAAGCAGCTTTTTTTGCCACCAGACCTTTCTCCATCAATTAGGAATCTGATGCCGTCACTAAACACATTTCTTAAATTGTAGCCATTTGTTGAGAGACTTTTTTTGGTGTCTAATCCGCATATATATCACCATTGCCCTTGATTTTCTTGACTGTATATATCTTAAATGTCAACATATACACGTGTGATTTAGTTTACGAAGATTTTTCAATGCCGAAAACCTCGATCAGAGAGTAAAAAAGGCGTAAGGTTCACAATGATGTAAAATTAAAAAGGGATATACCGGGCTGGGATTCGAGTTACAGGAACAAGGGCCAAACCAACCACCCAAGAATGGAATCGTAGAGCGAAAACACTTGACAACCTCCTAGAAGCAGCTTTTCTTGCCACCAGACCTTTCTCCATCAATTAGGAATCTGATGCCGTCACTAAACACATTCCTTAAATTGTAGCCATTTGTTGAGTGTTTTTTTTGTGTCTAATCCGCATATATATCACCATTGCCGTTGATTTTCTTGACTGTATATCTCTTAAATGTCAACATATACACGTGTGATTTTGTTTACGAAGATTTTTCAATGCCGAGAACCTCGATCAGAGAGTAAAAAAGGCGTAAGGTTCACAATGGTGTAAAATTAAAATGGGATATACCGGGCTAGGATTCGAGTTACAGGAACAAGGGCCAAACCAACAACCCAAGAATGGAATCGCCGAGCGAAAACACTTGACAATCTCCTAGAAGCAGCTTTTCTTGCCACCAGACCTTTCTCCATCAATTAGAAATTTGATGCCGTCACTAAACACATTCTTTAAATTGTAGCCATTTGTTGAGTGTTTTTTTTTGGTGTCTAATCCGCATATATATCACCATTGCCCTTGATTTTCTTGACTGTATATCTCTTAAATTTCAACATATACACGTGTGATTTAGTTTACGAAGATTTTTCAATGCCGAGAACCTCGATCATAGAGTAAAAAAGGCGTAAGGTTCACAATGGTGTAAAATTAAAATTGGATATACCGGGCTAGGATTCAAGTTACAGGAACAAGGGCCAAATCAACCACCCAAGAATGGAATCGTCGAGCGAAAACACTTGACAACCTCCTAGAAGCAACTTTTCTTGCCACCAGACCTTTCTCCATCAATTAGAAATTTGATGCCGTCACTAAACACATTCCTTAAATTGTAGCCATTTGTTGAGTGTTTTTTTTGTGTCTAATCCGCATATATATCACCATTGCCCTTGATTTTCTTGACTGTATATCTCTTAAATGTCAACATATACACGTGTGATTTAGTTTATGAAGATTTTTCAATGCCGAGAACCTCGATCAGAGAGTAAAAAAGGCGTAAGGTTCACAATGGTGTAAAATTAAAATGGGATATACCGGGCTGGGATTCGAGTTACAGGAACAAGGGCCAAACCAACCACCCAAGAATGGAATCGTCGAGCGAAAACACTTGACAACCTCCTACAAGCAGCTTTTTTTGCCACCAGACCTTTCTCCATCAATTAGGAATCTGATGCCGTCACTAAACACATTTCTTAAATTGTAGCCATTTGTTGAGAGACTTTTTTGGTGTCTAATCCGCATATATATCACCATTGCCCTTGATTTTCTTGACTGTATATATCTTAAATGTCAACATATACACGTGTAATTTAGTTTACGAAGATTTTTCAATGCCGAGAACCTCGATCAGAGTGTAAAAAAGGCGTAAGGTTCACAATGGTGTAAAATTAAAAAGGGATATACCGGGCTGGGATTCGAGTTAAAGGAACAAGGGCCAAACCAACCACCCAAGAATGGAATCGTCGAGCGAAAACACTTGACAACCTCCTAGAAGCAGCTTTTCTTGCCACCAGACCTTTCTCCATCAATTAGGAATCTGATGCCGTCACTAAACACATTCCTTAAATTGTAGCCATTTGTTGAGTGTTTTTTTGTGTGTCTAATCCGCATATATATCACCATTGCAGTTGATTTTCTTGACTGTATATCTCTTAAATGTCAACATATACACGTGTGATTTAGTTTACGAAAATTTTTCAATGCCGAGAACCTCGATCAGAGAGTAAAAAAGGCGTAAGGTTCACAATGGTGTAAAATTAAAATGGGATTTACCGGGCTAGGATTCGAGTTACAGGAACAAGGGCCAAACCAACCACCCAAGAATGGAATCGCCGAGCGAAAACACTTGACAATCTCCTAGAAGCAGCTTTTCTTGCCACCAGACCTTTCTCCATCAATTAGGAATCTGATGCCGTCACTAAACATATTCCTTAAATTGTAGCCATTTGTTGAGTGTTTTTTTAGTGTCTAATCCACATATATATCACCTTTGCCCTTGATTTTCTTGACTGTATATTTTTTAAATGTCAACATATACACGTGTGATTTAGTTTACGAAGATTTTTCAATGCCGAGAAACATGATCAGAGAGTAAAAAATTCGTAAGGTTCACAATGGTGTAAAATTAAAATGGGATATACCGGGCTAGCATTCGAGTTACAGGAACAAGGGCCTAACCAACCACCCAAGAATGGAATCGTCGAGCGAAAACACTTGACATCCTCTTAGAAACAGCTTTTCTTGCCACCAGACCTTTCTCCATCAATTAGGAATCTGATGCCGTCACTAAACACATTCCTTAAATTGTATCCATTTGTTGAGTGTTTTTTTTGTGTCTAATCCGCATATATATCACCATTGCCCTTGATTTTCGTGACTGTATATTTCTTAAATGTCAACATGTACACGTGTGATTTAGTTTACGAAGATTTTTCAACGCCGAGAACCTCAATCAGAGAGTAAAAAAGGCGTAAGTTTCACAATGGTGTAAAATTAAAATGGAATATACCGGGCTAGGATTGGAGTTACATGAACAAGGGCCAAACCAACCACCCAAGAAAGGAATCGTCGAGCGAAAACACTTGACAACCTCCTACAAGCAGCTTTTTTTGCCACCAGACCTTTCTCTATCAATTAGGAATCTGATGCCGTCACTAAACACTTTTCTTAAATTGTAGCCATTTGTTGAGAGACTTTTTTTGGTGTCTAATCCGCATATATATCACCATTGCCCTTGATTTTCTTGACTGTATATATCTTAAATGTCAACATATACACGTGTGATTTAGTTTACGAAGATTTTTCAATGCCGAGAACCTCGATCAGAGAGTAAAAAAGGCGTAAGGTTCACAATGGTGTAAAATTAAAAAGGGATATACCGGGCTGGGATTCGAGTTACAGGAACAAGGGCCAAACCAACCACCCAAGAATGGAATCGTCGAGCGAAAACACTTGACAACCTCCTAGAAGCAGCTTTTCTTGCCACCAGACCTTTCTCCATCAATTAGGAATCTGATGCCGTCACTAAACACATTCCTTAAATTGTAGCCATTTGTTGAGTGTTTTTTTTTGTGTATAATCCGCATATATATCACCATTGCCGTTGATTTTCTTGACTGTATATCTCTTAAATGTCAACATATACACGTGTGATTTTGTTTACGAAGATTTTTCAATGCCGAGAACCTCGATCTGAGAGTAAAAAAGGCGTAAGGTTCACAATGGTGTAAAATTAAGATGGGATATACCGGGCTAGGATTCGAGTTACAGGAACAAGGGCCAAACCAACCACCCAAGAATGGAATCGCCGAGCGAAAACACTTGAGAATCTCCTAGAAGCAGTTTTTCTTGCCACCAGACCTTTCTCCATCAATTAGAAATTTGATGCCGTCACTAAACACATTCTTTAAATTGTAGCCATTTGTTGAGTGTTTTTTTTTGGTGTCTAATCCGCATATATATAACCATTGCCCTTGATTTTCTTGACTGTATATCTCTTAAATGTCAACATATACACGTGTGATTTAGTTTACGAAGATTTTTCAATGCCGAGAACCTCGATCAGAGAGTAAAAAAGGCGTAAGGTTCACAATGGTGTAAAATTAAAATTGGATATACCGGGCTAGGATTCGAGTTACAGGAACAAGGGCCAAATCAACCACCCAAGAATGGAATCGCCGAGCGAAAACACTTGACAATCTCCTAGAAGCAGCTTTTCTTGCCACCAGACCTTTCTCCATCAATTAGGAATCTGATGCCGTCACTAAACATATTCCTTAAATTGTAGCCATTTGTTGAGTGTTTTTTTAGTGTCTAATCCACATATATATCACCTTTGCCCTTGATTTTCTTGACTGTATATTTTTTAAATGTCAACATATACACGTGTGATTTAGTTTACGAAGATTTTTCAATGCCGAGAAACATGATCAGAGAGTAAAAAATTCGTAAGGTTCACAATGGTGTAAAATTAAAATGTGATATACCGGGCTAGCATTCGAGTTACAGGAACAAGGGCTTAACCAACCACCCAAGAATGGAATCGTCGAGCGAAAACACTTGACATCCTCTTAGAAACAGCTTTTCTTGCCACCAGACCTTTCTCCATCAATTAGGAATCTGATGCCGTCACTAAACACATTCCTTAAATTGTATCCATTTGTTGAGTATTTTTTTTGTGTCTAATCCGCATATATATCACCATTGCCCTTGATTTTCTTGACTGTATATTTCTTAAATGTCAACATGTACACGTGTGATTTAGTTTACGAAGATTTTTCAACGCCGAGAACCTCAATCAGAGAGTAAAAAAGGCGTAAGTTTCACAACGGTGTAAAATTAAAATGGAATATACCGGGCTAGGATTGGAGTTACATGAACAAGGGCCAAACCAACCACCCAAGAATGGAATCGTCGAGCGAAAACACTTGACAACCTCCTACAAGCAGCTTTTTTTGCCACCAGACCTTTCTCTATCAATTAGGAATCTGATGCCGTCACTAAACACATTTCTTAAATTATAGCCATTTGTTGAGAGACTTTTTTTGGTGTCTAATCCCTATATATATCACCATTGCCCTTGATTTTCTTGACTGTATATATCTTAAATGTCAACATATACACGTGTGATTTAGTTTACGAAGATTTTTCAATGCCGAGAACCTCGATCAGAGAGTAAAAAAGGCGTAAGGTTCACAATGGTGTAAAATTAAAAAGGGATATACCGGGCTGGGATTCGAGTTACAGGAACAAGGGCCAAACCAACCACCCAAGAATGGAATCGTCGAGCGAAAACACTTGACAACCTCCTAGAAGCAGCTTTTCTTGCCACCAGACCTTTCTCCATCAATTAGGAATCTGATGCCGTCACTAAACACATTCCTTAAATTGTAGCCATTTGTTGAGTGTTTTTTTTTGTGTCTAATCCGCATATATATCACCATTGCCGTTGATTTTCTTGACTGTATATCTCTTAAATGTCAACATATACACGTGTGATTTTGTTTACGAAGATTTTTCAATGCCGAGAACCTCGATCAGAGAGTAAAAAAGGCGTAAGGTTCACAATGGTGTAAAATTAAAATGGGATATACCGGGCTAGGATTCGAGTTACAGGAACAAGGGCCAAACCAACCACCCAAGAATGGAATCGCCGAGCGAAAACACTTGACAATCTCCTAGAAGCAGTTTTTCTTGCCACCAGACCTTTCTCCATCAATTAGAAATTTGATGCCGTCACTAAACACATTCTTTAAATTGTAGCCATTTGTTGAGTGTTTTTTTTTTTGGTGTCTAATCCGCATATATATAACCATTGCCCTTGATTTTCTTGACTGTATATCTCTTAAATGTCAACATATACACGTGTGATTTAGTTTACGAAGATTTTTCAATGCCGAGAACCTCGATCAGAGAGTAAAAAAGGCGTAAGGTTCACAATGGTGTAAAATTAAAATTGGATATACCGGGCTAGGATTCGAGTTACAGGAACAAGGGCCAAATCAACCACCCAAGAATGGAATCGTCGAGCGAAAACACTTGACAACCTCCTAGAAGCAGCTTTTCTTGCCACCAGACCTTTCTCCATCAATTAGAAATTTGATGCCGTCACTAAACACATTCCTTAAATTGTAGCCATTTGTTGAGTTTTTTTTTTGTGTCTAATCCGCATATATATCACCATTGCCCTTGATTTTCTTGACTGTATATCTCTTAAATGTCAACATATACACGTGTGATTTAGTTTACGAAGATTTTTCAATGCCGAGAAACTTGATCAGAGAGTAAAAAATTCGTAAGGTTCACAATGGTGTAAAATTAAAATGGGATATACCGGGCTAGCATTCGAGTTACAGGAACAAGGGCCTAACCAACCACCCAAGAATGGAATCGTCGAGCGAAAACACTTGACAGCCTCTTAGAAACAGCTTTTCTTGCCACCAGACCTTTCTCCATCAATTAGGAATCTGATGCCGTCACTAAACACATTCCTTAAATTGTATCCATTTGTTGAGTGTTTTTTTTGTGTCTAATCCGCATATATATCACCATTGCCCTTGATTTTCTTGACTGTATATCTCTTAAATGTCAACATGTACACGTGTGATTTAGTTTACGAAGATTTTTCAACGCCGAGAAACTTGATCAGAGAGTAAAAAATTCGTAAGGTTCACAATGGTGTAAAATTAAAATGGGATATACCGGGCTAGCATTCGAGTTACAGGAACAAGGGCCTAACCAACCACCCAAGAATGGAATCGTCGAGCGAAAACACTTGACAGCCTCTTAGAAACAGCTTTTCTTGCCACCAGACCTTTCTCCATCAATTAGGAATCTGATGCCGTCACTAAACACATTCCTTAAATTGTATCCATTTGTTGAGTGTTTTTTTTGTGTCTAATCCGCATATATATCACCATTGCCCTTGATTTTCTTGACTGTATATCTCTTAAATGTCAACATGTACACGTGTGATTTAGTTTACGAAGATTTTTCAATGCCGAGAACCTCAATCAGAGAGTAAAAAAGGCGTAAGTTTCACAATGGTGTAAAATTAAAATGGAATATACCGGGCTAGGAATGGAGTTACATGAACAAGGGCCAAACCAACCACCCAAGAATGGAATCGTCGAGCGAAAACACTTGACAACCTCCTACAAGCAGCTTTTTTTGCCACCAGACCTTTCTCCATTAATTAGGAATCTGATGCCGTCACTAAACACATTTCTTAAATTGTAGCCATTTGTTGAGAGACTTTTTTTGGTGTCTAATCCGCATATATATCACCATTGCCCTTGATTTTCTTGACTGTATATATCTTAAATGTCAACATATACACGTGTCATTTAGTTTACGAAGATTTTTCAATGCCGAGAACCTCGATCAGAGAGTAAAAAAGGCGTAAGGTTCACAATGGTGTAAAATTAAAAAGGGATATACCGGGCTGGGATTCGAGTTACAGGAACAAGGGCCAAACCAACCACCCAAGAATGGAATCGTCGAGCGAAAACACTTGACAACCTCCTAGAAGCAGCTTTTCTTGCCACCAGACCTTTCTCCATCAATTAGGAATCTGATGCCGTCACTAAACACATTCCTTAAATTGTAGCCATTTGTTGAGTGTTTTTTTTGTGTCTAATCCGCATATATATCACCATTGCCGTTGATTTTCTTGACTGTATATCTCTTAAATGTCAACATGTACACGTGTGATTTAGTTTACGAAGATTTTTCAACGCCGAGAACCTCAATCAGAGAGTAAAAAAGGCGTAAGTTTCACAATGGTGTAAAATTAAAATGGAATATACCGGGCTAGGATTGGAGTTACATGAACAAGGGCCAAACCAACCACCCAAGAATGGAATCGTCGAGCGAAAACACTTGACAACCTCCTACAAGCAGCTTTTTTTGCCACCAGACCTTTCTCCATCAATTAGGAATCTGATGCCGTCACTAAACACATTTCTTAAATTGTAGCCATTTGTTGAGAGACTTTTTTTGGTGTCTAATCCGCATATATATCACCATTGCCCTTGATTTTCTTGACTGTATGTCACACCCCGGATTTCCACGTGTCACCGGTGGGCCCGGTGGGGGAGTATCGTGACGTGGTTGGCAACATAATAGTCAAACAACACAATATTTAAATGCACAGCGGAAGCAATATGTAGATTTAATTCAACCAAACGATATTGTAATATGAAGTATCACAAATAGTCGAATATAATCCACAGGTAGATCAAAATTAAAAAGGAAACAAATGTTCAACAGATATGACACCCAAGCTGGCGAGACTTAATGTGGATGCTAGGAGACAAGCCAGCCTATTTCGCGTAGTACCTGCACTCAATCTTTTTAAGAAAATACGTCAGTTTACACTGGTAAATACAATCAACCGACTCATTTTGAAAAGAGTTTAAGAAATGCATTTAAGGCACAAGGCACAAATATTTTATAACTTGGGTAATTATTTAATATATAAACTTGTAAAGGATTTACATGTTTCTTATGCGTTCAGTAGCCCGGATCGAGCCGGGTTAAAGATCAATTAACACACCACTTTAATTATGAGACACTACAGGTGTACGCCTACACCTGAGTGCTAAGGTCGTGGCCATTTCGTAAAATGATGCCAGGGATATCCGGGACACGGTCATTAACCCCCCAAAGGCTTTAAGCAACAAAACAATTTAAACGGAGACATCTCAATAATTTAACCATAATAAGATTAAATATTCAACGCCCGACCAAGCGGTATTTTATATACCTTACCCAAGCCCGTATAGGGAAATAAGTTAAAAGTATTTACCTGAGCAAGTATAGTTCAAAATCAGCGAGTGCGGTATCTTTTACTGGTTCTCCTAATCTGGAACGAAGGTTTATAATAACCTATTAGAATACTAACGGATCTTTAATTAAGCTTAAGCTTAGACCGGTTAGTTTTAAGGATACGGTTCGTACGCACGATTAAGCGAAGACCGGATAGAATGTGATTTAGACCCGACAAGTTTGAAGACTTGTTTAATATGGGTATATGATACACATTCTGGATTTGAGATAAAATGATATCGTTTGACCCGTTTCGGCTAGTTTATGCAAACTAGTTACATAAACCGAACCGAACGCGTATAATGCATAACGGGTAACCGAAAGGGTCGCGAACAGGTTTCCTAGGTTAATACGCTTTAAATATGTGGGGATATCATTATGATATCTTCCATAATGCCCATAACGAGTTTAATCCCTAAATACGCCCCGTAGGGGTATTTTGGTCATTTTAAGGGTTATAAAAGAGATTTATAATACTTCTGAGATACGGGTCTGATTTAATCAGAAAAATATCTTAACTTAACAGGTTATGTCTAATGGTATTAAGTCTTACGTGGCAAAATGGTTTTAATACTAAACTACGCGTTTAATACGCGTATAAAGCCGTTTTAAGCGACGTACGGGTTAAGATACCAATCTGAGTTTTCTAATCAGCAAAACAAGTTCAAAATACTATATTTATTATTTTAAATCAGTGGCAATTGGATTGGTATCAATCGGATTCATAAAACTCGTTTTATGGTCTAAAAGGGCATATTCGGTGTTAACCGAATCAATGCGATAAGCCTAGCTTAAGACCAGCCTAAAAATAATTAAAAATCTTCAAAAATCCTAAAATATTATTTAACATCAGCGGGTAAAAGTTTTGGTACCGAAATTCGGGTTTAGATAGGCTATGCGCTAATCGCGCCGTTTAATTAATAAAAAGCTTATTATATACGCTAATGCGCATATCTCCTAATCTAGACCTCCGCTTGACGTGAAAATTTACGTACATGCTAAATAATCAGTAACTAGGATTATTGTATTTCCACATTTTCAAAATACTCGTTATAAGGTCATAAGGGCGTTATGGTCCAATTTAAGCGATTAACGGAAACGTGTGCATGCATCGGATAATCAATGCAATAAGTACAGAGACTTATACTAGCATGTAACCCAACCCTAATGAGACTTTAAGGCATGTCTAATACTTACTAAAACGGGTCAGAACCGAAGTCAATGCAAAAGTCAAGGTTTTGCGCCTTTCGGTTCCGAACCGGGTTTAAATAGAAATTTGTCGAGTCGGGCAAGCGCAAACAAGTTTTTATACTTATTACCAAGTTATATTAAGGTTAGAACAAGTTACACGCCTTACGGATTGCATTTCATGCATTAAATCATAAATGTCAATTCTGTTGACTTTTTCGGTCAACGTTTGACCCGACAAACGACCTAGTTAGGTCTGGATTTGGTACTTGCCCTTATAAGGGTTTAATACCCATATAATTACCTATCTAATGGTACTTTTAATTCGGGTTACGACTGAGCTATCGATAACTAAACCCGAAGTCAACCGTTTAATACGATATGTTGACTTTTAAGCTAAAAACTAAACTAGAATTAATTTAGAAGGGATTAGAGACTTACTAGATGATTAGTGGATGACTAGGAAGGCTCTTGATCAGTTTGCAAGCTCCCCAATAATCAGAATGCTTGAAATGATTTGTGAATGAATGTGGTGAATGAATGGGTCTTCTTATAGTGGGTTTACACACCACAATCCCTTGACACAAGAGTCTATGATCAACCACAAGAGATAAACACATGTCACTAGCATGTAGGGGTGTCTAAGGTTCATGCATGTGCAAGAGAAACCGGCCAAGAAGGTCACAAATGCACACAACAGCCAACTGCAAGTTCTGCTGTCGCTGGGCGCACCCTCGCGTAGCGCGAGGGGCTGTCGCGCTACGCGACGCCCTAGTCTGATCAGAATTTTGTTGTTTGTTGTTGGATCGAAAGGGCAGCCGTTATAATCGACTTGTTGACTTAAATTATCAGTAGGGGGCCTTCAATAAGTATCTAATACTATAACATACCCTACCATCATCCATTATTTCAATTGATTGCATTTACAAGACCCGAAAATGACGGTTTATCGTTCATTTCATCATGGGACCTCATCATGCATTATCAAGTCCATTATTGCGAACCCTTTTCTGAATTGAGGGTATATTAGATGTATATAACATTTAATCGGGTCTTGGGATTTATTATTGAGGTGTTCAGAGGTAACAATTTAACATGACGCCACTTTAAATCCTACCGAAAACATCTTTATTAAATCCGGGTTTTCAACGCGTTTTTGTCTGACATGACACGTGTCGTTTTAATATTAACCCGAAATTTGCGAGGTGTTACATCCTCACCCCCTTAAAATAAATCTCGACCCGAGATTTACTGGAACAAGTAAGGGTACTTTTCTTTCATGGTGGATTCCAATTCCCACGTATACTCGGGACCTCTTCGGGCATCCCATTTGACCTTTACAAAAGGTATGTGCTTTCTTCGAAGCTTCCTTACCTGTC
Organism: Helianthus tuberosus; assembly: GCA_030545235.1. Classification (NCBI taxonomy): domain Eukaryota; kingdom Viridiplantae; phylum Streptophyta; class Magnoliopsida; order Asterales; family Asteraceae; genus Helianthus; species Helianthus tuberosus. The sequence goes on along the minus strand of CM060437.1, from coordinate 23,347,982 downwards.
GATCTTCAATCGACAAAGGTTTTTCTACAAACGTTAAGCTCTTATCAATTTGCACATCTGTATGAGGCATGACATGCGAATCGTCAGCGGAACACTTCTTTAGATTGCAAATGTGGAACACATTGTGAATTCCACTGAGCTCTTCTGGTAAGTTCAACTTGTAGGCAACTGACCCCACACGTTCGATGACCTCGAAAGGTCCTATGTATCTTGGGCTTAGTTTGCCTTTCTTACCAAATCGCATCACCCCTTTCCATGGTGACACTTTAAGTAGGACTTTGTCACCTACTTCAAAGTGAAAATCCTTACGACTTGGATCCGCGTAACTCTTCTGCCTATTCCGGGCAGCTTGGAGGTTGTTACGAATCTGGACAATCTTGTCCGTCGTTTCGAACACGATTTCCGGTCCTGATAACTGGACTTCTCCCACTTCCGCCCAACAAACTGGCGATCTACATTTTCTACCGTATAATGCCTCAAAAGGCGCAGCCTTTATGCTGGTATGGTAGCTATTGTTGTAGGAGAATTCGATCAAGGGTAGGTTCTTATCCCAGCTACCTCCCAATTCGATCGCACATGCACGTAGCATGTCTTCCAACGTTTGAATAGTACGCTCACTCTGACCGTCAGTCTGAGGATGGTAAGCCGTACTAAAGTTCAAACGTGTGCCCAAAGATTGTTGGAAGCTTTTCCAAAAGTGCGACGTGTACCTAGTATCTCGGTCAGAGATAATAGCTACAGGTATGCCATGTAAAGCTACAATCTTATCAACGTACAGTTGGGCTAGCATATCGGAGCTGTAGGTCTCCTTAATGGGTAGGAAATGTGCTGACTTAGTCAGTCGGTCGACTATCACCCAGATGGTGTCATTTCCTTTCCTTGTCTTGGGTAACTTGGTGATAAAATCCATAGTTACCATCTCCCACTTCCACGTAGGAAGTTCAGGCTGTTGTAGCAAACCTGACGGTTTCTGATGCTCGGCTTTGACTTGCGCACATGTCAAGCATTTTGCTACATGGGCGGCCACAGACTTTTTCAAGCCTATCCACCAATAATTTGCCTTTAAATCCTGGTACATCTTATCAGCTCCAGGATGAACGGAGTACTTGGAACTATGGGCTTCTTGGAGGATGACATCACGAAGTCCTCCAAAAATCGGAACCCATATTCGTCCGTTCAATCTAAGAATTCCATCCTTACTGAGAGATAACTGCTCCTCAGTTACTCCAAGCTTTTCATTGGGATAGTTAGCTTCCAACACAGCTTCCTTCTGTGCAGCTAACAACCTTTCTATCAAGTTGTTCTTTATTTCCATGCTCTTGGCATTGATTCGGATGGGTTTCACTCTTTCTTTCCGACTTAAGGCATCGGCGACTACATTCGCCTTGCCGGGATGGTATCTTATTTCACAATCGTAATCATTAAGAGTTTCCATCCAACGACGTTGCCTCATGTTCAAGTCCTTCTGGTTGAACAGATGTTGAAGGCTTTTGTGATCAGAATAGATCACACATTTTATTCCATATAAGTAGTGCCTCCACAGTTTTAGTGCGAATACAACGGCACCCAACTCTAGGTCGTGGGTGGTGTAATTCTTTTCGTGCACCTTTAACTGGCGTGAAGCATAGGCAATGACTTTGCCTTTTTGCATAAGCACACATCCCATCCCTGTGTGTGATGCATCACAATAAACTACAAACTCCTCTATTCCATCAGGCAATGTCAACACTGGAGCATTGCTCAACTTTTGTTTCAGAATATCGAAGGATTCCTGCTGCTTAGGACCCCAGTCAAACTTAATCTTCTTACGTGTCAGCGAAGTCAGGGGTGCAGCAATCCTTGAGAAGTTTTCTATGAATCGCCTATAGTATCCTGCCAAACCTAGGAAGCTACGAATTTCTGTAGGCGTCTTTGGCTCATGCCAATTCATGACAGCTTCAACTTTAGCGGGATCTACTTGGATGCCCTGCTCACTAACAACATGTCCAAGAAATTGGACTGCTCGAAGCCAGAATTCACACTTTGAGAACTTGGCATAGAGCTTCTCTTTATGAAGTAGTTCCAAAATACAGTGAAGATGCTTCTCGTGGTCAGCTTGGTTCTTTGAGTAGATGAGGATATCATCGATGAAAACGATGACAAATTTATCCATGTAAGGCTTACAGACGCGATTCATGAGATCCATGAATGCGGCTGGTGCATTTGTGAGCCCAAAAGGCATCACTAGGAACTCGTAGTGACCGTAACGAGTCCTAAATGCTGTCTTGTGCACATCTTCATCTCTAACCTTCAATTGATGGTAGCCTGACCTCAAGTCAATCTTTGAGAAGAAACTTGCCCCTTGAAGTTGATCGAACAGATCGTCGATTCTGGGCAAAGGATACCTATTCTTGATAGTAACCTTATTAAGCTCGCGGTAGTCGATGCACAGACGCATCGATCCATCCTTCTTCTTGACAAATAACACTGGTGCTCCCCAAGGAGACGAGCTAGGTTTTATGAAACCTTTGGCTAGAAGATCATCTAGCTGCGTCCTTAGTTCCTTCATCTCCGTTGGTGCCAACCTATAAGGCGCCCTTGCAACTGGTGCTGATCCAGGAATAATGTCAATCCTGAATTCCACTTGCCTATCTGGTGGCAAACCAGGTAGTTCTTCAGGAAATACTTCGGGGTATTCAGAAATGACTGGGATATCTCCAATCTTGGGTTTCGGTTCATCAATAATCACCTGTGCCATGTAGATGACACAGCCCTTCTTTACACACTTTGAGTCTTTGAGTATTGACATCTTCTCGGGCAGCCCATACTGGGTATCTCCCTGGATAGTAAGTGATTCACCAGACGAAGTCTTGATTATCACTTGCTTCTTATTGCAAATAATCTGGGCCTGGTTATGTGATAACCAGTCCATACCCAAAACTATGTCGAAACCGGCTAGTTTTAAAGGAAGTAGAGACAAAGGAAAAGAGTGATTCCTAATGGATATGAAACATCCATCTAATAAGGTTGAAGCGGTTTCTATTGTGCCATCGGCTAGTTCCACCTCATACTTCACACTTAAATTTCTAACAGGTAGTTTTAACAATTCACAAAACTTACTATCTACAAACGACTTATCAGCGCCTGAATCAAATAACACTCTCGCGTAAACATCATTTACGAGAAAGGTACCTGTTATCACGTTGTCGTCCTTGACGGCTTCCTTTGCATCCATTCTGAAGACCCTTGCATTGGTCTTCCTAGCCTCTTCCGGCTTCTTGGCATAATTTGGGCAATTGCTCTTGATGTGCCCTTTTTCATTGCAACCATAGCAAGTTGCATCCTTTATTTTCTTGCAATCCACGGTTTTGTGTTCCCTGGATTTGCATAAACCACAAGCAAAAGGCTTCGATTGTGATTGAGAGTTGGATTCAAACCTGCACTTGCCAAAGTGCTGCCTCTTGCAGATTTTACATTTGGGTTTTTCACCCGACTGCTGGCCATCCTTTCTAAAACCTGACCCTTTCTTCTGGTCATTGTTTCCCTTCTGCTTCTTGTCTGTACGACGTGAGTTGTCATCCTCACGCTTCCTCTTTTCGGTGTCACTTTTCCTCTGTGACCTTTGCCTAACAGCATCCAAGGTAAGGGACAATGAAATGTCCGTTACTGACCGAAAAGTAGTTGGTCTCGAGGCCTTCACATTCGCCTTAATCTCCGGTTCCAACCCTCCAATGAAACGAGCTATACGTTTAGGCTCCGGAGTTACCAAGTAAGGAACTAACCTCGACAAAGTGTTGAAACTGGTTAGGTAGGCCTGACAGTCAAGGTTCTTCATGACCAGCGCCAGGAAGTCAGATTCAATTCTCTCAACCTCATGTTGAGGGCAGAAATTTTCTTTGATTTGTGCCATGAACTGCTCCCAGGTCATGTTGTATAACGGAACCTTTCCTGTAGCCTGGATCAATGATCTCCACCAGGCTAGGGCTTCTCCTTTGAACGACTGTGAGACAAACTTCACAATATCCCTTTCATGGCAACCACTAATATCTACCACAGTATCCATTTCATCCATCCACGTCATGCAATCCACAGCTCCTTTTTCCCCATTGAAGTCTCTGGGTTTGCACGACACAAAGTATTTATAAGTACACCCTCTATTACGGGGTCCTTGATCCTGAACGACCCTCTGGGATGGAATACTCCTTCGGTTTGATGAGTGGTGAGAATTACTGTTGTGGGCAGTGTGGGTCCTGGAGGGTGTTCTAGTGTGTGATGCAGAATGGGTCCTCGTATGGGTACCACTTGATCCATGGTTTTGTCTGTCCATGGCTCTATTAACCGCATTGTTTATCATAGCTTGCAGCTCTGCACCTGCTACGTTCACATGGGCATTATCAGGCACTATTCCTGGGTGACTGTTGACCTCGTTTGAGTCTGCCATGTATTTTGAACTGTAACATATTGACAATAATTTATTGGTGAGTTTATTATAGAATTGTCTTTTATGGCAATTTTTATTAACCGCGGTAAACATAGACCATATATGGTTAATTTATTTCTCACATTTATTTAGGATCTCTAAAATAATTTATCCTAATTATAAAACAATAACAGTTTTATTAGCACATAAGGCCTAGTCACAGGGACAATTTAAATTATAAGCTATGAATTCAAGAGAATCAAGGCTTTTTAAGGTTTGAACCAAGTTCATTACCTTTTTCGGACAGGGTCACAGACTATTACTGTCTTTTGTCTCATATGAAATGAGAAGGGCCCGTAGGCATTATATTACCACGTATGGTTAAAATATGATCATCTTAATTGATGATGTAAACCTAGGATTCAGAGATCATTAAACTAGGTTAGGAATCTTTTAAAGAATTCCTTTATAATATGACGTATGTGATTTTAACGAATCACTTCTGTCAGGAATGTTAACATGTTTTAAGATGTTAACAGGAAATTGAATCTTTTAGACAGGTCTTACCATTTTGGCCCGGTCTTATATTTGACACGAGGCTAGGGTTCACACTTTTAAGATCCTTAATTAATTAATTTTATAGGCAGATTAATTTAAAAGGAATGATTTTAATTTATTTCATTTTATACATTATATATGCACATATGGCAATTATGAAATTTATAAAACAAACATTCCATTAATCTATTATACTATTACACACAGCCCTAAACGGGTCTTTTACAAATAATAAACTTTCCCACGCAGGGGTTTAAACCAGTACATGCCCACGCAGGGGTCTTACAGAAAGATGTGCCCACGCAGGGGCTAAAATAGAAACAAGTCCTCGTATGGGACTAAGTACAAAAGGTAGATGTCCACGCAGGGACTACATACACATACAAATAATAAATGTCCACGCAGGGACTTGATTTTTAAAGTAGACATACACACACAAAGGATTTACTGATCCTTCTTACTCTTCCCCTTGATTAAGTTCGTCAAGGTCTTGAACATCCCCTGGTTACGCCTTCGGTCTTCCCGTGCCTCATGCCGCACCTCCCTAATACTTTGTAGGATTTCCTGATGCAGTGGTGGCGACATTTGTAGAGACGGCGGGGGTTGTTGGTAGTACGGGGGTTGTGTAGGCATCTGATATCCTTGTGCTGGGTAGCCTACTCCCCAAGGACCTCCATACGGTCCCTCCTGGTTAAGGGCGTTGTAATTAGCTGCTACCAAATACGGGTCGGCTTCAGCGTATCCGAGGTTAGGGTGAGTCGGTTGCTCAAACGGGTTGTACATCGAAGGACCCGTGTATGCTGGTATCTGATTATCGAAACCCATTGGTGGCGGTTGCTGCGCGTAGGGGTTTGATGGTCCACCTATCTGTGGAACTTCTGGAAGCGGCTGATAATTTCTGCCACTTGATTGTAGAGGAGAGTTAAGGTGAAACTCTTCTCTTCGTGTGGACATCCGGGCTCCGGATCTCCTATGTCTTTGCGGCTGTGGAGGCGCCGGCTGAACTGGTGGCGGTGGAGGCGGTGGCGTAACTGCCTCAAACTGGTGATTCCCAGAGGAATCTTGATGATGCTGCTGATGCTGCTCATGCGGCGGAGAATAGTGAGGCTGCGGCTGCTCATGCGGCGACGAATGGTGCGAAGGTGTGTAATACCATTCGTGCCTAGTAAAGATAGCCTGGAAGCTATCTGGACCATTATAGGGTGGTCCTTGGTAAATGGAACTATCCGAGACCTCTATTGGGTGGTTGGGAGTTCCTGATGCGGGCATTTCGGGGTCGTCTTCCTCATCCATATCGTTTCCCCCAGAAAAGTGGTCCTCCGGCCCCAATGGGTTAAAACCCACTGGTTCTTGTAGATAATCCGCCGGGTTGAACTGGCCTTGAAAGATTGGAGTGGGGTCTCCAAAAGGACGGTGCGACATTGATCGCTGTAACGGTATGTGTGAATGGTGGGGGTCTCTAGGCTCATTTTCTGATTGTGGCCCGTATGAGTCTTGAGCGGGAGTCGTAGAGCTGTTCGAAACCGACCGTCTTGCCGGTTGAAAGAGACCTCTCTGGTTCCGCCGAGTACCGTCACTCTCGGCGGGGATAGGAGCTCGTGTATTGGATGGCCCAGCTTCATGGTCGTTGGGGGCGGTGGTCGGCCCCTTTCCTCCTCGTCCTCGCATACGTAAAAATCTCGGAGGCATCTTTGTTATTCCTGTCAATAAAACATAAGATAACAATAACAAAAATATAAAGTTTTAAAGAACAAAACAAAAACCGAATAGGGTGGAATTTGTCTTATGTTATAAGTCTAGACTCGAAAGTTTTAAATATGTGCAATTGTGTAACTGAGATTAAACACAAAAGGCTAGTGTTTAATTCACTCAGAGTTGGCTCTGATACCAACCTGTCACACCCCGGATTTCCACGTGTCACCGGTGGGCCCGGTGGGGGAGTATCGTGACGTGGTTGGCAACATAATAGTCAAACAACACAATATTTAAATGCACAGCGGAAGCAATATATAGATTTAATTCAACCAAACGATATTGTAATATGAAGTATCACAAATAGTCGAATATAATCCACAGGTAGATCAAAATTAAAAAGGAAACAAATGTTCAACAGATATGACACCCAAGCTGGCGAGACTTAATGTGGATGCTAGGAGACAAGCCAGCCTATTTCGCGTAGTACCTGCACTCAATCTTTTTAAGAAAATACGTCAGTTTACACTGGTAAATACAATCAACCGACTCATTTTGAAAAGAGTTTAAGAAATGCATTTAAGGCACAAGGCACAAATATTTTATAACTTGGGTAATTATTTAATATATAAACTTGTAAAGGATTTACATGTTTCTTATGCGTTCAGTAGCCCGGATCGAGCCGGGTTAAAGATCAATTAACACACCACTTTAATTATGAGACACTACAGGTGTACGCCTACACCTGAGTGCTAAGGTCGTGGCCATTTCGTAAAATGATGCCAGGGATATCCGGGACACGGTCATTAACCCCCCAAAGGCTTTAAGCAACAAAACAATTTAAACGGAGACATCTCAATAATTTAACCATAATAAGATTAAATATTCAACGCCCGACCAAGCGGTATTTTATATACCTTACCCAAGCCCGTATAGGGAAATAAGTTAAAAGTATTTACCTGAGCAAGTATAGTTCAAAATCAGCGAGTGCGGTATCTTTTACTGGTTCTCCTAATCTGGAACGAAGGTTTATAATAACCTATTAGAATACTAACGGATCTTTAATTAAGCTTAAGCTTAGACCGGTTAGTTTTAAGGATACGGTTCGTACGCACGATTAAGCGAAGACCGGATAGAATGTGATTTAGACCCGACAAGTTTGAAGACTTGTTTAATATGGGTATATGATACACATTCTGGATTTGAGATAAAATGATATCGTTTGACCCGTTTCGGCTAGTTTATGCAAACTAGTTACATAAACCGAACCGAACGCGTATAATGCATAACGGGTAATCGAAAGGGTCGCGAACAGGTTTCCTAGGTTAATACGCTTTAAATATGTGGGGATATCATTATGATATCTTCCATAATGCCCATAACGAGTTTAATCCCTAAATACGCCCCGTAGGGGTATTTTGGTCATTTTAAGGGTTATAAAAGAGATTTATAATACTTCTGAGATACGGGTCTGATTTAATCAGAAAAATATCTTAACTTAACAGGTTATGTCTAATGGTATTAAGTCTTACGTGGCAAAATGGTTTTAATACTAAACTACGCGTTTAATACGCGTATAAAGCCGTTTTAAGCGACGTACGGGTTAAGATACCAATCTGAGTTTTCTAATCAGCAAAACAAGTTCAAAATACTATATTTATTATTTTAAATCAGTGGCAATTGGATTGGTATCAATCGGATTCATAAAACTCGTTTTATGGTCTAAAAGGGCATATTCGGTGTTAACCGAATCAATGCGATAAGCCTAGCTTAAGACCAGCCTAAAAATAATTAAAAATCTTCAAAAATCCTAAAATATTATTTAACATCAGCGGGTAAAAGTTTTGGTACCGAAATTCGGGTTTAGATAGGCTATGCGCTAATCGCGCCGTTTAATTAATAAAAAGCTTATTATATACGCTAATGCGCATATCTCCTAATCTAGACCTCCGCTTGACGTGAAAATTTACGTACATGCTAAATAATCAGTAACTAGGATTATTGTATTTCCACATTTTCAAAATACTCGTTATAAGGTCATAAGGGCGTTATGGTCCAATTTAAGCGATTAACGGAAACGTGTGCATGCATCGGATAATCAATGCAATAAGTACAGAGACTTATACTAGCATGTAACCCAACCCTAATGAGACTTTAAGGCATGTCTAATACTTACTAAAACGGGTCAGAACCGAAGTCAATGCAAAAGTCAAGGTTTTGCGCCTTTCGGTTCCGAACCGGGTTTAAATAGAAATTTGTCGAGTCGGGCAAGCGCAAACAAGTTTTTATACTTATTACCAAGTTATATTAAGGTTAGAACAAGTTACACGCCTTACGGATTGCATTTCATGCATTAAATCATAAATGTCAATTCTGTTGACTTTTTCGGTCAACGTTTGACCCGACAAACGACCTAGTTAGGTCTGGATTTGGTACTTGCCCTTATAAGGGTTTAATACCCATATAATTACCTATCTAATGGTACTTTTAATTCGGGTTACGACTGAGCTATCGATAACTAAACCCGAAGTCAACCGTTTAATACGATATGTTGACTTTTAAGCTAAAAACTAAACTAGAATTAATTTAGAAGGGATTAGAGACTTACTAGATGATTAGTGGATGACTAGGAAGGCTCTTGATCAGTTTGCAAGCTCCCCAATAATCAGAATGCTTGAAATGATTTGTGAATGAATGTGGTGAATGAATGGGTCTTCTTATAGTGGGTTTACACACCACAATCCCTTGACACAAGAGTCTATGATCAACCACAAGAGATAAACACATGTCACTAGCATGTAGGGGTGTCTAAGGTTCATGCATGTGCAAGAGAAACCGGCCAAGAAGGTCACAAATGCACACAACAGCCAACTGCAAGTTCTGCTGTCGCTGGGCGCACCCTCGCGTAGCGCGAGGGGCTGTCGCGCTACGCGACGCCCTAGTCTGATCAGAATTTTGTTGTTTGTTGTTGGATCGAAAGGGCAGCCGTTATAATCGACTTGTTGACTTAAATTATCAGTAGGGGGCCTTCAATAAGTATCTAATACTATAACATACCCTACCATCATCCATTATTTCAATTGATTGCATTTACAAGACCCGAAAATGACGGTTTATCGTTCATTTCATCATGGGACCTCATCATGCATTATCAAGTCCATTATTGCGAACCCTTTTCTGAATTGAGGGTATATTAGATGTATATAACTTTAATCGGGTCTTGGGATTTATTATTGAGGTGTTCAGAGGTAACAATTTAACATGACGCCACTTTAAATCCTACCGAAAACATCTTTATTAAATCCGGGTTTTCAACGCGTTTTTGTCTGACATGACACGTGTCGTTTTAATATTAACCCGAAATTTGCGAGGTGTTACACTGTATATATCTTAAATGTCAACATATACACGTGTGATTTAGTTTAAGAAGATTTTTCAATGCCGAGAACCTCGATCAGAGAGTAAAAAAGGCGTAAGGTTCACAATGGTGTAAAATTAAAAAGGGATATACCGGGCTGGGATTCGAGTTACAGGAACAAGGGCCAAACCAACCACCCAAGAATGGAATCGTCGAGCGAAAACACTTGACAACCTCCTAGAAGCAGCTTTTCTTGCCACCAGACCTTTCTCCATCAATTAGCAATCTGATGCCGTCACTAAACACATTCCTTAAATTGTAGCAATTTGTTGAGTGTTTTTTTTGTGTCTAATCCGCATATATATCACCATTGCCGTTGATTTTCTTGACTGTATATCTCTTAAATGTCAACATATACACGTGTGATTTTGTTTATGAAGATTTTTCAATGCCGAGAACCTCGATCAGAGAGTAAAAAAGGCGTAAGGTTCACAATGGTGTAAAATTAAAATGGGATATACCGGGCTAGGATTCGAGTTACAGGAACAAGGGCCAAACCAACCACCCAAGAATGGAATCGTCTAGCGAAAACACTTGACAATCTCCTAGAAGCAGCTTTTCTTGCCACCAGACCTTTCTCCATCAATTAGAAATTTGATGCCGTCACTAAACACATTCCTTAAAGTGTAGCCATTTGTTGAGTGTTTTTTTTGTGTCTAATCCGCATATATATCACCATTGCCGTTGATTTTCTTGACTGTATATCTCTTAAATGTCAACATATACACGTGTGATTTTGTTTACGAAGATTTTTCAATGCCGAGAACCTCGATCAGAGAGTAAAATAGGCGTAAGGTTCACAATGGTGTAAAATTAAAATGGGATATACCGGGCTAGGATTCGAGTTACAGGAACAAGGGCCAAACCAACCACCCAAGAATGGAATCGCCGAGCAAAAACACTTGACAATCTCCTAGAAGCAGCTTTTCTTGCCACCAGACCTTTCTCCATCAATTAGAAATTTGACGCCGTCACTAAACACATTCTTTAAATTGTAGCCATTTGTTGAGTGTTTTTTTTTTGTGTCTAATCCGCATATATATAACCATTGCCCTTGATTTTCTTGACTGTATATCTCTTAAATGTCAACATATACACGTGTGATTTAGTTTACGAAGATTTTTCAATGCCGAGAACCTCGATCAGAGAGTAAAAAAGGCGTAAGGTTCACAATGGTGTAAAATTAAAATTGGATATACCGGGCTAGGATTCGAGTTACAGGAACAAGGGCCAAATCAACCACCCAAGAATGGAATCGTCGAGCGAAAACACTTGACAACCTCCTAGAAGCAGCTTTTCTTGCCACCAGACCTTTCTCCATCAATTAGAAATTTGATGCCGTCACTAAACACATTCCTTAAATTGTAGCCATTTGTTGAGTGTTTTTTTTGTGTCTAATCCGCATATATATCACCATTGCCCTTGATTTTCTTGACTGTATATCTCTTAAATGTCAACATATACACGTGTGATTTAGTTTATGAAGATTTTTCAATGCCGAGAACCTCGATCAGAGAGTAAAAAAGGCGTAAGGTTCACAATGGTGTAAAATTAAAATGGGATATATCGGGCTAGGATTCGAGTTACAGGAACAAGGGCCAAACCAACCACCCAAGAATGGAATCGTCGAGCGAAAACACTTGACAACCTCCTAGAAGCAGCGTTTCTTGCCACCAGACCTTTCTCCATCTATTAGGAATCTGATGCCGTCACTAAACACATTACTTAAATTGTAGCTATTTGTTGAGTGTTTTTTTTGGTGTCTAATCCGCATATATATCACCATTGCCCTTGATTTTCTTGACTGTATATCTCTTAAATGTCAACATATACATGTGTGATTCAGTTTACGAAGATTTTTCAATGCCGATAAACCTCGATCAGAGAGTAAAAAAGGCGTAAGGTTCACAATGGTGTAAAATTAAAATGAGATATACTGGGCTAGGATTCGAGTTACAGGAACAAGGGCCAAACCAACCACCCAAGAATGGAATCGTCGAGCAAAAACACTTGATAACCTTCTAGAAGCAGCTTTTCTTACCACCAGACCTTTCTCCATCAATTTGGAATCTGATGCCGTCACTAAACACATTCCTTAAATTGTAGTCATTTGTTGAGTGTTTTTTTTTGTGTCTAATCCGCATATATATCACCATTGCCGTTGATTTTCTTGACTGTATATCTCTTAAATGTCAACATATACACGTGTGATTTAGTTTACGAAGATTTTTCAATGCCGAGAACCTCGATCAGAGAGTAAAAAATTCGTAAGGTTCACAATGGTGTAAAATTAAAATGGGATATACCGGGCTAGCATTCGAGTTACAGGAACAAGGGCCTAACCAACCACCCAAGAATGGAATCGTCGAGCGAAAACACTTGACAGCCTCTTAGAAACAGCTTTTTATTGCCACCAGACCTTTCTCCATCAATTAGGAATCTGATGCCGTCACTAAACACATTCCTTAAATTGTATCCATTTGTTGAGTGTTTTTTTTTGTGTCTAATCCGCATATATATCACCATTGCCCCTTGATTTTCTTGACTGTATATCTCTTAAATGTCAACATGTACACGTGTGATTTAGTTTACGAAGATTTTTCAACGCCGAGAACCTCAATCAGAGAGCAAAAAAGGCGTAAGTTTCACAATGGTGTAAAAATAAAATGGAATATACCGGGCTAGGATTGGAGTTACATGAACAAGGGCCAAACCAACCACCCAAGAATGGAATCGTCGAGCGAAAACACTTGACAACCTCCTACAAGCAGCTTTTTTTGCCACCAGACCTTTCTCCATCAATTAGGAATCTGATGCCGTCACTAAACACATTTCTTAAATTGTAGCCATTTGTTGAGAGACTTTTTTGGTGTCTAATCCGCATATATATCACCATTGCCCTTGATTTTCTTGACTGTATATATCTTAAATGTCAACATATACACGTGTGATTTAGTTTACGAAGATTTTTCAATGCCGAGAACCTCGATCAGAGTGTAAAAAAGGCGTAAGGTTCACAATGGTGTAAAATTAAAAAGGGATATACCGGGCTGGGATTCGAGTTAAAGGAACAAGGGCCAAACCAACCACCCAAGAATGGAATCGTCGAGCGAAAACACTTGACAACCTCCTAGAAGCAGCTTTTCTTGCCACCAGACCTTTCTCCATCAATTAGGAATCTGATGCCGTCACTAAACACATTCCTTAAATTGTAGCCATTTGTTGAGTGTTTTTTTTTGTGTCTAATCCGCATATATATCACCATTGCCGTTGATTTTCTTGACTGTATATCTCTTAAATGTCAACATATACACGTGTGATTTAGTTTACGAAGATTTTTCAATGCCGAGAACCTCGATCAGAGAGTAAAAAATTCGTAAGGTTCACAATGGTGTAAAATTAAAATGGGATATACCGGGCTAGCATTCGAGTTACAGGAACAAGGGCCTAACCAACCACCCAAGAATGGAATCGTCGAGCGAAAACACTTGACAGCCTCTTAGAAACAGCTTTTTATTGCCACCAGACCTTTCTCCATCAATTAGGAATCTGATGCCGTCACTAAACACATTCCTTAAATTGTATCCATTTGTTGAGTGTTTTTTTTTTGTGTCTAATCCGCATATATATCACCATTGCCCCTTGATTTTCTTGACTGTATATCTCTTAAATGTCAACATGTACACGTGTGATTTAGTTTACGAAGATTTTTCAACGCCGAGAACCTCAATCAGAGAGCAAAAAAGGCGTAAGTTTCACAATGGTGTAAAAATAAAATGGAATATACCGGGCTAGGATTGGAGTTACATGAACAAGGGCCAAACCAACCACCCAAGAATGGAATCGTCGAGCGAAAACACTTGACAACCTCCTACAAGCAGCTTTTTTTGCCACCAGACCTTTCTCCATCAATTAGGAATCTGATGCCGTCACTAAACACATTTCTTAAATTGTAGCCATTTGTTGAGAGACTTTTTTGGTGTCTAATCCGCATATATATCACCATTGCCCTTGATTTTCTTGACTGTATATATCTTAAATGTCAACATATACACGTGTGATTTAGTTTACGAAGATTTTTCAATGCCGAGAACCTCGATCAGAGTGTAAAAAAGGCGTAAGGTTCACAATGGTGTAAAATTAAAAAGGGATATACCGGGCTGGGATTCGAGTTAAAGGAACAAGGGCCAAACCAACCACCCAAGAATGGAATCGTCGAGCGAAAACACTTGACAACCTCCTAGAAGCAGCTTTTCTTGCCACCAGACCTTTCTCCATCAATTAGGAATCTGATGCCGTCACTAAACACATTCCTTAAATTGTAGCCATTTGTTGAGTGTTTTTTTTGTGTGTCTAATCCGCATATATATCACCATTGCAGTTGATTTTCTTGACTGTATATCTCTTAAATGTCAACATATACACGTGTGATTTAGTTTACGAAGATTTTTCAATGCCGAGAACCTCGATCAGAGAGTAAAAAAGGCGTAAGGTGCACAATGGTGTAAAATTAAAATGGGATTTACCGGGCTAGGATTCGAGTTACAGGAACAAAGGCCAAACCAACCACCCAAGAATGGAATCGCCGAGCGAAAACACTTGACAATCTCCTAGAAGCAGCTTTTCTTGCCACCAGACCTTTCTCCATCAATTTGGAATCTGATGCCGTCACTAAACATATTCCTTAAATTGTAGCCATTTGTTGAGTGTTTTTTTTAGTGTCTAATCCACATATATATCACCTTTGCCCTTGATTTTCTTGACTGTATATTTTTTAAATGTCAACATATACACGTGTGATTTAGTTTACGAAGATTTTTCAATGCCGAGAAACTTGATCAGAGAGTAAAAAATTCGTAAGGTTCACAATGGTGTAAAATTAAAATGGGATATACCGGGCTAGCATTCGAGTTACAGGAACAAGGGCCTAACCAACCACCCAAGAATGGAATCGTCGAGCGAAAACACTTGACAGCCTCTTAGAAACAGCTTTTCTTGCCACCAGACCTTTCTCCATCAATTAGGAATCTGATGCCGTCACTAAACACATTCCTTAAATTGTATCCATTTGTTGAGTGTTTTTTTTGTGTCTAATCCGCATATATATCACCATTGCCCTTGATTTTCTTGACGGTATATCTCTTAAATGTCAACATGTACACGTGTGATTTAGTTTACGAAGATTTTTCAACGCCGAGAACCTCAATCAGAGAGTAAAAAAGGCGTAAGTTTCACAATGGTGTAAAATTAAAATGGAATATACCGGGCTAGGATTGGAGTTACATGAACAAGGGCCAAACCAACCACCCAAGAATGGAATCGTCGAGCGAAAACACTTGACAACCTCCTACGAGCAGCTTTTTTTGCCACCAGACCTTTCTCCATCAATTAGGAATCTGATGCCGTCACTAAACACATTTCTTAAATTGTAGCCATTTGTTGAGAGACTTTTTTTGGTGTCTAATCCGCATATATATCACCATTGCCCTTGATTTTCTTGACTGTATATATATTAAATGTCAACATATACACGTGTGATTTAGTTTACGAAGATTTTTCAATGCCGAGAACCTCGATCAGAGAGTAAAAAAGGCGTAAGGTTCACAATGGTGTAAAATTAAAAAGGGATATACCGGGCTGGGATTCGAGTTACAGGAACAAGGGCCAAACCAACCACCCAAGAATGGAATCGTCGAGCGAAAACACTTGACAACCTCCTAGAAGCAGCTTTTCTTGCCACCAGAGCTTTCTCCATCAATTAGGAATCTGATGCCGTCACTAAACACATTCCTTAAATTGTAGCCATTTGTTGAGTGTTTTTTTTGTGTCTAATCCGCATATATATCACCATTGCCGTTGATTTTCTTGACTGTATATCTCTTAAATGTCAACATATACACGTGTGATTTTGTTTACGAAGATTTTTCAATGCCGAGAACCTCGATCAGAGAGTAAAAAAGGCGTAAGGTTCACAATGGTGTAAAATTAAAATGGAATATACCGGGCTAGGATTCGAGTTACAGGAACAAGGGCCAAACCAACCACCCAAGAATGGAATCGCCGAGCGAAAACACTTGACAATCTCCTAGAAGCAGCTTTTCTTGCCACCAGACCTTTCTCCATCAATTAGAAATTTGATGCCGTCACTAAACACATTCTTTAAATTGTAGCCATTTGTTGAGTGTTTTTTTTTTTTGTGTCTAATCCACATATATATCACCATTGCCCTTGATTTTCTTGACTGTATATCTCTTAAATGTCAACATATACACGTGTGATTTAGTTTACGAAGATTTTTCAATGCCGAGAACCTCGATCAGAGAGTAAAAAAGGCGTAAGGTTCACAATGGTGTAAAATTAAAATTGGATATACCGGGCTAGGATTCGAGTTACAGGAACAAGGGCCAAATCAACCACCCAAGAATGGAATCGTCGAGCGAAAACACTTGACAACCTCCTAGAAGCAGCTTTTCTTGCCACCAGACCTTTCTCCATCAATTAGAAATTTGATGCCGTCACTAAACACATTCCTTAAATTGTAGCCATTTGTTGAGTGTTTTTTTTTTGTGTCTAATCCGCATATATATCACCATTGCCCTTGATTTTCTTGACTGTATATCTCTTAAATGTCAACATATACACGTGTGATTTAGTTTATGAAGATTTTTCAATGCCGAGAACCTCGATCAGAGAGTAAAAAAGGCGCAAGGTTCACAATGGTGTAAAATTAAAATGGGATATACCGGGTTAGGATTCGAGTTACAGGAACAAGGGCCAAACCAACCACCCAAGAATGGAATCGTCGAGCGAAAACACTTGACAACCTCCTAGAAGCAGCGTTTCTTGCCACCAGACCTTTCTCCATCTATTAGGAATCTGATGCCGTCACTAAACACATTACTTAAATTGTAGCTATTTGTTGAGTGTTTTTTTTGGTGTCTAATCCGCATATATATCACCATTGCCCTTGATTTTCTTGACTGTATATCTCTTAAATGTCAACATGTACACGTGTGATTTAGTTTACGAAGATTTTTCAACGCCGAGAACCTCAATCAGAGAGTAAAAAAGGCGTAAGTTTCACAATGGTGTAAAATTAAAATGGAATATACCGGGCTAGGAATGGAGTTACATGAACAAGGGCCAAACCAACCACCCAAGAATGGAATCGTCGAGCGAAAACACTTGACAACCTCCTACAAGCACCTTTTTTTGCCACCAGACCTTTCTCCATCAATTAGGAATCTGATGCCGTCACTAAACACATTTCTTAAATTGTAGCCATTTGTTGAGAGACTTTTTTTGGCGTCTAATCCGCATATATATCACCATTGCCCTTGATTTTCTTAACTGTATATATCTTAAATGTCAACATATACACGTGTGATTTAGTTTACGAAGATTTTTCAATGCCGAGAACCTCGATCAGAGAGTAAAAAAGGCGTAAGGTTCACAATGGTGTAAAATTAAAAAGGGATATACCGGGCTGGGATTCGAGTTACAGGAACAAGGGCCAAACCAACCACCCAAGAATGGAATCGTCGAGCGAAAACACTTGACAACCTCCTAGAAGCAGCTTTTCTTGCCACCAGACCTTTCTCCATCAATTAGGAATCTGATGCCGTCACTAAACACATTCCTTAAATTGTAGCCATTTGTTGAGTGTTTTTTTTGTGTCTAATCCGCATATATATCACCATTGCCGTTGATTTTCTTGACAGAATATCTCTTAAATGTCAACATGTACACGTGTGATTTAGTTTACGAAGATTTTTCAACGCCGAGAACCTCAATCAGAGAGTAAAAAAGGCGTAAGTTTCACAATGGTGTAAAATTAAAATGGAATATACCGGGCTAGGATTGGAGTTACATGAACAAGGGCCAAACCAACCACCCAAGAATGGAATCGTCGAGCGAAAACACTTGACAACCTCCTACAAGCAGCTTTTTTTGCCACCAGACCTTTCTCCATCAATTAGGAATCTGATGCCGTCACTAAACACATTTCTTAAATTGTAGCCATTTGTTGAGAGACTTTTTTTGGTGTCTAATCCGCATATATATCACCATTGCCCTTGATTTTCTTGACTGTATATATCTTAAATGTCAACATATACACGTGTGATTTAGTTTACGAAGATTTTTCAATGCCGAGAACCTCGATCAGAGAGTAAAAAAGGCGTAAGGTTCACAATGGTGTAAAATTAAAAAGGGATATACCGGGCTGGGATTCGAGTTACAGGAACAAGGGCCAAACCAACCACCCAAGAATGGAATCGTCGAGCGAAAACACTTGACAACCTCCTAGAAGCAGCTTTTCTTGCCACCAGACCTTTCTCCATCAATTAGGAATCTGATGCCGTCACTAAACACATTCCTTAAATTGTAGCCATTTGTTGAGTGTTTTTTTTGTGTCTAATCCGCATATATATCACCGTTGCCGTTGATTTTCTTGACTGTATATCTCTTAAATGTCAACATATACACGTGTGATTTTGTTTACGAAGATTTTTCAATGCCGAGAACCTCGATCAGAGAGTAAAATAGGCGTAAGGTTCACAATGGTATAAAATTAAAATGGGATATACCGGGCTAGGATTCGAGTTACAGGAACAAGGGCCAAACCAACCACCCAAGAATGGAATCGCCGAGCGAAAACACTTGACAATCTCCTAGAAGCAGCTTTTCTTGCCACCAGACCTTTCTCCATCAATTAGAAATTTGATGCCGTCACTAAACACATTCTTTAAATTGTAGCCATTTGTTGAGTGTTTTTTTTTGTGTCTAATCCGCATATATATAACCATTGCCCTTGATTTTCTTGACTGTATATCTCTTAAATGTCAACATATACACGTGTGATTTAGTTTACGAAGATTTTTCAATGCCGAGAACCTCGATCAGAGAGTAAAAAAGGCGTAAGGTTCACAATGGTGTAAAATTAAAATTGGATATACCGGGCTAGGATTCGAGTTACAGGAACAAGGGCCAAATCAACCACCCAAGAATGGAATCGTCGAGCGAAAACACTTGACAACCTCCTAGAAGCAGCTTTTCTTGCCACCAGACCTTTCTCCATCAATTAGAAATTTGATGCCGTCACTAAACACATTCCTTAAATTGTAGCCATTTGTTGAGTGTTTTTTTTGTGTCTAATCCGCATATATATCACCATTGCCCTTGATTTTCTTGACTGTATATCTCTTAAATGTCAACATATACACGTGTGATTTAGTTTATGAAGATTTTTCAATGCCGAGAACCTCGATCAGAGAGTAAAAAAGGCGTAAGGTTCACAGTGGTGTAAAATTAAAATGGGATATAGCGGGCTAGGATTCGAGTTACAGGAACAAGGGCCAAACCAACCACCCAAGAATGGAATCGTCGAGCGAAAACACTTGACAACCTCCTAGAAGCAGCGTTTCTTGCCACCAGACCTTTCTCCATCTATTAGGAATCTGATGCCGTCACTAAACACATTACTTAAATTGTAGCTATTTGTTGAGTGTTTTTTTTGGTGTCTAATCCGCATATATATCACCATTGCCCTTGATTTTCTTGACTGTATATCTCTTAAATGTCAACATATACATGTGTGATTCAGTTTACGAAGATTTTTCAATGCCGATAAACCTCGATCAGAGAGTAAAAAAGGCGTAAGGTTCACAATGGTGTAAAATTAAAATGAGATATACTGGGCTAGGATTCGAGTTACAGGAACATGGGCCAAACCAACCACCCAAGAATGGAATCGTCGAGCAAAAACACTTGATAACCTTCTAGAAGCAGCTTTTCTTACCACCAGACCTTTCTCCATCAATTTGGAATCTGATGTCGTCACTAAACACATTCCTTAAATTGTAGTCATTTGTTGAGTGTTTTTTTTTGTGTCTAATCCGCATATATATCACCATTGCCGTTGATTTTCTTGACTGTATATCTCTTAAATGTCAACATATACACGTGTGATTTAGTTTACGAAGATTTTTCAATGCCGAGAACCTCGATCAGAGAATAAAAAATTCGTAAGGTTCACAATGGTGTAAAATTAAAATGGGATATACCGGGCTAGCATTCGAGTTACAGGAACAAGGGCCTAACCAACCACCCAAGAATGGAATCGTCGAGCGAAAACACTTGACAGCCTCTTAGAAACAGCTTTTCTTGCCACCAGACCTTTCTCCATCAATTAGGAATCTGATGCCGTCACTAAACACATTCCTTAAATTGTATCCATTTGTTGAGTGTTTTTTTTTTTGTGTCTAATCCGCATATATATCACCATTGCCCCTTGATTTTCTTGACTGTATATCTCTTAAATGTCAACATGTACACGTGTGATTTAGTTTACGAAGATTTTTCAACGCCGAGAACCTCAATCAGAGAGCAAAAAAGGCGTAAGTTTCACAATGGTGTAAAAATAAAATGGAATATACCGGGCTAGGATTGGAGTTACATGAACAAGGGCCAAACCAACCACCCAAGAATGGAATCGTCGAGCGAAAACACTTGACAACCTCCTACAAGCAGCTTTTTTTGCCACCAGACCTTTCTCCATCAATTAGGAATCTGATGCCGTCACTAAACACATTTATTAAATTGTAGCCATTTGTTGAGAGACTTTTTTGGTGTCTAATCCGCATATATATCACCATTGCCCTTGATTTTCTTGACTGTATATATCTTAAATGTCAACATATACACGTGTGATTTAGTTTACGAAGATTTTTCAATGCCGAGAACCTCGATCAGAGTGTAAAAAAGGCGTAAGGTTCACAATGGTGTAAAATTAAAAAGGGATATACTGGGCTGGGATTCGAGTTAAAGGAACAAGGGCCAAACCAACCACCCAAGAATGGAATCGTCGAGCGAAAACACTTGACAACCTCCTAGAAGCAGCTTTTCTTGCCACCAGACCTTTCTCCATCAATTAGGAATCTAATGCCGTCACTAAACACATTCCTTAAATTGTAGCCATTTGTTGAGTGTTTTTTTTGTGTGTCTAATCCGCATATATATCACCATTGCAGTTGATTTTCTTGACTGTATATCTCTTAAATGTCAACATATACACGTGTGATTTAGTTTACGAAGATTTTTCAATGCCGAGAACCTCGATCAGAGAGTAAAAAAGGCGTAAGGTTCACAATGGTGTAAAATTATAATGGGATTTACCGGGCTAGGATTCGAGTTACAGGAACAAGGGCCAAACCAACCACCCAAGAATGGAATCGCCGAGCGAAAACACTTGACAATCTCCAAGAAGCAGCTTTTCTTGCCACCAGAACTTTCTCCATCAATTAGGAATCTGATGCCGTCACTAAACATATTCCTTAAATGGTAGCCATTTGTTGAGTGTTTTTTTTAGTGTCTAATCCACATATATATCACCTTTGCCCTTGATTTTCTTGACTGTATATTTTTTAAATGTCAACATATACACGTGTGATTTAGTTTACGAAGATTTTTCAATGCCGAGAAACTTGATCAGAGAGTAAAAAATTCGTAAGGTTCACAATGGTGTAAAATTAAAATGGGATATACCGGGCTAGCATTCGAGTTACAGGAACAAGGGCCTAACCAACCACCCAAGAATGGAATCGTCGAGCGAAAACACTTGACAGCCTCTTAGAAACAGCTTTTCTTGCCACCAGACCTTTCTCCATCAATTAGGAATCTGATGCCGTCACTAAACACATTCCTTAAATTGTATCCATTTGTTGAGTGTTTTTTTTTTGTGTCTAATCCGCATATATATCACCATTGCCCTTGATTTTCTTGACTGTATATCTCTTAAATGTCAACATGTACACGTGTGATTTAGTTTACGAAGATTTTTCAACGCCGAGAACCTCAATCAGAGAGTAAAAAAGGCGTAAGTTTCACAATGGTGTAAAATTAAAATGGAATATACCGGGCTAGGATTGGAGTTACATGAACAAGGGCCAAACCAACCACCCAAGAATGGAATCGTCGAGCGAAAACACTTGACAACCTCCTATAAGCAGCTTTTTTTGCCACCAGACATTTCTCCATCAATTAGGAATCTGATGCCGTCACTAAACACATTTCTTAAATTGTAGCCATTTGTTGAGAGACTTTTTTGGTGTCTAATCCGCATATATATCACCATTGCCCTTGATTTTGTTGACTGTATATATCTTAAATGTCAACATATACACGTGTGATTTAGTTTACGAAGATTTTTCAATGCCGAGAACCTCGATCAGAGTGTAAAAAAGGCGTAAGGTTCACAATGGTGTAAAATTAAAAAGGGATATACCGGGCTGGGATTCGAGTTAAAGGAACAAGGGCCAAACCAACCACCCAAGAATGGAATCGTCGAGCGAAAACACTTGACAACCTCCTAGAAGCAGCTTTTCTTGCCACCAGACCTTTCTCCATCAATTAGGAATCTGATGCCGTCACTAAACACATTCCTTAAATTGTAGCCATATGTTGAGTGTTTTTTTTGTGTGTCTAATCCGCATATATATCACCATTGCAGTTGATTTTCTTGACTGTATATCTCTTAAATGTCAACATATACACGTGTGATTTAGTTTACGAAGATTTTTCAATGCCGAGAACCTCGATCAGAGAGTAAAAAAGGCGTAAGGTTCACAATGGTGTAAAATTAAAATGGGATTTACCGGGCTAGGATTCGAGTTACAGGAACAAAGGCCAAACCAACCACCCAAGAATGGAATCGCCGAGCGAAAACACTTGACAATCTCCTAGAAGCAGCTTTTCTTGCCACCAGACCTTTCTCCATCAATTAGGAATCTGATGCCGTCACTAAACATATTCCTTAAATTGTAGCCATTTGTTGAGTGTTTTTTTTAGTGTCTAATCCACATATATATCACCTTTGCCCTTGATTTTCTTGACTGTATATTTTTTAAATGTCAACATATACACGTGTGATTTAGTTTACGAAGATTTTTCAATGCCGAGAAACTTGATCAGAGAGTAAAAAATTCGTAAGGTTCACAATGGTGTAAAATTAAAATGGGATATACCGGGCTAGCATTCGAGTTACAGGAACAAGGGCCTAACCAACCACCCAAGAATGGAATCGTCGAGCGAAAACACTTGACAGCCTCTTAGAAACATTTTTTCTTGCCACCAGTCCTTTCTCCATCAATTAGGAATCTGATGCCGTCACTAAACACATTCCTTAAATTGTATCCATTTGTTGAGTGTTTTTTTTTGTGTCTAATCCGCATATATATCACCATTGCCCTTGATTTTCTTGACTGTATATCTCTTAAATGTCAACATGTACACGTGTGATTTAGTTTACGAAGATTTTTCAACGCCGAGAACCTCAATCAGAGAGTAAAAAAGGCGTAAGTTTCACAATGGTGTAAAATTAAAATGGAATATACCGGGCTAGGATTGGAGTTACATGAACAAGGGCCAAACCAACCACCCAAGAATGGAATCGTCGAGCGAAAACACTTGACAACCTCCTACAAGCAGCTTTTTTTGCCACCAGACCTTTCTCCATCAATTAGGAATCTGATGCAGTCACTAAACACATTTCTTAAATTGTAGCCATTTGTTGAGAGACTTTTTTGGTGTCTAATCCGCATATATATCACCATTGCCCTTGATTTTCTTGACTGTATATATCTTAAATGTCAACATATACACGTGTGATTTAGTTTACGAAGATTTTTCAATGCCGAGAACCTCGATCAGAGAGTAAAAAAGGCGTAAGGTTCACAATGGTGTAAAATTAAAAAGGGATATACCGGGCTGGGATTCGAGTTACAGGAACAAGAGCCAAACCAACCACCCAAGAATGGAATCGTCGAGCGAAAACACTTGACAACCTCCTAGAAGCAGCTTTTCTTGCCACCAGAGCTTTCTCCATCAATTAGGAATCTGATGCCGTCACTAAACACATTCCTTAAATTGTAGCCATTTGTTGAGTGTTTTTTTTGTGTCTAATCCGCATATATATCACCATTGCCGTTGATTTTCTTGACTGTATATCTCTTAAATGTCAACATATACACGTGTGATTTTGTTTACGAAGATTTTTCAATGCCGAGAACCTCGATCAGAGAGTAAAAAAGGCGTAAGGTTCACAATGGTGTAAAATTAAAATGGGATATACCGGGCTAGCATTCGAGTTACAGGAACAAGGGCCTAACCAACCACCCAAGAATGGAATCGTCGAGCGAAAACACTTGACAGCCTCTTAGAAACAGCTTTTCTTGCCACCAGACCTTTCTCCATCAATTAGGAATCTGATGCCGTCACTAAACACATTCCTTAAATTGTATCCATTTGTTGAGTGTTTTTTTTTTGTGTCTAATCCGCATATATATCACCATTGCCCTTGATTTTCTTGACTGTATATCTCTTAAATGTCAACATGTACACGTGTGATTTAGTTTACGAAGATTTTTCAACGCCGAGAACCTCAATCAGAGAGTAAAAAAGGCGTAAGTTTCACAATGGTGTAAAATTAAAATGGAATATACCGGGCTAGGATTGGAGTTACATGAACAAGGGCCAAACCAACCACCCAAGAATGGAATCGTCGAGCGAAAACACTTGACAACCTCCTATAAGCAGCTTTTTTTGCCACCAGACATTTCTCCATCAATTAGGAATCTGATGCCGTCACTAAACACATTTCTTAAATTGTAGCCATTTGTTGAGAGACTTTTTTGGTGTCTAATCCGCATATATATCACCATTGCCCTTGATTTTGTTGACTGTATATATCTTAAATGTCAACATATACACGTGTGATTTAGTTTACGAAGATTTTTCAATGCCGAGAACCTCGATCAGAGTGTAAAAAAGGCGTAAGGTTCACAATGGTGTAAAATTAAAAAGGGATATACCGGGCTGGGATTCGAGTTAAAGGAACAAGGGCCAAACCAACCACCCAAGAATGGAATCGTCGAGCGAAAACACTTGACAACCTCCTAGAAGCAGCTTTTCTTGCCACCAGACCTTTCTCCATCAATTAGGAATCTGATGCCGTCACTAAACACATTCCTTAAATTGTAGCCATATGTTGAGTGTTTTTTTTGTGTGTCTAATCCGCATATATATCACCATTGCAGTTGATTTTCTTGACTGTATATCTCTTAAATGTCAACATATACACGTGTGATTTAGTTTACGAAGATTTTTCAATGCCGAGAACCTCGATCAGAGAGTAAAAAAGGCGTAAGGTTCACAATGGTGTAAAATTAAAATGGGATTTACCGGGCTAGGATTCGAGTTACAGGAACAAAGGCCAAACCAACCACCCAAGAATGGAATCGCCGAGCGAAAACACTTGACAATCTCCTAGAAGCAGCTTTTCTTGCCACCAGACCTTTCTCCATCAATTAGGAATCTGATGCCGTCACTAAACATATTCCTTAAATTGTAGCCATTTGTTGAGTGTTTTTTTTAGTGTCTAATCCACATATATATCACCTTTGCCCTTGATTTTCTTGACTGTATATTTTTTAAATGTCAACATATACACGTGTGATTTAGTTTACGAAGATTTTTCAATGCCGAGAAACTTGATCAGAGAGTAAAAAATTCGTAAGGTTCACAATGGTGTAAAATTAAAATGGGATATACCGGGCTAGCATTCGAGTTACAGGAACAAGGGCCTAACCAACCACCCAAGAATGGAATCGTCGAGCGAAAACACTTGACAGCCTCTTAGAAACATTTTTTCTTGCCACCAGTCCTTTCTCCATCAATTAGGAATCTGATGCCGTCACTAAACACATTCCTTAAATTGTATCCATTTGTTGAGTGTTTTTTTTTGTGTCTAATCCGCATATATATCACCATTGCCCTTGATTTTCTTGACTGTATATCTCTTAAATGTCAACATGTACACATGTGATTTAGTTTACGAAGATTTTTCAACGCCGAGAACCTCAATCAGAGAGTAAAAAAGGCGTAAGTTTCACAATGGTGTAAAATTAAAATGGAATATACCGGGCTAGGATTGGAGTTACATGAACAAGGGCCAAACCAACCACCCAAGAATGGAATCGTCGAGCGAAAACACTTGACAACCTCCTACAAGCAGCTTTTTTTGCCACCAGACCTTTCTCCATCAATTAGGAATCTGATGCAGTCACTAAACACATTTCTTAAATTGTAGCCATTTGTTGAGAGACTTTTTTTGGTGTCTAATCCGCATATATATCACCATTGCCCTTGATTTTCTTGACTGTATATATCTTAAATGTCAACATATACACGTGTGATTTAGTTTACGAAGATTTTTCAATGCCGAGAACCTCGATCAGAGAGTAAAAAAGGCGTAAGGTTCACAATGGTGTAAAATTAAAAAGGGATATACCGGGCTGGGATTCGAGTTACAGGAACAAGAGCCAAACCAACCACCCAAGAATGGAATCGTCGAGCGAAAACACTTGACAACCTCCTAGAAGCAGCTTTTCTTGCCACCAGAGCTTTCTCCATCAATTAGGAATCTGATGCCGTCACTAAACACATTCCTAAAATTGTAGCCATTTGTTGAGTGTTTTTTTTGTGTCTAATCCGCATATATATCACCATTGCCGTTGATTTTCTTGACTGTATATCTCTTAAATGTCAACATATACACGTGTGATTTTGTTTACGAAGATTTTTCAATGCCGAGAACCTCGATCAGAGAGTAAAAAAGGCGTAAGGTTCACAATGGTGTAAAATTAAAATGGGATATACCGGGCTAGGATTCGAGTTACAGGAACAAGGGCCAAACCAACCACCCAAGAATGGAATCGCCGAGCGAAAACACTTGACAATCTCCTAGAAGCAGCTTTTCTTGCCACCAGACCTTTCTCCATCAATTAGAAATTTGATGCCGTCACTAAACACATTCTTTAAATTGTAGCCATTTGTTGAGTGTTTTTTTTTTTTGGTGTCTAATCCGCATATATATCACCATTCCCCTTGATTTTCTTGACTGTATATCTCTTAAATGTCAACATATACACGTGTGATTTAGTTTACGAAGATTTTTCAATGCCGAGAACCTCGATCAGAGAGTAAAAAAGGCGTAAGGTTCACAATGGTGTAAAATTAAAATTGGATATACCGGGCTAGGATTCGAGTTACAGGAACAAGGGCCAAATCAACCACCCAAGAATGGAATCGACGAGCGAAAACACTTGACAACCTCCTAGAAGCAGCTTTTCTTGCCACCAGACCTTTCTCCATCAATTAGAAATTTGATGCCGTCACTAAACACATTCCTTAAATTGTAGCCATTTGTTGAGTGTTTTTTTTTGTGTCTAATCCGCATATATATCACCATTGCCCTTGATTTTCTTGACTGTATATCTCTTAAATGTCAACATATACACGTGTGATTTAGTTTATGAAGATTTTTCAATGCCGAGAACCTCGATCAGAGAGTAAAAAAGGCGTAAGGTTCACAATGGTGTAAAATTAAAATGGGATATACCGGGCTAGGATTCGAGTTACAGGAACAAGGGCCAAACCAACCACCCAAGAATGGAATCGTCGAGCGAAAACACTTGACAACCTCCTAGAAGCAGCGTTTCTTGCCACCAGACCTTTCTCCATCTATTAGGAATCTGATGCCGTCACTAAACACATTACTTAAATTGTAGCTATTTGTTGAGTGTTTTTTTTTGGTGTCTAATCCGCATATATATCACCATTGCCCTTGATTTTCTTGACTGTATATCTCTTAAATGTCAACATATACATGTGTGATTCAGTTTACGAAGATTTTTCAATGCCGATAAACCTCGATCAGAAAGTAAAAAGGGCGTAAGGTTCACAATGGTGTAAAATTAAAATGAGATATACTGGGCTAGGATTCGAGTTACAGGAAAAAGGGCCAAACCAACCACCTAAGAATGGAATCGTCGAGCAAAAACACTTGATAACCTTATAGAAGCAGCTTTTCTTACCACCTGACCTTTCTCCATCAATTTGGAATCTGATACCGTCACTAAACACATTCCTTAAATTGTTGTCATTTGTTGAGTGTTTTTTTTTTTTGTGTCTAATCCGCATATATATCACCATTGCCGTTGATTTTCTTGACTGTATATCTCTTAAATGTCAACATATACACGTGTGATTTAGTTTACGAAGATTTTTCAATGCCGAGAACCTCGATCAGAGAGTAAAAAATTTGTAAGGTTCACAATGGTGTAAAATTAAAATGGGATATACCGGGCTAGCATTCGAGTTACAGGAACAAGGGCCTAACCAACCACCCAAGAATGGAATCGTCGAGCGAAAACACTTGACAGCCTCTTAGAAACAGCTTTTCTTGCCACCAGACCTTTCTCCATCAATTAGGAATCTGATGCCGTCACTAAACACATTCCTTAAATTGTATCCATTTGTTGAGTGTTTTTTTTTGTGTCTAATCCGCATATATATCACCATTGCCCTTGATTTTCTTGACTGTATATCTTTTAAATGTGAACATATACACGTGTGATTTAGTTTACGAAGATTTTTCAACGCCGAGAACCTCAATCAGAGAGTAAAAAAGGCGTAAGTTTCAAAATGGTGTAAAATTAAAATGGAATATACCGGGCTAGGATTGGAGTTACATGAACAAGGGCCAAACCAACCACCCAAGAATGGAATCGTCGAGCGAAAACACTTGACAACCTCCTACAAGCAGCTTTTTTGCCACCAGACCTTTCTCCATCAATTAGGAATCTGATGCCGTCACTAAACACATTTCTTA
Source organism: Helianthus tuberosus (assembly GCA_030545235.1). Lineage (NCBI taxonomy): Eukaryota > Viridiplantae > Streptophyta > Magnoliopsida > Asterales > Asteraceae > Helianthus > Helianthus tuberosus. The sequence continues at coordinate 23,319,188 of CM060437.1, read as the reverse complement.
AATTGTAGCCATTTGTTGAGAGACATTTTTTGGTGTCTAATCCGCATATATATCACCATTGCCCTTGATTTTCTTGACTGTATATATCTTAAATGTCAACATATACACGTGTGATTTAGTTTACGAAGATTTTTCAATGCCGAGAACCTCGATCAGAGAGTAAAAAAGGCGTAAGGTTCACAATGGTGTAAAATTAAAAAGGGATATACCGGGCTGGGATTCGAGTTACAGGAACAAGGGCCAAACCAACCACCCAAGAATGGAATCGTCGAGCGAAAACACTTGACAACCTCCTAGAAGCAGCTTTTCTTGCCACCAGACCTTTCTCCATCAATTAGGAATCTGATGCCGTCACTAAACACATTCCTTAAATTGTAGCCATTTGTTGAGTGTTTTTTTGTGTCTAATCCGCATATATATCACCATTGCCGTTGATTTTCTTGACTGTATATCTCTTAAATGTCAACATATACACGTGTGATTTTGTTTACGAAGATTTTTCAATGCCGAGAACCTCGATCAGAGAGTAAAAAAGGCGTAAGGTTCACAATGGTGTAAAATTAAAATGAGATATACCGGGCAAGGATTCGAGTTACAGGAACAAGGGCCAAACCAACCACCCAAGAATGGAATCGCCGAGCGAAAACACTTGACAATCTCCTAGAAGCAGCTTTTCTTGCCACCAGACCTTTCTCCATCAATTAGAAATTTGATGCCGTCACTAAACACATTCTTTAAATTGTAGCCATTTGTTGAGTGTTTTTTTTGGTGTCTAATCCGCATATATATCACCATTCCCTTGATTTTCTTGACTGTATATCTCTTAAATGTCAACATATACACGTGTGATTTAGTTTACGAAGATTTTTCAATGCCGAGAACCTCGATCAGAGAGTAAAAAAGGCGTAAGGTTCACAATGGTGTAAAATTAAAATTGGATATACCGGGCTAGGATTCGAGTTACAGGAACAAGGGCCAAATCAACCACCCAAGAATGGAATCGTCGAGCGAAAACACTTGACAACCTCCTAGAAGCAGCTTTTCTTGCCACCAGACCTTTCTCCATCAATTAGAAATTTGATGCCGTCACTAAACACATTCCTTAAATTGTAGCCATTTGTTGAGTGTTTTTTTTTTGTGTCTAATCCGCATATATATCACCATTGCCCTTGATTTTCTTGACTGTATATCTCTTAAATGTCAACATATACACGTGTGATTTAGTTTATGAAGATTTTTCAATGCCGAGAACCTCGATCAGAGAGTAAAAAAGGCGTAAGGTTCACAATGGTGTAAAATTAAAATGGGATATACCGGGCTAGGATTCGAGTTACAGGAACAAGGGCCAAACCAACCACCCAAGAATGGAATCGTCGAGCGAAAACACTTGACAACCTCCTAGAAGCAGCGTTTCTTGCCACCAGACCTTTCTCCATCTATTAGGAATCTGATGCCGTCACTAAACACATTACTTAAATTGTAGCTATTTGTTGAGTGTTTTTTTTTGGTGTCTAATCCGCATATATATCACCATTGCCCTAGATTTTCTTGACTGTATATCTCTTAAATGTCAACATATACATGTGTGATTCAGTTTACGAAGATTTTTCAATGCCGATAAACCTCGATCAGAGAGTAAAAAAAGGCGTAAGGTTCACAATGGTGTAAAATTAAAATGAGATATACTGGGCTAGGATTCGAGTTACAGGAACAAGGGCCAAACCAACCACCCAAGAATGGAATCGTCGAGCAAAAACACTTGATAACCTTCTAGAAGCAGCTTTTCTTACCACCAGACCTTTCTCCATCAATTTGGAATCTGATGCCGTCACTAAACACATTCCTTAAATTGTAGTCATTTGTTGAGTGTTTTTTTTTGTGTCTAATCCGCATATATATCACCATTGCCGTTGATTTTCTTGACTGTATATCTCTTAAATGTCAACATATACACGTGTGATTTAGTTTACGAAGATTTTTCAATTCCGAGAACCTCGATCAGAGAGTAAAAAATGCGTAAGGTTCACAATGGTGTAAAATTAAAATGGGATATACCGGGCTAGGATTCGAGTTACAGGAACAAGGGACAAACCAACCACCCAAGAATGGAATCGCCGAGCGAAAACACTTGACAATCTCCTAGATGCAGCTTTTCTTGCCACCAGACCTTTCTCCATCAATTAGAAGTTTGATGCCGTCACTAAACATATTCTTTAAATTGTAGCCATTTGTTGAGTGTTTTTTTTGGTGTCTAATCCGCATATATATCACCATTGCCCTTGATTTTCTTGACTGTATATCTCTTAAATGTCAACATATACACGTGTGATTTAGTTTATGAAGATTTTTCAATGCCGAGAACCTCGATCAGAGAGTAAAAAAGGCGTAAGGTTCATAATAGTGTAAAATTAAAATTGGATATACCGGGCTAGGATTCGAGTTACAGGAACAAGGGCCAAATCAACCACCCAAGACTGGAATCGTCGAGCGAAAACACTTGACAACCTCTTAGAAACAGCTTTTCTTGCCACCAGACCTTTCTTCATCAATTAGGAATCTGATGCCGTCACTAAACACATTCCTTAAATTGTATCCATTTGTTGAGTGTTTTTTTTGTGTCTAATCCGCATATATATCACCATTGCCCTTGATTTTCTTGACTGTATATCTCTTAAATGTCAACATGTACACGTGTGATTTAGTTTACGAAGATTTTTCAACGCCGAGAACCTCAATCAGAGAGTAAAAAAGGCGTAAGTTTCACAATGGTGTAAAATTAAAATGGAATATACCGGGCTAGGATTGGAGTTACATGAACAAGGGCCAAACCAACCACCCAAGAATGGAATCGTCGAGCGAAAACACTTGACAACCTCCTACAAGCAGTTTTTTTTGCCACCAGACCTTTCTCCATCAATTAGGAATCTGATGCCGTCACTAAACACATTTCTTAAATTTTAGCCATTTGTTGAGAGACTTTTTTTGGTGTCTAATACGCATATATATCACCATTGCCCTTGATTTTCTTGACTGTATATATCTTAAATGTCAACATATACACGTGTGATTTAGTTTACGAAGATTTTTCAATGCCGAGAACCTCGATCAGAGAGTAAAAAAGGCGTATGGTTCACAATGGTGTAAAATTAAAAAGGGATATACCGGGCTGGGATTCGAGTTACAGGAACAAGGGCCAAACCAACCACCCCAGAATGGAATCGTCGAGCGAAAACACTTGACAACCTCCTAGAAGCAGCTTTTCTTGCCACCAGACCTTTCTCCATCAATTAGGAATCTGATGCCGTCACTAAACACATTCCTTAAATTGTAGCCATTTGTTGAGTGTTTTTTTGTGTCTAATCCGTATATATATCACCATTGCCGTTGATTTTCTTGACTGTATATCTCTTAAATGTCAACATATACACGTGTGATTTAGTTTACGAAGATTTTGCAATGCCGAGAACCTCGATCAGAGAGTAAAAAAGGCGTAAGGTTCACAATGGTGTAAAATTAAAATGGGATATACCGGGCTAGGATTCGAGTTACAGGAACAAGGGCCAAACCAACCACCCAAAAATGGAATTGCCGAGCGAAAACACTTGACAATCTCCTAGAAGCAGCTTTTCTTGCCACCAGACCTTTCTCCATCAATTAGAAATTTGATGCCGTCACTAAGCACATTCTTTAAATTGTAGCCATTTGTTGAGGTTTTTTTTTGGTGTCTAATCCGCATATATATCACCATTGCCCTTGATTTTCTTGACTGTATATCTCTTAAATGTCAACATATACACGTGTGATTTAGTTTACGAAGATTTTTCAATGCCGAGAACCTCGATCAGAGAGTAAAAAAGGCGTAAGGTTCACAATGGTGTAAAATTAAAATTGGATATACCGGGCTAGGATTCGAGTTTACAGGAACAAGGGCCAAATCAACCACCCAAGAAAGGAATCGTCGAGTGAAAACACTTGACAACCTCCTAGAAGCAGCTTTTCTTGCCACAAGACCTTTTCCATCAATTAGAAATTTGATGCCGTCACTAAACACATTCCTTAAATTGTAGCCATTTGTTGAGTGTTTTTTTTTGTGTCTAATCCGCATATATATCACCATTGCCGTTGATTTTCTTGACTGTATATCTCTTAAATGTCAACATATACACGTGTGATTTAGTTTACGAAGATTTTTCAATGTCGAGAACCTCGATCAGAGAATAAAAAAGGCGTAAGGTTCACAATGGTGTAAAATTAAAATGGGATATACCGGGCTAGGATTCGAGTTACAGGAACAAGGGCCAAACCAACCACCCAAGAATGGAATCGTCGAGCGAAAACACTTGACAACCTCCTAGAAGCAGCGTTTCTTGCCACCAGACCTTTCTCCATCTATTAGGAATCTGATGCCGTCACTAAACACATTACTTAAATTGTAGCTATTTGTTGAGTGTTTTTTTTGGTGTCTAATCCGCATATATATCACCATTGCCCTTGATTTTCTTGACTGTATATCTCTTAAATGTCAACATATACATGTGTGATTCAGTTTACGAAGATTTTTCAATGCCGATAAACCTCGATCAGAGAGTAAAAAAGGCGTAAGGTTCACAATGGTGTAAAATTAAAATGAGATATACTGGGCTAGGATTCGAGTTACAGGAACAAGGGCCAAACCAACCACCCAAGAATGGAATCGTCGAGCAAAAACACTTGATAACCTTCTAGAAGCAGCTTTTCTTACCACCAGACCTTTCTCCATCAATTTGGAATCTGATGCCGTCACTAAACACATTCCTTAAATTGTAGTCATTTGTTGAGTGTTTTTTTTTGTGTCTAATCCGCATATATATCACCATTGCCGTTGATTTTCTTGATTGTATATCTCTTAAATGTCAACATATACACGTGTGATTTAGTTTACGAAGATTTTTCAATGCCGAGAACCTCGATCAGAGAGTAAAAAGGGCGTAAGGTTCACAATGGTGTAAAATTAAAATGGGATATACTGGGCGAGGATTCGAGTTACAGGAACAAGGGCCAAACCAACCACCCAAGAATGGAATCGTCGAGCGAAAACACTTGACAATCTCCTAGAAGCAGCTTTTCTTGCCACCAGACCTTTCTCCATCAATTAGGAATCTGATGCCGTCACTAAACACATTCCTTAAATTGTAGCCATTTGTTGAGTGTTTTTTTTGTGTCTAATACGCATATATATCACCATTGCCCTTGATTTTTTTGACTGTATATCTCTTAAATGTCAACATGTACACGTGTGATTTAGTTTACGAAGATTTTTCAACGCCGAGAACCTCGATCAGAGAGTAAAAAAGGCGTAAGTTTCACAATGGTGTAAAATTAAAATGGAATATACCGGGCTAGGATTGGAGTTACATGAACACGGGCCAAACCAACCACCCAAGAATGGAATCCTCGAGCGAAAACACTTGACAACCTCCTAGAAGAAGCTTTTCTTGCCACCAAACATTTCTCCATCAATTAGGAATCTGATGCCGTCACTAAACACATTTCTTAAATTGTAGCCATATGTTGAGTGTTTTTTTTTGTGTCTAATCCGCATATATATCACCATTGTCGTTGATTGTCTTGACTGTATATCTCTTAAATGTCAACATATACACGTGTGATTTAGTTTACGAAGATTTTTCAATGCCGAGAACCTCGATCAGAGAGTAAAAAAGGAGTAAGGTTCACAATGGTGTAAAATTAAAAATGGATATACCGGGCTGGGATTCGAGTTACAGGAACAAGGGCCAAACCAACCACCCTAGAATGGAATCGTCGAGCGAAAACACTTGACAACCTCCTAGAAGCAGCTTTTCTTGCCACCAGACCTTTCTCCATCAATTAGAAATTTGATGCCGTCACTAAACACATTCTTTAAATTGTAGCCATTTGTTGAGTGTTTTTTTTTGGTGTCTAATCCGCATATATATCACCGTTGCCCTTGATTTTCTTGACTGTATATCTCTTAAATGTCAACATATACACGTGTGATTTAGTTTACGAAGGTTTTTCAATGTCGAGAACCTCGATCAGAGAGTAAAAAAGGCATAAGGTTCACAATTAGGGGTGTTCACGATCCGATCCGATCCGATCGAGGGTATGCTCATGCTCGGATTGAATTACAACCGATCCGATCCGAGCGGATCAAATTTGTAAAACCGATCGCAAAAGTGATGCTCATGCTCGGATTGAATTTTTCGAGCGATCTTCGATCGATCTTCGAGGCGACGAGGCCTGAAACAAGTCTGACGAGGCGACGAATAAAGACATACCGATTGAAGCCTGAAACAAGTCCGACGATTAATTAACAAAAAAACATACCGATTGAAGCCTGAAACGATTAATTAACAAAAAAACATACCCATTGAAGCCTGAAACAAGTCCGACGAGGCGACGAATAAAGATTGGAGCGAACAGAAACAGATATTTAACGATTATTGAAGAATGAACGGATACATATATTTAACGATATGTTGCAGGAACTGAAACAGGAGCGACTAACCTTTTAGGAGACACTTGAGCCGATGATTGTCCGATGAATTGAGTCGGAGACACTTGAGCCGATGATGAATTGAGTTGGAAAGGGAGACTGAGAGTCGACGGAGACACTGAGCAGTTGAGACTTGAGAGCGGCGACTGAATGAGTGAATTGTTATAGGAAATAGATTTAGGGTTAGATTTTTATACTAAATATGGGCTAATATTATTTGGGCTTTTAATTATTTTGGGCTATTATATTTTTTGGGTTTTTAATCTATAAAATATATAATATATATATTTATATATATATATATATATATATATATATATATATATATTAATTATTAATAAAAATAATTCGAGCGAAACCGAGCGATCGTCGAGCGAGCGGAGCCTTGCTCATGCTCGGATTGAATTTGAATCGAACCGATCCGATCGGCTCATTTACAAACTGAGCGGGAATCGAACGAGCATTTTTCGATCATTTTTCGAGCGATCGTCGAGCAGTTTGGACAGCCCTATTCACAATGGTGTAAAATTAAAATTGAATATACCGGGCTAGGATTCGAGTTACAGGAACAAGGGCCAAATCAACCACCCAAGAAGGGAATCGTCGAGCGAAAACACTTGACAACCTCCTAGAAGCTGCTTTTCTTGCCACTAGACCTTTCTCAATCAATTAGGAATCTGATGTCGTCACTAAACACATTTCTTAAATTGTAGCCATCTGTTGAGTGTTTTTTTTTGTGTCTAATCCACATATATATCACCATTGCCCTTGATTTTCTTAACTGTATATCTCTTAAATGTGAACATATACACGTGTGATTTAGTTTACGAAGATTTTTCAATGCCGAGAACCTCGATCAGAGAGGAAAAAAGGCGTGAGGTTCACAATGGTGTAAAATTAAAATTGGATATAACGGGCTAGGATTCGAGTTACAGGAACAAGGGCCAAACCAACCACCCAAGAATGGAATCGTCGAGCGAAAACACTTGACAACCTCCAAGAAGCAGCTTTTCTTACCACCAGACCTTTCTCCATCAATTAGGAATCTGATGCCGTCACTAAACACATTCCTTAAATTGTAGCCATTTGTTCAGTGTTTTTTTTTGTGTCTAATCCACATATATATCACCATTGCCCTTGATTTTCTTAACTGTATATCTCTTAAATTTGAACATATACACGTGTGATTTAGTTTACGAAGATTTTTCAATGCCGAGAACCTCGATCAGAGAGTAAAAAAGGCGTAAGGTTCACAATGGTGTAAAATTAAAATGGGATATACTGGGCTAGGATTCGAGTTACAGGAACAAGGGCCAAACCAACCACCCAAGAATGGAATCGTCGAGCGAAAACACTTGACAATCTCCTAGAAGGAGCTTTTCTTGCCACCAGACCTTTCTCCATCAATTAGGAATCTGATGCCGTCACTAAACACATTCCTTAAATTGTAGCCATTTGTTGAGTGTTTTTTTTTTGTCTAATCCGCATATATATTATCATTGCCCTTGATTTTCTTAACAGTATATCTCTTAAATGTCAACATATACACGTGTGATTTAGTTTACGAAGATTTTTCAATGCCGAGAACCTCGATCAATGAGTAATAATGGCGTAAGGTTCACAATGGTGTAAAATTAAAATGGGATATACCGGGCTAGGATTCGAGTTACAGGAACAACGGCCAAACTGTTGGTGCATGTTTGTGACAACAACTTAGATTTGGTCTTTGGATATCTTGTAATTAGATAAACGATAAACAGTTAGCGGGTTTAGCTTTGTAATAGTTAGTTGTAATGTTTGGGCTAACCAAACCCATACTTATGGGGATGGGGGCGAATTGGGCTTGTCCAATTCGCAGTCCATGATGTTTAACTAAGCCCAAGTAGTAACCTTGTGTTATATAAACAAGGTTAGGCTTTAGGGTTGAGGTTAATCAGCTAATCAGCCAAAACAGTGTGTGAGAGATAGAATTTCGTGAGAGCTTGTCTTGGACGAAATTGTGTTGGTTAGGGTTTAGATTGGTTGTAATTCTTGAGTGATTGATAATCAATAGAAACCCGGTTTGAAAGTGTCTTGCTGTTTCTGTTCTTCTACTTGTTTCTGTGATATTCTGATCAAGAGGATTCCGCACTCTTGATTGGAAAGACAATTCTGTGAAAGATCCATACGAATAGGGGACCTACAATTGGTATCAGAGCATTAGGCTCTTGAAGGCTCGGTTCAGAATTGTGTTCTGCAGAATCAGGGAGTTTTCGAAATTTTTGAAAATTAGGGTTTTAAAATTTTCGAAATTTTCTGTTGGGTTGATAAAGTTTTCGAATTGTGTTGGCTGTTTTGATCTTCTGCTTGTTTGTTTGTTGTTTTTGCAGGTTTTAGGGTTTTCAGGAAAGTGTTTGGTTGATTGTTTGGAAGAATTTTGGCTGAAAGACTTGAGGATTCGAAGACTGTTCTTCGTGTTTTTCTATCAGTTCTTCACACTTTTCGAAAATTTTCTGCTGATTTGGTTGTTCGATTTTGCAGGAAGTTGATACGAAATCTGCTGAATTCTGAGAAGATTAAGTTTCCAATTTTACAGAACCAGCGAATTTGGGAGACCAGCGAAATTAAGTGACACCAGCATATTTATTGGCGAAGTTAAATCCAAAGGCGACTTTGGTAACCGTGTAATTTTCCACAGCGAAATTACTACGGTTTTCGGCGACTTTACTGGTCGTCGTATTAGCGAAAACAGACAGCGAATCTGTCCAGCGAACGTTGATCAGCGAACTTAGCTGACTAACTAGCGAATTTAACAGGGGAATACTGACCAGCGAAATTGACCTGTTTGAGCGAAATTAAAGTGGTGGAATTTTTGTTGGCAAGCGTCGATAAGATTTCAGTGTTTTGAAAATAGAAATTGATCCGTAGCTCGTTAGACAGAACCGTTTGGACCGTTGAATTCCTTGGATTTTTAGGGTAAAAAAAAAAGACTCTGGAAAATCCCGAAAACGGTTTTCGACATTATATATCATTGGAATCGTAATCTCGAGACGAATCTAACGGTATAACTTGGTAAAAACAGATTTCGGACTAAAATTGTACGGTTTTACCAGTCTGCTTAAGTTAAAATGTCGAACATGTCTAAATTGAACGAACTTTTAAGAATGGAACATGAGGTAGGCACAACGAACAAACCACCTAAGATGATGAAGGTGGAGAACTACTTGACATGGAAGGATCGGTTTCAATCCTTTATTGAGTACCAGGACACTCGTATGTGGATATGTATAGACGATGGGTATGCGAACCCAACTCATGACTTTGAGGGAAGACAACGTGTAACTGCTTACGTTGATATAGATGCTGAACAGAAGAAAATGTATGAGGCTGAAAAGAGAGCCTTGGCAGCCATTAAAATGTCTTTACCTGATGGCATCAAGCATACCTTTAAGAAGTACACTACTTCAAAGGAAATGTGGGATGCGCTAGAGAAGAGATATGAAGGAAATCCTGATGTCAAGAAGAATAAAGTTGATTTACTGAAGAAGCAGTTTGCTGTGTTCAAGTACATGAAAAATGAGTCACTTGAAGACGTCATCACTCGATATTACCATCTGATGTCAGAATTGGACAATTATGATATAGATTGCTACACTGACATAGAGAAAAATGACAAGCTACTTGATGCTCTTCCTACTAAATGGGATATCTACACTCTTATGATAAAGGGAGAAGCTGATTATGAAACAAAGGAACTGGAAGAAGTAGTTGGCAAGCTGAGAGCTTATGAGCTCAGTATGAAGAAGAAAGACACTGAGAGGAAAGTTAGAGAGAGTTTGAGAAATCTACAGAGAGTGGCTGAGAGATTTCTTGTGGGTCTTGAGTTGATTGTAAACCTTGTGTTGGATAATCAATAGAAGACCCGATTGAAAGTGATTGTTACGTGTTCTTCATCTTGATATTCTTGTTTCTGTTGTTCGATTGATCAAGGGGATTCCGCACCCTTGGTTGATTATCAATCTCGTTACGATCCATACGGGATAGGGACCTACACAAACCAACCACCCAAGCACGGAATCGTCACGCGAAAACACTTGACAATCTCCTACAAGCAGCTTTTCTTGCCACCAGACCTTTCTCCATCAATTAGGAATCTGATGCCGTCACTAAACATATTCCTTAAATTGTAGCCATTTGTTGAGTGTTTTTTTAGTGTCTAATCCACATATATATCACCTTTGCCCTTGATTTTCTTGACTGTATATTTTTTAAATGTCAACATATACACGTGTGATTTAGTTTACGAAGATTTTTCAATGCCGAGAACGTCGATCAGAGAGTAAAAAATTCATAAGGTTCACAATGGTGTAAAATTAAAATGGGATATACCGGGCTAGCATTCGAGTTACAGGAACAAGGGCCAAACCAACCACCCAAGAATGGAATCGTCGATCGAAAACGCTTGACAACCTCTTAGAAACAGCTTTTCTTGCCACCAGACCTTTCTCCGTCAATTAGGAATCTGATGCCGTCACTAAACACATTCCTTAAATTGTAGCCATTTGTTAAGTGTTTTTTTTGTGTCTAATCCGCATATATTTCACCATTGCCCTTGATTTTCTTGACTGTATATCTCTTAAATGTCAACATATACACGTGTGATATAGTTCACGAAGATTTTTCAATGCCGAGAACCTCGATCAGAGAGTAAAAAAGGCGTAAGGTTCATAATGGTGTAAAATAAAAATGGGATATACCGGGCTAGGATTCGAGTTACAGGAACAAGGGACAAACCAACCACCCAAGAATGGAATCGTCGAGCGAAAACACTTGACAACCTCCTAGAAGCAGCTTTTCTTGCCACCAGACCTTTCTCCATCAATTAGGAATTTGATGCCGTCACTAAACAAATTCCTTAAATTGTAGCCATTTTTTGAGTGTTTTTTTTTGTGTCTAATCCGCATATATATCAACATTACCCTTGATTTTCTTGACTGTGTAACTCTTAAATATCAACATATACACGTGTGATTTAGTTTACGAAGATTTTTCAATGCCAAGAACCTCGATCAGAGAGTAAAAAAGGCGTAAGGTTCACAATGGTGTAAAATTAAAATGAGATATACCGGGCTAGGATTCGAGTTACATGAACGAGTGCCAAACCAACCCCCCAAGAATGGAATCGTCGAGCGAAAACACTTGACAACCTCCTAGAAGCAGCTTTTCTTACCACCAGACATTTCTCTATCAATTTGGAATCTGATGCCGTCACTAAACACATTACTTAAATTTTAGCCATTTGTTGAGTGTTTTTTATTTTTTGTCTAATCCGCATATATATCACCATTGCCCTTGATTTTCTTGACTGTATATCTCTTAAATGTCAACATATACACGTGTGATTTAGTTTACGAAGATTTTTCAATGCCGAGAACCACGATCAGAGAGTAAAAAAGGCGTAAGGTTCCCAATGGTGTAAAATAAAAAAAGGGATATACCGGGCTAGGATTCGAGTTACCGGAACAATGGCTAAACCAACCACCCAAGAATGGAATCGTCGAGCGAAAACACTTGACAACCTCTTAGAAGCAGCTTTTCTTGCCACCAGACATTTCTCCATCAATTAGGAATCTGATGCCGTCACTAAACACATACTTTAAATTGTAGCCATTTGTTGAGTGTTTTTTTTGTGTCTAATCCGCATATATATCAACATTGCTCTTGATTTTCTTGACTGTATAACTCTTAAATGTCAATATATACACGTGTGATTTAGTTTACGAAGATTTTTCAATGCCGAGAACCTCGATCAGAGAGTAAAAAAGGCATAAGGTTCACAATGGTGTAAAATTAAATAGAGATATACCGGGCTAGGATTCGAGTTACAGGAACAAGTGCCAAACCAACCACCCAAGAATGGAATCGTCGAGCGAAAACACTTGACAACCTCCTAGAAGCAGCTTTTCTTACCACCAGACATTTCTCCATCAATTAGGAATCTGATGCCGTCACTAAACACATTCCTTAAATTGTAGCCATTTGTTGAGTGTTTTTTTTTGTCTAATCCGCATATATATTACCATTGCCCTTGATTTTCTTAACAGTATATCTTTTAAATGTCAATATATACACGTGTGATTTAGTTAACGAAGATTTTTCAATGCCGAGAACCTCGATCAATGAGTAATAATGGCGTAAGGTTCACAATGGTGTAAAATTAAAATGGGATATACCGGGCTAGGATTCGAGTTACAGGAACAACGGCCAAACTGTTGGTGCATGTTTGTGACAACAGCTTAGATTTGGTCTTTGGATATCTTGTAATTAGATAAACGATAAACAGTTAGCGGGTTTAGCTTTGTAATAGTTAGTTGTAATGTTTGGGCTAACCAAACCCATACTTATGGGGATGGGGGCGAATTGGGCTTGTCCAATTCGCAGTCCATGATGTTTAACTAAGCCCAAGTAGTAACCTTGTGTTATATAAACAAGGTTAGGCTTTAGGGTTGAGGTTAATCAGCTAATCAGCCAAAACAGTGTGTGAGAGATAGAATTTCGTGAGAGCTTGTCTTGGACGAAATTGTGTTGGTTAGGGTTTAGATTGGTTGTAATTCTTGAGTGATTGATAATCAATAGAAACCCGGTTTGAAAGTGTCTTGCTGTTTCTGTTCTTCTACTTGTTTCTGTGATATTCTGATCAAGAGGATTCCGCACTCTTGATTGGAAAGACAATTCTGTGAAAGATCCATACGAATAGGGGACCTACAATTGGTATCAGAGCATTAGGCTCTTGAAGGCTCGGTTCAGAATTGTGTTCTGCAGAATCAGGGAGTTTTCGAAATTTTTGAAAATTAGGGTTTTAAAATTTTCGAAATTTTCTGTTGGGTTGATAAAGTTTTCGAATTGTGTTGGCTGTTTTGATCTTCTGCTTGTTTGTTTGCTGTTTTTGCAGGTTTTAGGGTTTTCAGGAAAGTGTTTGGTTGATTGTTTGGAAGAATTTTGGCTAAAGACTTGAGGATTCGAAGACTGTTCTTCGTGTTCTTCGTGTTTTTCTATCAGTTCTTCACACTTTTTGAAAATTTTCTGCTGATTTGGTTGTTCGATTTTGCAGGAAGTTGATACGAAATCTGCTGAATTCTGAGAAGATTAAGTTTCCAATTTTACAGAACCAGCGAATTTGGGAGACCAGCGAAATTAAGTGACACCAGCATATTTATTGGCGAAGTTAAATCCAAAGGCGACTTTGGTAACCGTGTAATTTTCCACAGCGAAATTACTACGGTTTTCGGCGACTTTACTGGTCGTCGTATTAGCGAAAACAGACAGCGAATCTGTCCAGCGAACTTAGCTGACTAACTAGCGAATTTAACAGGGGAATACTGACCAGCGAAATTGACCTGTTTGAGCGAAATTAAAGTGGTGGAATTTTTGTTGGCAAGCGTCGATAAGATTTCAGTGTTTTGAAAATAGAAATTGATCCGTAGCTCGTTAGACAGAACCGTTTGGACCGTTGAATTCCTTGGATTTTTAGGGTAAAAAAAAAAAGACTCTGGAAAATCCCGAAAACGGTTTTCGACATTATATATCATTGGAATCGTAATCTCGAGACGAATCTAACGGTATAACTTGGTAAAAACAGATTTCGGACTAAAATTGTACGGTTTTACCAGTCTGCTTAAGTTAAAATGTCGAACATGTCTAAATTGAACGAACTTTTAAGAATGGAACATGAGGTAGGCACAACGAACAAACCACCTAAGATGATGAAGGTGGAGAACTACTTGACATGGAAGGATCGGTTTCAATCCTTTATTGAGTACCAGGACACTCGTATGTGGATATGTATAGACGATGGGTATGCGAACCCAACTCATGACTTTGAGGGAAGACAACGTGTAACTGCTTACGTTGATATGGATGCTGAACAGAAGAAAATGTATGAGGCTGAAAAGAGAGCCTTGGCAGCCATTAAAATGTCTTTACCTGATGGCATCAAGCATACCTTTAAGAAGTACACTACTTCAAAGGAAATGTGGGATGCGCTAGAGAAGAGATATGAAGGAAATCCTGATGTCAAGAAGAATAAAGTTGATTTACTGAAGAAGCAGTTTGCTGTGTTCAAGTACATGAAAAATGAGTCACTTGAAGACGTCATCACTCGATATTACCATCTGATGTCAGAATTGGACAATTATGATATAGATTGCTACACTGACATAGAGAAAAATGACAAGCTACTTGATGCTCTTCCTACTAAATGGGATATCTACACTCTTATGATAAAGGGAGAAGCTGATTATGAAACAAAGGAACTGGAAGAAGTAGTTGGCAAGCTGAGAGCTTATGAGCTCAGTATGAAGAAGAAAGACACTGAGAGGAAAGTTAGAGAGAGTTTGAGAAATCTACAGAGAGTGGCTGAGAGATTTCTTGTGGGTCTTGAGTTGATTGTAAACCTTGTGTTGGATAATCAATAGAAGACCCGATTGAAAGTGATTGTTACGTGTTCTTCATCTTGATATTCTTGTTTCTGTTGTTCGATTGATCAAGGGGATTCCGCACCCTTGGTTGATTATCAATCTCGTTACGATCCATACGGGATAGGGACCTACACAAACCAACCACCCAAGCACGGAATCGTCACGCGAAAACACTTGACAATCTCCTACAAGCAGCTTTTCTTGCCACCAGACCTTTCTCCATCAATTAGGAATCTGATGCCGTCACTAAACATATTCCTTAAATTGTAGCCATTTGTTGAGTGTTTTTTTAGTGTCTAATCCACATATATATCACCTTTGCCCTTGATTTTCTTGACTGTATATTTTTTAAATGTCAACATATACACGTGTGATTTAGTTTACGAAGATTTTTCAATGCCGAGAACCTCGATCAGAGAGTAAAAAATTCATAAGGTTCACAATGGTGTAAAATTAAAATGGGATATACCGGGCTAGCATTCGAGTTACAGGAACAAGGGCCAAACCAACCACCCAAGAATGGAATCGTCGATCGAAAACGCTTGACAACCTCTTAGAAACAGCTTTTCTTGCCACCAGACCTTTCTCCGTCAATTAGGAATCTGATGCCGTCACTAAACACATTCCTTAAATTGTAGCCATTTGTTAAGTGTTTTTTTTGTGTCTAATCCGCATATATTTCACCATTGCCCTTTATTTTCTTGACTGTATATCTCTTAAATGTCAACATATACACGTGTGATATAGTTCACGAAGATTTTTCAATGCCGAGAACCTCGATCAGAGAGTAAAAAAGGCGTAAGGTTCATAATGGTGTAAAATAAAAATGGGATATACCGGGCTAGGATTCGAGTTACAGGAACAAGGGACAAACCAACCACCCAAGAATGGAATCGTCGAGCGAAAACACTTGACAACCTCCTAGAAGCAGCTTTTCTTGCCACCAGACCTTTCTCCATCAATTAGGAATTTGATGCCGTCACTAAACAAATTCCTTAAATTGTAGCCATTTTTTGAGTGTTTTTTTTTTGTGTCTAATCCGCATATATATCAACATTACCCTTGATTTTCTTGACTCTATAACTCTTAAATATCAACATATACACGTGTGATTTAGTTTACGAAGATTTTTCAATGCCAAGAACCTCGATCAGAGAGTAAAAAAGGCGTAAGGTTCACAATGGTGTAAAATTAAAATGAGATATACCGGGCTAGGATTCGAGTTACATGAACAAGTGCCAAACCAACCCCCCAAGAATGGAATCGTCGAGCGAAAACACTTGACAACCTCCTAGAAGCAGCTTTTCTTACCACCAGATATTTCTCTATCAATTAGGAATCTGATGCCGTCACTAAACACATTACTTAAATTGTAGCCATTTGTTGAGTGTTTTTTATTTTTTGTCTAATCCGCATATATATCACCATTGCCCTTGATTTTCTTGACTGTATATCTCTTAAATGTCAACATATACACGTGTGATTTAGTTTACGAAGATTTTACAATGCCGAGAACCTCGATCAGAGAGTAAAAAAGGCGTAAGGTTCCCAATGGTGTAAAATAAAAAAAGGGATATACCGGGCTAGGATTCGAGTTACCGGAACAATGGCTAAACCAACCACCCAAGAATGGAATCGTCGAGCGAAAACACTTGACAACCTCTTAGAAGCAGCTTTTCTTGCCACCAGACATTTCTCCATCAATTAGGAATCTGATGCCGTCACTAAACACATTCTTTAAATTGTAGCCATTTGTTGAGTGTTTTTTTTGTGTCTAATCCGCATATATATCAACATTGCTCTTGATTTTCTTGACTGTATAACTCTTAAATGTCAATATATACACGTGTGATTTAGTTTACGAAGATTTTTCAATGCCGAGAACCTCGATCAGAGAGTAAAAAAGGCATAAGGTTCACAATGGTGTAAAATTAAATAGAGATATACCGGGCTAGGATTCGAGTTACAGGAACAAGTGCCAAACCAACCACCCAAGAATGGAATCGTCGAGCGAAAACACTTGACAACCTCCTAGAAGCAGCTTTTCTTACCACCAGACATTTCTCCATCAATTAGGAATCTGATGCCGTCACTAAACACATTACTTAAATTGTAGGCATTTGTTGAGTGTTTTTTTTTTTGTGTCTAATCCGCATATATATCACCATTGCCCTTGATTTTCTGGACTGTATATCTATTAAATGCCAACATATACACGTGTGATTTAGTTTACGAAGATTTTTCAATGCCGAGAACCTCGATAAGAGAGTAAAAAAGGCGTAAGGTTCCCAATGGTGTAAAATTAAAATGGGATATACCGGGCTTGGATTCGTGTTACCGGAACAATGGCCAAACCAACCACCCAAGAATGGAATCGTCGAGCGAAAACACTTGACAACCTCCTAGAAGCAGCTTTTCTTGCCACCGGACCTTTCTCCATCAATTAGGAATCTGATGCCGTCACTAAACAAATTCCTTAAATTTTAACCATTTGTTGAGTTTTTTTTTGTGTCTAATCCGCATATATATCACCATTGCCCTTGATTTTCTTGACTGTATATCTCTTAAATGTCAACATATACATGTGTGATTTAGTTTACGAAGATTTTTCAATGCCGAGAACCTCGATCAGTGAGTAAAAAAGGCGTAAGGTTCACAATGGTGTAAAATTAAAAAGGGATATTCCGTGCTAGGATTCGAGTTACAGGAACAAGGGCCAAACCAACCACCCAAGAATTGTCAACATATACACGTGTGATTTAGTTTACGAAGATTTTTCAATGCCGAGAACATCGATCAGAGAGTAAACATTTAAGAGTTATATAGTCAAGAAAATCAAGAGCAATGGTGATATATATGCAGATTAGGCACCATAAAACAAACACACAAAAAATAGCTACAATTTAAGGTATGTGTTTAGTGAAGGCATCTGATTCCTAATTGATCGAGAAAGGTCTGGTGGCAAGCAAAGCTGCTTCCAGGTGGTTGTCAAGTGTTTTCGCTCGACGATTCCATTCTTGAGTGGTTGGTTTGGACCTTGTTCCTGTAACTCTAATCCTAGCCCGGTATATCCCATTTTTGTTTTACAACTTTGTGAACCTTATTCCATTTTTTCTCTCTGATCGAGGTTCTCGGCATTGAAAAATCTTCGTAAACTAAGTCACACGTGTATATGTTGACAATTAAGAGATATACAGTCATGAAAATCGAGACCAATGGTGATATATATGCGGATTAGACACCAAAAAATAAACACTCAAAAAATAGCTGCAATTTAAGGTATGTGTTTAGTGATGGCATCAGATTCCTAATTGATGGAGAAAAGTCTGTTGGCAAGCAAAGCTGCTTCCAGGAGGTTGTCAAGTGTTTTCGCTCGACGATTCCGTTGTTGGGTGGTTGGTTTGGCCATCGTTCTTGTAACTCGAATCCTAGCCCGGTATATCCCATTTTAGTTTTACAACATTGTGAACCTTGCGCCTTTTGTACTCTCTCATCGAGGTTCTCGGCATTGAAAAAACTTCGTAAACTAAATCACACGTGTATATGTTGACATTTAAGAGATATACAGTAAAGAAAATCAGGAGCAATGGTGCTATATTTATGCGGATTAAACACCATAAAATAAACACTCAAAAAATTGCTACAATTTATTGTATGTGTTTGGTGACGGCATCAGATTCCTAATTGATGGAGAAATGTCTGGTGGCAAGCAAAGCTGCTTCCAGGAGGTTGTCAAGTGTTTTCGCTTGACGATTCCATTCTTGGGTTGTTGGTTTGACCCTTGTTCCTGTAACTCGAATCTTAGCCCCGGTATATCCCATTTTAGTTTTACACCTTTGTGAACCTTACTCCATTTTTACTCTCTGATCGAGGTTCTGGGCACTGAATAATCTTCGTAAACTAAATTATACGTGTATATGTCGACATTTAAGAGATATACAGTCAAGAAAATCAAGAGCAATGGTGATATATATGCGGATTAGACACCAAAAAATAAACACTCAAAAAATAGCTACAATTTATGGTATATGTTTAGTGACGGCATCAGATTCCTAATTGATGGAGAAAGGTCTGGTGGCAAGAAAAGCTGCTTCCAGGAGGTTGTCAAGTGTTTTCACTCGACGATTACATTCTTGGGTGGTTGGTTTGGCCCTTGTTCCTATAACTCGAATCCTAGCCCGGTATATCCCATTTTAGTTTTACACATTTCTGAACCTTACTCCATTTTTACTCTCTGATCGAGGTTCTCTTCACTGAAAGATCTTCGTAAACTAAATCACAGGTGTATATGTTGACATTTAACAGATATACAGTCAAGCAAATCAAGAGCAATGGTGATATATATGCGGATTAGACACCAAAAATAAACAGTCAAAAAATAGCTACAATTTAAGGTATGTGTTTAGTGACGGCATCTGATTCCTAATTGATGGAGAAAGGTCTGGTGGCAAGAAAAGCGGCTTCCAGGAAGTTGTCAAGTGCTTTCGCTCGACGATTCCATTCTTGGGTGGTTGGTTTATCTTCTTAAACTAAATCACACGTGTATATGTTGAAATTTAAGAGATATACAGTTAAGAAAATCAGGAGCAATGGGGATATATATGCGGTTTAGACACCAAAAAATAAACACTCAAAAAATAGCTACAGTTTAAGGTATGTGCTTAGTGACGGCATCAGATTCCTAATTGATGGAGAAAGGTCTGGTGGCAAGAAAAGCTACTTCCAGGAGTTTGTCAAGTGTTTATCCTAGCCCGGTATATCCCATTTTAGTTTTACACCATTGTGAACCTTACGCCTTTTTTACTCTCTGATCGAGGTTCTCGGCATTGAAAAATCTTCGTAAACTAAATCACACGTGTATATGTTGACATTTAAGAGATATACAGTCAAGAAAATCAAGAGCAACGGTGATATATATGCGGATTAGAGACCAAAAAATAAACACTCAAAAAATAGCTACAATTTAAGGTGCGTCTTTAGTGACGGCATCAGATTCCTAATTGATGGAGAAAGGTCTGGTGGCAAGAAAAGCTGCTTCCAGGATGTTGTCAAGTGTTTTTGCTGGACGATTCCATTCTTGGGTGGCTGGTTTGGCCCTTGTTCCTGTAACTCGAATCCTAGCCCGGTATATCCCATTTTAGTTTTACACCATTGTGAAACTTACACATTTTTTACTCTTTGATCGAGGTTCTCGGTATTGAAAAATCTTCGTAAACTAAATCACACGTGTATATGTTGACATTTAACAGATATATAGGCAAGAAAATAAAGAGCAATGGTGATATATATGCGGATTAGACACCAAAAAATAAACACTCAAAAAATAGCTACAATTAAGGTATGTGTTTAGTGACGGCATCAGATTTCTAATTGATGGAGAAAGGTCTGGTGGCAAGAAAAGCTGCTTCCAGGAGGTTGACAAGTGTTTTCGCTCGACGATTCCATTCTTGGGTGGTTGGTTTGGCTCTTGTTCCTGTAACTCGAATCCTAGCCCGGTATTGTTTTGGTCAAAAATTACCTAAGCAATTTAGTGATCAAATTAGTTAAGTGAGGTAGTGTGCTAGAAATTTGTGTGAAAAATATGATTGTTAAGTTATTTAGAAAATCAGTATTCAGGATACGGCTCAGGATATTGAGCTGTATCTATGATCAAACTATGAGCAAAAGTAAAGTAAACGACACGAGATGTACGAGGAAAGCCCTTGATCAATCTAGATCGCCGGCATAAAACCTCGGGAGCTGACAATCGCAGCTGCCTTGTTCTTCTTATTACTTCAAACGTCAGGATACAGTGCGGGATGTGGTGCGGATCGACTATGTGTTACAATGAAATTTGAATACAAGTGTGGTGTTTGCAATGAGCTAGAGAGTGAAAGTGTTCGAGAGTGTTAGTGAAAATTGTGTGCCTTAAACTGATCCGCCCCCATCTATTTATATTAAAGATAATGTAACAAACTATCCTAAACTTCCGGGATCCAGCGAATAATCCCACTTGAACGTTGAGGACCAAGTCTTTCGGGTTCAACGGCTTCCTCATAACAGATACGCCCGAGTCTTGAGGAGAAGAAGTCATGATGACCGTTGGTAACTTACAGCCATTAACCTGCACGTGTTTAATTCACTCAGACTTAGGATATCGTCCAAGATGTTAGCAATATTCTCGTCCAGTATCCTGGTCACAAATAAACAATAAAAAGCGGGATATTAGTCAGGATACGTATACTCAGAAAATGACCCATAACAGTTGTCCCCAAATATATCGGTTGGTATACCAATCCAACGGATATATTTCAAAAATCTTATCCCATAACTCAAGGCATTTAAAACGAAGCGACGGTCAAGATCACATCGTAACTTCCAACGCGTTTTTTACTCAATGGAGATCCACAATGCCCCTATATCTTCTCTTTTCTTGTTTGAAAAGTAGATATCTTCAACAGAACCTTCAGGTAATTCTCCATTTCTGATTTACTTTCTATCAATTTACATCACCTTACTCGCAATGGATGCCGAGACCTTCACCCAGCAGAATCTCCTTAAAAATCCCGAAAAGGAGATATGTGTTTTTGACAACGCAGACATTGCAGCTTTAAGAGCCTCCGGCGCTTTCCCTGATAACACGGTCTTCAGACCATTCGATCGGTCAATCCGATCGGATGTTTCTTCCACTGAATGGGTTTGTTTTCCAGCATATCCTTTTTCGCTAGGTCTTCGATACCCTTTTCCTGAATTCATGATGCAATTCTTTCGAACCACCGGCATCTCTTTTGCTCAAACCATGCCCATGGTTTGGAGAGTACTAATTGTACTTAATCAAATCAAAAACCTCCATTGTTCCGACCTCCGCATCGAGGATTTGCCTATCGCTTATCGCCTCCGATCCCATGGCTCTAGCCGGTTCTTGCTCTTTTCGACCTCCAGCAAACCCCTAATTCTCAAAGCCACCAAAAACGAAGACGGATGGCAACGCAAATTCTTCTTTGTCAAACGAGACTCCATTGCTGAGGGTGCCAACCTTCCGGTGGAGTGGTTAACCACCGGTAGGGTCGTAAATACTCTCATAGACCATTTAATTCTCATCCTCTATTAATATCCTTCTTTTCGATCTTTATGCAGTGAACTTCAAGGAAGTCGCTCCTCCTACCGCCGAGTCAGAAGAGAGAATCAATACTGTTTACCAGTTACCTGCAATAGACAGGACTTTCACCACACACGTCCCGAGTTCCAGTCAATACTCGTCATCCGAAATGTCTGGTAAGGATCACTTTCAAAATAATTAGTCAAGACAGAAAAATAGTAAAATGAGGAGTAAAACTTTTCCCTTTATGCAGCACCGGCCAAGATCCCTGAAGTCTTTGACCTCGACGAATTGGACAGTTATTCTGATCAGATTCAGGTCAAGAAAGAACCTAGCCCCAAGACCACAGCTACATCCAAACCCAGCAGCTCCAAAGCCATCATTATCCCTAAACCTTCACCGGCTACCAAGCCCCGGAGCTCAAGTTCCCGCAAAAGGAAAGAGCCTGACTCCCCTGTCATCTCTGACACATTTCCTTATGAAAAACATGGGTTCATTGAAGCTAGCGGGTTTATGACTTCTTTTCTTAACCAGGTTAGTATTCTTATATCACATCCTGCGGCTTACATTAATATCAAAGATTTATCAATATTAATACCTGTCATCTTACCTTTGTAGGGTCTTGAGCGTTTGGTTAACCTATATCAAGAATCCTGCAAGCTCAACAAGTCGCTTGAAACCAAGCTAAAGGAAGCTGAAATCACAATCTCCGATCAAGGCATGATTGCAGCCGCCAAATCTCATCATTACGAGCAGAAATTTAAAGCCATGACTCAAGAACACCAAACTGCTCTCAACAAAGCTACTCTTCAAGCCCAGACCGATCTTGAAGCTGCTCACGTGCAGTACGAACGGGATATGGTCAGCTATCGGGAAAGCCTCAAAAGTTCCGTCGTCATTTCTCTCCTCCAAGCCAGGTTGAAGATGGCCCATGAAGCCAAAACATTAGGTTTTGAATGCCCTTCTTGGGATGTTGATGCTTGGGAGACCAAGCTAAAGAACCTCGGGGGCACCTCTTCCAAATCAGCTGTCGAAGAATCTTCTAAAGCAGTTGAAAAAGCAACCGATGCTGAGAAGGATGCTGAGGCGGATCCCAAGGCGGATGTTGCTGAAACCACTATGGACGAAGAAGGCACTACCCCCTAGAGCTTATTTCCTTTAAATTATTCGAACAATTTTATGTTTTTATGAACAATTTTTATTTCTGTATCGAAACAATTTGATAGCCGAAGGTGGATGGGTCCTGGGTTTCAGGATGAAACCTTCGGTTATCAACCAATATTGATTGCTTCAAGAATAATTTCGTCTTTTTATTGCCATTATCTTCCGTTTTTCCTAAGTATAATTCTTAGCCTTGCAAAAAATTTTATATTGTTATCTTATGAAAATATCCTGATCAGTATACTCAGTAATATGTTATAAAAACTTTTTATTAGATAGAACTTCCAAACATTCCTTCAACTTTGTAGAAAGTTTTTGTAAAACAATCTATGTTTCCAAAACCAGTTTTCGATAATACTTAAATGATCAAAGTTCCAAACTAATACTAGTTTCAAACACCTTAATCAAATATCCCGAAAAGGACTTTGAAAATATATCAGGATACTTAACTTTTTATAAAACATAGTGTTACTAAAAACTTAGACGATGTTTACAAAGGAAAGATCATACTCGGAGTAGTATACAACCTTATTACCAAGCCTCAATCTTTTTGCAACTTCTTCAATGAAGATGTCCCCTGTGCGAGGTACTTAGTACATTAGTTCCGAGCCTTATCCTTTTAACATCACCACCTTGGTAGGGATGTCCCCTGTGTACAATCTCTTCAAATACTTTAGAAATCTACTGAATGTCAGTTTCCATTGTATAGGCAATTTTTTACGTCCCAAGGGTAAAACCCAAGGATGTACTGGAGATAAATTCCTTGTATCCTGGGGAAAATCCCAAATTTTCATGCGCTACAGGCGGGAGTGTATAAACTCCAAGACTTAGAAAGGTGAAAACCTTTAAACCTTAGAGAGTATGAAAATACCCTTTCGTGAGAGAGGGTGATCAATCCTCATATACCTTTAGGATTCAGGATATAGCCAACAATAACGAAATTGTCAGCCACTTTTACATGGACTGGTCCCGCCACCTTGAACTATCCCTGAATAACTTGCGCTCCAGGCGGGGTGTTGAAACCCAATTCGGAAGAAAGGTGAATACCTTTAAACCTGTGAAGGGATCAGTATCCCTTAAACGTGAGAGAGGGGGCCAATCCTCTAATCTTTCGAGTTATCCTGAGTACATATCCTGGAGCTATATCCTGAGACATATCCTGTAAAACAATTGTAAACTAAGGTGGGTGTTAGCTTGGCTAACACCCCTCCGATGCTTAAGTCAGTATTGGATTACAAAGAACAAATTAAACCAAACATATTTAAAAAAGGTAGAATTCATACCATCCTGAGTTAGAAATTAAATTCTAAACTCACTTGAAATAAAGCTTAAGGTGTATAGCATTCCAAGATCTCGGTAGCATATCCCCCTCCATATTCTTGAGTCTGTATGCTCCTTTCCCTGCTTCTGATTCAACTTCGTATGGTCCTTCCCATTTTGGAGCTAACTTGCCATCGGCAGGATTAGTAGTATTCTGAAAAGCCTTTCTTAACACCCAATCTCCAACCTTAAATCTTCTGGTCCTAATATTCTTGTTATATGCCCTGGATATTCTCTGTTGATATGCTGCCATCCTTAGCCTTGCCGCATCTCTCTTCTCATCTATAGTGTCTAAATCCTGACTCAAGGCTTCAGGATTCTGCTCAGGATCACTTAGGGTAGATCTTGCAGTAGGTATTGTCATTTCCATTGGAATCATTGCTTCTGCTCCAAATACCAAGGAAAATGGGGTTTGGCCTGTTGCATTCTTTACCGTTGTCCTATCAGCCCATAAAACAAAGGGTAATTCTTCCGCCCATCTTCCTTTTTTGGCTCCAACCCTTTTCTTTAAGTTATTGACAATTATCTTGTTTGAGGATTCTGCTTGTCCATTCGCTTGAGGATGTACTGGAGTAGATGTTATCATTTTGATTCCCCAACTCTTGCAAAAGTCAGTAGTTCTCTTGCTTATAAACTGAGAACCATTGTCACAGATTATCTCGGCTGGTACTCCGAATCTGGTCAGGATATTCCTCTTTATGAAGGATACTACTTCTTGGTCTCTAACTTGAACAAATGCTTCAGCTTCAACCCACTTAGAGAAATAATCCGTCATTGCTAGCATAAAGACTTTTCCTCCCGAAGCTTTTGGTAGCTTTCCCACTATATCCATACCCCACTTCATAAATGGCCAAGGGGAAACAATAGGATACAATGGTTCAGCAGGTTGATGCAGTATGTTACTATGTCTTTGACATACGTCACATCTTCGAGCATATCCTGCGGCATCTTTTCTCATTGTTGGCCAATAATATCCTGTCCTTAATACTTTTGAGAATAACGACCTGCCCCCAGCATGGTTACCACAATCCCCTTCATGTATATCCTGAAGTACTTCTTTGGCTTCAGGATCCTCCAAGCACCTCAAATACGGTCCTGCAAGAGATTTCTTGTATAAAATATTATTTATAATAGTGAATCGTGATACCTTCATCCTAAATGCCTTAGGATTTTCATTTCCAGGGATGTGTCCTTCTTTGAGATATCTCATGATTGGAGACGTCCAGGATTTAGGATCCTCTTCAGCATGCTCTGCTCCAGGATCCTGAATACCCGCTACTTCTTTATCCTGAGGCTTCGTTGCAGGATATAAGACATGTAGTATTGGTATTTGGGTCCCTTCAGGTATCCTGATCGATGATCCCAAATTTGCTAAGGCATCCGCTTCAGCATTATCCTCCCTTGGTACCTGTTCAAGTATAAAAACATCGAAATATCCTACTAATTTTTTGAGAATATCGAGATATTCGATTAATTTCTCACCCTTAACTGCATAGGATCCATTAAAATGGTTAGTAATTAACAAAGAGTCAACATATACTTGCAAATTTTTGATACTCATACTCTTAGCCAATTCTAATCCTGCAATTAAAGCTTCATATTCTGCCTCATTATTAGTAGCAAGAAATTCACACCTAATAGCCTGGGGTAATATGTCCCCCTGTGGCGATTTTAGTAGTATTCCTAATCCTACTCC
The DNA here is from genome assembly GCA_030545235.1 of Helianthus tuberosus. Taxonomy (NCBI): domain Eukaryota; kingdom Viridiplantae; phylum Streptophyta; class Magnoliopsida; order Asterales; family Asteraceae; genus Helianthus; species Helianthus tuberosus. The sequence continues at coordinate 23,292,960 of CM060437.1, read as the reverse complement.
TCTTACATTAGATGCACCATCAGTATATAATGTCCAGGATCCTGAGGATTCTCCTAACTGTTGAACTTCTAGGTCTACCTCGTCCTGAATGTCACTACTAAAATCAGCCACAAAGTCAGCTAAAGCCTGAGACTTTATGGCATTTCTAGGTTCATATACTAAATCATAAGCACTTAACTTTACTGACCACTTAGCCATTCTGCCTGACATTTCTGGCTTCCTAAGTACACTTTTAACAGGATAATTTGTTTTAACATGAATCCTATGTGTCTCAAAGTAATGTCTAAGTTTCGTTGATGCCATGACTAATGCTAGTATTAATTTTTCTAAGTGAGAGTATCTAGTTTCAGCATCTAACAAACTTTTACTAACATAATAAACAGGATATTGCTGACCTTCATGGTCTTTTATAAGAACGGCACTTACAGCATTCCCTGATATAGCAAGGTATAGGGATAGTGATTCACCATTTTCAGGCTTCATCAATAGAGGTGCAGTTGAGAGATATCGTTTCAAATCCTGCAGGGCTGCTTCATGCTCCTCCCCCCATTCGAATCTTTTGTTCTTCTTCAGGATATCATAAAAATCTTTGCATTTCTCTGAGGATCTCGAGATAAACCTGTTTAAAGCTGCTACTCGGCCTGTCAATCTTTGTACGTCCTTCATATTTGAGGGTGATTTTATATCCAGGATAGCTTTGATCTGCTCTGGGCTTGCTTCTATCCCCCTTTTTGTCACCATACATCCAAGAAACTTTCATGCCCCCACTCCAAAATGGCATTTAGCAGGATTCAGCTTCATGTTGTATCGATCCAAGATATCAAATGCTCCCTTGATATCCTGGAGGTGATCCTCAGCCTTTTTAGATTTCACCACCATATCATCGATATATACCTCCATGGTGTCCCCCAGTTTGTCTTTGAACATCATGTTTACCAATCTTTGGTATGTTGCACCTGCATTTTTCAAACCAAAAGGCATAGCTGTATAACAATAAATACCTGTTGGTGTCATGAAGGCAGTATCCTCCTGGTCAGAAGGCTCCATTTGGATCTGTTGAAATCCTGAGGATGCGTCCATGAAGGTCAGCATTTCATGCCCGGCAGTGGCATCTACCATTGCATCAATGTGGGGAAGAGGAAATGGGTCTTTAGGACAAGCTTTGTTCAAGTCTGTGCAGTCCACACAAACTCTCCATTTCCCATTTTTCTTCTGTACTACAACCACGTTTGCTAGCCACCTTGGGAACTTAACCTCTCTGATCATCCTGGACTTTAATAATCTTTCAACTTCCTCCTGGATAATCGTGTTTCGCTCAGGAGCAAACTTCCTTCTTTTTTGGTGCACAGGCTTGAATGATTTATCAATTCCAAGCTTGTGAGTGATAATATCTTTGGATATGCCTGTCATATCCTCATGCTTCCATGCAAACGTTGACATCCTGCATTTCAAAAAGTTAATTAATTGTTCTTCAATATCCTGAGGGATATTGGTCCCTACGAGCACCGAAATATCGGGATTATCCTGGTCCAGGATAATTTTCTTCACATCCTGCTCCAGATCCTCCACGGTATCCTGGGCCCGCGTCTTTAATTGCTATGCTGCACTAGGTTTGGTTGAGGATTTCATCGAGGATGAGTAGCATTCTTTCGCCTCCTGCTGATCACTATCAACTTTGACAACTCCCCAAGGAGTAGGTATCTTGATGCATTGGTGATATGTTGATGGCACAGCCATCATATCGTGAATCCACGGTCTTCCCAGTATGATGTTATAGCAGGATAGAGAATCCATCACACAGAAACGTTGTATCGAGTTGACTCCTTCAACGTATACTGGCAACTTTATCTCTCCCACTGTGTTTCTAGCCTCTCCACTGAACCCAACAAGCACGGTAGACTTCGAAGTGATATCCATTGGGGATACATTCATTCTCTTCAGAGTTTCTAGTTGGATTATGTTGACGGAGCTGCCATTATCAACCAATATCCTGCGTACAAAATGGTTAGCCACATATAACGTTATTACCAGAGCATCATGGTGAGGATCCTGGACAGTATCCCTGTCATCAGCATCAAAAGTGATCACTTTGTCAGTTGTGAGGGTAGTCATCCTGACAGGTTTGTCTCCCCTTTCGGCCTTAGCTTCCTTTGCATGTCTCTTTGCTGCAGAATACGAAGTTCCACAAATGTCAGATCCTCCCGAAATGAAGTTGATTATCTTGGCATCCGCGGGAGGTGATGATGCTCGCTCAGGATCCTTCTCAGTATCCTGACCCTTATTCTTCTTTCTTCCTAAGAGATCTTTCAGATATCCCTTGCTTAGAAGATAGCTTATTTCTTTCCTTAGAGCAATGCAATCCTCAGTTACATGCCCGAAATCTTCGTATAAAGCACACCATTTTGACTTATCTTTCCAGTCAGCCTTTTGTTGATTCTTTCGAGGCCACCTAGCCTTGTCTCCTAGACCCTGCATGGCATACATCAATTCAGGAATGTTAACAGAAAAGCAATATTCAGACAACTCAGGATACTCTTCAGGATCCTCATCTTCAACAGCATTCACTTTCTTGTTTTCATTTCTACCATATGGCTTAGGCCGATATGACTTGAATGAGGATTCTGACTTCCTGTTAGTTGACTCATAAGTGTTAGATGACTTCATCCTTTCTTGCATCTTCCTGTCATCTTCCAGACGGATATATCTCAAAGCCCTGTTACGAGCTTCGTCGAGATTCCTGCAGGGATTCATTACAAGATCCTGATAAAACTGAGAATCCTTTTGTAATCCCATCTTAAAAGCTTGCACAGCTGTTGCAACATCAAGATGTGGGATATCCAAGGATTCTCGACTGAATTTGTTCACATAATCCCTCAAGGATTCCTGAGGCCCTTGAGTTATCCTGTAAAGATCACTGGTTAGTTTCTCAAAACTCCGACTACAAGAAAATTGACTGTTAAATAAATTAACCAAATGAGCAAACGAAGTAATTGAGTGAGGAGGAACGTTTAACAGCCATTTTAAGGCTGATCCTGTTAGAGTAGAACCAAATCCCTTGCACAAACACGCTTCCTTGAGCTCCGGAGGGATAGGGTTAATCTCCATTCTTTCCCTATACTGAGCAATATGCTCCTCAGGATCTGTAGTTCCGTCGTAAAGCTTCATGTTGGGGGTTTGAAATCTCTTTGGGATCTCAGCATCACAGATAGGATATGCAAAACGAGATATCTTGTGGCTGTCTTGGGACACTTCCGGGATCGGCTGGACCACCCCAGGTACACTAGATATCATGTCCTTCAACTTCTGAAGTTCCCTAGTAAGTGCTGATGTTACACCTGTATCCTGCAAAGATCCACTATTGTTAGTAGCATGAGTATTATTATTATTTGACACGTTACCCGTTGGAGGATTTTGCCCATATCCTGAAGCATATCCTGAGCTCCTCATGGTTGACATCCTGACCGAGGAGGGTATTTCAGGAGTATGATTCTGAGGAAGGTTGGGCACAATATTCCCCCTGTTATCCTTAGTATACACAGCTGAACTAAAGTTCAACGTTCTGGGATGTAATGGAGTGACATTATCCTCAGCAGATCTGCTCGAGCCAGACTTCTGGAGTTGTATTTCCCTTAAAAGCATTTGGTTTGTTTCCTGTTGCTGCCTCATTTGTTCCTGCACACTTCCAAATAAAGTAAGAATTTCATCATTAGAAGCTAGAACGGGAGCAGATTCCTGAACACTGCGAGTAGGGATCATATCCTGAGGTCGTGAAGAGGCTGGCATCCTTGGAGGAGGTGGTGGAAGCACCGAACCAGTAGTAGCAGAAGTCATAGCAGACACAGTAGAGGAAATCATGTTTGATCTTGAGGCCATTATGGACAATGTGGCAAAAAGTTTTGAAAATAGGAAGCCGATTAGCGATTTCACAAAATTTTTTAGTAAAGAGAGCACCACTTGCCCCACGGTGGGCGCCAAATTGTTTTGGTCAAAAATTACCTAAGCAATTTAGTGATCAAATTAGTTAAGTGAGGTAGTGTGCTAGAAATATGTGTGAAAAATATGATTGTTAAGTTATTTAGAAAATCAGTATTCAGGATACGGCTCAGGATATTGAGCTGTATCTATAATCAAACTATGAGCAAAAGTAAAGTAAACGACACGAGATGTACGAGGAAAGCCCTTGATCAATCTAGATCGCCGGCATAAAACCTCGGAAGCTGACAATCGCAGCTGCCTTGTTCTTCTTATTACTTCAAACGTCAGGATACAGTGCGGGATGTGGTGCGGATCGACTATGTGTTACAATGAAATTTGAATACAAGTGTGGTGTTTGCAATGAGCTAGAGAGTGAAAGTGTTCGAGAGTGTTAGTGAAAATTGTGTGCCTTAAACTGATCCGCCCCCATCTATTTATAGTAAAGATAATGTAACAAACTATCCTAAACTTCCGGGATCCAGCGAATATTCCCACTTGAACGTTGAGGACCAAGTCTTTCGGGTTCAACGGCTTCCTCATAACAGATACGCCCGAGTCTTGAGGAGAAGAAGTCATGATGACCCTTGGTAACTTACAGCCATTAACCTGCACGTGTTTAATTCACTCAGACTTAGGATATCGTCCAAGATGTTAGCAATATTCTCGTCCAGTATCCTGGTCACAGATAAACAATAAAAAGTGGGATATTAGTCAGGATACGTATACTCAGAAAATGACCCATAACAGGTATGTCCCATTTTAGTTTTACACCATTGTGAACCTTACGCCTTTTTTACTCTCTGGTCGAGGTTCTCGGAATTTAAAAATCTTCGTAAACTAAATCACACGTGTATATGTTGACATTTAAGATATATACTATCAAGAAAATCAATAGCAATGGTGATATATATACGGATTAGACCCCAAAAAATAAACACTCAAAAAATGGCTACAATTTAAGGTATGTGTTTAGTGACGGCATCAGTTTCCTAATTGATGGAGAAAGGTCTGGTGGCAAGAAAAACTGCTTCCAGGAGGTTGTCAAGTGTTTTCTCTCGACGATTCCATTCTTGGGTGGTTGGTTTGTGTAACACCCGTCTCGTATAATTAAAAATTTTACATAAAAGTACGCATTTTTAAACCAAATGCATCATTTCAAAAAGTTAGATAAGATGATAAGTTTGCATAGTGATAGTATTCTAGTTAACTATCTAACTAGTTTAAACATCGAAAACATTAAGTTAAGTGTTTACAAAATGAACATTGTCTACAACAAAATTAGATTAGCGCGGAAGCTTCAAAACGTTGTGTTCGGTTCTTGGATTCTTGCTTGATCGCCATCTGAAGTAAGACCAACTTCACCTAATGTCAAAACCACGTTAAATATTAGTTTTGACAACATTAAAACATGTATAAAAAAGTTCTAGTATCAAACAATTAAAAACAAAATAAAATTTCAGAATTTTGTCTGTCGCGCCACGCGACAGACTCCTTTTGATCTTTCGCTGGCCGCGAGCGGCCCCGCATGTCATGCCGGGTCCATTGCTCCCTGTCGCGTGTCGCGGGGGAGACAATTTTCCAACATGTGCAGGTTCTAGAACTGCATTTTGCCCAACACAAATTTTTCGAAAATAAAACTTAAAATTGTCATAACTTTTGTTTCGCAAGTCCGTTTTTCGTAATTCCTTTTCCTACGAGTCCATAATTTAAATACGAACCCATTTATTATCATTATTTGCATAAAAACTTGTTTATAGGCTGATCACCTAGAAATATCCCTTTTTATTTATTTGGCCCATTTGGTTATATATCAAACCTTACATTATTCAGTCTTAATGATTTCTAAACACAATTTCCCATTTCCCCGGGCTAGACAACATTTGTGTTTCACAACTATTCTCAATATTTATGCACGCGATATGTTGTGTTTGTTAAAAACGATTTCACTTATGAACATTATTACTAAATCAACAACTATGTTTCATGTCTTTTGACCCATATCATGGGTTCTTACTAAGAGAAACTAAGCTTTTGCCGCGTCCGTTCAACGGACTTCATTTCCATAATTCACCATCTGTGAATGACTATCAAATTCACTTCAAGCACTACAAATTTATCAATTATTTGACCCGTTCGGTTGTCTAATGGAAATCACCACTTCGCGACACACCGAACCTATCTTAACCAATATTTGACCCATTTGTTTATTTAGTGACTTCTTCACTTCAACTAAATACCCAATTTCATATATATTATGCTAAATTCAAAGACTACTAATAAAATACATAAACAAATATAACGTAACGAAACCGTAGTTTCGTACTTGCCTAATTCATCAACATTTGTTTCCAACCATAGTTACCCATTCTCAGGCTTGTCAACCTTAGCGTATCACTTCCATTCCATGGTTTACGCTTTTTTTACCCAATTTAACGAGTGACGTTTAAGTCACTTCGAACACTACCATTTCGACCATTATTTGACCCGTTTGGTTTGTCGAGTGATTTACATCACTTCATTGACATTCCAACACGGCTATTTTAAATAATATCATCAACAAACATATTTATTTAACTATTTTGACCCGTTTGGTTGTCGAGTGAGTTACATCACTTCATTGACATACCAAACGCAATCATTTTCACTATATCAATATTAAACATATCTACGACTAGGTTTATCTACATAAGTGTAACGAGACGACAAGTCGCGTACCTTCAAAGCTTATCCTTCAAGCGCGCGCGTCCGCTCCAATTTGCCGCTTGAAATTTCGATTACCTTGCCTATAGAGTTCAACCAACGACATATTTAGAACTCTTATCACATCATATTTCGCATAATTCGCCATATTATTTAATTATGCGTTTTACTCTAAATTTTAACAAATTTGTGTCCTTTTAGGTATTTTAACAAACACCTTATGGGCATAATTTTATACTATTAACAATCAAGTTCATGATTAACTATTTAGCCAAGATTAAAGATCATTTTCAAGTTCGTTACATCTAGCATGCATAACAACACCTAGAATCATTTCATAAAAATCAATAACATTCGTTGCATGATCAAGATTCTAATGTTTTTCATCATCCTACAAAACCCATTTAACACCTAAATGGGTGATTCTCAATTTCATATGCATGAACATCAATGTATCAAATTATTGATTAGGGTTCATTCCTAACCCTGAATTTATCATAATTTCATTCAAACATCAATCAATCAAGTTCAGATTTCGATTTCACAAGTTTATCAAGAATTTGAGATGAAACCAAATTGTGAATTTTGACATACCTTTGATCCCTTCACTGAGATGATCACTAATTTGTGCTTGAATTTCGATTTGGGTTTGATTTGCCCATCCAATTTGTTGATTTTGTGCTTGTTAGGGTTTTGAGCTCAAGAGTTCTTGGCTCCTGTGGATATCTCGACCAGAACACACACTTTAAGTGTGGGTTTTGGTGTTTAGCTTTTGTTTTTAATAAGAGTTAATTATTATTTTCGTCCCTGTGCTTTGTCAAAAATCACTATTTCAGTCCACTAGTTTAAAAATTGCGATTTCAGTCCCTGTGGTTTCACTTTCGTAACCATTTCAGTCCACCTCCGTTAACCCCATCCATTTATTATGTTAAGTACACGTGAATTGACCATAATGCCCTTATTAATAAAAAACAAAAAGATATCTAAATGAGTTAAGTACTGTTTTCGTCCCTGTGGTTTGTCAAAAATCACTATTTCAGTCCCTGTGGTTTCACTTTCGTAACCATTTCAGTCCAGTCTCCTAACACCATCTATTTACCGTTCAGTTTTTAATGAAATACCTAAATTACCCTTGTGTTAATTAAATAAAAAAGCCATGGAAATTTAAAAGATTGTATTCTAGGACCCACTTGTTAAAACACAACCCCACGCTACCCCACCCCACTCCATCCCTGCTCTCATTTCCGGCAAAAGTTTCCGGTCATCTTCTCCGGCATCACAACCCCACCCTCTTAATGCCCGGCGACCCATTACCCCACCCCAATTAATATCTTCCTAGCAGCATCAATTAACATAATAACTTTGAAAAATAATGCTTACCTGGACATTTTCTCATTCTAAAATCCAAAATTAAAATTTTGAAACCATATATGTAAAAATAGTGCCAGACCTTCTACTTCTACTGAAGCCATGGTGGGTCGAACCCTACAATTGTTTGGCTAAGCTCTTTGAAACAACTTATTGACTTATTGGCTTTTTGAAAAGTCATAAGCTCCAAAATGATGTTTGGCAACGAGGGTGTATGTGAGGGGGAAAAGCCAATAAGTCAATAAGTCACTTCATACTGACATTTCCAAAAAGCCAATAAGTCAATAAGTTGTTTCAAAAAGCTTAGCCAAACATGCCCCAAGTCCATATGTCATACAACAATAAAATCATATAAATCCAATAATAAAATCATATAAGTCCATATTTAATTAACACAAGGGTAATTTAGGTATTTCATTAAAAACTTAACGATAAAATAGACGGTGTTAAGAGACTGGACTGAAATGGTTACGAAAGTGAAACCACAGGGACTGAAGTAGTGATTTTTGACAAACCACGGGGACGAAAACAGTAATTAACTTATTTAGATATCTTTTTGTTTTTTATTAATAAGGGCGTTATGGTCAATTCACGTGTACTTAACAGAATAAATGGATGGGGTTAACGGAGGTGGACTGAAATGGTTACGAAAGTGAAACCACATGGACTGAAATCACAATTTTTAAACTAATGGACTGAAATAGTGATTTTTGACAAACCACATGGACGAAAATAGTAATTAACTCTTTTAATAAAAATCATTTTGCAACTTACCAACTCTAGTCCCTTAACTTTACCAAGTTCTTATAAAGGGTTTTTCACCATGTTTTCTTATTATTTCTAGGCTTATAATTAACTAACTAGGTTAATTATTCCTAGTTAACTTTATGGGTTCGGGAAGTTATAACCCGTTTTACTTTAAGTCCCGTTAGTTCGGGCCCTTTATAAACTTTGTTTTCCTCAAAGTATTTAGTTTCCTTTTTAATTAATATTGGGCTTATTTATTTAAATCCTAAAATTTACCGGGTTAATTTTTACCATTTTTGGTAATTTTACACATTCATTAATATTAATCGTGGTTTGATTGCCAAACCCGTTTTTGGGGTGTTACAGTTTGGGCCTTGTTACGGTAACTCGAATCCAAGCCTGCTATATCCCATTTTAGTTTTACACCATTGTGAACCTTACGCATTTTTTACTCTCTGATCGAGGTTCTCAGCATTGAAAAATATTCGTAAACTAAATGTTGACATTTAAGAGATATACAGTGAAAAAAATCAAGAGCAATGGTGATATATATGCGGATAAGACACTAAAAAATAAACACTCAAAAAATAGCTACAATTTAAGGAATGTGTTTAGTGACGGAATCAGATTCCTAATTGATGGGGAAAGTTCTGGTGGCAAGAAAAGCTACTTCCAGGAGGTTGTCAAGTGTTTTCGCTCGACGATTCCATTCTTGGGTGGGTGGTTTAGCCCTTGTTCCTGTAACTCGAATCCTAGCCCTGTATATATCCCGTTTTAGTTTTACACCATTTGAACCTTCCGACTTTTTTACTCTCTGGTCGAGGTTCTCGGAATTGAAAAATCTTCGTAAACTAAATCACACGTGTATATGTTGACATTTAATAGATATACAGTCAAGAAAATCAAGAGCAATGGTGATATATATGTGGAATAGACACCTAAAAATAAACACTCAAAAAATGGGTACAATTCAAGAAATATGTTTAGTGACGGAATCAGATTCCTAATTGATGAAGAAAGGTCTGATGGCAAGAAAAGCTGCTTCCAGGAGGTGGTCACATGTTTCCACTCGATGATTCCATTCTTGTTGGGTGGTTTGGCCCTTGTTCCTGTAACTCAAATCCTAGCCTGTTATATCCCGTTTTACTTTTACTCCATTTTGAACCTTACGTTTTTTTACTCTCTGATCGAGGTTCTCGGTATTGAAAAATCTTCGTAAACTAAATCACACGTATATATGTTGACATTTAAGAGATATTAAGTCAAGAAAATCAAGAGCAATGATGATATATATGCGGATTAGACACCAAAAAACAAACGCTCAAAAAATGGCTACAAATTAAGGAATGTGTTTAGTGACGGAATCAGATTCCTAAATGTTGGAGAAAGGTCTGGTGGCAAGAAAAGCTGCTTCCAGGAGGTTGTCACGTGGTTTCGCTCGACGATTCCATTCTTGGGTGGGTGGTTTGACCCTAGTTCCTGTAACTCGAATCCTAGCCCGGTATATCTCGTTTTTGTTTTACACCATTTTGAACCTTACGGCTTATTTACTCTCTGATCGAGGTTCTCGGCGTTGAAAAATCTTCATGAACTAAATCACACGTGTATATGTTGACATTTAAGAGATATACAGTGAAGAAAATCAAGAGCAATGGTGATATATATGCGGATTAGACACCAAAAGATAAACAATCAAAAAATGGCTACAATTTAAGGAGTGTGTTTAGTGACGGCATCAGATTCCTAATTGATGGAGAAAGGTCTGTTGGCTAGAAAAGCTGCTTCCAGGAGGTTGTCAAGTGTTTTTGCTCGACGATTCCATCCTTGGGTGGGTGGTTTGGCCCTTGTTCTTGTAACTCAAATCCTATCCCGGTATATCCCGTTTTAGTTTTACACCATTTTGAACCTTACGCTTTTTTACTCTCTGATCGAGGTTCTCGGCAGTGAAAAATCTTCGTAAACTAAATCACACGCGTATATGTTGACATCTAAAAGATATAAAGTCAAGAAAATCAAGAGCAATGGTGATATATATGCGGATTACACACCAAAAAATAAACACTCAAAAAATAGCTACGATTAAAGGTATGTGTTTAGTGAAAGAATCAGATTCCTAATTGATGGAGAAAGGTCTGGTGGCAAGAAAAGCTGCTTCCATGAGGTTGTCACATGTTTCCGCTCGACGATTCCATTCTTGGGTAGGTGGTGTGGCCCTTTTTCCTTTAACTCGAATCTTAGACCGGTATATCTCGTTTTAGTTTTACACCATTTTGAAACTTATGCCTTTTTTACTCTCTGATCGAGGTTCTCGGCATTGAAAAATATTCGTAAACTAAATCACACGTGTATATGTTGACATTTAAGAGATATACAGTAAAGAAAATCTAGAGCAATGGTGATATATATTCGGATTAGACACCAAAAAATAAACACTTAAAAAATGGCTACAATTTAAGGAATTTGTTTAGTGACGGAAACAGATTCCTAATTGATGGAGAAAGGTCTGATGGCAAGAAAAGCTGCTTCCAGGAGGTTGTCACGTGTTTTCGCTCGACGATTCCATTATTGATTTGGTGGTTTAGCCCTTGTTCCTGTAACTTGAATCCTAGCTTGGTATATCCCGTTTTAGTTTTACACCATTTTGAACCTTCTGACTTTTTTACTCTCTGGTCGAGGTTCTCGGAATTGAAAAATCTTCGTAAACAAAATCATACGTGTATATGCTGACATTTAAGAAATATAAAGTTAAGAAAATCCAGAGCAATGGTGATATATATGCGGATTAGACACCAAATAATAAACAATGAAAAAATGGCTACAATTTAAGGAATGTGTTTAGTGACAGAATCAGTTTCCTAAGTGATGGAGAAAGGTCTGGTGGCATGAAAAGCTGCTTCCAGAAGGTTATCACGTGGTTTCGCTCGACGATTCCATTCTTGGGTGGGTGGTTTGGCCCTTGTTCCTGTAACTCGAATCCTAGCTCGGTATATCCCGTTTTTGTTTTACACCATTTTGAACCTTTCGCCTTATTTACTCTCTGATCGAGGTTCTCGGCATTGAAAACTCTTCGTGAACTAAATCAAACGTGTATATGTTGACATTTAAGAGATATACAGTGAAGAAAATCAAGAGCAATGGTGATATATATGCGGATTAGACACCAAAAAATAAACACTCAAAAAATGACTACAATTTAAGGAGTGTGTTTAGTGACGGCATTAGATTCCTAATTGATGGAGAAAGGTCTGTTGGCTAGAAAAGCTGCTTCCAGGAGGTTGTCAAGTGTTTTTGCTCGACGATTCCATCCTTGGGTGGGTGGTTTGGCCCTTGTTCTTGTAACTCAAATCCTAGCCCGGTATATCCCGTTTTAGTTTTACACCATTTTGAACCTTACGCTTTTTTATTCTCTGATCGAGGTTCTCGGCAGTGAAAAATCTTCGCAAACTAAATCACACGTGTATATGTTGACATCTAACAGATATACAGTCAAGAAAATCAAGAGCAATGGTGATACATATGCGGATTACACACCAAAAAATAAACACTAAAAAAATAGCTACAATTAAAGGTATGTGTTTAGTGAAAGAATCAGATTCCTAATTGATGGAGAAAGGTCTGGTGGCAAGAAAAGCTGCTTCCAGGAGGTTGTCACATGTTTCCGCTCGACGATTCCAATCTTGGGTAGGTGGTTTGGCCCTTTTTCCTGTAACTCGAATCCTAGACCGGTATATCTCGTTTTAGTTTTACACCATTTTGAAACTTATGCCTTTTTTACTCTCTGATCGAGGTTCTCGGAATTGAAAAATCTTTGTAAACAAAATCATATGTGTATATGCTGACATTTAAGAAATATAAAGTTAAGAAAATCTAGAGCAATGGTGATATATATGCGGATTAGACACTAAATAATAAACAATCAAAAAATGGATACAATTTAAGGAATGTGTTAAGTGACGGAATCAGATTCCTAAGTGATGGAGAAAGGTCTGGTGACAAGAAAAGCTACTTCAAGGAGGTTGTCACGTGTTTTCGCTCGACGATTTCATTCTTGAGTGGGTGGTTTGGCCCTTGTTCCTGTAACTCAAATCCTAGCCCCGTATATCACGTTTTAGTTTTACACCATTTTGAACCTTCCGACTTTTTTACTCTATGGTCGAGGTTCTCGGAATTGAAAAATCTTCGTAAACAAAATCACACGTGTATATGTTGACATTTAAGAGATATACAGTGAAGAAAATCAAGAGCAATGGTGATATATATGAGGATTAGACACCAAAAAATAAACGCTCAAAAAATAGCTAAAATTTAAGGAATGTGTTTAGTGACGGAATCAGATTCCTAATTGATGTAGAAAGGTCAGGTGGCAAGAAAAGCTGCTTTCAGGAGGTTGTCAAGTGTTTTAGCTCGACGATTCAATTCTTGAGTTGGTGGTTTGGCCCTTGTTCCTGTAACTCGAATCCTAGCCTCGTATATCCCGTTTCAGTTTTACACCATTTTGAAGCTTCCGACTTTTTTTACTCTCTGGTCGAGGTTCTCGGAATTGAAAAATCTTCGTAAACAAAATCATACGTGTATATGTTGACATTTAAGAGATATACAGTCAAGAAAATCTAGAGCAATGGTGATATATATGCGGATTAGACACCAAAAAATAAACAATCAAAAAATGGCTACAATTTAAGGAATGTGTTTAGTGACGGAATCAAATTCCTAATTGATGGAGAAAGGTCTGGTGGCAAGGAAGGCTGCTTCTAGGAGTTTGTCACATATTTCCACTCGACGATTCTATTCTTGGGTGGGTGGTTTGGCCCTTATTCCTGTAACTCAAATCATAGCCCGGTATATCCTATTTTAGTTTTACACCATTTTGAAACTTACGCCTTTTTTAATCTCTGATCATTGGTTCTCGGCATTGAAAAATATTCGTAAACTAAATCACATATATATATGTTGACATTTAAGAGATATTAAGTCAAGAAAATCAAGAGCAATTGTGATATATATATGCGGATTAGAAACCAAAAAATAAACGCTCAAAAAATGGCAACAATTTAAGGAATGTGTTTAGTGACGGAATCAGACTCCTAAGTGATGGAGAAAGGTCTGGTGGCAAGAAAAGCTACTTCCAGGAGGTTGTCACGTGTTTTCGCTCGACGATTCCATTCTTGGGTGGGTGGTTTTGCCCTTGTTTCTGTTACTCGAATCCTAGCTCGGTATATCCGGTTTTCATTTTACACCATTTTGTACCTTACGCCTTATTTACCCTCTGACCGAGGTTCTCGGCATTGAAAAATCTTCGTAAACTAAATCACACGTGTATATGTTGACATTTAAGAGATATAAAGTCAAGAAAATCAAGAGCAATTGATATATATATATATGTGGCAAAAAAAGCTGTTTCCAGGAGGTTGTTACGTGTTTTCGTTCGACGATTCCATTCTTGGGTGGGTGGTTTGGCCCTTGTTCCTGTAACTCGAATCCTAGCCAGGTATATCCCGTTTTAGTTTTACACCATTTTGAACCTTATGCCTGTTTTACTCTCTGATCAAGGTTCCCGGCATTGAAAAATCTTCATAAACTAAATCACACGTGTATATGTTGACATTTAAGAGATATATCGTAAAGAAAATCAAGAGCAATGTTGATATATATGCGGATTAGACTCCAAAAAATAAACACCTAAAAATAGCTACGATTTTAGAAATGTGTTTAGTGACGGAATCAGATTGCTAATTGATGGAGAAATGTCTAGTGCCAAGAAAAGCTGCTTCCAGGAGGTTGTCAAGTGTTTTCGCTCGACGATTCCATTCTTGGGTGGGTGGTTTGGCCCTTGTTCCTGTAACTCGAATCCTAGCCCAGTATATCCCATTTTTGTTTAACACCATTTTGAACCTTACACCTTTTTTACTCTCTAATCGAGGTTCTAGGCATTGAAAAATCTTTGTAAACTAAATCACACTTATATATGTTGACATTTAAGAGATATACAGTCAAGAAAATCAAGAGCAATGTTGCTATATATGCGGATTAGACACCAAAAAACAAACACTCAAAAAATGGCTACAATTTAAGGAATGTGTTTAGTGACGGAATCAGATAACTAGTAGATGGAGAAAAGTCTGTTGGCAAGAAAAGTTGCTTCCAGGTGGTTGTCACGTGTTTTCGCTCGACGATTCTATTCTTGGGTGGGTGGTTTAGCCCTTGTTCCTGTAACTCGAATCCTAGCTCGGTATATCCCGTTTTAGTTTTACACCATTTAAAACCTAACGCCTTTTTTACTCTCTGATCGAAGTTCTCAGCATTGAAAAATCTTCGTAAACTAAATCACACGTGTATATGTTGACATTTAAGAGATATACAGTGAAGAAAATCAAGAGCAATGGTGATATGTATGCGGATTAGACACCAAAACATAAACACTCAAAAAATGGCTACAATTTAAGGAATGTGTTTAGTGACGGCATCAGATTCCTAATTGTTGGAGAAAGGTCTGGTGGCAAGAAAATCTGCTTCCATGGGGTTGTCAAGAGTTTTCGCTCGACGATTACATTCTTGGGTGGGTAGTTTAGCCCTTGTTCTTGTAACTCAAATCCTAGCCCGGTATATCCCGTTTTAGTTTTACACCATTTTGAACCTCACGCTTTTTTCACTCTCTGATCGAGGTTCTCGGCATTGGAAAATCTTCGTAAACTTAATTACACGTGTATATGTTGACATTTAAGAGACATATAGTCAAGAAAATCAAGAGCAATGGTGATATATATGCGGATTAGACACCAAAAAATAAACACTCAAAAAATTGCTACAAATAAAGGTATGTGTTTAGTGAAGGAATCAGATTCCTAATTGATGGGGAAAGGTCTGGTGGCAAGAAAAGCTGCTTCAAGGAGGTTGTCAAGTGTTTTTGCTCGACGATTCTATTCTTGGGTGGGTGGTTTAGCCCTTGTTCCTGTAACTCGAATTCTAGCCATGTATATCCCGTTTTAGTTTTACACCATTTTGAAACTTACGCCTTTTTTACTCTCTGATCGAGGTTCTCAGCATTGAAAAATCTTCGTAAACTAAATCACACGTGTATATGTTGACATTTAAGAGGCATGCAGTCAAGAAAATCAAGAGCAATGGTGATATATATGCGAATTAGACACCAAAAACTAAACACTCAAAAAATGGCTACAATTAAAGGTGTGTGTTTAGTGAAGGAATCAGATTCCTAATTGATGGAGAAAGCTCTGGTGGCAAGAAAAGCTACTTCCAGGAGGTTGTCACATGTTTTCGCTCGACGATTCCATTCTTGGGTTGGTGGTTTGGCCCTTGTTTCAGTAACTCGAATCCTAGCCCGGTATATCCCGTTTTAGTTTTACACCGTTTTGAAACTTAAGCCTTTTTTACTCTCTGTCTCTGATCGAGGTTCTCGGCATTGAAAAATTTTCGTAAACTAAATCACACGTGTAAATGTTGACATTTAAGAGATATACAGTTAAAAAAATCAAGAGCAATTGTGATATATATATGCGGATTAGACACCAAAAAATAAACACTTAAAAAATGGCTACAATTTAAGGAATGTGTTTAGTGACGGAATCAGATTCCTAATTGATGGAGAAAGGTCTGGTGGCAAGAAAAGTTGCTTCCAGGAGGTTGTCACGTGTTTTCGCTCGACGATTCCATTCTTAGGTGGGTGGTTTGGCTCTTGTTCCTGTAACTCAACGAGGGTTTTGGTAGGAATCAGTTGATTATTTAAGAAGTGGGTGATGACGGCGCACGCAGCTTCTGGCGGTTCAGAGGACGACGATGGAAACTGGAACGATGGCGGCGGCGGGGGTTCCGCCGTGAACCCCCAAAGGAGATAGTGTTGCCTTTCAGATCTGATTGCGACGAGATATATTTGTGTTGCGGCGAAAGAGAGGAGTGATAGGTTGTGGTGGTGGATGATGGTGCAAAGGAAGATGACACCAATTTGTAGAAAGAGAGACATGAGGGAGAGGCACTGAGTTTTTAGGGAGAGAAAGAGAGATGGGTTTTTAGATGAGGGAGATTATTGTATATATTTTATCAGTTTTTAATTTTGTTTTTCTTTTATTTATAAAATATTTTAATTAGATTGGTAAAGAGACTAAATGGCCCTTCTATGAACAAACTTAACTTAAAATCTTAACTTGGTTAGTGTTAAAGGACTTAGGGTGTAATGATTTTAACAAAAAAAAAAAAGAATGTAACTGTAATTATTAAAGTTAAAGGCTATGCATTGCAATCTGGAACAAACATAAAGTACTAGAAGTTTAACTTACCCTATTCTCTTTCTTTGGTTTGGATTTGGGTGGCCATTGGCTTTGTTTGGAGGGTTTTTGGTAGTTCCCTGCTAGCTTCTTTGATATAATTTATCCGTTCAAAAAAAAAAGTTATTTATTTATATAAAATATAAAAAGTCATAACGTATAAATTCTTGATCCAACTAATAATAAAGACAAATCAAAAGGGCAGCAGGCCATCACCCATTGGATGTTCAAACTACAAATTCCTCAAATCTATCGTCACGCGGTCCCAAACAGTCGCTATGACGTTCGTGTTTGCGTCACTTCGTTGACGTTCAATTGTTCAAGTCGTCTCTTCTCACTTCTTTCTCTCTCTAAACCCACCATAAAAACCACCACCAACCCTACTTCAAACCCCCTCTCTCTCTCCCTTCTCTCTCTCTCTCTAAAACCATGCAAACCTCCGGCAACGATGGACCACCCAATGCTACCACCGTTGATAACATGGTGGTTGACAACGCAGTGATGGTTTTTGGTCAACGTGGATGTTGCATGTGTCATGTAGCTAAGCTTTTGTTATTAGGGTTAGGGGTAAACCCTACAATCTCACCCGTTGATGAAGGCGATGTCGAGGAGGTCGTTAGTCAGTTGTCGAAGATCTCGGGCGAGTCGGTTATAGCGTTTCCGGTTGTGTTTGTGGGTGGGAAGTTGTTTGGTGGGTTGGAAAGATTAGTGGCCATGCATATTACCGGAGAGTTAGTTCCATTGTTGAAGGAAGCTAAAGCTCTTTGGCTTTGAGTTAATGACTTTTGTAATTTTGTTTTGTTGTATGTTAATTTAATATGTGTACGAAACTTCTTAGTGTAATCTATCTATACTATATAATAAAATAAACCTGTTTTGAGACACTAAAATATACAAATTCTTATTATTAATAATATTTAATAAAATCTAAAATATAAAAGCGTATCAAATGCACAAAAATAAAAAAAAAAAGATATTTTATATTTTTATCGCTTGTATAAAAGCATACATCCAGTCAGTTTTCAAAAAGATATTTTGCATTTTTTATTTTGTATTAATTCGTTTTTAAATATTTGTACACAGAACATATTTTCCAAGGCATTTTATTTTTAATCAACTAAAGCTTCGATTTTTATTGATAAAAGTTCTTCTTTTTGAGAAAAATATGCTATTTTACATAAGGACATTTCAATCAAGAGCGTTGCCATTAATTTCTACTTCGCTTTGTACGTAGATTGAATACTTAAACTTTAAAATACCTATATAATATTATTTAACGAGGGTTTTTTTTTCATATTGTCATAAAGGTTGCAAAATTAATGTTATTACATACTTGTTGTTTTAATCTTTTTGTTCTTTCTTTATTTTGTATATTGAAATCAAGAGCGTAGCCATTAATTTTTTAGTTATCTCATTGATATATACAACTTAAATCTATATCTATACAACCTGTTTTGGGACACTTGTCATTCTCTCATTTAATTGATTAAAATTATTAATAATACTAAAAATAATAATATTTAATCTAAATTAATACAAATTCTTATTATTATTAATATTTAATCAAATCTAAAATTTAATCTGATACAAATTTTTATTATCAATAATATTTAATCAAATCTACACTTGTCATTCTCTCATTTAATTGATTAAAATTATTAATAATACTAAAAATAATAATATTTAATCTAAATTAATACAAATTCTTATTATTAATAATATTTAATCAAATCCAAAATCTAATCTAATACAAATTTTTATTATCAATAATATTTAATCAAATCTCATAAGAATTCATACGAATTCTAAAGTTGATATTAACTTTCAAATAATTAAAAAAAACGCCTAACGTCACAAATGTTTATGTTAAATTCGATTAATTAATTTGTTCAACAATCACTATTATCTTTATCATTCAGTACGGTTAACCGATTTATCATAATACAACCTCCGACCTATTCAATCTTATCCTACTTTAAATATAAAAAAATCTGTTAGTTTAGATTAATATTCAATCTTATCCTACTTTAAATATAAAAAAAATCCGTTAGTTTTTTTTAAATTTTTTTATTATTTGGTATATAAAATCATATTTATTCAACCCATGTAATACACGGGGGTTTTTAAAGGGTTATTAGATTTTATCACCCCCAACTACTGGCTATTAGCCGCTGTCACCCCCAACTATTACTTTGACGTCCGTCACCCCCAACTTAACACTTGGTGTGTTATGTCACCATGCCGTTAACTGATCACTAACTTTTGATCCTGTTACTACACTTTTTAGGGTGTCATATGGATCTTGAGAAGGTTTTAGGGATCTTAGGACACCCCCAAAAGTAGAGTAACAGGATCAAAAGTTAATGATCTGGTGACATAACACACTAAGTGTTAAGTTGGGGGTGACGGACGTCAAAGTGATAGTTGTGGGTGGCAACAGCCAATGACCAATAGTTAAGGGTGATAAAATCCAATAACCCATTTTTAAAAATATAACTTTTTTTATTATTTGGTAAACAATGTTACATTTATTCAACCCGTGTAATACAATGGTTTTAAAGATAGAATTTTTTTATTATTTGGTATATAATATTACATTTATTCAACCCGTATAATACATATGGTTCTTATAGATATAACTTATTTTATTATTTAACATATAAAATTACATTTCTTCAACCCGTGCAATAAAGGAGGCTTTTAAAAAGATAATGTTTTATTATTTGGTATATAAAATTCATTTATTCAACCCGTGTAATACACGGGGTTATAACCTAGTATTAATATATTATATAGCCTTTGATTACATTTATCATTTGTGTGGATTGAATCATCAAAAAAGTTAAAAGACAAGTTTTTAGCAATTGAAAATGTTATCTTTTCAATTAGAGGTGACAACTGTCTACTTGTAATTAAAGTTTTGGTAAGTGGGTTGATCTTTGTTTGTTTTTCTTTACAATTTTGTGAAAGTTATATCTCTATTAGGTTATAGGGTGTGGTCATGACTCTTATGACCACTATGACCTTCCACGTCAATACCATTTCACACACCTCTAATTTACAATCGAAAACCACTACCCTAAGGGTGTGGTAATGACCCAAACCACTATCCCCTTATTTATTTTAATTTATCTTTGCCTAAGAAAAAGGAAATGATTACTTGAAAACGGAAAGGAGAATCATGGTTGTCATGCTTTAATCCACATGGAAACCATGGTGGATTAGGGAAGGAGGTGGTATAACCTTCCATTCATGTTCCTACGTGGCGAATCATGTCCCAACAACAATGATCACCACACCCCTTAGCCTTAATATGGATTCATGTATATTTAGTCATGAATGTGTTGCGTATCTATGTGTTGCAAATTTATGCTTGGTTCAATCGCTAAAAGACAAGGCGTACAATTGTAGCGCGTCTAATAGTGTATTGATGTCCGTGGAAGTTCAAATCCAGCAAGGTACGGGTACACTAGTTTTAAAAATATCGTGTCTATAATTCAATTTGATCACATCGTGTATCTATCTTTATCAGAGTCAAATAGTTAAATGAGTGGATATATGATTGTGTATATGTAATACTTAACTAAGTCATATTATACATAGTGCTATAAAACATGAACTTGAATCTATTTGTGTGTTTGTTTGTTTTCTCGTATTCCTATGTGTCGCTTGTTTTTCTTTCTTAGTTAGTTGTAATCTTGTTAGCCTTAGTTTAATAAGCCGTCAAGCAAACGGAACATGTAATGCTAACTACATGTTTCTCGTGGATACAATATCATATTTACATTAGATATTTAGGTTAAATAGGTTTTTGAATGACTTAACAAGTCATCGATCACATAATACCGTACCTGTACATAAACATAACCATTTTTAAATTGATCACAACCCGGTCTTATACTGGAACACAAATCCCATTACCTGTCCTACATAATTCGGGTTTGGGGTTTTCCTTACGGATTTGTATTTGTTCACCCTCCCTAAACAGTACATTGTATGGCACAGGGGCGCAGCTTAGAAGGCTTCCGAGGGGGCGCCCGACCCCTCGAACTTTTCGATGCGTAGTGTTATGAATAGTACTTTCGTATAGAAATTTTTTAGGTATATACGTTTCCACCCCCGATTTTGGAAAAATTGGGGGGGGGGGGGGGGGCGAAGCTTCGCCAATGGTATGGCAGTTAGGTATTTATATTTTAGAGGGGACATAATAAAGGTGTAAGAGTTCGACTATGTGATTTCCTTCCACCATTTTTAATTAGATATTACATGGTTTAGTTATATTCAAGTTGTTTTTTTCTGTCTTCACTTGAGCGAGCTAACGATGACTCGAACTCTGCTTGAACGTTTATTAGAGTCAACTCGCATCGAGTTTTATTTAATCAAGTTTTTGTCATCCTAACTAGGGGCGCAGCATGTAAGGGGCGGGGAGGGGGCGCCCGCCCCCCCGAACTTTTCGGTTAGTAGTGTTACGTATGTGTTTTTCGTATAGAAATTTTTAGGGATATACGTTTTCACCCCCCCCCCCCCCGAATTTAAAAAAAATTATGTATATACGTGTTCGACCCCCTCGGTTTTATAATTTTTTTTTTGTATATACGTATTCGACCCCCGGTTTTCTATTATGTAGCCCAAATAAAATACTTAATTAGCCCAAATCAATTTATTATACACCAAAATCATACAAGCCCAAAATAAAAGCCCACCATCCAAAAAAAAATAAACCCAAATTCGGTCCTGGTGGAATACGAGCATAACCAGTCGCATGCACAGAACAGAAGGGGGAAAGAAACCCCAAATCGCTGCTGACCTGCTGTTGTTGTTCGAGTCCGAGGGCAGGGGTCTTGAACTTGCTCGATTTCTTCACGAATCACGGCTCATCCTCAGGTATGTGTGGTCTTGTACTTGTTCGACTTCTTCAATTATCTTTAGGTTTAATCTAGGACTTCAATTTATATGATTTAGGTTGAAATTGGGGGTGAATTTTAGCCCTAAACTTGTTGAAATTGTCAATCTTCGACGGATTCTTCTTGAATCTTCATAAGGTATGTGTTTTTAATCTTTAGGTTTAATTTAGGGTTGCAATATATGTGATTTTGGTTGACATTTGGGGTGAAATTAGGGCCGAATTTTTGCCCTAAACTTGTTAAATCTTTATGTTAACTTGAAATTTGGGGTGATTTGTTAATTTGTTATTAGATTATGCTATGGGATTGACCGGCTGCTGCTGTGCCTGCTCTTGTTCGACTGCAAGCTGTTGCGCTACTTGTTGTGGTCTTGTTTGACTTCTTCAATCTTCATAAGGTTAAAGGTATGTGTTTTTCTATCTTTAGGTTTAATTTAGGGCTACAATTTATGTGATTTAGGTTGAAATTAGGGGAGAATTTTAACCCTAAACTTGTTGAAATTAGGGGTAGAACTATAATTCTTCAGTCAGAAATTAGGGCAGAACTGAATTTTAGCCCTAAACTTGTTGAAATTAGAGGTGAATTTTAGCCCTAAACTTGTGATTTAGGTAGAAATTAGGGGCAGAACTGAAATTAGGGCTGCAATTTATGTGATTTAGGTTGAAATTAGGGACAGAACTATAATTCTTCATCCAAGTGAACCGGGTACCCCACCTTCCTCTTCTTTTTAATGTTTTGGTGTCTTTGTTCAATTGTTTGTTAAACAATGTTTAAGTTTTAATGTTTGAGAACATTTTTTATTTGATATTAGCGTTTGACCCGACTCGAATCGAATCACCGACGTCCGACCCGAACATAGAAAATTTTTTTTAGGTCCGGTGCCTTCCGCCCCCCCGAACTTTTTTTCCAAGCTTCGCCACTGATCCTAACTACAAGTAAGTTACAAGGACACCACCACCACTAACAACAATCTTACCCAATTTATCTCACTTATAGCTATTTGAAGGGTTTGGGAGAGTGAGACGTAGACACACCTTATCTCCATCCTAGAGGATAGAGAGGTTCCTTGTCGCGAGACCCTCGACTCCAAAGACATATCAAAATATAAGAGTCATAAAAGCATACATAGGCAAACATCTATGCGAAAATAGCAAGAAAACATATTGGATTAAAATCTTACAAAAAAAGAACTACAAAAGCTAAAGCTCCTAAGACAAGAAAGTACTACAAAATGGAACCTCCCTACAAGTCTTAACTTTAATCTTACGTCTCAACGAACTCATATCCTCGACCATGTACTCAGAGAGGTGTAAGTGTAATAAATCCTTTCTAACTCGTTTCTCCCAAGTTAGTTTCGACATGCCTCTACTCCACATCCCTTCCACAGTGAGAGTTTCTACTGATCTAACTGTAGTTGTCACTTGTCTCCTCCTTACATGCCCAAACTATCTCAACCTCTCCTCCCTTATCTTAGATATACTTTGTCACTCCTAATCTTTCCCAAAAAAAAACCTCATTTCTTATCCTATCTAACATAGTGTGCCCACACATCCACCTTAGCATCCTCATCTCTGCTTACTCCAGCCTACGCGCTTGTGTCTTCTTCGTGACCCAACAATTTATTTCATATAACATAGCAGGTCTAACTACAACTCTATAAAATTTTCCCTTTAATTTAGGTGAGAATCTCTTGTCGCACAATACCCCAAAAATTGCTCTCCACAATACGGAGGAGCAACCCCACCATAAATTCTCAAAACAAAAGCCCTAGTTTTACTCCTTAATTCCATTATCCCCGTCTAGTAACGTCGTTTAACTCCTACATTCGTAATTACAACTATTAGACAAATCTTTTCAGTTAAAAGCATGATATGAGAAAGCTTGGTTGTTAGCTTTTATCAACAAATTGGGTCGTGTAATATAAGGAAGTACCTACAATTCGAAATTGAGGGGTACATAACTAGTTAGCTAGGCGATGCTCTGATGGTGTGCGATAAATAGATACAAAATTCCAACCTCCGAACTCAAATGGGCTATGATCGTTCCATACGCATACCAAATAAATACGTGGTTAGTATACCCCATGAGTATTCGACGAAGATATTGTGATCTTACCTAAGTAGTATCAAGGTGTGCGGTAAATGTGTTTCTTCTCAAATAGTTTATGGTGTCAATCGCATTAAGAGTAGGTTTAGATGATGTGTGAGTTAGTAATTTTAAATAAAATGGAGACTTTTTTATTATGAGCTTTAAAACATACCTTATTCCCTTAATTAAAGGGGTGTATTGTTATGAAAATTTAAATAAAGGAATGCTTTGTTAGAAATAAAAGTAATAAGAAGAAAGGTGTGTATATAAAAACAATGTATGTTCTGGTGATAGGATTGTGCAAACTATTTACTATATAACGATTATTATCATCTTGATGAAAACTGATACTTTTCTTTTCAATTTTCATCTATTGGGAAAGGAGACAAGACCTCGTTAAATAAAACTTTTATTAAAAATGAATTAAAGAATACAAAACATGGCAAGAATGAACCCAAGCCCACCACTAGCCAAAAAAGAAATGTACAGTATAGGGCCTAAAGCTAATTTGAGATCTATATCTATCCAAAGTCTAAATTTATCTTTTGAGCCAAAAACGCCCCCAACTCATAACGCTAAACACCCCCTACATCATCTGGCCCAATAGAAAGTCATTTACTTTTTTTTTTATTTTTCCACCCTACTATCTTTTTTTTATTAAAATCATTAACCCCCTTCCCCTAGCCCAGTTGGTAGTTGGGCCGGTGTCCTCTTCATGAGGCGCCGGTACGACTCCTACTTGTGGCGAAAGGGTTTGGGACCGACCCAATGATGGTTCGTTTCTACCAAGGCATGGTTCGATCCTGAGGGCAACCCGGTTTTACCCAGCTATTACCCCAGCGAGTCTCTCGTGTGGGGGCAGTATGGTTTCCGGGCGAAGGTCAGCTTACGAGACGGCCGGGGCCTGATAGAAAATCGCGTCCGGAAGGCGGGGCTGACGGGGGATTGTCTTTGACAAGAACCCGGTGACCACTAAGGTCCTGTACATAGAAAGTCACCCTTCAAAAAAAATGAATTTAATATGGAATTAATTATGAATTTTCTTAGTAAACTTATTTTTTTTATTAAAATCTATTGCTTAAATCTCTATATATCACAAAGTTCCAAAATTATGTTCGTAAGAAATTAAAAATACGTAAGAATTCTGACAACAATTGTTTTTGAGTGAATTGTAAGTTTTGTCCTTTATCTTTAGGCCATTTTGCAGGCGCTGTTCTTTATGTTTAAAGTTGAAGAGTTTTGTCCTTTATGTTTAAAAATCAAGCACGTTTTACCCTTTGGGCCTAACCCAGTTAGTTTTTTTTGTTAAATCTGGTCATCCAAGGGCATTTTAGTCTTTTTACCCTAATTTATTTAATAGTATTTAAAAAATAAAACAAAATATTTTAAAATATTATTATTATTTTAACTATATATTTATAACCTCCATCACCACCATCCTCCACCACCACCCTCCACCGCCGCCCTCCACCTCCACCTCCACTGCATTACCCTTTATTAAACACCACCACCACAATATGCCGCCGCCACCACCTCCCATAGCCACCACATCCATCATCACTTCTTCCCTTTTCAAATCCGGCCACAGCTACACCACCACCATTCGAAACCTAAGCCAAAACCCACCACATCCACCACCCACATCGATTAATCCCCAAGTAATAAACCAACAAAACCCACAAAAATTAAACAATTACTCACAAAAAAATCAAACCTTTTACCGATCCATTCAAACCCAAAAATCAAACCCAGAATTGGGAATCACACTGGTAGTTATGCCAAACCGTTCCGACTCGTGACCCAAATCACCACTGCACCCACCATCGCCGTCGTAACAGTCCGATTCCACCCACCACAACAGTCCGATCATCACAAAATATGCACCCACCTTCGTCGTGATTGCCGATTCATCTTGAAACCACCACCACCACCGTCTCTATCGCCGCCGATTTATCTTGAAGCCACCACCACCGTCTCCATCGCCGCCGATTCATCTTGAAACCACCACCACTGCCGCCCCTAACCCACTGCCGCCCCTAACCTTCACTCACCGCCATCAGAACCACCCTTCACCCACCATCGTACACCTCTCACCACCGCCAAACCCACCAACACTTTCACCAAATCAGAGTCCAAAAAAACGAACTGATAGAGAGAGAGAGAGAGAGAGGAGGATAAATGATATTTGCAGGTGGTGGCCAGTGGGTGGTGGCCGGTGGCCGGTGGTTGTGGCTGTGGCTGGTCTGTAGAGAGAGAGAGAGGGGAGGATAAATGATTTGCAGGTTTGAAGTTTTATATATATATGATTTATTTTTTTACACAATGGCCCCTACATATTTACACAATAGTCCCTCAAAAAATAAAATGACAAAAATACCCTCATGTGCCTTGCACATGACCATACTTAACAAAAAAAACTAACTGGGTTAGGCCCAAAGGGTAAAACGTGCTTGATTTTTAAACATAAAGGACAAAACTCGTCAACTTTAAACATAAAGGACAGCGCCTGCAAAATGGCCTAAAATGAAGGACAAAACTTGCAATTCACTCAATTGTTTTTTATGAGTAATTTCTTAAAATTTTCAAATATTTATTTTGGTTGGATGGATTAAATGGTAAAAATACATGTAAAATAATAAAAAAAATAGATGGTATTAAAAAGTTAAAGAAAATAACACATTTAAAATTTAACTTAATAAAATTTATATATATCACATTAAAATTCATTTTTAAAATTTGCTAACCACCATGAGGTCCCATGCAAGCTTATGTCATTTGGACAACATTATTGTGAAGAAGGATTAACTAAAAGGATTCATGGTTTAGCGGGAAAATGGCAAGGGCATAAGACTTACATGAGGAATACTTGTATCTTCAATTTTACTTGTATTTAGGTTAGAATTTTGTGTATTAAATGGGTTGCATAAATGTAATACTATATACCTCAGTAGTAATAAAGTTATGTATTTCTAAAATTTTTGTATTGCAAGGGTTAAAATTATACATTACAATATCATCTTGATTTTTTTAAAAGCATGGTTTCAACCATTAGAATTATTATAGAACCCGTGACATATATAGTCTTGGATTATGAGAAGCCATAAAAGGAATGTGCACGAAATTTAAAAGAAATTATATCAATTTATAGAATAAAATGCACGGATAGTCCCTGTGGTTTGGTGAAATTTCATCTTTAGTCCCTAACTTTTCAAAATTACACTCTTAGTCCATGTGGTTTGACAAGTTGTTACTAGGATAGTCCCTAAAGCGGATGAAGGTTACTCGGATAGTCCCTGTGGTTTGACAAGTTGTTACTCGAATAGTCCTTGTCATTTAACACCCACTTAACCAGAAAAACTAACCTCCATCCTCTTTGGGGACTATCCGAGTAACAACTTGTCAAACCACAGGGACTAAGAGTGTAATTTTGAAAAGTTGAGGACTAAAGGTGAAATTTCACCAAACCACAGGGACTATCCATGCATTTTACTCCAATTTATAAGATGGTATGAAGATGATGGTTAAGATGATGATAACCACTTGATTGGTTATGAACCCTAGATGATGATGGGGAGTCCATGAAGATGATGATAGAAAAAAAAAAAAAAAAAACAAAACTGGACATCAAATTTATTTAAAGATGAGAACAACCCCTTTGATAATGAACTTTGTGAACTAAATTAGCCTTGATTATTAATACACAAAGTGTAAATCAATGACCAAGATTTGATTATGAAAACACACTGGTGTATTTTACGATTTGATGATGTAAATCAATGGCCAAGATTTGTTCATTCACTTCACAAATACATTAGTGTTCACTCTAGAACCCCATCCACAATTACCATACTTATCTTTGGAGATGCTTGATGACTAAAACTTTTGATCAAAGCTTGAACAACCCAAGGATGTGTGTGTTTTTGGATGAGAGAGAGAGAGGAGGAGGAGGGTGTGTGTAACTTCTTGGAATTTAAATGAGTGATTCAGAATGAATGAAGGTTATGTTGCATTTTATTTAACTTGTTTTATGTGTTATATTTTTAATGTAAGTTTTTTATATATAAAGCTTTGGGGGATTTTAGTAAGTTAGGTATTCAAATCATACCCCTTATGATTTTTTAGTTATGATATGTAATTTCAAGCTTTGATAATTATTTGGTTATTACCAATGTTTGCTAAATGCCTAGGATAATTTCACAAAGATGTATATGATTTCCAGGGTTTTCATGGGAATTTCTATTCAATCTAGGAATCATGTCTAATGTATGACTAATGCATTCCAAATGAAAGTTCAAATAATGTTTCAACGTCTAGACCTGAAAATGTGACTGAGGTTACAACTTTTGTGAAGTTTAGACTTTATAGTAGTATTTGTTTTGTTAAAAACAATGCTCACCCCATCATTGTGATTTGATAAAATACTAACAATGCTCACTGATGTGATGAATTTCGCCAGTAGTCCATTTAGAGGATTCATTAACCGTTAAAAAAAACAAAATGGCGATTTGATAGAATATCAAGGTAACCGAATCCTTATTGCACCAAACGTTTCATTTCTGCAAAAATCACAAACTACAAGCAAAAAACCTACGCAAAACAACCTATATTTGGTAGTCCCATGGAAGCTATTTTGACTCAAACCAATCCGAAAAGTTAACCATCCACCTCTAATGGTTGTTGGTATCTGACTATCTGCCAACCGAAAATCACAACCCTTTAGAGTTTGACCCATATTGAAGGTTCACGCTCTATTATAATTCATATTTAGATAGTGAAAACAAAATAAATTACTTTTTTTTAACAGCAAGGCTTCTATATAAATATAGAAACGAACCAGCAAAAAGCAGTTCCACCTGACAAAATTACACAATCATGTCACGATTATTAAAATCGCTCCACCTCTCCCAATTTAAATTACAGAATTTTGATATACTTTTCACCCAAATAAAAAAGTTTTCCTTTATAGCCTCGATCGTTTTGAACATTGAACGTGTTAGTTGTTGAAAACCGAATCATTCCTCGCTTTCCAAACTTCCCAAAGAGTTGTTTAGAAAGCCGCTTCAATGAGTTTTTCCCAATCTCTCGACCCCTTGAAGGCCGCTGCTTCCCATACATTCTGGACCGTGATATCCTCACCAAAAGCTGGCAACTTTAGCCACATCGTAACATGCCACCAAAATAAATTACTTGATAAAAGAAAGACATCAAACCCATATCTAAACATGTCACGTACAAACAGATATTTTGCATCGAGATATAAACCAGCTCCAATCGAAATGTTACTGTTCGAGAAACTAACGGCAGCTGAATTATCACAATAAAGCTTCAATGGTCTAGAAATGGAATTAACGATTTTGAGTCCGGTGATCAGATTTCTAAGCAACATTCCATGACAGGTTGCGTTATAAACAGCAATGTACTCTGCCATCATTGTGGAAGTTGTGGTCAACTGTTGTTTATGACTCTTCCAAGAGATAGGGCCGCCTGCTAACATAAAGATATTGCCCGAAGTGGATTTCTTGTCATCTTTGCACTTTGCAAAGTCAGAATCAGAATAGCCCACCACTTCTAAATGATCACTTCTTCTATAAGTCAGTTTATAGTCTTTCGTCCCTTGCAGATATCGAAGTACCCAAACCGTGAATGTATGTATATAGAATCTATACAGAATCTATGCATGCATTATTATCTTTGGAAATCAAACTAATAAACACCTTTTCTTTTGCCTCAAAACATTTCTTTATATAATGTATTTACTAATTATAACTATATATATTTTAACAACTTTTTAGGCTCAAGTTATGCGAACCCGAATGGTTGATCTTGAAGCTCGGGTTGAAGAAGAAAGGAATCTAATTGTATCTCGTCTTGAAGAAGAAAGGGATCTACTTGCGACTCGTCTTGACGAAGAAAGGAAAGCAAGGGAAGAACTTCAAAAACAACTTCAAGAGTTTATGAAGAATTGGCGTCCTCCCTCTAATTAGTTGTAGTTTTTGATATCTTTTTGGAATTACGTTGAATTGTATTAGCTTACGGTTTAAACATATTGGAACTTGCGTTGTAACGCATGATTTTTGAATTTATGCCATTGTAACTTCGGTGAATTTTGTAAAACAGGTTTTTGGTATGGTATTGCAGATTATTTCTGGAATTTTTCGCCAGAAAAATGTAGAAATATTAATTATTTTTTTGCAGTTTTTTTTTTATTTAATAAATTAGGTGGTTGGAAATGTGTCACAACATAAATAGGTTTTGTCGGAAAACGGTCAAAAATAGTAGACCTTTTTTCTTTATTTTGTCAGAAATTTGTCACAAAACATACTCAGTTTCGTCAAAAAACCGTTACAAACAATACTCATTTTCCTCAGAAATTTGTAACAACACTTCTTATTTATTTGTCGAAAGTGCGTCACAAAAAATACTCAGTTTCCTAGGAAATTTGTAACAACACTTCTTATTTATTTGTAGGAAGTGGGTCACAAAAAATACTCAGTTTCCTAGGAAATTTGTAACAACACTTCTAATTTATTTGTAGGAAGTGGGTCACAAAAAATAATCAGTTTCCTCGGAAATTTGTAACAACACTTCTAATTTATTTGTAGGAAGTGGGTCACAAAAAATACTCAGTTTCCTAGGAAATTTGTAACAACACTTCTAATCTTTTTGTAGGAAGTGGGTCACAAAAAATACTCAGTTTCCTAGGAAATTTGTAACAACACTTCTAATCTTTTTGTAGGAAGTGGGTCACAAATAATGTTCTATTAAAATTTATTAATTTTTTTGTTTTTTTATTTTGGTAGGAAATGTGTAGCAAAAAAAATAAATCCTAAAAGATAATAATTAAATATATTGTAGGAGAATCGTAGCAATTTGTGACGTACTAGTTTCGTAGAAAATGTGTAGGAACTTGCGTAGGAAATGCGTTGAAAACAGGTTTCCTACGAGCTGTTTTCCTACATCAAGTGTTTGTCATAAATGCGTAGAAAAGCCAGTTTTGTGACGCATTTCCTAGGAAAACTGGTGTAAGAAATTTCAGATTTTCTAGTAGTGCTTCTTAGCTGCTTTCCAGTGATCTAGGCCAGAATTAGTCTGATAACGGCCTAGCATTCCAGCAATATAAGCGATATCTGGGCGAGTACAGACATGCATTAAAACCAATTCTTCACTACTTGCATCTAATAAGTTTTTTTTTTCTAGTAATTAACAAGTTAACTGATACAAATTACAACCCTACTAACAACAATTTCCATGGCTCTTGACTAAAAACCATCATTGCATCTCTCACATAATTAAAAAACAAATATTACAACTTAACATAATAAAACTTAACATTATTCAGAATATGAAAGGATTTATAAGAATTATCGTAACTTGAATATATACTACATGAGAATCAACATTTTGTTACACAAAATATCTCCCTTATTCTTTGATTGATCCGGTTGGTAGATGACCAAACGGTGACGTATCCTCTTGTAAAACAAAATTTGGTGTTACATGAGATGGTACACCCCTATTGACCTGCCTTTGATCAATGTCATATGAAATAAAAGGACAATCAACACTATAATGTTGAATGAAACTTGTGTTCTTAGTGTCACTTTTATTGTCAAGCGACGATGATTCTTTAATGCCCGAAGCACAATTTCTCGGTTGTGTTTGATAAAACACTTTCGAGAGAATGATCTCCCCGTCTTTTTCCTCCTCGTTGTTGCCAAGGTGATATTGGTGCATCACCCAATTTGTTTTCTCCGGTTTCTTTTGCCTACCGTAGTTTGTGTAGAGCACTAGTATCTTTTTGTACCCTTCGATTGAACCCGAGATCAAGACAGGCCTAGTTTTGCCTGTTTTGTGCCATCTTGTTTCCCCCCTCTCGGCGTCCATGTGGACCTTTCGTCTCTTACGTGTGCCCGTTGTGTAAGCCTTTGAAGGACGGTGAAAGAAGTGGCGAATTTGTCCGTCATTGCTAACTCCTACATGCCATTAACAGATAGCTAGTAATTAATGTTTCCCACAACAGATTTTCCGACGAAATCACTTTTGTCAGAATGGGTTTTCTAACGTAATTCTGATAAATTTTGACGTAGAACGACCCAGTTTTCAAGTAGCATGAAAGGTTGTAAAATCTTGATTATGAAAATTAATTCAAATAGTTGGTGAATGTGATAGTATCAATAAATAAATTGTTAAAACTTGCTCTAAGTATTTAGATATTGTTTACATCATAATTTACTATATTTTCATTCTTTTTTAGAAATAAAGTAACAAATCAACTATGTAGCTCACATGTTCTTTTTCTGTGAATTTCATTCCTAAAGCTCTTATATATTATCGATATTAAAGGCCTAAACTAATGGAAAAAAATGGCCTAACATGTTGATTAGGTGTAATAAATACCTTTATTACTTTCACGCAAAGAGGGTGAATAGAGCCAATAGATATACGCTATACCAGCTTGCCAAGAAAAACTAAATAAATATCGTTCATAAGAAGGTGATAACTTTTAGTAGAAGATATTGCTTCTGACTTTTAAAAATTATTATCAATCCGATAAATATATGATTAGAATATCAGCTATAGCATCTATATTTAAGGCCATTAATTCCCAAGAGGTCGCCTTTAGGCTCCATGGAATGACGTGGACCCGCCCCTTCGAAGGCCTGGTTGGAAGCATAGGCGACATCTGCTAACGAAGAACGCATGTCCCCATCTTGCGTTGGTGATGGTCTAAGTTTTTCTTTGGAAGTAAATATAGAACGTACCTGGTAATTTTTCAGGATGAGTATAACAAATCCCGGTTTCACCTTCAATTGTAGGAATGAATTCATCAATAAGGGGATGAAGCTCATTGGTATCACATCCAACCTTAGCCTTTAAATGCTCAATAATTTCTTGATCAGTCGGGTGGAACTTCACTCCGGCTGGTAATCCGGGCAAATCATGAATCAACTCCTGATTTTCAAAAACATCATCGTCGTTTCGAAACTCATCTAAACCGCAAAATAATAATATAAATAATAATTAACAAAATGAACATATGAACCTTAGCTTGAAGTTGTATGGTATGTCCACAAGAAGGGCATGAACTTGTGACAATATTTCTTGAAGAAGTTGAGAGGTTTTGGAGGGTATTGCTTTCATCTTTAGACCAAGTCATTTTTATTGTTTTTGGCTGATTTCATGCTCATTCCAAGTTGGGTAATTTGTGTATCCTCAAAGTAATGCAACTAGAAAATAAAGATTTCATATATTCTCAATAAAGAAAGATAACTAAATAGTTGGAGTACATAAAAATTAAAGAGCCAAACAAAAGTAAATTCTCTCTCTTTTAAAGAATCATTGTGATCAACCAACTCTAGCTTCTTGAGGGTGTGTTCCTCTTTTAATCTTTTTATAATACGCAAAGAGGGCGATACGCGAACCTGATATTGTTTCTTGGCGTCGGAAAAGAATCGAATCCGCCTTTACTGAACTTTATCTTCTATGAAACCCTAATTCTTCATCAAGAAGTACCTAAAAGACTCTTAATATATATAGACAATAGAGACAAAAAGATGGAGACTTTATTGGTATTTCCTGGTTTCTGGTAAGGTTGAAGAAAATGGTATTTTGTAGACTTAAAGAATTATGATTGCTTGGAAGCCAAGTTATGTTTAGGTGGACTGGCAGACAAGTCCTCACCTTGATGCAGTGGAGGGTTTCTTTCCTTTTCTTTTCCTTTTGTCTTAGAAGAGATCATTACAACTAATTAAAAAAGTAAAATTACCAAAATGCCCTTCTCGACAATTTCTTAACCCAAGTGTAACTTTCTAACACGAGGACCGCTGAACGAAGAACCATTTGAAAGCATTGAAGTTAAGGTCGTTTTGCGAATCGGGTCATCCCGTCCATTAACATCACTTACAAGTTACAACCTTTTAAGTAAAAGAAAAAAAGATTAGGCTCAAAAAAGTTAATTATTTAAAATGGAAATAGTGGAGATGAAGCAACTGTACGTGGATAGAAGGAGAGAGCTGCAGCGTCAACCTAGAGTATGGTCAAAGCTATCCATCTATATATGGCTTCTTTACCTTAATCATGTGTTAATTTGCTGTCTACATATATATATGTGGTTGTAACATATTCATAAATAGCAAAACTACACCAACTTTGTAACGTGCGTATGTCGTCTGCTTATACATATTAAATATATTTATATAACTTATATACATTGGTACTTTTCATGTCACGAAATGTAAATGACATCGACAGTTCAGTTACATACACGTTAATTTCTTATTTCGGCGAAACTCTTTCACATATGGAATGTTGTTGAAGTCGTTGAATGCTGAAAAACATTAGATGTGTGTGTACATATATGTGTATATATATTCAATAATTACTTAGGTTGCATTGACGGCTTGTTTAAAAAATTGTAGTTTCAATAAAAATTGTAGTTTCAATATAATTGCTTAAGTCAGAAACTTCCTTTACAAGCAAACATATGCATGAAAGTTTCTAAAGGTTTGTAAGTGAATCAAGAATGAATATTTGACTCAGGGAACAAATTGTAAGATATAAGTTGAAATTAATAAAGGACCCATCAGTTTTACCTTATGCTTCTTTTTTGCTGTATACAGTCTATAGAATTTTACAAAAATATAACTTCACTTCCTTTTTGCTGTGTACAGTTACAATCGATACAATTAATAAAAAATAAAAATAAAAATAAAAACTTTACCTAAATACATATTTTAAGTGATGAAGGCATCCGTCAGGATCAAGTCCCTTGGTTACATACCAAACGAGAGAACTCAACCCAAAAGACTAGTGTGGTGGGTAAGAAAGGTCATTTGGTATATAAACCCAACATTGGTTGCCCATATATACAACTGATGTGGGACACGTCTCATGCCTTGGAATGGTTTCAGTCCATAACAGATACTCACTCGGGTGATACTCCTTGATACCCTGTCAGTAATCACCCTTCGTAAGGCAATAAATATCAATCGTCATATATATAAGTATACGCCACACACGAGTATCTTCAAAGATTACACATCTCCTATATTTGAAGCATACCAGCCTGGAAATTCAACCTTTTCAACCATTCACATAAGGATTTTGGGTATTATTTGTTCAATATGCATGACACTGTAGTAGTTTGTTCTTAGCCATGAAATGTGCATATCTGGCAGAGAGCAATATACATCTATATCTCTCATTGCCTTTACATTTTCTTAGGGCTGGCAATTGGGTACCTGTTAAGACACGATTAGACCTGTTTGACTGAAAAATACACCCTTTGACTTTTTTAATTTTTTAAATAATTAAAATTACAATGTTAGGATCTATCATTTATTCATCTTTGTACATAAAACATAAAACTGTTTTATAAACATGAGGTAGAAAGTAGTTAAATGAGTCGTAATCATGTTTGAAACTTATGTTGTGCGCGCCGTCAAAAACCCGTTAAACCTGTTAAGACACGATTTGCCAGCCTTACATTTTCTTTCGTATTGGATGTGTCCATCATGGTGTTAAAAATATTCTCGTACACATAATTCTCGATATTTATGACATCGAGGTTGCACCAGCTCGAATACATGATTCTCTTTACCCAATTATGGGTTGGTCCAAATCGAAATTTTTAATTATCAATATGCAATGCCAGGGGCGTCTCTGAGAATTCATGTACTCTTTCAAGCTCAAAAAGATTGGCCCTTATGCCTTGACGAAATATATAATGTAAACTATTTTTATACAACCGTTGCCTAAATGATCGACAAACAATGCCAAATAAGTTAACGCCTAAATGATCGACAAACAATGCCAAATACAAATAACACCTAAATAATAAATACTTAACGATATAGGGTGAGGTTATTTTAAAAAGGGTGTTGTGTGTGAGAAATGTAAGAAGTATTTTAAACCATTAGATTTAGAAACTAATTAATGGCTGAGATCTGAATGACAAAATTGTAAATTATGTTTTATTTTTTAATGACTAATTTGACTTGGTAGGGGTAATAGTGTCATTTTATCGCGACTTAAAAATGGAAACTATATATTTAATTTAAAACCCACAATCATCACTCTTAAATTTGTTTCTCTTTCCTTATTTATAGGAGATAGTGGTTCAAAATAATAACAGTTCTAGACTATTGTTTCGCTCTCCTTAAATCATTATTTATTCATCGTCGTTGTCTTTTAATAGCAGTTTCAGAAGACTGTTTAACAAAAATTAAACACAATGATAGTGCAATATGATAAATGCAGGTGC
Source organism: Helianthus tuberosus (assembly GCA_030545235.1). Lineage (NCBI taxonomy): Eukaryota > Viridiplantae > Streptophyta > Magnoliopsida > Asterales > Asteraceae > Helianthus > Helianthus tuberosus. The sequence continues at coordinate 23,256,637 of CM060437.1, read as the reverse complement.
TAGAACACCACATATATGGCATCTATTGAAGCAACTGTATTAAAATTCAAGGCGTGGTGTTTTAACTTCTGGAAGAACTGTATTCAGATTTAAAGTGCGGTGTTTTAAACATCTGGAAACAATGACTATGATTCAAGTCCTGGTGTTTTTACATTTGGAATCAGGAAACATTGTATTGTGATTACAGTCATGGTGTTTTAACATTTGGAAATAGCAATACAAACATTCCCAGATGGTGTTAAACACCATGACTTGAATGGCAATGCAATCATTCCAAATGTTAAAACACCATGATTGTATTACGATTCAAGTCATGGTGTTTTTGGAACATGAATGATGTTTTATACCTTCAAAATAAACAAAATCATTCCAGATGTTAAAAACACCGTGATTGTATTAGGATTCAAGCCGTGGTGTTTTGAAATTCGTATGGTGTTTTATACATGCGAATTAACAAAGATGTTGAAACGAATTTTATGGATCAAACAATACTTGATACCAGAGGTTATTACCATCTTTCGAATAATAAAATATATGGAATATATGGTTTCCTACAATCCCTCAAAACATTTTTGGAAGATTTTGTTAATTAAATTGATTTTTATTTGAAATTACCCTATTACCCTTAATCTCCAATTTTAATTAAAGACACATGTCCTCATCATATTACTTCTTACACTTCTCACACAAACCACTCTTTTTACAGGATCCTTAATCTAACGACTTATTCATAAATCATACATGTTTATAAGTGGGCCTATCTTGAATATTCGACAATCAACAGTTCAATAAAAACAACATAAGGGCTTGCCTGGAATTCAACGATCAATAAATCAATACTTCAACAATCAACGATTTAAAAAATCAGTCAACCAACATTCAACATATATGTTAGATCATAGAGCCACTACTGTCCTTAATCATTCAACATTCAACAAAAGAATGATTCATGTTATTCACCTATGAGTAACCAAACTTCACAATGGAATTAAATGATTCGTATCATTCCGTTGTCCATTCATTATCTCGTCCATTCCATTCTTTCATCAATTCTATTACCCCATACCAAACATATCATAATAGATGTCTTTTCATTCCTTAAAGGAATAAAAAAAACACACACACACACACACTCCCTTACTAAACATATGGAATGATCTATTTCATTAGCACATGATAACCAAATATATTTTTGTCATTCCATTTGAATTTCATTCCACCTTCAATTCCTTGTACGAACACTACATGAGACTTTAATATTAAAACTAGATAATACTATACGAGATCGAAACGATATATAAGGCGCCACGTAGGCGCCACGTCATAATCCTCCCAAGGATGGTCCATCCTCCAAAACTAGAAGGCATGGGAGGATGGTCCTAGTCATAGTCCTCCACCACTTTTTATGTTTTTTTTATTTTTTTTAGTCTTCTATTTTTTTTTAACATTTAACAAATATACTAACAAACTATTTTCATTAATATTAAAACCACATTACATAAACATAAAAAAAAAACATAAAGTTAATAAAAAAAAACATAAAGTTAACATTTAACAAATATACTAACAAACTATTTTTTTTAAACGGCAACTTTAATTCAATGGGCCCCACTATTTTTGGACCGTCGCAAACAGCACCATCTCGACGTCCACGACGCGACGCAGGGAGGCGGCACGGTGTGCACGCCGTCGCCGAAGCAAGACGGACCCGGGCTGGAGCCCATACCGACTAGCCTAAGGAAATTATTATTTTCCTTATGAAATAGAAATGAATGATTATGAAGTATAATACTGATAGTTAGCCGTCAATTTCAGCCAAGAGCTTCTCAAGCAAGCTACGCAACACAAAACTTACGGGGGAAGTTTTCAATGGTTTTACTTAACGTATGGGTTTTGACACGACAAATGGGATGGTCTATTCGATTTTAATTACATCATCACTTGTATTATTTATAAATATTTTTAAACCAAACACGTATATAAATATATAATATATTTTGTAAATATAGTTTTTAAGTGAAACTACATAGAACAACGAATAAAAGAAATACAAAATTATAATTTGAATTAATATTTTGAAACTAAACATGCCAAAGTTATTCATACCTCTCAAAATATCTTTTTTTTTACCATACATGTGGAAAAAATGTAAAATATATAATTCATGGCTATAAATATTTCTTAGGGGAGGAGGGGTGGTCACTAGTGATAGAATTCTATCACTCCCAATATCCAATCAACTCATGTAATGTTATCACCCAATATTCTATCACTAGTGATAGAAATGTAGTGAATGTGGTCACTAGTGATAGAATTCCATCACTCACAAATTTTTTTAATTTTTTATTTTAAATTAGAAATTAACAATAAAACACTAAAATTATAAATTTCATTAAAATTAAAACATACTAGTTCAATTTAACATACTAGAAATATTTTAGGCTATAATTTAAAAAAAAAAATACTAAAAAAAACTCTACTCCTCGTCCGACTCATGAAACTCCAAACCTAAAGAACCTACTAGTTCGATTAAATCGTATCTCAACTGAAAGTGAGTTTCTTCATCACGTAATTCTTGTTGGATATTTTGTGGAACTTGAACTTGTGTAGGAAGATCCGGCACCCAATCCGGGGATATTGCAACCGACTTAAACGTGTGGCATCTCCCAACCCCACCTTTCGCAAATCTCGCGCGTTTGTTGAATTACAACCGACTTAAACGGTTCGTCGAGACTGGCAATTAAAATTTATATAAAGATGAGGGACCTTAATTGCAATTAAAGGAAAGCTATTTAAAAATAGCTAACAAAAGTTGAGGGGCTAATTTGCACTTTTCATCAAACTTGATATTAATTCCATTGCATAAACGACAAACTTGCTATTAATTCAAACTTTCATCAAACTTGTTTTCAACGCGTTATACAAAGAACGCGTTACAAATTCAACGCGTGATATATTAGGCGGCGGCGGTGTTCGTTATTTTTTAACGAGTGATGGGGTGGCGATCATGGACCACCCCCAGTCCCCTTATAATTGAAATGACATATTATTTATATAACATTTGCAAAGACGCATGAACAGTAGGTATAATATTATTTTAATTTTTTTTTTTTTGCCTATTAGTCCCTTATCTATTTCTTTTTGGCCCCTTTAGGTTTCAACTTTTATTGCTTCAGTCCTTCTTCTTTGTTAATATACTTATTATTTTGGGGTAACTTTATAAAATAGCAACCAAGTTTAATATTTGTTTCACTAAAGTCACTCAATCTTTTTTTGTCTCTCTAAAGTCACTCAAGTTTTATTTACCGTTTCAATCTTGCGTAATTACCAGGTCATCAGGTTACTTGATGACAGATTAGGTCACAATTCTTTTCTAATTCCCAAATTGAAACATACATGTTTGCCAAAATCAAACTGCCAAGAAAGATTGAAACAGACGTTCTTGCCAAAATAGTTTGATTAAGTTGAATTGATGGTTATGCCCAAATTATTTATGGAACAGCAAACAATCAAGTGGGTTGGATTGTTTCTGAAAGCAATCAACTAGTTCTATTAAAATAGATGTCGCCAACATCAGTTCTTCTAATATCGAAGTCGCTAGGACTGATTGAGTCGAAGTAGATTGGATTGTTTCATAGCACGATCGAGTCGAAGTAACCGAAATTGTATTGTCTATGAAATGGATTGGATTGTTTCATGATTGATTAAGTCGAAGTCAGTAAACTGGAATGTTTATGAGGAACATGATTCTGATGATAGATTAGATTGATTCTAGAACAATTGAGCTTGCAAAAATTGGTTTGTGTAAGACAAACGTGATTCACATAATTATAGATATTGAATCATGTATAGAGTTCTGATCTTTTATAGGTTGACGTGATTATGATTTATGAGAATACATATTCAATATTATTTTATCATTTTTTACTTAAGAACGGTCATAATTATCACATAAGCATTAGAATGAATTAAAAAAAAAGAGTGTTACCTGACACATCATCAAAGTAACCTGGTAACCTGATAATTACGTAAGATTGAAACGGTAAATTAAACTTGAGTGATTTTAGAGAGACAAAAAAAGAATGAGTGACTTTTTGTGGAACAGAGGGTAAACTTGGTTACTATTGTGCGAGGTTTTCCCTATTATTTTTCCATTCCCCCCCCCCCCACCCCCACCCCCCACCCCCGAGAAAGACAGGCAAAAAAGAGAAGGGGAGTGCAACAACTTCTTTTCATTTTTGCTACCCCCTTTATTTTCGTAATTAGTAATTTTAGCCCTTACTCCATTTTACATGTTATACAAACTAACCACTCTAATTTTTAACATTCTAGCTTTATCCATGTATCACATATAATATACGTTTCCAACCTATTAAGTTTTTTACTAACTTAATTTTCGTTCAGTAACTTTCGTTCGCTAATTTGTCGTTGTCTTTAAAAACTTTGTAAAACCTTTTTTACTCCCTCAAGTCTCTAAAGTTTCGACCTTACACCTACAGGTTACATTGAAATCATCAAATACGTCTAAATGCGTCCAGTCCTTCTTCTTTGTTAATATACTTATTATTTTTCTATTCCCCCCCCCCCCCCCTCGGAGAAAGACAGGCGAAAAAGAAAAGGGGAGTGCAACAACTTCTTTTCATTTTTCCTACCCCCTTTATTTTCGTAATTAGTAATTTTAGCCCTTACTCCATTTTACATGTTATACAAACTAACCCCTCTAATTTTCAACATTCTAGCTTTACCCATGTATCACATATAATATACGTTTTCAACCTATTAAGTTTTTTACTAACTTAATTTTCGTTCAGTAACTTTCGTTCGCTAATTTGTCGTTGTCTTTAAAAACTTTGTAAAACCTTTTTTACTCCCTCAAGTCTCTAAAGTTTCGAGCTTACACCTACAGGTTACATTGAAATCATCAAATACGTCTAAATGTGTTTTCCATATTTTTTACGCATTACGTAACGATTGGACTAATACATTCGATATTTGCGACGTACTCACGCTGCAACGCACGTGGGTCATATTTTTTTCATATTTTTAACGCATTACGTAACGATTAGACTAATACATTCGATATTTGCAATGTACCTGCGCCGCAATATTCTTTTGAACATATTAGAACTTTATTTTTTGGTTTCTTTTTTTGGTTACTAGAGTGAGTATCGGTACCATAATAAGGCATAACAATACCAATCGAATTCCTCTTTCGGTTGCTACATAAAATGTCGGTATCACACTAATTGAATTGATACCGATAGAAAACCCGATGCGTAGCGCGGGTTATCCCTCTAGTTCTATGTAATAATGAAAACTTGCGGTTATAATCCACCCAATCTATACTTTAAACTCTAGATAATGTCCGATATAGCTGAGCATGTGCAAAACTGATTGTCTCAGGTACACACGAAATGATGTATCATCTATTATATATAATAAATGTGTTAAATTTTGCTGATGTGTCAAGCTATGAGGGCTCTGAATTTTGCTTTTTGGCGGGAAAACTTCGGGTCAGAGATTTTTGTATATGGGCTACAGCGGGATCCGTTTCCTATTATTATGACCCGACTTTATTTTCTCTTTTCCAAAACCCTAGAGAGCCTCCATCTCCATTCCAGCAACTGATTATTTGTTACATCCAATCTATTACAATCTCAAACCCTAAATCTCAGTCGCTTATGACTTTGAAGATTTCAAGCTGGGCGATTTCATATGGATCGTGGTATGTTTTTTTCTAATCCACAATTTGTAGAGAATTTTACTTGAATTTCATATTGTCACACCCCGACCACGTAGAACATACAAAACGTGGCGGAAACATCGGGGAGTGTTGTAACAGAATTAATGTTTCATAACCATGGATACCAAAAAGTGTTTTGTTTTATTAAACATTTAATAATTACATCGTCTGGAAATCTAAATACTCAATTTAAACATAGTCTATCATTGTTATTTAGTCACTAAGGCCATGTCCAGTCCTATGTGAGCATGCATCCTATCAATTGATATCTTTCAACAATACCTGAAACACATGTGAAAACGAGGTCAACAAAGAAATGCTGGCAAGTACATAGGTTTTGTAGGAGTGTCGAAATCATGGCTAGTTTAGATGTTGCAATACTTTATTAAAAACCTTGTTTTGAAAAGAGTATAATATTGCAACTAAATTAACCAACTCAAATCAAGCGGGTTATAGTTTATAAAACCTCGTAGCCATGACTCTTAACCCAGAAACATTTGTTTTAGTAAAGCAAGTTATGAAACATCTCGAAATAAATCGTTAATAAAACTTGTTAATAAATCTTGTTAAAAACTCGTATAGTTTATATCATATCGTATAGTTTATATCATATCGAAAACCTCGTTTGTGTGACATCATTTCAAAATCGTTTACCCTATTCGTTAAAACATCGTGTGAAAACCAATCGTTTACCCAAATCGTATAATTCGTTTTAGGTCGTGAAACTACTTATATGGTCGTCTCGCTAATAACATTCAAACCTTCGTGACTCGCTTACCTCGTCTCTTCTCGTTTTCGAATTAACAAACCCTTACCAAAGGGTAAATTAACAATTACAGATTCAGTCGCTACCCACCACCCCCACACATAACCACGGGTGTAGTAAGATAACGGGATTTGTCAGATCCTATGGTACCATAACCTAATACTGGTCGGCTTGATCATTGCTAATGAATGTCATTTGTTATGTAACCTAACCAACAAGTTCGTTCACATTATCGAAATCGTTATTAGTTTTGTATAAATCGTCTTAATCGTTTTTGAAACCATCGTTATAACATTGAAAATATTTAGCACATATGAATCACCCCAAAACAATTGAAAGCAGTAAAATAGGGGAATAATGTACTCGCCTGAGAATGCTTAGAGATCTTGAACAACAACCAAGCAAAGCTAGAGGGAGCACGGAATCAATCGGCAGTCTAAAACCATATAAATAAACCGGACCTAAATCGGGAGATCGGATAGGATGAGGCTTGGTAAACCAAATGAGTATTGGAACTCATATGATATGGTTTAACAAGGCCTACATACTACATTGAGACTAACCTAAGTGATTTCGACCCATCGCGACCCATTAAGGTAGCTTACGCCACTTTAACGCGTCGTGCGCGCAAAGCGCGTTTGAGACGTCTAACTAGTCCTATGACAAGTGTTATATGCCTAAACATGTTACATAATCAGTTATGTGACAAAATTTTAGGTTACATATGCTTAATTACCAATTATATATGAAAAGGGTATTCTGGTAATTTACCTAAGGCATATAAACTACCTATCATACAACTACTTAAACGAAGCGACCATAGGGTATAACCTCGGAAGGTTATTCCCTATATACTATGGTCTCCTAATGTATTTGGTCGGATCCTAATGATCGACCAAACTGGGTCGGGTTCGAAGGTATAAGCGATTTATCAGATCGCTTACCCTTACGACCCTAGACAACGTGGTAATCAGTAGGCATAGTCCCAAGGGACTATAACCATCGTGATTACAATCACGTTGCGAAGTTCAAACGAACTTCGCATTGACCATAACTGGTCAACGCTGAAAGTCAAACAAAGTTTGACTTTCGGACTCGAAAAGCAATAAAAGAATGAAAAGAACGAAAGAATACTTACGAAGGGTCCCCGAATGCTAATCCCGATCCAAGTAGCTCAGGTATGAAACAATGGTTTCAACTTAGAGCTCCTCAAATCAGAATTCTTGTAAGTTTTGCAATGGGGTGGATGGGTATTTATAGGAATACCCGAACCGTTAGGATCGTTTCATGGAATAACGTGATCGAATCCTACCCGTACATGTGTTGCAAAGTTGTGGTAACTACAAATGGGTTCTTATCAGCTGACTAGACAAATGTGAGTGTGTGGTTGTGAATTAAACTGCTGCAAACAGGCTGTTAAGTACACTGCATCTGGTCTGCAGAACCCATACGCATCGTAGGGGTAAAGTTCCTACGCATCGTAAGCATGAACTTTGGCAGATTTACACTTTTGGTCCCTGTTATGCAATAAGGTCATTTTTTACACGTTTAAGGCCCGTTAACCCCATTTCAAGGCTCTAAAATGAAGTTAAAGTATAGGGAACTTAAAATGTGCTCAAAAATATCTCGGATGTCGGTTCGTTTAGCCGTACGGTTGCGATGTTCGGTTAATTACGACGGAATGCGCATAAGCGCGAAAAACGATCCAAAATGCGTGACGAATGGATTTTTCTTATTCCAAACACTAAAATAAAATATTTTAGTGCTTACATAAATTTTTGGATGTCCGGATGTATTCAGAACGTAAGTTATGCGCGAAAATGCAAACTTGTGCACTTTTTGACGCTTTTAGTCCTTGAATGACCCAAAAGTTTGTTTTAGCATACCGAACCCCTCAAATCCTATTTCTAAGCTATGTGAAGGATATTTATGGTATGTTTAACTTATGGTCATGCTCCGGAATGTCTGTTACAGTTAAAATTGACATACTTTCGTAGTTTGTCAAGTTTAGTCCCTGTAAGCGATTTAACTTGATTTTGCCATACCAAAGCCTTCAAAACTTATTTCTAAGTTATGTAAAGGTTATTTAAGGTATGTTAAGCCAATGTCACTATTCCGGAGTGTTTGTTGCATTAAACTGGTTATATTTACGCATTGGTGCGCGTATAACCTTCCCGAAAGCGATTTAGAGTTTGGAATTGAACAAAAATTGATATGTGCAAATGATACACATATTTATACAAATCCAAAGTATGAAATACAATATTTCATTGGTTTGGTATTTGTTTGATGGCCGTGGAGGCACAGGTGTTACAGTCTCCCCTACTTTAGGAAATTTCGTCCCGAAATTTATTTAGAGGAAACTTGTGAGAGTTTAAAACATGAAGTTGAAAAGATCGAACAATATTGGTTAGGGTTCTGAACTTCTAGTAACCTTAATAACATTATGCTTGCAATGTAAGAGGGACACTTATATACAAGTATATGAAGCGCCATTGGTGCGTCCACCGTACCTCCATTACATCGTTCTCATTTTGTTATTGTTGTCACTATCGGTTCTTACACATAATAAATCCTACTGGGTTTCTGTGCACTAAATTTCATAATTATGTACGCGTCCATAATCAGACAATTCCTTGCACAGTTCACACAGTCTATTTTATAATGTGTAGGGGAAAACCATATGAATGAACCTGTGATGAGCGTGACTGGACCACCATAGGGTCCTTTCAGCTATATCATCACATGCCATTCTTAACCAGATCTTGAATCAATCTTTAACTAGACCACTCAGGGGTCTCTCATCGAATCATGGAATGGTACTATATAACCCAAGGGTCTTAACTACCACGTAGAAGACCATAAGAATTTAAGGTAGTACCTTTTGAATATCCTACTATGAATCCCTCATATGAAGATATGAAAGATTCTATGAGGATTTGAAAATCGTAACACACAAAAACATAGAGGAGAACACTTAAACACATATCACATAATCGCATAATCGTATACTCGCATAATTGTTTAGTTTGACCTTTAAATTTGTTATCTTTGGGCACGGGTATTTAAAGCATACTAGGAATTAAATCCTTAATTGCAGCAATTTGGATGGATCCACATGAATACCCTGCTTGTTGACTACATGACCCAAAAACTGAACTTCTTTAAGCCAAAATTTCCTCTTGGAGGATTTAGCGAAAAGTTTGTTCCTTCTTTAGGGGTTCCAATGTCAACGAAAGTGTTGATCGTGATCGGCTCGGGATATGAATAGATCAAGATGTCATTAATAACAATGACGAACTGATCCAAATAAGGCTTGCAGACTCTATTTATTAAGTCCATGTAGATGGCTGGAGCGTTTGTCAACCCAAAAGGCATGACTATAAACTCGTAATGGCCATACTTCGTGCAGAAAGCCGTTTTGATAATTCTTGCATCTCGAACGGTGCAAGACTATAAGGTGCTTTCGCAATTGGGTTGGTATTGGGTACAAGGTCAAAATGAAATTTGACTTGACGAACTGGAGGCAAACCAGGCAGTTCATCAGGAATCACTTCTGGATAATCCCGAACAATCGGAATATCCTGAATACTCTTGCTCTAGCCTTTCTCCTCGGTGACATGTGCTAGAAAAGCAACATATCCTTTTCGTAAATAACTTTGGGCTTTTGATTTAAAAGAAACAAGCGTTTAAGGTTCTTGGGGAGGTCACAAGTGATCATAAAAATGACAGAACCACACGAGTAATTTGTCTTTGTGTTGACATCATAAGGTTGGATCAAACATTCATACAATTGCATTAGTTGAAAAAAAATAAAAACCACAAATTTTTATTTATATAACAACCGCATTGTCTTTAAATGTTACAAGATAACAACCAGAGGAATTTCAAAATTCTACTTGTTCTTCATCATTGATTGCCTCATTGATGTTATACACTCGTCCATGTGCTGGATTCACATTGACGTTGACATTCGCATTAGGGTTTGCGTTAGCATTTGCATTCACCAGTCTTGGGCAGTTGTGGCGGAAATGACCAATCTCTCCGCAATTGAAACATGAACCCAGTGGGAATCTCGCAGCATTCCCTTGAACCTGAGCTTGAACCTGAGCAGCCTGATTTTGTCCCAGACGACAAATATTGGCCAAATGCCCAAGTCTACCACACGTTGTGCATTTCTTGCAATCTTGTTGTGCAACGTGATGACCGTTGCAACGGGCACAATGTGGTGCGGTACCAGCATATGCCTTCTTTGCAGCTGGCTGTGCCGGTGGGTTTTGCAAGTTCTGAGCAGTCTGTGCTGTAACAGCAAAATTTTGGGCACCCTTCCGCTTCTTTGATTTCTTTGACGTATCACCTTCCTTACCCTTCTTGTTTTGACCTTTCTTGCTATCCTCCTTGTCAGACCCCTGCTTCTTACCCTTGTCACCCTTTCTGTGTAACTTATTCTTCCGAATCTGCGACTCAGTCAATGTCGCAGCTAACTCGATCGCCTGACGAAGTGTGGTAGGGCTACTACCAGTAAGGATGTCTTGTACCGAGTCAGGTAGGCCGTCGATGTACCTTTCGATAGCCTTGTCAAGTGGGGTAACCATTGTCGGGCAAAGCAGACTCAACTCCTCAAACCTATCAGTATACGCCCTGTGCTCACCACTATCTTGCTTTAACTCATCAAATTCCTTCTCCAAAGCTCGCTGCTCATGACGAGGACATAATTCCCTCATCATAAGGGCCCTAAGTTCAACCCATGTCTGTGCTAGAGCAACTTCTGCACCACGATCTCTCATAACCCTGTTCCACCATGTGAGAGCCCTCTTCTGAAACACACTCGAAGAAAACTCGACCCTGCGATTGTCAGGACACTGCACGTGGCGGAAAGTATTCTCAATGCTCTCGAACCATTAAAGAAGCCTAGTCGCTCCTTCAGAACCACTAAACTTGAGTGGTTTAGCCTGGTTAAAATCCTTGTATTTACACTGTGCGTTATTGTTGTTGTTATTATTGCCGTTGTTATATATCTCGTGGACTTGGGTTACAACCCCGGGAAGCACAGCAGCCACCTGCTGAGAGATCAGGGCTGCGAGTTCTTCAATAGTAAAAGTCCGAGCATCGGTTCGAGCATCGCGTCGAGGAGGCATTGTCTAAAAGAGGAAACATGAAATGAAACGAGTGAGAGAATTTGATGAAAAGAATGAGATGAACAAATCTGATGAAAGCAAGGATAGTGGTCATTTGTTTGTTACTACAAAGCAACAAACGACCCCGGTGATTAATCAAAGTAAATAGGTCAAAAATAATGTATCGCGAAGACATGCTCGCCTATAAGTGAACACTCATCCCAAGAATTCCCAGGTAAGCACAACTGGTCTCGCGTCTGATGAGATGTATACGAAGTGCTTGCCTAGACAGAAAACCCAGAATACAGGCATTCACCCTTCCAGTTTGCACGTGTTCACATTATTTAAAACCCAAAACCTTGACGAGATTTTGAAAACTCAAAGGGGTTCAAAACCATATAACAGAGGGTTCAAAACCTTACAATAGAGGGTTCAAATCCTAGTAATCAATCATCCTAGAACAGATGATTAGTTTTCAAAGCGGTTTTGAAATTTTATGTTCTTATTGTGGTCGTCGCCTAAGGATAGGTGACGGTATTGTTTTATGACTAAACGCAAGTAAACTCGCGTTAGGGTCCTAAGAAGGTTATAGACTAGGTCAAAGCATTACTAATAACCTAATTCCCTATGACCATTGGCTCTGATACCATCTTTTCTGTCACACCCCGACCACGTAGAACATACAAAACGTGGCGGAAACATCGGGGAGTGTTGTAACAGAATTAATGTTTCATAACCATGGATACCAAAAAGTGTTTTGTTTTATTAAACATTTAATAATTACATCGTCTGGAAATCTAAATACTCAATTTAAACATAGTCTATCATTGTTATTTAGTCACTAAGGCCTTGTCCAGTCCTATGTGAGCATGCATCCTATCAATTGATATCTTTCAACAATACCTGAAACACATGTGAAAACGAGGTCAGCAAAGAAATGATGGCAAGTACATAGGTTTTGTAGGAGTGTCGAAATGATGGCTAGTTTAGATGTTGCAATACTTTATTAAAAACCTTGTTTTGAAAAGAGTATAATATTGCAACTAAATTAACCAACTCAAATCAAGCGGGTTATAGTTTATAAAACCTCGTAGCCATGACTCTTAACCCAGAAACATTTGTTTTAGTAAAGCAAGTTATGAAACATCTCGAAATAAATCGTTAATAAAACTTGTTAATAAATCTTGTTAAAAACTCGTATAGTTTATATCATATCGTATAGTTTATATCATATCAAAAACCTCGTTTGTGTGACATCGTTTCAAAATCGTTTACCCAATTCGTTAAAACATCGTGTGAAAACCAATCGTTTACCCAAATCGTATAATTCGTTTTAGGTCGTGAAACTACTTATATGGTCGTCTCGCTAATAACATTCAAACCTTCGTGACTCGCTTACCTCGTCGCTTCTCGTTTTCGCATTAACAAACCCTTACCAAAAGGTAAATTAACAATTACAGATTCAGTCGCTACCCACCACCCCCACACATAACCACGGGTGTAGTAAGATAACGGGATTTGTCAGATCCTATGGTACCATAACCTAATACTGGTCGGCTTGATCATTGCTAATGAATGTCATTTGTTATGTAACCCAACCAACAAGTTCGTTCACATTATCGAAATCGTTATTAGTTTTGTATAAATCGTCTTAATCGTTTTTGAAACCATCGTTATAACATTGAAAACATTTAGCACATATGAATCACCCCAAAACAATTGAAAGCAGTAAAATAGGGGAATAATGTACTCGCCTGAGAATGCTTAGAGATCTTGAACAACAACCAAGCAAAGCTAGAGGGAGCACGGAATCAATCGGCAGTCTAAAACCATATAAATAAACCGGACCTAAATCGGGAGATCGGATAGGATGAGGCTTGGTAAACCAAATGAGTATTGGAACTCATATGATATGGTTTAACAAGGCCTACATACTACATTGAGACTAACCTAAGTGATTTCGACCCATCGCGACCCATTAAGGTAGCTTACGCTACTTTAACGCGTCGTGAGCGCAAAGCGCGTTTGAGACGTCTAACTAGTCCTATGACAAGTGTTATATGCCTAAACATGTTACATAATCAGTTATGTGACGAAATTTTAGGTTACATATGCTTAATTACCAATTATATATGAAAAGGGTATTCTGGTAATTTACCTAAGGCATATAAACTACCTATCATACAACTACTTAAACGAAGCGACCATAGGGTATAACCTCGGAAGGTTATTCCCTATATACTATGGTCACCTAATGTATTTGGTCGGATCCTAATGATCGACCAAACTGGGTCGGGTTCGAAGGTATAAGCGATTTATCAGATCGCTTACCCTTACGACCCTAGAAAACGTGGTAATCAGTAGGCATAGTCCCAAGGGACTATAACCATCGTGATTACAATCACGTTGCGAAGTTCAAACGAACTTCGCATTGACCATAACTGGTCAACGCTGAAAGTCAAACAAAGTTTGACTTTCGGACTCGAAAAGCAATAAAAGAATGAAAAGAACGAAAGAATACTTACGAAGGGTCCCCGAATGCTAATCCCGATCCAAGTAGCTCAGGTATGAAACAATGGTTTCAACTTAGAGCTCCTCAAATCAGAATTCTTGTAAGTTTTGCAATGGGGTGGATGGGTATTTATAGGAATACCCGAACCGTTAGGATCGTTTCATGGAATAACGTGATCGAATCCTACCCGTACATGTGTTGCAAAGTTGTGGTAACTACAAATGGGTTCTTATCAGCTGACTAGACAAATGTGAGTGTGTGGTTGTGAATTAAACTGCTGCAAACAGGCTGTTAAGTACACTGCATCTGGTCTGCAGACCCCATACGCATCGTAGGGGTAAAGTCCCTACGCATCGTAAGCATGAACTTTGGCAGATTTACACTTTTGGTCCATGTTCTGCAATAAGGTCATTTTTGACACGTTTAAGGCCCGTTAACCCCATTTCAAGGCTCTAAAATGAAGTTAAAGTATAGGGAACTTAAAATGTGCTCAAAAATATCTCGGATGTCGGTTCGTTTAGCCGTACGGTTGTGATGTTCGGTTAATTACGACGGAATGCGCATAAGCGCGAAAAACGATCCAAAATGCGTGACGAATGGATTTTTCTTATTCCAAACACTAAAATAAAATATTTTAGTGCTTACATAAATTTTCGGATGTCCGGATGTATTCAGAACGTAAGTTATGCGCGAAAATGCAAACTTGTGCACTTTTTGACGCTTTTAGTCCTTGAATGACCCAAAAGTTTGTTTTAGCATACCGAACCCCTCAAAGCCTATTTCTAAGCTATGTGAAGGATATTTATGGTATGTTTAACTTATGGTCATGCTCCGGAATGTCTGTTACAGTTAAAATTGACATACTTTCGTAGTTTGTCAAGTTTAGTCCCTGTAAGCGATTTAACTTGATTTTGCCATACCAAAGCCTTCAAAACTTATTTCTAAGTTATGTAAAGGTTATTTAAGGTATGTTAAGACAATGTCACTATTCTGGAGTGTTTGTTGCATTAAACTGGTTATATTTACGCATTGGTGCGCGTATAACCTTCCCGAAAGCGATTTAGAGTTTGGAATTGAACAAAAATTGATATGTGCAAATGATACACATATTTATACAAATCCAAAGTATGAAATACAATATTTCATTGGTTTGGTATTTGTTTGATGGCCGTGGAGGCACAGGTGTTACACATATGATTTCATATGTTCATCCGCTTCTCTCTTCTTTGCAGACCATTTCTTTTGGATCGTCGGACGACGGCTCGGGAGATTCCTGAGGCTGAAGACAACAACGGCAAGAGGCACTCCGGCGGCGCGATTAGGGTTTCGCTGTGAACCCTAACAGTAGTGGCAGCGGCGCATTTTATTCTTGAAGATTTGCTTTTTTCCAATGTATCAAACCGTTTGTGTTCTTCTAATCCGTCTCTTGCTCTAATCGTTTATTTGTTTTTTTTATTTTCTTAAGGTGCAGTCCAAGTTAAGTTTGTGAAAATTTAGTCATAAAATTAAGCATCAATTTTGTTATTAGAGAAGGTATGTATTTCGTCTTCAATTTCGTTTGTAGTCTCTGAAGTTGTATTGGTGTAAATATATGTAAATTATAACTTTACATATGATTTTCACTATGTGTGAATTAACATCAAAATCTTCGTCTGCCAATCTCATACTGCTGTTCTACACAGAACTTAGGCGTCAACAACATTTCGTTTACCAGGTAAATAATATTTAATTCATTAAGTGATTTTTCACCATGTGATTCTTATAGTGTTCTGCTGTTGTGTTGACTTCATGCCGAAATCATATTCATATGGGAATTTCAATAAACTTGAGTCACATAAACCCCAAATTGGATTACCTAAAATTTATCAGAAAGAAGTTAGTAACTGCCAATTAATTCTGATACGGTTTTATTTGTGTGCAGGTTATGCCCCGGCGATGTCTTAATTATTACACATCCTATTTTGGTTATATTCTTGCTGGCATGCTTCATATATCAGGTACAAAGGAAGTGTTGAACTGAACGATTGAGAAAACTAAGCCGAGTCTGGTAAAGCGGGTTGCGTATGCTCATCGAGTTGTCGCTGAATCAGACAAAGATATTATTCAATATGGTTCTTAATATTCACTCATGATTTCATGCTTTTAATTTATGAATAAAAATCCAAATTTCGTTGTTTTTCTCATATCTTTATTTTCAGAGTTGCTTGGCGCTGAGATACGTGGCACTGGTTTTGCAAGAGCTGGGTTATGCTATAAAATCAAAAAATGGTTTATGTTTGCTGAGGGAATTAATTGACAACAAGTATTATGCCACCGTAAGAAAGGTGGGTACTCTTCTAATGAATGAGTTATAAAATAACTTATTTCTTTAATGGCTTTGATCTAAGCCACAGAAAGGTGGGTACTTTTCACATGAGCGAGGTTCCAGCTAAGAACGCGGGTAGGCTGGCGATGGTCCCCATGAGGAAGTCAAAGGGGACTAGGCGGCACAACGCTAGATACTATTGTCCTCTTAAATCAGTGATACACTTGTGTAAGTGTTTATGCATGTTGTTCAATCGTATTCATCAGGTAATAGTATGATTTTAATCATTTTTTTGTTAAATCAATCGAATATTCATCAATGGCAGCCATGGCTCATCAACAAAACCCTAAATTGATTTATACACAATGCTTCCTTTTGACCCTATTCAATCGTATTCATCAAGTAATAATATGATTTTAATCACTTTTTTGTTAAATCAATCCTTTATTATACTTTTTTTCAATGATTTCATTAATTTTATGTAAAATCTTTTATATATTTAATCAATTTTACATCTTAACTTGGTAAATCTTAGATGTGTTTCATCGATTTTGTGTTACATGTTAACTTGGTAAATCTTAGAAGACCAAGTTGAGTCTGAGGTAGCGATTATAAAGGCCCGATGCAGTGCCGCTGAGGCCAGGAGGTTGGCTGCTACACGTGAACAAATCATATCTGCTCAATAAGATGCTGATGAGTGGAAACAAAAATATGATGTTGCTGTGACATGCTAATGTTATAATATGTTTTTGTTTACCAAGGGTCACAAAGGTTGCCGACTTCTTTGCCGAAAGAAGAGCGGTTGCTGACCGAAGTTGTCGGTTGCGGTGACATGATGGTAGGGATGCTTTAGACGCCATTCATCAGAGACAACTTCCTGTTACAAACAACAGGTATCTCCTATATGTTATCCTTTTCCTATAATTTAAGGGTAAATACGATTATGTAACTGCTACAAAGTTCCTCGAGTAAGCATGTAAAGGTTTATTTTCCAGGTATGAGAGCACATGAATTAGACCAGAATATCTTAAGATGTTCAAAGGAAAATTCAAATTTTTTATGCAATGAAAAACCGATATGGAAGATCCGACAAGAGCTGGGAAGGGATTCTTGTAGGACATGGTCTGGATCATGACATGAAATGCTTGGGACTAGAGTACCTTCTTGTAAAAATAAGGCAAGTATCTATTATTATTATCACCTATTCGTGTGATTAACCTAAAATTTTATTAATAGTTTTACATGCTTCGTTATCATTGTATAGGGATACATCAAGATATCCAGTTGAGTGAGCTCATATTCTTATGGTGATCAAACTTCCTACGAGTTCCAACATCCGTGCCAAAACTTCCCACTGAGATCCAACATCCTTGCCAGGAAATGAATATAGGATGGTATTTATTGATAAATCATCAGTTCATAACTTTAAGCTATTATTTTTTAGTTACATAATTATTTCGAATGACATATACTACCCATGGATATATCTTAATTATTACACATCCTATTTTGGTTATATTCTTGCTGGCATACTCATATATCAGGTACAAAGGAAGTGTCGAACTGAACGATTGAGAAAACTAAGCCGAGTCTGGTAAAGCGGGTTGCGTATGCTCATCGAGTTGTTGCTGAATCAGACAAAGATATTATTCAATATGGTTCTTAATATTCACTCATGATTTCATGCTTTTAATTTATGAATAAAAATCCTAATTTCATTGTTTTTCTATCTTTTAATTTCGTTTGATGTCTTTTGCTTCATTATAGGGATGCAAGGGTTATGTGGGATCAGAAAACTAGACGTTCACGTGGTTTTGAACAATGGGTGTTGGTGGTATCGTGAAGTTACGAAAAGAGGTTCCGAATACATCCATTCTCAGCAGCAATAATGTTCCCATTAAGAAACTGTGTGATATTGGTGTTGACAGAGCATTGCAAATGATAAACAAAAACAACTCACCCCTTATCAAGGTAGTCCTTTTGAACTTTCATTTTCTAACCTCGATTCTTCATTGAATTTTGAACTATGAAAACCAACAAAGTTTCAAAACGACAACATATTTCTGAAAACATAATATCGATATTTGTAGTAATTTATTCTCTTCGCTCATTTAAGTTTTATAGGTCGTGCTTGCACGTAGCAGCGTAATTAGGACCTCCCCTGATATTGATCCTTTGACATGGTTGGCAACTTTACAGGTGCTCTTAAATTGGTCATTTTTTTCTTTATTTTTTAATCCATTTATTTACGTATTATAGGGTGGGTTGTAGGTTGAGAGTGAAAATGCTTATCAGTTCTGTCTTCGGCCTCCTGATGCACCTTCCTTTATAGGGAACACTGTAAGTGCAGCTACATTGCATGAAATATATATTCACAATCCAAATAAGTAGTTGATGAAATTGATATTTCTGATTTTCTGTGTTCCCTTAATCACTTACTTGATCCTTCATGATAGCCAGAGCAATTATTTCATCGAAACAGATTCGATATTTATAGCGAGGCAATGGCTGGAACCCGGGCCAGAGGTGACTCAAAAGCCCTTGATCTGCAGATAGCCCTAGATTTACTTTACAGGTTATTGCTTGAATTGAGATATATTTTTAACCAGCTTTAATATTTGGATATATTGACTACAAGTTTGACAATCGATTTATGGCAGGTAACTTTACTGTTTACGGATGCGTTTAGTTCGCGGAATTAAGTGGCATTAGCCAGTCATGATCTTTTAATTTTCCAAATTTTGCTCACTCATCTATGTCCTAAATTCAGGTCATTGTTTGCTTGTAAACCGATACAAGTTGATGATTGCATATTGAAGTGTGGTATGCTTTAATGGAAATTTATGAACTTTTAGTATCCCAATGTTATGTAGTCTGTGAATTGGCCCCGGATAATCTGCATCCTTCAATAAATTCTTTGTTTGGTGAGGACGTCGGCAATGTTGTGGGGTTGATTTCAATGAAGCCGTGAGAATTTAAGCGAGACGGGTGATCATGTTAGTGTCTACTGTGAGAATTTAAGCGAAGTTGTAGATGAAGCCGTGAGATTAGTCGGCACTCATTTGGAATTTGACATCTCACAAACCAGACTATCGTAAGTCGCTCATTATTTGTTATATTTTATCCAAATTTAAAGGTGATAAAGATTCTTCTTTTTTTTTTCTTAGATACGAGACGGGTGATCATGTTGGTGTCTACTGTGAGAATTTAAGCGAACTTGTAGATGAAGCCGTGAGATTAGTCGGCTTACCACCCGACACTTATTTCTCAATCCATGCTGATAAAGAGGACGGAACGCCTATCACTGGCTCCACCTTGCCACCTCCATTCCCTCCATGCACTTTAAGAAACGCATTGGCGCGCTATGCAAATGTTTTAAGTTCTCCTAAAAAGGTTAATGTTGACATAAAACACACATGTTTACATATTGTAATATCAATTAATATATTATGTGTATATACCAGACTGCTTTGCTTGCTCTAGCTGCTCATGCTTCTGATCCCAATGAAGCAGCTGATCGACTAAAATTTCTCGCATCACCAGCGGGCAAGGACAGGATTTCTTTCATTGGTCTTCGTTAATAGTTAACGGTTTTTATGTTTAATAAGTTAATTAGTTTTTTATTGGTATTTTATTGTTTAGGATGAATATGCTCAATGGATAGTTGTAAGCCAGAGAAGTCTTCTTGAGGTTATGGAGTCATTCCCGTCAGCGAAACCTCCACTTGGTCTTTTCTTCGCAGCTGTGGCCCCATGCTTGCAGCCTTGATACTACTCGATTTCTTCTTCTCCAAAGTAAGTAGTTTAAATATGTTTTATATTTTTGTAAACGAACCTGGTTTACTCATACTAATATTTGTTGATATCATGTATACCCTTAAGTTTTCTTAAAAAGCTAAACTTGATGGATTATGATCAAAATCGAAAGCATCATCTGGATAAAAATGAAATTCTTAAAAACCACTGATATAGTGTGTGTGTGTTATCTTTTAACGTTAGCAACCGATTTGTTTTTTACATTGTGATTTTAAAGACATAGTTAGAAACGCGTAGATAATTTACTTTTGAATTGATGTTAATTTATTATCTTCTGTTATTATGTCTAATATTTGTATTTATTATAAATTATTAGTGAATTAGTTGCCTTTTTTCCGGAGACATTAAAGATATATTCAGTCTTAGTTCAATTCTGTTTTCCACATATTCATGCCAAGAACCAAAAAGATACAAACCATAAATAGCTTAACAACTAATATTTTTTGTATTAGGGACTATAGGATGATACATGGCTGCAAATAGGCCTGTTCACGAGCCGAGTTAGCCGTTAGGGCAAACTTGGGCTCGGCTTGGTTACTCTCGAATTTAAAAAGAAAATTTATAGCATTCAAAATTGAATAGTGTAAAAAAACGTTCAATAGTTCAAAAGAGCACATTCAAAATAAGTTCAATGAACTAAAAAATAAGTTCAACTAATACTGCAAATCAACATGTTTGTTTTTTATTTGATTTTGCTTTTCAGTTTGTGCATTGAAAATATGAAGGATTTTTTGGATGAATTCTCAAATTTTGGACTTCATTTGAATCAGATGAGAAGAAGCTCTCATTTGCATTGGTCAATAAGCTTCTTTAATTCTATGTTGATGGTTTTAAAATCGATATTCACAAAAATATGTTGAAGCTGATATGGTGGGTCATCTAGGGTGTCAATACCCGTTTGGTTGATTAATCTTTGCAATCTATCTTAGAGTTGTGGAGCTATAAACTATCTTTCATGTAATATTTTTCATTAATCCGGCTATAGGATATTTGTAAGTTTGGGGCAACCTGTGGAACAATAATAATGACTTTGAATTGGTCATTTAATCGTGTAGCAAGAACACAAATCAACAGATGATGTAACAATTATTGTGGCTATTCAAACACTAGAACAACGATCTTTATGGTTGCCACCTTGTCATCCGATGCAACAGCCATAGCATGGAATTGGGTCATCCAGTCCATTGCAAAGTTTAAACAAGTAGATACATCTACTTTAGCTTATAATTGTGCTTGAGTTTCTCACATTGTCATCCGATGCAACAGCCATAGCATGGAATTGGTTTCTAACACTTTGTTTATGGTTTCTGGTCTAGACTATTGAGCATTTGTTCACAGGTTGTCCCTTGGCGCCAGAGGTGTAGGACGCGATTACAAAATGGTGTGCAATCTGTGATGCTTCTTGCGAGTTGGGCTATTTGGAGAGTACATAATGATGTTGTATTAACCTGGATGAAGTAATGTGGAAATCCTTCAATTTTGATTGATTCTGTGTTTTCTGTTGGTTTTTCTTTTTAATGTATTTGTTTTTTTTTTGCTAGCTCCTTGCTAGCTGTGGTGGAATGATGTGGCCTTTAAAAAAACACTTTGTTTATGATTAGGCACCAAAATAGAAAGTTGGTTTGTAACACTTTCTTTATACAAAGTCAACATGATGAGCTGGAGGCTAAGTATCTTGAAGAGAAAGCAACATTGGAAGCAAAATAGTTAAAGTTGTATGAGCTGTTGTATGCTAAGGTTTCCATAATCATTCTATCTTGCTTTCGATTTTGAATTTGTTAAAAACATTATAAGATTTTAATAAGCTTCAAGTTTATATATGATATCGTATGAATATAACACCATCCATTTTAGTGTCTACAGTTGTACCTTCCGATATCAAAGAGATAATAGATACAAATTTATATGTATCCCTTCATTATCATAATGAAGTTTAAACAAATTTATATGTATCCCTTCATTATCGTATGAATATTACACCATCCATTTTAGTGTCTACATGCTCTTATTCACTCATAGAGATTTGAAATAGTTAACGGTCTACCAAAGTTGAAGGAGTATCCAATGATAATTTTGGGGATAAGGAAAATGAGTCAACACAAGCAACTTTTTTCCGATTATAATTTTCCCTTTTTATTCTATTTTTTTTAATATTTAAGCTTGAATGCACTGGTGTCATATATAACATGAATAATCTTGCTACATGCTACATTGATCCTTTATTTTTTTTCTTTTGATGGAAGTTGGTTAGAGCAACTATGTTACAAAAGTCAATCATGCATCCATTTTGTTGGAAAGTATGAAGTATGTACTACTGAGTTTGAAGCTGAACCATATACATGGCAATATTTAATGTTTTCCCTTTGTTATTTCAATAATTAGCATTTTATTTATCTATCACTTTGTTTGTATTTGGAAAATCGAGTCTTACTTTGATATGAGAATTAGTCTTTTCGTACATTTGAAATTTTGAGTTCTCCATTCGGAATAATAATTGGTTGTTTTATCTTCAATAATAATTTCAGTTTTGTGTTTTGTTTGATTAGAAAACATTACAACACAATTCTCATTTGTTTATATCTGGTTGGTTTTGCAGCTATTGGTGCTCCTCTGCCTCCTGCAGGTAAAATTTTACACAAAATGGGTCGATTCGTATAATGTGTTATCTAGAAAGTGGGTGGTAAAACGTAAAGTAGGTAGTTGAACGTGCCTGGTTGATTGAGTTAATGGATTAAATGAGTAACTTTTAGTATGGATACAAATGGGTCGAGTTGGGTGACCTGTCGAGAATATGACTTATTTTTTATTGTTTTATAAATAAATGATGAATAGATACCATTGTGAATAATAATTTTGTCATTAAAATTGAGGCTTAGGTACACATTTTTGATGACTTATCTCAACAACCATATATTATTGCATACAACAAATGGATCTCTGTGATGCATACGAAAAATGGGATTCATTTCAGAAACACCTTTAGTTGTATGGGATTGAACCTTTTTGCTTTAGTCGTTTACTATATCAATAAAAATTGTATAATATATGTTTTTTTTTACATATTTTGTTAATTACGTTAAAATTTATCTCAACTACAAATGTCATGAAAGAAACGTTCCGAACTAAAAATTTGTGGTAGAGAATGGAAAGAGAATACTTTAGAGGTTCAAAGTGTTATTTTGTTCGTTCCTATTGAACCTTAAATATAAATTTAAGAAGTCATTTGGGAAGTTTCTTACGATTTAAATACACTTCGGACAACATTTGTCCCATTTAACCTATTTGTTTTTTAGCTAATATTTTGTTTTACCAATTTGACATGTTATATATCGACTCATTTATTTATAAAGGGTCAAACTTTTTACATGTGATTTGGTTTGTTAATGGAATTTTGATTTCATTTTTATGAATTGATTTTTTAATTAATCATTTCTCTAACAAACCGGCCATCTATTAATTAATAATTCAATAATTTGAAAAGTATGTTTTGTAAAAGTCACTTAAATATTGGTCTAAATTAAAGGCTACATCTAACATTATGTTTGCAATCGACTTATTCGTATTTAAATAATTCAAAATATAAAAATCACATGTTTATATTATTGCTAAGATATAGATGGTTCACCATTTTGAAAAAGTGGAATATTTGAAATAACTTTGAGCAAATATTTCAATGGATTAATTGATTCTATTAAATAGTAATCACCATTTCAATCAATGGATATGGGCTAATTTGAATTTATGTTTCAAGCCCATTTTCATTTTACTTTTATAAATTAGGTTATTAATCTATATGTTATACTCAATAATACATTTATATGTTTCATTCGTTCATACAATGCTTTATATTCCTTTAGAAATGCTACTCTTTGAGATTTTAACCAACCTAAATGCTATATCAATTCATCGATTCAAATGTGTATCCAGAGAATGGCGAGACAGGCTATCATCCTTTCATCTTGGTCTGAATCATTCTACATACGTAGAAAAATATCTGGTAATATTTTGAAAATTATATGGTAATTGTTACTATTGATAAATTGCAATGTTTGCATATATTATTATATACGATTCACATTGAATCATTGTATAAATATCCTCACAAATTTTATAAAAAAAAAAACCTTTGTAATAAAATTAATAAAACATTAATATCCTTAAAATAGAGCGACCCGTGGGTACCACGGGTTATAACCTAGTTATATTATACATATTAAAAGGAAATTGGTCATTAACAGTAAACAATATTAATATATAATATATAAACAAAATTAATATTATATATGTTATTATATTTTTTTTCTAGCTTTTAATTATTTTATCATATTAATTAAATATATTTTTTTTTTTCTATTATAACTTTTATGATATGATATTTTATAAAATTTTGAGTATGCGGTTATGACGTGATTATTTTTTATCTAGGTTTTAGTATTTATTATATGTCAACGCCGTTTATCCTTTACATTATTTTAATAATACAAGTAATGCCTTATAAAATTTCGACTATAATGTTGCGACATGCTTATATTATCTATATTGAAATATAAGTTTTGTTTCAATCGAACGGGCAAAATATAAATTTTTTTTTATTGTGACGAACCAAACCAATCGTTTGAACAACTTTGACTATAATTTTGTGACATGCTTATTTTTAGCGACTGTTGGTACCATACCCTTACCGTTACTAACTAAAATGACATCGTCCTAGCAACATCAATGCCCTGTCGATTTCGACCGAACAACATTGGTACTGGTATCGTTATTATTGGAACCGATATTCGTTTTTATGGTTTTCGTCTTTCGACCATTGTAAAACACGTGTTGACATCATTTTGGTCATATCATTAATTTTATTTTTTGGTTGTAACTTTTGGTTATTATATCGAGTGCCGATACCATACCGATCTCATTATAAATCGAACTGATACTTCCGTAGAGCCGCCGTAACACGCGGGGAATATTACTAGTTATTAATTATATTATTCTAGAGTTCTTTTAGAAGATCAAGATTTTTACGAACACATATGACCTTAAATAAAAGTTTGACTTTCCAAGGTCAAAATACCAAATTCATCGTTGAAAACCTATCTAGAACAAAAATAAAGATTGTTATAGACTAGACACAAAGAATCACCAACTCAAATGATACTCTGACTTTCCAAAGTTTATATCAACTTTCATAGATATTAAAATTATTTTACAATCAATAATTTGAAGTCAGCTATTCTTCTAATGCCTTGGATTTTTAAGAATCCGGCCCCACCAAGTTTCCGTTTAAGCTTCGCCACTAGCATCGTGTGTGACGCACTATGTAAACTTGGTTTACATGGTCATAGTGTATTTCTTTATGACGCGTCTCAAGTAATGTGAACTTTAGCCTTGCTATGGTGAGCTAAATATGACATAAGTACAAATAAAAATTTCTCTTTTATTAAACCATTGTGACATTATTAAGCGTTTAACCACCTTAGACCGGTTTGTAACTACCAAAATAGATTAGTAAGTATATAATGATCTTATGGGCATGCAAAAAAGTGAAAAACACATTTTTAACGTACTTGATCATATAGTCATATAGACATGCATAGTACTCAAATTTAGTACGTATCATTATTTCAATTACGTTAATAAAGAGTTGCATGTGTATGGTGCAAGATAAGAATTTTGCCCAAAAAAAAAAAGCTACCACATTTATAGTGAGGATAATAACTTGTTTATTATTTACGTGAATACATTTTGAAATCATAGCCAGGTCTATATATAATCGTGGATCATGGGCGTAGCATAGTAGGGGCCGGGGGCGCCCGACCCTCCGAACTTTTCGCTCAGTAGTGTTCGGTATATAACTTTCGTATATAATTTTTTAAGTATATACGTTTTTGACACCCGGTTTTATAATTTTTTTTTGTATAATTTAGGTTAGGTGACTTCCGACCCCCGGTCGAAAATCTGAAGCTTCACCACTGCGTGGGATGCCACCCAACACCCATAGGCCATAGAAACAAATTTACGTATAATATATACAACCAAAACCTGAGCCACACCCTATATACATTTTTTTGTAGCGATATCTACTAAATAAATAGCAAGAGTAAAACCAAAAGGACCTATATATACTCAGGAGGGTGTCAACCAACACCCATGGAAAAATAAATTATGTATAATATACACAGATGAAACCCGAGCGACACCCTATATTTTTAGTAGCGGGCTAGCGGCACGTACTAAATAATTAGCAAGAATAAAACCAAAAGGGATATATGTCATAGGTTCAAACCTTGTAGTTGTTTTTTGTTGATCCACCTGGCTCTAAAATTCCCTTCATATGTCATAGGTTCAAACCTTGTTGTTTTTTGTTGTAAAAAGAGACTATTTAAACATGAAATCTTACACTCGCAATTAGTTATTAGTAAGTATACTAATTAACAAATGCAGGAAAAGCCATGATAAAAATCAACATCAAGTATTGGAAAGACTGAACTGTTGTACTAAATTTGAGATAGTTACAGAAAATGTTTAGTGTACACTGTTGTGAATTGTGATAAAATTGAGACAAATACCCAAAATTCGTATTATTGAAGAGACTCGTTAAAAATAATTGGAAATTTATGGACATATTATACTTTTATTATACATCTTTTCTAACTTTTCTAATGACGAATTTTTATTATGTACTTTTTAGTGGATTTAGTATTATTTTTTTTTTTTTATTATGTGACTCAAACCGAAGAATGAATAATAGAGAGCTAGACATCCGAACATGAAAATTAGAGACCACCTTAAAAAAGATTATGAGCCTTTTGTTGGTTGGAATGGATTTTGGTTATACATTACATGGTGCATCTAATTAATTTGTTTTCATGGTGCGTCCAACTTTGTTAATACGTTATAAAAACTTGAGTGCGTAAACAGACCTCCTCGCTTATTAAACACATGCATGTACATGGGTCGTCACAAAACCATTGTAATGATATGAGTGAAGTCATATTTAATTTGACTAACGCATATATCTCTACCTATCTATATCTATAATATTATACTAAGAGAACTGGGTTTTCAACTCTTTTCTTAATTTTGCCTAGGTACAAATCTTGTAGCACCATGTACAAATGAAGAAAGTCATTTTAGAGGGGAAAAACTTGGACATTTTTCAAAGTTTTAAGACACTTTGAGGGCAATCTAGACATTTCATCCATAGATTCCATTCCCGCTTATGTCTTCCATTAATTGAATTAAATTAAGGAATTAAATAAAACTTTTATAATAATTAAAGAAATTAATTGATTAAATTAAATGTTAGATATGCAACATTTGGAATTTTTATGATTTAAAAGTATGTATAAATATAATAAATAGATTTATATGAACTATAAATAGGTTTTCTACCCTTATAGTAATTTTACATTGTGTACATATTTTGAAGCAACATGTACAAGAGAACCAAGCTATTTTAGAGAGAGTAAACTTGCACATTTTCCAAAAAATTTAAGACACTTTATGGGCATTTTAGGGATTTTGGCACCTTTTTAAATAAAAATAATTCAAAAGGTTATGGGTACTAATAAGTAATGATCATCAAGGCCATCATTTATTGAATTGATGGGGAAATTAACTATTAGGGTCTATTTGGTATGGGGTAATGGAATGGACGGGGGAATGGAATGGACGAGGTAATGGAATGGATGAGGTAATGGAATTGATTATTACCATTTCATGTCTTGTTTGGTTACCATGTGAGAATGGAATGAACCATTACTTTTGGTTGTTGGGTATGCGAGAAAAGACGAAGGAATAAAATCGGATGGCGGTGGTCAATGATGGGCGGCGATAGTGGGTGGTGATAGGTGGCAGTTGTAGCGGCGGCGGTGGTGGTGGGTGAAGACGACGTCGAGTGGAGACGGCGATGGGTGGTGACAACGGTGATGGTGGGTGACGGTGAAGGTGGGTGGTGGCGGTGGTCAGAGGTGGTAGCTGTGGTGACGGTGGTGGTGGGTGGTGGTGGTTGATAGCGATAGCGGAGGTGGGTGGCGACGGCGGTGGTGATCTGAGGTGGCAGCGGCGATGGTGGCGGCGATGATCGAAGGTGGGTGGTGGCGGTGATCAGAGGTGGCAACGGCGGCGGCGGGGATGGAGGTGGGTGGCGGCAACGACGGTGGCGGGTGATGGCGATGGCGGGTGACGGCGGTTGCGGGTGACGGCGGTGGCGGGTGACGACGGCGGATGACAGTGGTGGTGGGTGGTGGCAACGATAGTGAGTTGTGATGATGTTAATGAAAGGTGAAGAGGGAATGGAATGGGAAAAAAAACAGGGGGGAGGGATTGAATGATTTTGAGGGAATGGAATGCATTTTGGAATGGGCGATTCCATTCCATCGACCAACCAAACACTCTTTTCTTCATTCCCTCTTAATAGTCCATTCCATTCCACCTCTCATTCATGCATGCCAAACGCTACCTTAGTATTTGAAGGGTTTAGCCTTGCTAATCGATATACAAACCAAAAGCCGTAACTGATATTGAAGTTAAAACCCTTAAGTAAATGCTAAAAACACTCATGTGTATATAATATATATTCCGCTAGGAACATGTGTTGTATGTTCAATTTTTTTGCGAGCAATGTTTTATTTTGTTCATACTGAGAGATATAATTAGATGCACATTGTTTTTCTGATCCATTGCAAAGAAAACATGAATTAAGTTTATTTGTCTAGGCTTTTTCTCAACAGATTTTTTTTTCGAAAGTTGTTAGTAATTTTTAGTTTTAATATTTTTTCCACAAGATATTTACTGTAATTCAAATGCTATTGAGTGTTTGGTTTATAGTTTTTATATCTTAATATTTATCTACTTTCTTTTTATTTTTTTCATTAGGTGGAATGAAGGTAAAGGCTGATAGAGATGAGTCGTCTCCATAAGCAGCTATGCTTGCTGCACAAGATGTTTCAACAAGATGCAAGGTTTTTACTTGTTTCTTTTAGTGTCTTGCTATATGGTAATCATAGCAGTTTGTTTTTATTTGATACATTACAACTAACAAATTTATGTTGTAACAACTGGAGCTTGGAATCAATGCCCTCCACATAAAATTATGGGCAACTGGAGGTAACAAGACAAAGACACCCGGTCCAGGTGCACAGTTTTCCCTCAGAGCTCTTGCCCGTTCTGGCATGAAGATTGGTCACATTGGTATGCTTGTATTCTTTATTTTTTTATATACAAATTTGTGTATTTGTTATTTTTGCTATTTGAAGAACTTTTATTTATGTATAAGGAGTAGCTGATAAGTAAGTTGTATGTTTTGATGATAACAGAGGACGTGACACCAATTCCAACAGATAGGACTCGTCGAAAGAGTGGGAGAAGAGGAAGGAGGCTGTGATATGTTTTTTTGTCTACAATATGTTTTCAAAGTATCTGCAATTTGGATTATGGTTGTCTTCAACTTTGTAGGTTATTTTTATGTTCTGGTTGAACTTTCAGGGTGATATTCATTTTTGTTGAACTGCTTTATATTTCTGTTTAATGATATTCTAATATTTACTTCATATATGGGTTGTTATGCTTTATTTTTGCTTAATCAGAAGTATTCTATGTGTAGTTGAGGTCAATATCAATTTGATGGATGTCAGTGTGCTTGAGATCTGAACCTTATTTATCGAATCAATTTGAGAGTTTCAGAGTGTGTTAAAGAGTTGAAACGTTTTGAGGATCTTGTCAAATCTGTCTGTTCATTCTTTGTCTTAGTAGACTTCAGTTGACTTTCAACGTAACTTGATGTAGTAGAGATTTAGAATTTTACGATGAAAATGGATGTGTAAAAGTTCAAATTCTTTTATCTTCCTTTGATGCCGTTGCTGAGGTACACAATAGAAAATATACGAAACTTACATAAATTCATGTATTGAATATCAGTTGTGGTTCGTAATAGACATAATTGAATCTGATATTAGTCGGGACACCCGCTGCAACGCGCGGGCCTTCCCACTAGTTATATCTATATTTAATTTGACAGACGCATATCTATATACTTAAATAATTGTGTGCATCTTGGATACGCTTAGGCTATAAGGTGTAGTCATGACCCTCATGACTACCATAACCCTTCACGTCAGTGTCATGTTACCCACCTCTAATCCACCATCCAAAACCAATACCCTAAGGGTGTGGTCATGACCCAAACCACTATCCCCTAAAGGAAATGACTTCTTGAAAAATGGAAAGGAGGACCATGGTTGCCATGGTTTAATCCATGCAAAATTGCAAACCATGGTGGATAGGGGGTGATGTCGTCTTCCATTCATATTACTATGTGGCGAATCATGTCCCAACCATGACTGTGACAACTGGCACAAAACCGGTAATTTCCGTACAGTTCAATTATTATTTAATATCTGCAATTGTGTGCTTAAATGTCAACATTTTCTGATTTCATGCTATACTTGTGAATTCATGCACATTTTATAATTCAAATATTGGTTTATGCGTTACTTTTAGCGTTGCGTCAGAAAAACAAGTAAACTCACCGGTAAGACACACTGTGTCAGCAGCTCTGCAGGAAGCAGTCAGATAATAAGATGAGGGCCTAGGAGTAGGTCCAACATCTAAAATACATTAAAACCCAAGTATGGATACAAGGGTTAACATATAAACTTTTCGGAACCTAAACTGTGCACTAAAAAGCACTCGAAACTTATCTAAAATCCTGAAATCAGCATAATTCAGCAACGATTCAGCTATAATCAGCTTTTAAGCACATTAATATTGTAAGGACTCTCAAAAATGTCCCAAATTGACCCGTAAATGAAAAACCCGGACCCTGAAACCCTAACGCACCCGAAAAACCAAGAAATCTAGAATAATGGTCTTCAGGCGGGCCGCGTAAAGGATAAGCAACCCTTACGTGGGCCGCGTCAACCCTACATTTGACCGGATAAGCGTCCAGATCCACGTGTCACACACGTGGCATACCTACGCGTGACACGGATGCCCTAATCTACGATATAGGTGCCCTCGCGGGCCGCGTAAGGTTCGAGTTAAGGTTCACGCGGGCCGCGTGAACCTCAAATTTCAGCTATAAATAGCTTGGGCTACGAGCAGTCTTCTGGTGTCGAAAATTCAGTTCAAAACTCAAAGTATACTGCTCAAAAGTCTAATTCACTTTCAAAATTAGCGAGGTGCTGCTACGATACAGGGTATTAACTCGATCGCTGCTACGATTCAATGTCCGATCGATTGAAACTATCCGATGGATGTTTAAGTGCTACTCAAAATTGGGTTTATACTTTGTCATTCGTCGTGAATTCGATGGATGTTTAAGTATTGCACTTTGTCATTCGTCGTGAGGGTTTAATCTCGTGAGTTATCGTAAATGTTGTATTAGTTACTGACCTAGTTCGTGTGCATTGTTATTTAAATTAGGTTATCAGGCTAATCAGTAGGCTAAACTCTGCCCACGTAAATCTGCAAAGTGAGTCATTCTCTTTTTATCAAATGTTTTACAATACTCCATTTTCAAATGTTATAATTACAGGGATTAAGTCGTGGTTATCTTAAATCACTGGCTAGTGGGGTATTGTGCACATTACTAATTTCTCACGGTTAGGCTAATAAATCCTAACAGTGATAAACATCACTACTTGGGGAAAGACCCAATAGTGGTATGACCATCGTCACCAGGTGACACGGCGCCAGATAAAAATAAGATAAAAGCCATTGTAATCGCTCTTATGCTGTAATTTATAACTATGTGTCATTTTGTCAAAATGAATGATTCACCAGTATTTCCCCGCTGACAAAAATATTTTTAAAACATGTTTTAGGCGACCTGCTGTAAATCAAGGAAAACGTGCTACGGAGCACTAACAAGCTTGAAGAGGTGGCTCAGTTAAAATGAATAAACATGTTTTAATAAATCAGGGAATTTCCTAGTAAGATTCCTCTATTGTAAATTTACGGGGTTTATCCCGAATTATGAAATAAAATAATCGGGCATTTCAAATTTTAAAAGATCCTGTTAAAATCTTCCGCTGTCGCATCATAAATACCACGGGTTCCTGTCCCGCGGCTCCTGATTGGGTCAAACTGGGGTTGGGGCCGTGACAGGAAAAGGTGGTATCAGAGCCACTGATTTAAGCCAATTAAGTATTTAGAGAATACTTAATTTTACTAATTGCCATTTTGTGGTAACGTGTTTTATTATTTGAATATTTGGTTACAGTATGGGTAAACAAAGGCTTTCGGATATCTATCATAAAATAGATAGTTCACCGAAAGAAAAAGGAACTTCATCCTCAAAATACCCAACAGATACTAAGGAAGGAATATTTGTCCGTAAGGCACAGTTTGAGAAACCACTTTCTCCTAAGAAAAGAAGTCGGATTATTAGAAAAAGTCAAGAGAAAATAAAGAAGTCACAACCAAAAGAAGTGATGATTCCTAAGGAAACTCAAGAAATAGGCAATAAATCACCATGGGAAGATGAGTTAGATGAAAAATGGGCAGACCTCTATATGTTAGCCACTATAGCAGTAAATGCTAACGTTTAAATACCCTGACCCAGTCCTAGCACCCATATCACCTACAAGTCAGAAACTTTACCCATTAAATAAACAACCTAAAATAAATTTGGATTATGCAACCTTAATATATTTTGAATTTCATTTGCAAATTGTATTAGAAAGTCGACGTATGTGCAATAATATTTGAATAATTATATTAAAATGTTCGCCTGTGAAATTTTTATTATAAAATTTTAACTTAGCATTTTGTGTGCATTTTTGCATATATGCTAAACAATATGAATGAGTTATCTGAAGCCCTTCAGAATCTCAATCTCTATCCTGTGAAAGTGGAAGTTTCCAAAGACTTTACTGGTTACTTACCCGCTGTAGAGGAACCTATGAAATTTCGAGCTCCACCTCCGGAGAAACCAAAGCCTAAGAAAAGAAGAAGATTTGTAAGCTGGAGGCGTGTACATAGGAGAAAACCAGCAACTAGGAAAGTTCCCAAAATAGAAAATCCCATTGATAAAGGAAAAGGGATCGAGATTGAGGAAAATACTAGGCAAGTAGAAATGGAAATTGGGGAAAGTTCTAGGCAAGTTGAGGAATTGCCTTTGCAGGAAGAATTAGATCGCACACTTGCAAACTGCGATATCCTTAGACCTATCAATGAAAATCTCTTCCCTTATCCTGCTGAAACCCAACTTCCAATAAACTTAGAACCGGCTATTCCAGACCCTCTGATCCATACCCAACCTCTAGGAGAAATGGACGAGTGGTGGACTAACGACTGGCAGTTTCAAAACCTCCTCAATAACCCTTATACCTTTTTCCCTCAATTTGACCCAGAACCTGCACCAAACCCACCAATGAGCAATGAAAACTTAGCAGAACTCCGCCATTTTGGCGAGGAGCTGATGGATGCAGGAAATAGGATCAGGGAGGTAGGAGAACAGATCTCCTGGAAATACGATGAGAGGGAACGTCGTTTCTAAGGTGCCCAGGGATAGGACGATTGTGAAGTTGTGATTGTATAATAGTAATAGTAATAATAAAATAAGTTCGTAAATAACCTACAAATAAAACTTTTGTAAGATAACGGTGTGTACTGATGCATATTATAATATAAAAAAATGGCAGTTGAGAAATCAACAATTTTGACTAAACATGTGTTATGAACTTGTGTGATTTATTGCATATAGCTATTATTTATTTTATGCTAATAATTTATATATATTAATTACCAGATGGAACACGCTAGTAATGAACCAGTTAATGAAGTTAACCAATCTGAACAAAACCAGGAAGATCAATTCATGACTAGGCAAGATATCGAGAATATCGTTGTTCAAGGAATAGCCAATACTATTCCAGCAATCCTTGCTGCTGCCCAGAAACCTGTTGAACCTCAACAAATTATTCCTAGTAAACGTACTTATGAAGACAACTTCACTAATAGCGTAAACGGAGGCGGCAACCATACTAACAACAATAATGATGTACTGCAAACCCCAAATCTAAAAAGAATGAAAGCTGCAACACCTGGTTGCACTTACAAGGAATTTCTTGCCTGTAAACCAGCTGAATTTGCAGGCAATGAAGGGGCGACTGCAGCACTGCGTTGGTTGGAGAAAACCGAAGCAGTAATTATGATAAGTAAATGTGCTGAGGAAGACAAGGTCATGTATGCGTCGCATCTTTTTAAAGAAGGGGCGCTAGAATGGTGGAATACGGTACTTCAAGCCAAAGGAAGAAATATGGCCTATGCCATGAGTTGGGAAGAATTTAAGCAGCTAATGGAGAGAAAATTATGTCCCGAATATGAAAAGGAACAAATGGCGAATAAGTTCCTAAACCATCGAATGATGGATGTAGATTGTCGAGGATATACTTCGACATTCTTCGAGTATGCGAGAGTGGTACCAACCCTGGCTTCGCCAGAACCGGTGCTTATTTCCCGCTATATTTGGGGATTGATTGGCGAAATCCGTAATATCGTTAAAGTTGCGAGACCTCGCACTATTGACGATGCTGTGGAATTAGCTAACACCCTAACTGACGAGCTGGTACGCATAAGAGAATAAAACCGGAAAAAGGAAGTAGCCCAAAAGATTACCCAGGGATTCCGTGTGGGTAACTATAGTAGTTTCAGGAAAAAGGGAACTGGGCAATATTCCACTGTTCCATTTTGCAATTCCTGCAAAAGAAAGCATTTTGGAAGATGCAAGGGATATTGCAATTTTTGCAAAATTCCAGGAAACCAAGAGGAAGATTGCAGAAAGAAGAAAGCAACAGTTTGCTACAACTGTGGAGAAGCTGGACATTTTAGGCCAGACTGCCAGAAACTGGTCAAACCAGCTGATAACAAAGCTAAACCTGCAGAAGGAACTACCAAGAAGAACGTAAGAGCTTTTCAATTGACTACTCAGGAAGCAGAACTAATTCCTGACGTAATAGCTGGTACGTTCCTAGTTCATGACGTTTATGCAAAAGTATTATTTGACTCTGGTGCAAACCAAAGTTTTATAAATACTTCATTCTGTCAAGCTCTTAATTTACCCTTAACCACCCTTAGGCAGATTTTTACAGTAGAAACAGCAGATGGGAATTCTGTTCACATAGATAAGGTTTTGCGATAAGGAAAAATAGAACTCTTAGGTCATAAATTTTTTGCAAACCTGTTACCTATGAATTTAGCCGGATTTGATGTTGTGTTAAGAATGGATTGGTTAGTAGCCAACCATGCTCGAATTCTTTGTGATAAAAATGCCATACAAATTCATACACCCACAGGAGAATTAGTAGTGATTACAGGAGATAAGCCATAAAAGCCACTGAAATTCATTTCAGTGATGAAGTTGGCCAGTTATTCAAGAAAACAAGAAATGGTGTATATGATTTCAGTAATCATTAACACGAAAGGTAAGGAAGTTAAGGAAATTCCGATAGTATCAGAATACCCAGATGTCTTTCCAGAAGAACTACCTAGATTACCACCCAACAGGGAAGTAGAATTTAGGATTCATCTAATTCCGGGAACTACACCGATAGCTGTAACATTCCTATTTTTATATAAGAATTATAGGTTTGGTTAAATTTATTAACCACTAGTAACTAGTTTATTTTTAATATAAATATTCAACCTAAATAGTTTTAAACACTATTTTATACAATTGGTTGAAATATTATATTAATTAATTGGCCTGTATATAAGTGACATTTCTAAATAAAATAAAAGTATATATAAACTCATATAATTAGACGGGTAGATTACGGGTAAGTTGACTGTAAGAAATATGAAGTACCTGGACGGGCCCAGGAACCGTTTACTAATTAAACTATAAAAATACATTATATTAGAACCTACTCTATTTTTAATAAAACCTGGTTCAAAATGTAGATATAAATATTCTCGTTCTAATAACATATTTATTATTTTATAAAAAGTTATATTTTAGAAGTTATACGCGCCAAAGAAATAAACCAATTGAATTAATTATAATAAAAGTTAATTCATTTAAATTGAATTTGTAATTTGAATGTAAAATAAGAATAAAATAATAATTTTTTTTATTTGAAGACATGATGTCCAGCTCAATCGTGAGCTTCCCAATAAATAAAATATGAAACTAAAATTTCTTAATCTAGTGGCATACGTGTTCTAGTTTGAATAAAAACCATAGAATTGAAATTATTAAACATCTGTATGTGTCATTTGCATGTATACGTGTAGAATGGAAAGGCAATTCCACAAGATACGTGTACCTAGATTTCAAGCTTTCCAAGTTATATAAATAGGCATTTCAAACAACGATGTTCAATTGTACCATCTTTCTCTCTATAAAAATCTCTAGTGTTTATTTATTTTTATTCATAATAATAATAAGGCCCTGCCCGACTAAGTTGTTGGGATTCGGTCTCGGGACATCGGGACAAGGTTGAATTAGGGGTACTATACTTAACACAAGTGCATTATATATATATATATATTTAGCTCAGAAGTTATACCCAAAATTCTACCATGAGGTTTTCTAGTTCAACCCAAAAGTTACAAAGTGGGTCTATTTTCTTTTCTCATCGTTTTATTCCATTTTTGTCCCAAACCATAACAACTCTCATCAAAACTATTATTTTATTATTATATATATTATATTTTGTACAAATAAGAAACCCTAATTATGACCCCTAAGTAATCCTACATAAACCCTAAAATTTTCAGAACAATCAGAATTAGGATCAAGGCCCCTAAAACTCAGGGGGGGTCAACCCTAGTTGATATTATCCTTACAGTTTTTCATAGAAATCGAATTTTCTCGTTCTGTCGACTCACCCAGGCTACAAATACACGTGGCAACCCTATACTAAAAATGACCCGTCGCGCCACGCGAAGGCCAGTCGCGCCACGCGACAGCGCCCTTTTTCCAGTATATATTCAGGAGTGTGGGACTTAGATTTCTGCGTTGGAACGACGAACAAATTCGTTTTACACTTCGAGATATCACCTGATTACTACCAAACACACATATAAGCCCGAACGCTGCCGCAAAACAGGGTAATAACTCGATCGCTGCTACGATTCAATGTCCGATCGATTTAAACTATCCGATGAATGTTTAAGTGCTGCTCAAACTTGGGTTATGCTTTGTCATTCGTCGTTAATTCGATTGATGTTTAAGTATTGCACTTTGTCATTCGTTGTGAGGGTTTTAATCTCGTGAGTTATCATAAATGTTGTATTAGTTACTTACCTAGTTCGTGTGCACTAGGTTACAAGACTAATCAATAGGCTAAGTTCTGTCTGTATAAATCTGCATGCTTATAATGTGAGTCATTCTCTTTTTATCAAACTATTTTACAAATATTTTCAAAGTTATAATTACAGGGATTAAGTCTTTGTAATCACCAAATTACAGCCGGTATGTGGGGTTTTGTATATATTACTTGATAACCTTCACCATTGGACAACGGGGTAGCCAAGGGGTGATATGACCATAGTCACAGACACCATTGGACAATGAGGTTACCAATCGATGGTCGAGTGACAAATACTGTGGGTAGTTGGTTGATATATGGAAACATTGTAATCGCTCTTAATACTATAGATTATAACAAATGCGTCGTTTTAAGCAAAATGAATGAACTCACCAGTATTTCCTGCTAACAAAACCTTTTTAAAACGCGTTTTAGGTAATTACAGTAGATTGGAGTAAGAGTCAGATACGGCACTGAAAGGCTTCAAGAAGTGGCTTATTTTATTAATTAAATCAAATTAAGAAATATTGTTTTATGTAATTGGGTATATCCCTTATTAAAGCTACCTTTGTAAAACATGGGTTTATCTCATCTATTTAATAAATAAAATCTGGTGTTTTCTAAACTCTGATATTTTTCCTAACTCACTGTCCTGATAAAATTTCCGCTGCAATATTTTTCAAAATAATCACCGATACCACTTGGTTGTTCGCGACTCCCGATTCCGTCCAGGGTGGGTCGGGGGTCGTGACAATAGCCAAGGCACCTTATCGGTTAGCACCCACTGAAATGCTAGAATTGAAAAGGCAGTGAGATGAATTATTAAGCAAAGGATTTATACAACCTAGTTCATCCCCGTGGGGAGCTCCAGTGTTGTTTGTGAAAAAGAAAGATGGATCAATGAGAATGTGTATCGATTACAGGGAATTAAATAAGGTTACAATTAAGAATCGATACCCATTACCTAGGATCGATGATCTCTTTGATCAACTCCAGGGAGCTAAATATTGTTCTAAAATAGACTTACGCTCCGGATACCATCAATTGAAGGTACAAGAAGAAGACATACCTAAAACTGCTTTCAGAACTAGGTATGGTCATTACGAGTTTACAGTCATGCCCTTCGGACTAACGAATGCACCTGCGGCATTCATGGACATGATGAATAGGATCTGCAAACCGTATTTGGATAAATTTGTAATTGTCTTCATCGACGATATACTCATTTATTCCAAAAGTCAGGACGAGCACTGTCAGCACTTGCATGCACTCTTAACCTTATTAAGAAGGGAGAAGCTTTACGCCAAATTCTCAAAGTGTGAATTTTGGCTACAGGAAGTGCAATTTTTAGGACACATGGTGAACCACGAAGGTATTCACGTAGATCCCTCTAAAATACAAGCAATCACCAAATGGAAAGTTCCACAATCAGCTATGGAAATTAGATTCTTTTTAGGATTAGCTGGATACTTTAGGCGCTTTATTAAGGATTTTTCTAAAATAGCGGTGACATTAACTAAGCTAACCTGTAAAGCGGTTAAGTTTGAATGGGGACCTAGGCAAGAAGAGGCCTTTAGGATTTTAAAGCAAAAGTTAACAAATGCCCCAATTCTAGTCTTACCAGAAGGAACAGAAGATTTTGAAGTTTACTGCGATGCTTCTAAGCTAGGATTAGGATGTGTGCTAATGCAACGCAAGAAGGTAATTGCGTATGCCTCAAGACAATTGAAAAAGCATGAGGAAAACTATACGACTCATGACTTAGAGTTAGGAGCCATAATTTTTGCCCTTAAGATTTGGAGACATTATCTGTATGGAAGTAAGTTTACTGTCTATACGGATCATAAAAGCTTAAGATACATCTTTGGGCAAAAAGAATTGAACATGAGGCAAAAGAGATGGATGGAGATTCTAAGTGACTACGACTGTGATATCCAATATCACGAAGGAAAGGCAAACATAGTTGCAGATGCCTTAAGTCGTAAGTATCATAAGAAACAACGACGAGTTCGTGCTCTTAGATTAAATCTACAGTTAGATTTAATGGAACAACTGAAAAATATTCAGGAAACAGCAATCAATGATGATGCTGAAGGAATGAAAGGAAGAATAAAGGAATTGGAGCAAGGCAATAATGGAATTTGGAGATTCCATAATAAACGGATTTGGGTACCTAAGCAAGGTGAGTTAAGAAATAAGATTCTAGAGAAAGCTCATAAATCTAGGTATACTGTACATCCCGGTAACAATAAGATGTACCAAGATTTAAGGAATAATTTCTGGTGGATAGGAATGAAAAAGGACATAGCTAAATATGTTTCTAAATGTCTTACTTGTTCACAAGTTAAGGCAGAACATCAGAAACCCTCAGGTCTACTACAACAATTAGAAATGCCTGTATGGAAATGGGAACTCATAACAATGGACTTTGTTACTAAATTACCCAAAACCAGAAAAGGTAATGATGCAATTTGGGTAATTGTGGATCGATTAACCAAATCAGCTCATTTTCTACCCATGAAAGAAACCTTTAGCATGGAAAGGTTGGCAAAGCTGTATGTAGATGAAGTAGTATCATTACATGGAGTTCCACTCTCCATTGTATCAGATAGGGATAGTCGTTTCACTTCCCATTTCTGGACTAGTTTTCAGGAAGCAATGGGAACCCGACTAAATCTAAGCACTGCTTATCATCCTCAGACGGACGGACAAAGTGAACGGACGATACAAACCATGGAAGACATGCTCCGGGCATGTGTGATAGATTTTGGTGGAAACTGGGACGACCACCTACCATTAATTGAATTCTCCTATAATAATAGTTATCATACAAGCATTGAAGCTGCCCCATTCGAAGCACTGTATGGTCGAAAATGCAGAACTCCAGTTTGCTGGGAAGAAATAGGAAAAAATCAATTATCAGGTCCTGAAATTGTAAAAGAAACTACCGACAAGATCACTCAGATCAAGGTAAGACTGAAAACGGCTCGTGATCGTCAAAAGAGTTATGCCGACAATCGACGCAAGCCACTAGAATTCCGAGTTGGAGACAAGGTACTCTTGAAAGTTTCTCCTTGGAAAGGAGTAGTTCGATTCGGTAAGAAAGGAAAGCTAAGTCCAAGATACGTGGGACCATTTCCAGTAATCCAACGTATAGGACCAGTTGCTTATCGTTTACAACTACCAGAAGAATTAGCAGGAGTACATGATGTATTTCATGTATCAAACCTCAAGAAGTGTTTATCGGACGAATCGCTGGTAGTACCTCTCCAAGACATAAAGATAAACGAAAAGTTGAAGTTCGTAGAAAAACCACTTCAAATAGAAGACAGAAAGATCAAGTTTCTCAAACACAAAAGATTGGTACTAGTCAAAGTCAAATGGGATTCTAAAAGAGGACCCGAATACACTTGGGAACTGGAATCGGAAATGAAGCGAAAGTATCCTCACTTATTTCAGTAAATCTCGAGGACGAGATTTTAAATAAGGTGGGGAGGATGTAAGGACTCTCATAAATGTCCCAAATTGACCCGTAAATGATAAACCCGGACCCTGAAACCCTAACGCACCTGAAAAACCAAGAAATCTAGAATAATGGTCTTCAGGCGGGCCGCGTAAAGGATAAGCAACCCTTACGCGGGCCACGTCAACCCTACGTTTGACCGGATAAGCGTCCAGATCCACGTGTCACACACGTGGCATACCTATGCGTGACACGGATGCCCTAATCTACGATATAGGTGCCCTCGCGGGCCGCGTAAGGTTCGAGTTAAGGTTCACGCGGCCGCGTGAACCTCAAATTTCAGCTATAAATAGCTTGGGCTACGAGCAGTCTTCTGGTGTCGAAAATTCAGTTCAAAACTCGAAGTATACTGCTCAAAAGTCGAATTCACTTTCAAAATTAGCGAGGTGCTGCTACGATATAGGGTATTAACTCGATCGCTGCTACGATTCAATGTCCGATCGATTGAAACTATCCGATGAATGTTTAAGTGCTGCTCAAAATTGGGTTTATACTTTGTCATTCGTCGTGAATTCGATGGATGTTTAAGTATTGCACTTTGTCATTCGTCGTGAGGGTTTAATCTCGTGAGTTATCGTAAATGCTGTATTAGTTACTGACCTAGTTCGTGTGCATTGTTATTTAAATTAGGTTATTAGGCTAATCAGTAGGCTAAACTCTGCCCACGTAAATCTGCAAAGTGAGTCATTCTCTTTTTATCAAATTTTTTACAATACTCCATTTTCAATTGTTATAATTACAGGGATTAAGTCGTGGTTATCTTAAATCACTGCTAGTGGGGTATTGTGCACATTACTAATTTCTCACGGTTAGGCTAATAAATCCTAACAGAGATAAATGTCACTACTTGGGGAAAGACCCAATAATGGTATGACCATCGTCACCAGGTGACACGGCGCCAGATAAAAATAAGATAGAAGCCATTGTAATCGCTCTTATGCTGTAATTTATAACTATGTGTCATTTTGTAAAAATAAATGATTCACCAGTATTTCCCCGCTGACAAAAATATTTTTAAAACATGTTTCAGGCGACCTGCTGTAAATCAAGGAAAACGTGCTACGGAGCACTAACAAGCTTGAAGAAGTGGCTCAGTTAAAATGAATAAACATGTTTTAATAAATCAGGGAATTTCCTAGTAAAATTCCTATATTGTAAATTTACGAGGTTTATCCCGAATTATGAAATAAAATAATCGGGCATTTCAAATTTTAAAAGATCCTGTTAAAATCTTCCGCTGTCGCATCATAAATACCACGGGTTCCTGTCCCGCGGCTCCTGACTGGGTCAAACCGGGGCTGGGGCCGTGACAAATATCATGTAGAATTTATGTTTTATTGTCCAAAATAACTTACAAAGTATCAGGAATTAAAACTGCCATAAAAAGTGCTTTATACCTAGTGAAACTGCGCAATTCAGCACTTTAATGAACCGTAACGAACCGAACAACCGGACAATAAATGGGACATCAAAATTTGACTAAAAGTAATGTTTTTATGATATTAAACTAGTATTGATGCTAGAACACCTTAAAAATCATAAAAACACCTAAACACACTTAAACTTACTTAAGCCTTATCATTTGCACTTTAAACCTTCAACTTCCAAAATTTTACATTTTACCCCCCCCCCCCCTCAACCAAATCCGGACCTATGGGTCCCACATGGGGATTTTATTAGATTTCACTTGATTTTATTAGATTTCATAAGATTTTGTGTAAGGAATATTCTAGTAATATGCCATAAGAAAGATATGGAAAATCTTTATAAATCCGAAACTAATCACCCATTCTCAAACAACTTCATCTTCTTCCGCCATTCATCTCTAATTCACAGCTCAACACACACACCCATACACATTCATTTTCACTTGAAGGTGTATGGAGGCCATTTAGGAAGGTGTATGGTGCTAGAACTTGAAGGACCACCTTGTGGAGCTTTTAACCACTCACTTTCCTCCTTGATCATCATCTCCATTTTTGTGCCACTTCCCTAGCCATTAGAGCTAGTAGTAAGCTTCTTTATCACTAATTTAAGTCATGTTTATGTTATGTGCAAGATTCACCATCTAAACAACTTAACTTCTAATGTTAAAAATAAGAAGATCTAACATATTCATGAAGAAAATAAGTGATTACATGAAAT
Organism: Helianthus tuberosus; assembly: GCA_030545235.1. Classification (NCBI taxonomy): domain Eukaryota; kingdom Viridiplantae; phylum Streptophyta; class Magnoliopsida; order Asterales; family Asteraceae; genus Helianthus; species Helianthus tuberosus. The sequence continues at coordinate 23,213,456 of CM060437.1, read as the reverse complement.
TTTAGTGTATGTAATGAAGTTGTTGATGTGGTATCTTGTGTTTATGATTAGATCAAGTATGTTAAAGCTTGGATCTACCAAGTTTAAGCATGGATCTTGAAAGCTCCATGGTTAAACTTGAAGGTGAACATATGAAGCATAATGTGAACTTGAAATATGAATTTTTGTGCATAAACTTGTAATTTTGAAGTGATAAATATGTGTAGACCTAATTTTTGAAACTAAAACTCATGGAAAGTTTGTTAAAAATATAACATAAATCTTATTTTTGAAAGATCCATGGGTAAACATGAGATTAAAAACAATGATCTTTCTAATAAACATAAAGGTGGTTTTAGAAACATGATTTACAAACTTCGAAACCGTTAAACTCATGGTTGAGTTGGTTAGCAAAATAAAGTCTTATAAAAAGTTGGTTAAAAATTTACAAGAACACTTATTTTGGAAAGATCACCTTATGTAAAGTGTAGATCTAAAAGACTACACATGTTTAACAAGAATCAAGTTCACCATGATGTTTCATATGAAGAAATTAGTATATGTTGTTGGTGATTGTTATTGAAAATTGTTTTGATGATTGAAAAGAAAATAAACACATGTTTTGAAAACATGGGAAACCTCCACTTTTAGGGGAAACTATGTCAAAAATTTTATAAAATTTTGACACTTAGAAAAATATAAGTTTTGGGGAAACTTATTCCTTAAAAATTTCCCTAAAAATATTTACCAAGGTTTCCCTAATCTTTGTAAAAAAAATTACAAGTTAAGAAATGATTATTTCTTCAAGATAAAATTTATATGAAGTATGTATATTTTTGTGAAAATATATGTATTTAGTAATCACCAAATCTTGTGCTAAGTGTATATTATGTGTATTTTATGTAGTAGTGTATTAGGACTTGAAAATACACTAAATACTCCTAAGGAGTAAAAATACAAAAAAAACACATACAAAATACATGAGAATACATAAGAGGAACATAGACAAATACAAGAAAATATATTTATGAAAATATATTTCTTAACATATTATTTAACTTAGACAAGTTATGAACTTAAAATATATTTTTTGACAAAAATATATAACTCGGGTGGATAACAAGAATAAACACATATATTTCATAGCATGACAAAATATATATATTTCATACAACTCTTAAAAATATATTATTTTTAAGAAATATAATTCCGGAAAGTAATAAAACTAAAAGTCTTGATTTTTGGTGAAAAATACAAAATACTTATATTTATTTTTGGAAAAATAATATAAGTAACTCACTTGAAAAGTTAAAAATATAAATTATTTTAACAACTTATTACCTGGAAAAGTCTACATGAATGAATATATATTTGAGAAGTAAAATATATATTTACAAAAATACATTACATACATAAAGTGCAAAGGCATGACAAACGGGCGAGCCACGACAAACAAGGGCACGACCCTCATAAAGAATGAACATACAAAGAACATATACATAAACAAAAGATGGTGACTTGTACTTGTGTGATACAAGTCCAGTAACTAACATACATAGAATACGTATAGGTCACGACGTTACAAAAACCAACCGGTGAAGTTTACGGCGCAGGATACGCAAAGTTGTGAGTTCATGTCCCCACTTTTAAACTTTTACTTGTTTTCTAAACTTGGGGAAAATACATGTGCTATGGTATGTTTATTACAAAAACTAAAGAATGATACTTTAGATCATGTCACGAATAGGGTGCCATAAGCACCATTAATCAGTCACATACCAAGACCGCGGAACAAAAGGTTAGATCTAATGGGTTTCAGGCAACCACACTCTTGGCCACTCTTTTACCAAGCAGTGCTTTTGTGTCTCTAGTCGTGAATCGACAGTCGTGGAATCGACAACTAAAAATGCCTATGGTTTGGATGCTTCCTATGTCGTGTCACATGTTAATGGCCTTGCAAACAATTAGCGATCTCGGTTTCCATACATTTACAGAAGCACATATTTCAGTACAATGACATACCATGTTTTCTACAACGAATGCTTAAATGTTTATACAAAAACTGCATGAACTCACACAAACATTATGTTGACGATTTTCCAAAACTTACATGTATTTCAGGAAACAAGTTGGATCTTGGGTGCTGATGTTATTTTCAAGACGTAAATTTCAAGTTTAGATGTCATCCACTTTTGTTTGTATCATAACTTGAGGGTTTTGGTTGAAACTTAAATGACTTGTGTTGTAATATTTCAAGCCTTTGAATAGATGAACATCATTTTGATCATATAGTTGTTTATTATAATCGAATGCAATGAGAACCGATTAAGTCACATGCATACGCTTCCGCAAAAGTCAGGGTGTGACAGTTTGGTATCCGAGCTTCGATTGTAGTGAACTAGGATTCCTTCTCGAGTCTAGACTACAATCATTAGGATTCTCTCACGAAAACACTTTTACAAAAGGTTTTTCATTGCATTTACAAAAAGCGCCAAGATCTATGAATCCAACATTTTTCAAAGGAAAGAACAAACGAGAGTTATATGAGACATGTAGCAATTATTTGCTTGTGTATACTAAGTAACGTTATTATATATGCATATATGTGTACGGAATGATTATTGACGAGATACCCCCGACTTCGAATCCTATTATTATTCTTGACTTGCGCAATGAGATTATCGACCTCGCGTACACTGCGGAGCTTATGGTTGATTGCCAAATGAGGCCCTGAGCTTGATTCTGTAGAAAATGGTTGTTCTTCTCCTTTGAATGCGAAGGTGCCTGACTACGGCAGTGACGGCGAGGCGGAGGAGGCAACCTTGGACAGCGACCTTATCAGTGAGACGAGACCCCGGCGGCTTTTACGAAGCAAGATTGACGACACTCCCGTCCAATCAAGGAAGATGAGGTACTCATCTTGAAGGTGCCCCTCCAACTTCCAGGAATTCCCCTTATTCCTATTACATCTAAAGCATTGTGCCTATACGCGCATAGCGATAACAAATGATGACGCGTAGACCACCATAATGGTCCTTTCCATGTCGGAGGTATAAGGTCAGTAGTGTCCCCTCTATGGTTGATCATCTACTTTGAACGAGGGAAAGTTTGGGTGACCGTGCAAGACAATTTATTATTACGGGGGCCCACGTAATAACAACTTGTAATGCATGGAAATCTTGCTGGACTCTGCGGGTCAAGCTAATGATCACCACCCATCCAAAACTTTCTAAGTGTTCACACCTTCGTATAGTAGGGCAATACCTAGATAATTGCTATAGCACCTTACAAGCAGGAAACTTGTCCTCACCTACTTCGTGTCTGACACTTCTACCCATAATACAACACCGACGCACCCATCAGTACTTCCACCCTCATTATCCCGTGGTGCACCCCATCGTTTGGGTAGTGCATTCACACCCTGGAAACCACTTTACGGTTGCTGCAAGGCACAATTCGGTCCCGAGGAAGAATTCATGTACCCTCACGGCCTTATCTATGCGTTTTCACTATCACTTACCTCTATACGTGGTAGAAATGCACAACCCCCCCCCCCCCCCATCTCCTGTCAAGCATACCCATTTATGTAAATCTAAAGACTATGGAAGAGTCAGAGACTTGAGGAATAAACAAGGAACAAGGTGAAGGGAAGACCTCACCGTATTTTTATAGCCCTGGATGACTTGCATCAATCGGAGTAAGGTGACTCCGAGGAGGTTTGCTACGCAAGACAACGACATTTATTTCAAAATAAATGTTTAATCTTATCAGTATGTTTCATACAAGAGAAGCACATGGAACCACAGCAAAGGAGACGCTGGCCGAGTCTAGTCAGAACCTTTACCTGCAACAAGAGCTGAGCCTGAAGCTCTGTGGAACCAACAAGTTGCTGAAGCAATCGTCCAATACGAAGCAAACAACAAGCATGAGGAAACCGCTGCGACCAGGAAAGTCAAGGCATTCGTTGTCACGACTAAGATAGGTGATAAAAACCTACCAAGGAGAACTACCAAAGTGTGATAGAGGTGGTTATTATCACACAGGTCCGTCCAAGGCTCGTAGGTATGAAATTGGGGCAAGACCGGGCATAGCAAGGAGGCATGCTGGTCTGGTTTGAGACATAAGAATGGAATTTAGGACAGTAATTGCAATGGCAAAGGCCGAGAATTGCTACGGATGTGGCGACAAAGGACACTATCGGAAGGACTGTTCGAAGAGAAGTTCGAGCTCTTGGGAGCATTTTCATGAAGGGAATACGCAAGGCACGCTAGGACCCGAACATAGTTACGAGTACGCTCCTTGTAAACCGACACATTGCATCCATTCTATTTTATACCAACACCGACTGTGGTATTAAGGATATACTTGGCTTAGGAACAAGTAAGCTAGACTCCCCACATGCTATAGAGTTGGCAAATGGGAAATCAGTCGGGATGGATAAAGTTATTAAGGGTTGTATGCTTGGGCTTGGGGAAACGAAAGTTCTCTATCAACCCTCTACCAGTTGGTTTAGTTAGTTTTGATGTGGTAGTTGTCATGGATTGGATATCCAAGGATAAGGCTGAAGTGGTTTGTCATGAGAAAGTCATTCGCCTTCCTCTTGCGGATGATGAAGCACTTATAGTACACGACCTTCATGCAGTTGATGCAGGGACGTTGGGCCCCAAAGGCGGTGGATTGCGACATCCCATATTGGTTATGAAGGCACAGAAGTGCTTAAGGAAAGGATGTGTTGCATTCCTGGCGCCCGTTGTAGATAAGAAGGCTGAGGAGCCGAAACTCGAAGACATTCCTGTAGTGAAGGAATTTCCCCGATGTTTTTTTTTTCCGACGATTTGTCAGGACTACCTCCGCAACGACAAGTCGAATTTCATATTGACTTGGTTCCAGGGGCCGCTCCTGTGGCCAAGGCACCATATCGACTTGCGCCATCCGAGATGCAAGAATTATCTACGCAACTCCAGGAGTTGTTGGATAAAGGAATTATAAGGCCGAGCCTCTCGCCTTGGGGAGCTCCATTTTTGTTCGTAAAGAAGAAGGATAGAACCCTGCGGATGTGTTTCGATTATAGAGAACTGAATAAGCTCACTGTCAAGAATCGGTATCCGCTACCGAGGATTGATGACTTATTCGATCAGTTGCAAGGATTGAGTTACTACTCCAAGATCGACCTTCGATCTGGATATCACCAGTTAAGGATCCAAGAAAGAGAAACTTTATGCAAAGTTCTCAAAATGCGAATTTTGGATTTGTGAAGTACAGTTCCTTGGTCATGTCCTGAACGATAAGGGCATTCATGTAGATCCAGCGAAGATGGAAGTGATAAAGAATTGGGAAGCCCCCAAAACTCCAACCGAAGTTCGACAATTTTTGGGATTAGCAGGCTACTACCGCCGATTTATCGGGAACTTCCCCATAATAGCTCGACCGTTGACTTCCCTTACGCAGAAGGACAAGAAGTACGACTGGGGTAATAAGCAGGAAGAAGCCTTCCAACTTCTCAAAAACAAGCTATGCGATACACCGATACTATCCTTACCTGAAGGCACTGAAGACTTCGTGGTATACTGTGACGCTTCACGTCAAGGATTGGGTTGCGTGCTTATGCAACGCCAAAAGGTCGTCGCTTACGCTTCTAGACAGTTGAAGACGCATGAGAAGAATTACACCACACACAACCTGGAGCTAGGCGCGGTGGTATTTGCCTTGAAGATCTGGCGACATTATTTATACGGTACTCGATGTACTATCTCCACTGATCACAAAACCTTACAGCATATATTTGATCAGAAGGAATTAAATAAGCGTCAACGACGCTGGGTTGAGTTGCTAAACAATTATGACTGTGAGAATAAGTACCATCATGGTAAGGCGAACGTAGTAGCAGACGTTTTAAGTCGAAAGGAAAGGGTTAAGACCCTAAGGGTTCGAGCATTGGAAATGACTATTCGAACAAATCTTACTACACAGATTCATGACGCACGAAAAGAAGCCCTTAAGATGGAAAATCGTAGAACTGAATATCGCCAAGGTACAGAGAAGAAATTGGTGCCAAATGAAGAGGGAACCTTATACTTTATGGGGCGTATTTGGGTTCCGCTCTATGGCGGTAGTCGAGAAGTCATCTTTGATGAAGCTCACAAGTCGAGATACTCGATCCACCCAGGATCGGACAAAATGTATCAAGACCTGAAAGAATACTACTGGTGGCCAAGGCTTAAGAGCGACATAGTTGTTTACGTTGGAAAGTGCCTAACCTGTGCTAAGGTCAAGGCCGAATATCAGAAACCGTCTGGCCTACTGCAACAACCCGAGATACCCATGTGGAAGTGGGAGCAAATCTCGATGGACTTCATATCTAAATTACCCAGGACCCCTAGAGGGCATGATATGATATGGGTGATAGTTGATCGATTGACAAAGTCTGCATATTTCTACACATCCGAGAGAAGGATAACACTGGAAAGCTTGCTGAGCTGTATCTTAAGGAAATTTTAGCACGGCATGGAATGCCTGTTTCGATTATTTTAGACAGAGATGGACGTTTCGTATCAAGGATCTGGAAATCCTTCCAAGAGGCCTTTGGATCTCAGCTAGATCTAAGCACGGCCTTCCATCCGCAAACAGACGGTCAGAGCGAACGGACCATACAAACACTGGAAGATATGCTTCGCACATGTGTTATGGCTCTAGGCGGTAGCTGGGATACTCATCTGCCTTTAGTTGAGTTTTCCCTATAATAACAGCTACCATACGAGCATAAAAGCCGCACCGTTCGAAGCTCTATATGGCTGCAAGTGCCGCTCACCGTTGTGCTGGGCAGATGCTGGAAACAAACAGTTAATTGGTCCTTGACTCGTTCAAGAGACGACCCACAAGATCATGCAGATCTGAGAGCTCACTAAGGCGGCTCGAGATCGACAAAAGAGCTACGCTGATCACGACGAAACCCTTAGAATTCGAGGTGGGAGACAAAATTTTGTTGAAAGTCTCACCCTGGAAGGGCGTGGCAAGGTCCGGAAACGTGGAAAGTGAAATCCACGGTGAATGGTCCAATGTATCCAGCAAATTTGCGTCGTCAAACGTTCCAAAACCAAGACGAGCATAAATTTACCATTCGAGATCTTGGAAAAGATTGGTATCGTGGCATACAAGTTGGAGTTACCAGAAGAACTTAATGGTGTACATGATACGTTCCATGTATCCAACCTCAAAAAGAGTCCAACCCAAGAAACCATTATCATCCCTACGGATGAAGTTCATATTGACGACACACTCCGATTTACAGAAAAACCTGTTGAGGTAACGGATTGGAAGATCCATAAAACAGGGAGGAGTCGCATTAAACTTGTCAAAGTACGTTGGAACTCTAAACACGGACCCGAGTACACGTGGGAACGTGAAGACCAATTTAAAGCCAAGTGCCCCCATCTGTTCGAGAAAGCTCCTGCGGGAGATAACTCAGTCTGAATTTCGGGACGAAATTCTTTTAATGGGGGGAGACTGTGACAACTGGCACAAAACCGGTAATTTCTGTACAGTTCAATTATTATTTAATATCTGCAATTGTGTGCTTAAATGTCAACATTGTCTGGTTTCATGCTATACTTGTGAATTCATGCACATTTTATACTTCAAATATTGCTTTATGCATTACTTTTAGCGTTGTGTCAGAAAAACTAGTAAACTCACCGGTAAGACACACTGTGTCAGCAGCTCTGCAGGAAGAAGTCAGATAATAAGATGAGGGCCTTGGAGTAGGTCCAATGTCTAAAATACATTAAAACCCAAGTATGGATACAATGGTTAACATATAAACTTTCCGGAACCTAAACTATGCACTAAAAAGCACCTGAAACTTATCTAAAATGCTGAAATCAACATAATTCAGCAACGATTTAGCTATAATCAGCTTTTAAGCACATTAATATCATGTATAATTTATGTTTTATTGTCCAAAATAACTTACAAAGTATCAGGAATTAAAACTGCCATAAAAATTGCTTTATACCTAGTGAAATTGCGCAATTCAGCACTTTAACGAACCGTAATGAACCGAACAATCGGACAATAACTGGGACATCAAAATTTGACTAAAAGTAATGTTTTTATGATATTAAACTAGTATTGATGCTAGAACACCTTAAAAATCATAAAAACACCTAAACACACTTAAACTTACCTAAGCCTTATCATTTGCACTTTAAACCTTCAACTTCCAAAATTTTACATTTTACCCCCCCCCCCCCTTCACCAAATCCGGCCCTATGGGTCCCACATGTGGATTTTATTAGATTTCACTTGATTTTATTAGATTTTATTAGATTTTGTGTAAGGAATATTCTAGTAATATGCCATAAGAAAGATATGGAAAATCTTTATAAATCCTAAACTAATCACCCATTCTCAAACAACTTCATCTTCTTCCTCCCTTCATCTCTAACTCACGGCTCAACACACACACCCATACACATTCATTTTCACTTCATTTCCTCACAATCCATGCTTGCTAGAAGGTGTATGGAGGGCATTTAGGAAGGTGTATGGTGCTAGAACTTGAAGGACCACCTTGTGGAGCTTTTAACCACTCACTTTCCTACTTGATCATCATCTCCATTTTTTTGCCACTTCCCTGGCCATTAGAGCTAGTAGTAAGCTTCTTTATCACTAATTTAAGTCATGTTTATGTTATGTACAAGATTCACCATCTAAACAACTTAACTTCTAATGTTAAAAATAAGAAGATCTAACATATTCATGAAGAAAATAAGTGATTACATGAAATTTTAGTGTATGTAATGAAGTTGTTGATGTGGTATCTTGTGTTTATGATTAGATCAAGTATGTTAAAGCTTGGATCTACCAAGTTTAAGCATGGATCTTGAAAGATCCATGGTTAAACTTGAAGGTGAACATATGAAGCATAATGTGAACTTGAAATATGAATTTTTGTGCATAAACTTGTAATTTTGAAGTGATAAAGTATGTGTAGACCTAATTTTTGAAACTAAAACTCATGGAAAGTTTGTTAAAAATATAACATAAATCTTGTTTTTGAAAGATCCATGGGTAAACATGAGATTAAAAACAATGATCTTTCTAATAAACATAAAGGTGGTTTTAGAAACATGATTTACAAACTTCGAAACCGTTAAACTCATGGATGAGTTGGTTAGTAAAATAAAGTCTTATAAAAAGTTGGTTAAAAATTTACAAGAACACTTATTTTGGAAAGATCACCTTATGTAAAGTGTAGATCTAAAAGACTACACATGTTTAACAAGAATCAAGTTCACCATGATGTTTCATATGAAGAAATTAGTATATGTTGTTGGTGATTGTTGTTGAAAATTGTTTTGATGATTGAAATGAAAATAAACACCTGTTTTGAAAAAATGGGAAACCTCCATTTTTAGGGGAAACTATGCTAAAATTTTTATAAAATTTTGACACTTAGAAAAATACAAGTTTTGGGGAAACTTATTCCTTAAAAATTTTCCTAAAAATATTTATCAAGGTTTCCCTAATCTTTGTAAAAAAAATTACAAGTTAAGAAATGATTATTTCTTCAAGATAAAATTTATATTAAGTATGTATATTTTTGGGAAAATATATGTATTTTGTAATCACCAAATCTTATGCTAAGTGTATATAATGTGTATTATATGTAGTAGTGTGTTAGGACTTGAAAATACACTAAATACTCCTAAGGAGTATAAATACAAAAAATACACATACAAAATACATGAGAATATGTAGGATCGAGATTCGATCTAAACGAGTCTATCAGAAGAGTTCTAATCCATATCAAAGGCGGAATTCAATGATACAGACTTGATTACAGCTTGATTCACTCTTTAATTGTCTTGTTTATTGATTTGACACGAATACAGTTCAAATGACACGTCGGCAGCACCTCGGCACCGGAATCAGAATCGTTACAAATGAACTGGTAGCTCGGGTATTTATAGGGAAGGCATTTCGTACGAAATGGTTAAGTGCCATTTAGTACGAAATGGACAATGTCCATTTCGTGCGAAATGGACTCTTCCATTTCGTGCGGAATGGTCCATTATACCCAATTCCTTCTAAACTAGCCTACCGAGCTTCATTTTATCCAATCTAGACACAAGACTCGATACAAGACGAAGTCGACAGACATATGCACCAACAGACTCCCCCTTGGATGTTGACGAAGTCTTCAGTGTCGAGTCTTCGCCATGACACGTCTTCGATCTTGATCTGTCTCTATGTATCTGACATTGTAAGCATCATTCAATCTCTTTCTTTTCCAGAATCTCAAACTAGCTTTCAATCATTCAAAATCCCCCTTGAATGTTGATCTAACAATCTTCAGTCTCCTCTTGTCATCACAATTTCAGAATTGCAAACTGGCTCTTGAGCTTTCTTATTCTCTTGATCGGATCTCTTGATTCCTTAAGTTCTTCAGCTGCGTTATCTTTAGGATTCGAATCTGACTCTAAGCAGCGTCTATTTTGAATGTTATCCCAAGATCTGTAGCTAGCTCTTGATCTAGGATCGTGACCTGACTCACACTCTGCTCAGGTTTAGCCATGGGAACCTGCATAAATCTCTACCTAACAATAAATTTGACAAATTTAAAATTTGACAAATTTGTAGTCCACTTGCAGATATTGATCAAAATGATTTATCATTTTATAATCTCTGATGATCACTTTGTAGGAACAACATTCAAATTTGGTTTCAATTTAATGAACCATTTAATCATTTCAAAATCATTTATCATTTCAAACAGACTCTCCTTCACATGTTGTTCATCATGATTAGCACTTGAAATTTCGAAAATCAGCTTTTCAACATCAGTTGTCGAAAATCTTTTTGAATTTTTTCAAAATTTTATGCTAAAACACTCCGAAAATCTTTTTGGATTTTTTATTTTAATAAAATGCAGTAAAGAAATATTTACAGACAATATTTTTGCGAGTTTGTGTAAGAGGATCATATCAGTTTATAGAGACAAAACACTAGCACCGTTAAGCTTTAAACATTTTAAGTTCTAAACGATTCACGTAGATTGTCAGTATAGTGATCCACTTAAATTTTCACACAAAGTTCAACTGTTTCGAAATACGAGATTAATGTTTTAAGCACTTAAACTTATTCGCGTGATCCACCTCAGAATATACTCCCGTATCCAGACTCCTATATTCAGTCTTACAGGTGAATGTACACTAGTGATATCTGTAAAGGGGTTAAATGCGAGACCATGAGAGCTCAGGCTATTGCTTCCGCAAAATCAGAGAGATGATGGTTCGACTTTAGGTGGGTTCCCTTTAGAGAATCTTTTATTCAACAGCACATGATTAGCATTTTTCAATGTTTCATCATTTTTTATGCTGAGGGCGAGCTTTAAGATTAAAGCAATGCAAAGCATTATACGAGGACTAGGCTATTGCTCCCGCAAAATCAGAAGTCCTGGTATAATACCCCAGATATCACCACGCACAAAGACCTAGTATGTCAGAAATAGAAAGCCCTTCAAACAAGATTTCAGGGGTTACCTATATATCCGAGAGATGTTCCCCACGAAATAAGCAAGTTTGATATTTAGGTTTATATCTCGAACACAATCTACTAAGCGTGTAAAAACCTACTGGCATATCATCAGTGAGATCGTTTATCACATTTGACTTTCCAATTCTTTAGCATGCTGTGATAGTCCACTGATGTACTATCATTTCCTCTTTTTCACAAGAAAACTCATTTTTGAATTTTTCCGATGTTTTAGGCTTTTTAGATTTTATCATGTTTTTGGATTTTTCAAATTTTCGAAATTTCTAAAATTTTTACTCCCCCTAAAATCAAAAACATGTTACAATTTTTGATTTTCTGGGAAAATTTGAAAACAAACTATACAGATAAAGTGACAAACTGATTTTCAAGCTTCAATTCGTCATCCGCTTGGCATAAACAATCAGAACTCCCCCTGATAACAAACTATTTTCCCATTATGATTTCAAAACACTTAAGTTTGTTTTAATCAAAATGGTTTTTTCGGAAAATTAGTTTTGTTGATTTTACCACTTGTAAGATTGGGGTTTTTCATCACATTGTTTTCCAAGTACCACATGAATAAAAAATAAATCAAGTTCAACTTAATGACCTTGATTAACCACTTGTCGGTGAACTTATCAACCATACCACATGTAAATCGAAATACGACAATTTTCAAAATATTACCACTTGTAGGTTTACCAATCAAACATTTTCAAGAATGATGCCTATTCCTGCTCCACGATTACCAACTTGGGAGCTCCGGCAAGTCAGGGTTTTAAGTAGAAAATGTTGTCACCCAAGCCTGACCAGCCTTGGGTGATTTTGATTCAACTCTATCCCACCATCTTTTTTATTTGTAAAAATCTTTCACATCCTTTACCTTCCCATTAACCATCTTCCCAAAGATATGTTTGACTTTTCCATTAAAAGCCTTTTCAGCATCAAATCCTTCTTTACCAGAGAAGAATTGATCTGAAATCTCAATCTTTCCCACTTTTAATTTCAAATTATCTTTTGACAATGGAGGAAAGTTTTCTTCGTTCATTTCTGGAACGAAATTTTCATCTTTTTTCTCAACAAATGACTCCTCTGACTTTGACGAGTCAGATTCATTGTCAGAACTACTCTCTAAACTTTTAACAACCCATTTTTGTTTGTTCAAATCGACTTTTCTTTTGTAAAAAAGTTTCGAACTTTCACCAATTTTGAAAGTCGAATCTTTGAACATTTTGACCTTTTCTGTTGGTTGTTTTGTTTTGTTAACCCATTTTTCTTTCATCTTTGAGTTAGAGGAAACTCCCTGTTTTGTGTTGTTGGGCTTTGGACAGTTCCATGCAATGTGTCCAACTTCTTGGCATTTAAAACATGTTCTTCTCTCAACTCTTTTCTCAGTTTCTTTCACCACAATCTTTTTCTTCTCATCAAGAAACTCTTTGTTTGTCTGTCTCCATAATTGTTTCTTTTCTTCTTCTACTAAGCTTGTACCTGAAACAAATTTAGTTTTTGGTTTATAAGTTTTCTCATTTTTATGATTTTCTGGGGGAATGAAACCCAATCCCTTCTTTTTGAAATTACTGTTATGGTTTGGTTTCTTTCGATAACCTAAACCAGAACTGTAACCATTTTTCTTGTTTAATCTTTGTTGAACCCTTGAGGTGTAAGGTTTAGGTTTCTCAGCAAGATTTACACCTTTTATTTCAGAAATATTAATTTATGTTAGTTTGAAAATCTTGTTAATCATTTTAGTTTTAACACCTCTTATTGGAAATTCATCATCAGAAAATAATTTGTCAGAATCATTCAAAGTATATGCTACTTTAAATGTTTCGTCTTTCAAATTATTTTTCGACATCAGAAATTCTTTATTGTAAACCTTTTTGACTGGTGAACTCGGACTCTTGTCTGATGAACTTGAACTTTCAGATTTAGACTCCGACTTTGACTCTTCATCCATATCCAACACCTGATCGACCACTTTCTTTAATAATTCAGACTCATGATCAGTGTCAGACGCTGTGAATGTGACATCAATGTTGTCTGGTAACTCATCAATGGTTTCAGACTTTAACTTTATGTTGAGTGCCTTTTTTAATCGTTCCTCATTCGGTTTTCTGGGAGAATAACTTTCATAGATCGGAGGCGGACACGTGTTATACTTGACACTTTGTTTCTTACCAGTATCCTTATCTTCCTTCTTTTTATCTTGAAAAGCTTCAAGACTTGCAACAGTAGGATAAACTCGATTAATCAAATAATCACAAGTTGTATAACTCAACAGCAATCGTTTGATTCTTTCACTTTCAATCTTTTCGAGTTCCAAATCCTGCTTTAGTTTTGCACAATCTTCAATATACTCATTGATGACCTTCTGCTTTATCATTAAAGTTGAACTCATCATCGTCTGAGCAGCTCCCATTTCTAGGTTTGTCTTGTTCAAACTATCAACCGTCTTGTTCAGCACATCATACGACTCTTTCACATACTTAGCATCAAATAACAATTTTTCTTTCATTCTTCTAGTTCACGATACTTCTTGTCTTTTTCCTCACAATCTTTGCAAGATTCCAAACATTTTAGACAAGGTTTCGTGACTTCAAAAATCTTTTCAACTTCGATAATCTTTTCAACTTCGACTATCTTTTCAACTTCGACGATTTTTTCAACTTCGATGATTTTTTCAACTTCAACATTTTTTTCTACCACCTTCTCAATCATTGGTTCTTCATCGAATTCTACTTTTACTTTGCACTCTTCAACTTCGACCTTCTCTGTTGAACTTTCTACAGTTTTTGCTTCCTCAGCTTCCAATTTTGCCTTTTCTTCAGCAATTCTTCTTGCTTCCAACTCTCTCTTCAATCTAGCAGCCTTCTTTTCATTCAACATCTCGATCTTATCTGCAAAAAACAAATTAAAACTGAATGAGTCTAAGCTTTTTCTAGCATTATTAATGTAGTCTTCCTCATCATCAGTATCTTCATCACTTTCTGATGATCTGAAAATCTTCGTTCTTTTTGGCTTAGATTTGACTGCTTCTTCCAAGATTTGAGCAATAAAAGATGATTTTTCTAAGAATTCTTTATCAGGAATGTATTTATCCCAGCTAAATCCCTCTGCCAATCTTTCATCATCTTGATTTACAAGATAAGCTTTCTTCTTTCCATCTTCAATAGCACGGGATGTTGACGGTTGTTGAGCAAGCTGATGATAAATTGATTTTCGATGATAATCGTTGTTTCCAAACGTATCTTGCCTTCCAGTTGTGTCTTTATTTTTACATTCCCGTTTAAAATGCCCCTTTTCTCTACAACGAAAACAAGTAACCTTTGATTTGTCAAACCCTAATGAAGATGTAGCAACGTCACGAAGATCATCTCTACCGGTGATTTGTGTAAATTTTTCTGCTCTTCTTACAGCACTGGCTAAACACCACTTGATGTCCATCAACTCAAGTTCTTCAGCATCAATTTGGTCATAATCTTCTTTGGTGAGCATCGGATTCCCAATTCTACCAGCAACTAAGCTCTCATACGATTCTAACATAGTGACAAGCGATGCCATGTGTTGCTTAGCCACTTCTGGAGAAAAATTTTGACCATTTTGAATATTCAATGTAACATTACATTACAAATTTGTTGAATTCTGTTGTTGAGGACTTGGTGTTGTGAAATTCGGATCAAAACTTGAATACGTCAACGAATATCCACCACTCTGAGTTACAGTACTAACATTTGTTCCAGAAGAACTATCAGCACTGAAAGCAGTCTTAATCTTTGGACTCGAAATAGTCTCAAATTTGCTTCCTCTGTAGTATAGACTAACATCTTGTTGAGCATTTGGATTATTCATGATAGCAGTTTTCTGAATATCCAATTCATGTTCTTCAATCTTTTGGATGAACTTACTCAAATTCATATTTTCAGATTTTCTCATATGTTTCAAAATCAACAAATATGTTCCCCATTTATTCTGTGGTAGAGCGTCAGCAAGTTTATCAACCAATTCATCGTCTTCTTTCTTGATATTCAATCTTCTCATTTCCTGAACAAGATGACAATATCTATCAATAGTCTTCTTAGTCGTCTCATCTTCAAAAGCTACAAACATATCAAATGATTTCTTTAGTAAAGCTTGTTTGTTCTTTATCATATCAGCACTTCCCTTAAACTTGTTAATCAACGCCAACCAAATTGATCTAGCAGTTTCTTCATGTTGAAGTAACACGAAAATATCTTCTTTTAAGGATTGTTAGAGAAGACTAATCATCATTTTTTCACTGGTGTATTTCAATTTCTCAACCGCTGAATTGTCACTTAAAGCTTTTTCAATCCCACGTTCATTTTTCGGTTTAACGTAATCTACATCTAACGAACACCATGCATCAAATTTATAGACTTGCACCCAGTTTTCAAAACGATTTTGCCATCCTTTAAAATCCTCAATGTACAAAAGCTTTGGAGGCTTTTGAGACGTTCCCGTTTCATTTTCGATTTCTATTGTTTCTGCAGTTGTGACTGGGGCAGCTGGAGTAGTAGCAAACGCGTTGTAAAATTCCTCTTCCATGATTCGGTCAAAAGTTTCAAAATATCTCAAAGCTCACGCGAAATGCAAGTTCAAACGAAATGGGATTCTCAAACGAACTGACTTTGGTGCCAAAATGATCTTTTCAAGCGAAATGAATCAACAGTGTTCAATTCGTGCGAAATGGAGATGTCAAAATTCACTTCGTGCGAAAAGGGGTCCTTCAAACGAAATGACACAGTTCACGCGGAATGACACACTTCAGGCGAAATGGAAATCTATTTCGTACGAAATGGACCAATACTGTCCAATTCGTGCGAAATGAAGGTGTATTCAAACGAAATGGGCCGAATCAAGCGAAATGGACACCTGAAAGTCCAATTCGTGCGAAATGAAGGTGCTTTCACACGAAATGGGCTATTTCGTACGAAATGATGCTGATGTCATACATTCGGACAGATTTTTGTCAAATTGATTAACTTTTAGATCGATTTTAGGTCCAATTCTTTCAAGGATTGTTCAAAACACAGTTTCGCTTGTTATATGTGAAATTCAATCCATTTTAACTGTGAAATCTTGTTGATTTTAAAAAAGAAGGTGTAGAAGTCAGAAATTATGGTGAAATCAAGCTGATTTGGAAAGAACTCTTTCTCCTGAGCTCTGATACCACTTGTAGGATCGAGATTCGATCTAAACGAGTCTATCAGAAGAGTTCTAATCCATATCAAAGGCGGAATTCAATGATACAGACTTGATTACAGCTTGATTCACTCTTTAATAGTCTTGTTTATTGATTTGACACGAATACAGTTCAAATGACACGTCGGCAGCACCTCGGCACCGGAATCAGAATCGTTACAAATGAACTGGCAGCTCGGGTATTTATAGGGAAGGCATTTCGTACGAAATGGGCTCTTCCATTTCGTGCGGAATGGTCCATTATACCCAATTCCCTCTAAACTAGCCTACCGAGCTCCATTCTATCCAATCTAGACACAAGACTCGATACAAGACGAAGTCGACAGACATATGCACCAACAGAATACATAAGAGGCACATGGACAAATACAAGAAAATATATTTATGAAAATATATTTCTTAACATATTATTTAACTTGGACAAGTTATGAACTTAAAATATATTTTTGGACAAAAATATATAACTCGGGTGGATAACAAGAATAAACACATATATATTTCATAGCATGACAAAATATATATATTTCATACAAGTCTTAAAAATATATTATTTTTAAGAAATATAATTCCGGAAAGTAATAAAAATCAAAGTCTTGATTTTTGGTGAAAAATACGAAATACTTATATTTATTTTTGGAAAAATAATATAAGTAACTCACTTGAAAAGTTAAAAATATAAATTATATTTAACAACTTATTACCTGGAAAAGTCTACATGAATGAATATATATTTGAGAAGTAAAATATATATTTACAAATATACATTACATACATAAAGTGCAAAGGCATGATAAACGGGCGAGACCCGACAAACATGGGCACGACCCTCATATAGAATGAACATACAAAGAACATATACATAAACAAAAGATGGTGACTTGTACTTGTGTGATACAAGTCTAGTGACTAACATACATAGAATACGTATAGGTCACGACGTTACAAAAACCAAGCGGTGAAGTTTACGGCGCAGGATACGCAAAGTTGTGAGTTCATGTCCCCACTTTTAAACTTTTACTTGTTTTCTAAACTTGGGGAAAATACATGTGCTATGGTATGTTTATTAAAAAAACTAAGGAATGATACTTTAGATCATGTCACGAATATGGTGCCATAAGCACCATTAATCAGTTACATACCAAGACCGCGGAACAAAAGGTTAGATCTAATGGGTTTCAGGCAACCACACTCTTGGCCACTCTTTTACCAAGCAGTGCTTTTGTGTCTCTAGTCGTGAATCGCCAGTCGTGGAATCGACAACTAAAAATGCCTATGGTTTGGATGCTTCCTATGTCGTGTCACATGTTAATGGCCTTGCAAACCATTAGTGATCTCGATTTCCTTACATACAGAAGTACATATTTCAGTACAATTACATACAATGTTTTCTACAACGAATGCTTAAATGTTTATACAAAAACTGCATGAACTCACACCAACATTATGTTGACGATTTTCCGAAACTTATATGTATTTCAGGAAACAAGTTGGATCTTGGGCGCTGATGTTATTTTCAAGACGTAAATTTCAAGTTTAGATGTCAACCACTTTTGTTTGTATCATAACTTGAGGGTTTTGGTTGAAACTTAAATGACTTGGGTTGTAATATTTCAAACCTTTGAATGGATGAACATCATTTTGATCATATAGTTGTTTATTATAATCGAATGCAATGAGAACCGACTAAGTCACACGCATACGCTTCCGCAAAAGTCAGGGTGTGACAATGACCCCACACCCTTTAGCCTTATAAACATAAAATTTACTTTTATAAAGTTTCCTATAAATGTGTAGTATGCATGTATTTGTCTAATTAATCGTTCTTAAAGAAGCAAGTGTGTCTATTTCAACCAACCTTCTAGGTTGGTGCATCTACTCGTATAGCTTAATTATTGGGGTTAGTGCCAATGAGGTAGTTGTGGAGTTGTTGGGGAAAGACTTGGTCTTCCTTGTGACCCAGGTTCGACTCCCACTCTCTCCATTATTTTATGCGGCATCCAGGTGCAGAGCGAATACGGGTAGCGACGGTTCGTCTTGGATGGGAGGCAGGTTTTACCGAGTATTCCGTTGTCGTGCCTTCGGGCGGATGGAGGTTGGGTTTCCTCGTATCTGGGGGAGCCAATAGGCTGGCAGCGCTCGAGTAGTCGACCTTAGCCAAAGCGCCAGGTGTCACAGTGGTTCACAGGTTTTTACTTGTCATTCAAAAAAAATATTGGAGTGATATAAAACAAATGGGAATTGTATATTGAATCGTCAATCTCACTATTATTCACATATGATACAAATGTATTAATACATATAGATGATAACTGCCAAACGGTCTCATCATTCAATACAATAATGTATACTTATGTGTAACTGACGAAACGGTTATGGTGGGAGTTATGTATATGAGTATATCTGATTTTATAACACTCCCCCTCAGATATACATTACTATTTATTATACACAAATTAACAACATGCGTCAGGATGATGTTAAATCGGTACTTCAGGACCTATGAGATAAACTGATACTGCTGGACCAGTTATGCTGCCTCGTTAAAAACCTTACTAAGAAAACCCAATGGGACAAAACTTAGTCAAGGAAAAGAGTACAGCGTGTATAATTCTCCCCCTGAATTCAACAAACATCTTTCAGTCTACGGAGACCGATCTTGTGTGATAGTTGCTCGAAACTGTTTCTTGGTAAAGATTTTGTGAATAGGTCAGCTAAATTTTCACTTGACTTGATTTGGCAAACATCAATTTCCCCTTCTTTCTGCAAGTCATATGTTGAGAAGAATTTTGGTGAAATGTGCTTTGTTCGATCACCCTTGATGTAACCTTCTTTGATCTGAGCTATGCAAGCAACATTGTCTTCATAAATAATCGTCGGCTCCTTCTTGATCTGTTCTAATCCACATGCTTCTTGTATGTGAGTAATCATTGATCTCAACCACACGCATTCTCGACCAGTGTAACACCTCGAAAATTCACGTCCTATAATGTGTTGACACGTGTCATAAAGTCTGAACGTGTGAAGGGAATGTTATAGAAGGACTAAAGTTGACAAACATGGAAAGTATGTGTAAATACGTATTCTGAATGTCAACAGTGAATAAATATAATGTACATTAACCCTACACGATGCTCATACCTTCAAACGAATAAATCATGGATCATACGAAGCTAAAGGTGAGAGATTACAAACTACAGGGGTTAAATGTGTCAACATGTTTAAAGATATACCTCTGAGTGACCTTTTGACAAACCCGAAGCTTTGTAAATGTTAATTATGCTCACTAGAATGCACGGTTCAAATTTCGTAAAGTTTCGTTAACGTATGAGAAAGTTATGATCGAATTCGTGTGCGAGGGGTTAAAGCGTCAACGTTGAAAATTAGGCCTTTTCGGGTAACAATAAAGTTACCCGGGGACTTAACGAAGTGAGTATATATCTTGAGGCCCTTATAGATCAATATTGAGGGTCCATATCGCAATAAACAAGTGTCTGTACAAAGTTTGAAGAGACAGGGACTGAAACTGCAAATTAACAAAAGTTTGTTGGATGATCATAGGGGCTCGCGTAGCGCGAGCTTATAAGCTCAGGCAGTCGCGCTACGCGACTGCCACATCTGGACAGAATGTGATCTTTCTTGATCCTTTGTCTGCACATTGAATTTGGATGCAACTTTGATCGATTTTGCTCTTTCATTTGGCCCTAAAACACCCCTAGAACATGTAGGACACTTGTGGGATTGTTGTGGTGTGTCCTAGACTTGTTTGTCAATCATCCATGGTGAGTAACTTTACTATAAATAGGCCTTCAATGTCTCAAACAATTCCACACATCTTCATCTGGCCATTTAGAGCTTTTGTGGAACTTCCAAGCAGCCCCCAAGCCTTCCTAAGCATCCATTAAGTACTTGTAAGTATGCCTAACCTTCTCTAATTATGTTTAGCTTAGTATTTAGCTTAAAAGTCAAAATATCATAGTTAACGTTTGACTTTGAGATTAGTTATAAACGGCTCAGTCATATCTCAAATTGAAAGTTGTTATGAGTTGGTAATTATGTGGGTAATAAACCCTCAAAAGGGTTCCCCCTGATTTCCATTCTAACTAGGTCGTTTGTCGAGTCAAAGATGATTAGAAAAAGTCAACAGAAATGTAATCTTTCGTTTAACGCATAATTAACAAGGTAAAAGGCGTGTAACCTATTTTATCATTCATATAACTTGATAATAAGCATAAGAACTTGTCTAAGCTTGTTTGATTCGACAACTTTCCTTTGTGAACCGATTCGGAACCGAAAGTCGCAAAGCTTTGACTTTTTCTTTGACTTCAGTTCTGACCCGCTTTAGTATGATTTGGAAATGCCTTAGGGTTTCCTTAGGACCAGGCTACATGTTAGCATAACCCTCTGTGGTTGGTTCATTGATTGACCCATTCGTTTACGCGTTTCCGTTAATTGCTCACATGTTGACCATTATGCCCTTATTACCTTAAAACGTGATTTATGAAAATGTAAAAGTGCAAAAACCTTAATTACGAATATATAAACTTGTATGCAAAGTTTGACATCAGTTTGACTTATAGATTAAGAGTTATGCTCATTATCGCAAAACTAATGCTTTATGTTAATAAAACGGCGTAATTAGCGTATAGCCTAGTTAAGCCGACTTTTTGGTATCAAACTTAATACCCACTAATGTAATATATTATTTTGGGATTTTTAAAGATTTTTAATTAATTTTAGGCTGAGCATATCTCATAGTCGTAGGCTTAATTCGGTAATTGTCGGTTTTGCCCTTACGGGCCATAAAATGAGTTTTACTTATCTAAATGACCTCAAACCTTTTGCCACTGAATAGTTATGATAAATAAATTATTTTAAGCCTTCTGGAAATATAAAAATATCAGATTTAAGTATCGAACCCGGTAATGGCCTTTAATCGCCTTATTTAGCGTTTTTAGCGCATAGTACGTTTTAAAATCATATTGGACATACCCGGGTTGATACCTACTGATATAAGAGGCACATTATAATATTTTAACAGTAAGCAAAGGTTGATTAACTCAGACTTCGTTTTTGAGCTTTTCGGCTTATGTGAAATTACCAAAATGCCCTTCGGTGCATAATTTGGTTATAGATGATATATTTCACATATATACTTTACCCTACTGTTATAACTCATCAAATTGAGTATGTTTGCTGTTTACATCAGACCTGTAACTCATTTAAACATTTAAACTCTTTTACAACCTTTAAAATGACCAAACTACCCCTACGGGGCATAGTTTGTGTTTAAATTAGTTCGGGGCATAATGAAAGACATCCTACTGATGTCACAACATATTGGAAGCATAATTAACTTAGGAAACCTGTTTAGGAACCATATGGTTACACGTTACGCCTCGGGCGCGTTCGGTTCGGTTTATGTAACTAGTTTGCATAAATTAGCCGAAACGGGTCAAACCTTATCCGTTTTATCTCAAAATCCAGAATGTGTTTAGTTTACCCATATTATACAAGTCTTCAAACTTGTCGGGTCTAAACCACATTCTATTCCGGTCTTCGCTTAATCATGCGTTTAAACCGTAAACCTTCCTTAAAACTAACCGGTCTAAGTTACGACTTAAATAAGACCCGTTAGGAATCTAATAGGTTAACAAAACCTTCGTTCCAGATTAAGAGCCCCAGTAGAAGTACTTGTGCTTGCTGATTAAGATATACGGCTGAGTGTAAGTTGCATTGCTAGCTCAGGTAAATACTTTTAACTTATTTTCCCTTATACGGGCTTGGGATACGGTATTATAAAAATACCGCTTGGTCGGGTGTAGAAACCTTTTAATCGGAGATGATTAAATTGCATAATCCCGTTTTAATCTGTATTGATTGATAACAAATAACATTGGGGGTTAATGACCGTGTCCTGGATATCCTTGGCTCATTTTAAAAAGTGAATGGCCACGACGTAAGCACAAGGTGTAGGCAAAACGCCTCCTGTTGCATATGTATAACGTATACTCACTCGTAAGGGTATCTTCTTGTGAGATTATATTTGTGGTGTGTCGATTAATCTTGTCCGGCTTGTATTGTATAATCACCGGCCCTAAATGTTGGACAACCATGTAAATCGGATACAAGATTTGTATTAATAAAATTGTCCCAAGTATAAAAGATTAATTTTGCCTCTGTGCATTTTAATCAATGTGTCAAGATATTTTGTGCCGTTTGCACTCAAATCACTTTTCAAACTCTTTTTCCAAAATGAGTCAGTTAATTGTATTTACCAGTGTAAACTGACGTATTTTCCAAAAAGGTTAAGTGACAGGTACTATGCGTAATTGGCTGGGAGCTCAGGGTGTCACTAGGGAATCTTGCAAGTTCTAGATGCCTAAAGTCTGTTGAACAGTTTTCTTTTATTGATCCGCCTGTGGATCCTTTACCTTCCGTTGTAATACTTTGACATTACTTATATTCGGAATGTAATATATCTATCTTTTGCTTCCGCTGTGCATTATTATATTGTGTTGTTTGACCATGATGTTGCCAACCACGTCACGATACTCCCCCACCGGGCCCACCGGTGACACGTGGAAAATCGGGGTGTGACAACCAGCTTCATATAGTGCAATTAGTTCGGCATGATTTGATGACGTTGTTGTAAGTGTTTGCTTACTTGACTTCCAAGAAATTGCTGTGCCACAATATGTGAATACATAACCTGTTTGAGATTTTGCTTTATGTGGATCTGATAGATATCCAGCATCAGCATACCCAACAAGCTGGGACTTTTGACCTTTCTGGTAGAAAAGACCTAAGTCTTGTGTCCCGCAAATATATCGGAATATGTGTTTTATTCCATTCCAGTGTCTACGTGTTGGGTTTGAACTATATCTTGCTAGTACATGTACCGAGAATGCAATATCGGGTCTCGTGTTATTTGCAAGATACATAAGAGCACCGATCGCACTTAAGTATGGTACTTCTGGACCAAGTACTTCTTCGCCTTCTTCTTGAGGGCGGTAAGGATCCTTTTGAGGATCTAGCGGTCGGACAACCATGGGTATGCTAAACGGATGAGCTTTGTCCATATTAAAACGTACTAACATCTTCTGGATGTAGTTTGACTGATGGACGAATGTACCGTTTCGTAAATGCTCAAACTGCAGGCCGAGACATAATTTTGTTGTGCCAAGGTCTTTCATCTCAAATTCTCTCTTTAATATATTAGCAGTTTTTTCTATCTCTTCAGGAGCTCCGATGATGTTTATATCATCAACGTAGACTGCTACAATAGTGAATTTTGAGAGTGATCTTTTTATAAAAACACATGGACTGATTACATCAAACTTGTATCCTTCTTTTTCGAGATATTCACTGAGCCGGTTGTACCACATGCGGCCAGATTGTTTAAGACCATATAAAGATCTTTTTAGCTTTATAGCACACATGTCTCGAGGTATTGATTTTAATGCTTCGGGCATTTTTAATCCTTTAGGCATTTTCATGTAGATGTCATTTTCTAGTGTCCCATACAAGTATACGGTGACGACATCCATAAGTCTCATTTGAAGTCCTTCTGAGATTGCAAGGCCAATTAGAAATCTAAGGGTTATCGCATCCACTACAGGGGAATACGTTTCCTCATAATCAACTCCTGGGATTTGGGAAAACCCTTGTGCTACAAGACGTGCCTTGTATCGTACAATCTCATTCTTTTCATTTCTTTTTATAGCAAACACCCATTTATAACCTACTGGTTTGACGTCTAAGGGTGTTCGGACTACAGGTCCGAAAACATTTCGTTTTTCAAGCGAATCTAACTCAGCCTTTACGGCCTCTTGCCATTTTGGCCAATCAATTCTGTGCATGCACTCTTCTAGAGTTTTAGGTATGTAATCATTTTCATTGATTACATCTGTTGCTATAGCATATGCAAATATATCATTAACACGTGTTTCATTTCGGTTCCATATTGTACTATTTTGTACATAATTGATAGAGATCTCGTTTTCATTTGGTACCAGTGTATCTTCTGGATTTTCATTTTCCTCTGGAGTTATATTTGTCTCTTCAGGGACATTTACCTCTTCTAGGGTTTCATTTACTAAATTTTCACCAACTGATTTATTCTGCTCTTTTCGCTTACGTGGGTTCTTATCTTTGGAACCTATTGGTCTCCCACGTTTTCTTTGTATGGTAATCGATTCTGGGATTGCTTCAATTCGAGCAGGTGCATTTGATGCTGGTATATGTGACTTTGTCACCCTATTTGTGTCTGTGAATGCATCTGGTAATTCATTTGCGATTCTTTGCAAATGTATAATCTTTTGGACTTCAGATTCACATTGACCACTTCGAGGGTCGAGATTCGATAATGATGATGCATTCCATGTTAACTCTTTTGTTACCAGTCTTTCTTTAGTCTTATCTCCCCCTAAGACTGGGAATACTGTCTCATTAAACTGACAGTCAGCAAAGCGTGCTGTAAACATGTCACCTGTTAATGGTTCTAAATATTTAATAATAGACGGTGAGTTAAAACCGATGTAAATGCCCAGTCTTCTTTGTGGTCCCATAATGGTACGTTGTGGTGGCGATATCGGTACATATACCGCACAACCAAATATTTTGAGGTGGGACAGATTTGGTTCTCTTCCGGAGACCAGTTGTAATGGAGAATATTCATGATCGGCAGTTGGTCTTAATCGGATTAGGGCAGCAGCGTGTAAAATAGCATGTCCCCATGCAGAAGATGGTAATTTGCATCTCATCAGGAGAGGTCTAGCGATTATTTGTAATCGTTTAATTAATGATTCAGCTAAACCATTTTGTGTATGAACATGAGCTACTGGATGTTCAACCTTTATCCCAATCGACAAACAATAATCGTTAAAAGCTTGGGATGTGAATTCTCCTGCATTATCCACTCGTATGGTTTTAATTGGATTTTCAGGGAAATGAGCTCTCAACTGTATGATTTGCGCTAATAGTCGGGCAAACGCTACATTTCGAGTAGCTAAAAGACTCACATGTGACCATCGCGATGAGGCATCAATTAAGACTAAAAAATAGTGAAATGGACCACAAGGAGGATGTATAGGCCCACAGAT
Organism: Helianthus tuberosus; assembly: GCA_030545235.1. Lineage (NCBI taxonomy): Eukaryota > Viridiplantae > Streptophyta > Magnoliopsida > Asterales > Asteraceae > Helianthus > Helianthus tuberosus. The sequence goes on along the minus strand of CM060437.1, from coordinate 23,187,621 downwards.
GTCCCCTTGGATTCTTTCCAAAAATGAGGGGTTTTCTTGTGTCAATTTAGTTGGTGAGGGCCGAGTAATGAGTTTTCCTAGAGAGCATGCCACACATAATAAATCTTTTGATTGTAAGACTTTTAAATTTTTAAGAGGGTGCCCATTTGCGTTCTTAATTATTCGCCTCATCATTATGTTACCTGGGTGACCTAGTCGGTCATGCCATATTGTGAATGTGTCTTTATCTAGTAACATATGGTTACTCACCACCATGTATGCTTCAATAGGAGTAATATTTGTACAATATAATCCAGAGGATAAAGCTTTTAGCTTTTCTACAATGGTATCTTTGCCATTTTCATTTGAAGTAATTTGTAAGTATTCAATATTATTTTCGGATGTTGTTTTGAGGTGGTAACCATTTTGTCGAATACTTTTAAAACTAAGTAAATTTCGTCTTGATTTACTAGAGTATAATGCATCATTTATAATTAGTTTAGTACCCGATGGTAATATGATGCTTGCTCTTCCAGAGCCTTCTATAAGATCACACACACCAGAAATAGTACCCACAAGTGTCTCTGCAGGAGACAACTCAGAGAAAAATTTCTTATGTTTGAGAATAGTGTTGGTAGTACCACTATCAACGAGACATTCATCACCAATGATAGCTTTATTGGAGCTTGTAAACATATTTTCTCTAGTAATAATAAAATAAATTAATATAACAAACTACTTGTTTGAGTATAAAAAAAACATCACATCACATCACACAAAATATAAATCAAACATCACAAAGATTTTAAGTGAAACCATAACAATAGTTCAAAACATAAAATACCACTAGGGTTGAAATAAAAACATGCAGAGAATTCAAGCTTTGATAAATTCGACATTTTATCTATGAAAGAATCAAGGATTTAAAATCGAGCCGCAAAATATAAAATATATATTATAGGAGAACTTCAGGTTCTCAATAGGTAGAACTGCAGGTTCTATACTTTACGCTGTTTTAATAATAGAGTAGGAAATTAGAAACTCTTGTATCATTTCCTATTGTAAATATAAATTGTGGTTTTAATAATTTAATTTAATATAAAAAATATATGAAACTTTAATTGAATATGTGAATATGTTAAACATAACTTAATTAAATATGCAAGTTATGTCATAGCTGTTGTTAATCACATCTCTGAAATATTCCCACATTATGGATATTTATATATTACAAAGATACATGTGTTATAAAGATATAGATATTAATAATATATTATTATCTAGTTCTGTATATATGCTTAATATAGTAAACTATATTAAATGGTGTCATATGACAGCTGTATCCCACATCGTTACCAAAGCAAAAAGAAAGGTTATAAGAGCATTCACATCCAATCCATCAAATTATACATACATTCCACTAAAAAACAACTACTATATCAATATACTAGGTTATATACCCGTGAGCTTCACAGGTTATGAGTTGTGTTAAAAAAATCTATATTTATAAAAGTATTTTTTTTGTATTATTCTATATAGACATGTCGAGGGAGAGACGTAACCTGTGCTTGAGTAACAACAATCAACTTTGATCATAGCTTCAACTCATTTGGGTTGCGAAATATATTCATATGTCATATATTTTAAAATAAAATTAAAGATAAAACAGTATGAAAACGATTTCGTCATCAAATAGGCCCAACCGACAACATTATATATGTAACAGAAAAAAAACAATAGCAAATAAAATTCAATTTAAAAGGGTATAAATTACATCACGCAATGAATTTTCGTTACATAATCCAAATGTATGATCTCAAGTGTGTTTATAGACTCGTGAGCTTCACGGATTATGGGTTATGTTAAAAAAACAGAAATTGAATTACTTATGACATTTACTTCACAATAAAATATCTTATTTAGCAGTGTTGACATAAACCATTTAATGAAAGACACGTTCAGGAAACTGTAATGTATGTGTTGACCTTCCTGCGTTAACATCTGAAATCTCTTTTGCATACAATTCTCTCAAGCTCAAGCCTTCTTCCGCTTTAAGCTCCTATAGATACAGATGAAAAAAATAAAATAATTAGTAACTTACATAATTAAAAATAATAATTACTTAATTTAATGATTGAAAAACGATGTGATTTTACCCAATAATTTTCCCAATAGCAAGCATGTTTCCACCGAAACTCCAAACATTCAATCCCATCATGCCATTTTTTACAAACAGTTGAAAAGCGGTTGAAAACTCAAACAGTTGAAAAGCGGTTGAAAACTTTCAAAGGTACCTATGGTTATCACATTTGTTATACACATATAGATTGTTAATTTGCTATACACACACAAATTGTTAAAGTTGATGACTAAAATACTAAATAAAAGGGTGATCTATTCAAAAACTTATTACTAAAAGGCCAATTTAAAATTAATAACTATTAATTTTAGCAAATAGCCCTTTGATAATAAAAACCTCAAATTAACAACAGTTTTTTAGTTCATATCTGGTAAAAAATAACAAATATGGTTATAATGTTGCAACAAATTGAGTACAAAGTTTTATAGCTATGAGTTACACGTTAGATTGCAATCTGACTCGCTACCAACATAATGTGACCTGCAATCCGACCCTTGACCAACAAAATGCAAATACAATGACCTTTGCCACCCATACAGCATGCATCACATGACCTCTTCTTTGCGCTTTTGGAGATCCATCTTCAGTAGTTAGGCTGAAATCAAATAACCCAACAGCAATAATCATACCCTTCTTAGAACAACATGCACGAAAAAAATGTTAAGTTGACTAAATAAATGGGACACATTGCTTCTCAAAATTTTTGGGAATATTTGGATACAATATTTCATCAAAGGAATCCGATCATGGAATTTACCGATAGTCGACCTCTATCTTAACTGCGGCTTCCGGTAACAGTAAGCGCCATATCCTTCTATCTAGTGTTCCAGTTTATAAAGTTTCCCCTTACTGGCCTTTACATGAAAACTCATTCTTTCAAAGTTTATCAAGTTCATAATATTCAAATCAAAACAAAACTACGAAGCAATCGTTCATGTTGACACAGTGAATAAAGCTAGAATCAGAATTTTTATTTTTAATTTTGGAATATACAAATTGGCAGTATACCACCTGGGTGTCGAACCCGTAAGCGGGGTGCAATAATAGTGATGCGTTATCATTGTACATAGCCTGCATTTTGTCCAAAACATATAATGAAAAACATGTGACTTTCGAACTTTCGATAGTGAAAATGAATATTTGTTTTTCTAATTGATAAAATGGTATGCATCCTCACCGAAGGCATAACTTGTAAGTTATTAGCATGAACGTAGTTCAAATAGTCTCCCCATGTAGCCGAGCCATCATCATAACGTGATGCTGAAGTACGCATAAATTCATGATAAATAAAAAAAGAGTGTCAAGAAACTTTAAATTTTATGAATTTTTGTTGTCAGAATTTTATATGTAACATTAACAGAAGACCACAAAAATCACATGGTTAAAGCAGAAACTAACCTCCATAAAAGTAGGTTTGTTCTTGAGATGTAAAAATATTCGATTAATTTATGGGGTTCTGAGCTCCACTTGCATTCAATGTTTCTGATTGATTAGACATGTTTCTTATGATGGCTGCATCCGGAGACGGATTTGGAGAAACAATCCTTTCATTTTTAGGCGAAAGTGGCTGATAACACACAAAAAAAAACACATTATGTAATCAAATTTAAAACATATATAAAAATAAAAGTCAATATATGAAATCATACTAAAAAGTACCTTATCCATGTAGTTATCAGACACCAGCCCAATCACCTGATACAAGTGCGATAATTAGCAAGTTAGTGAGTCCACTTATTAAGAAAGCACACAAGTAGTATACTTAAGGGCAGCATACCAGAGATCATATATGTTGTAACTGTTTGACTTTGACCATGTCATTGACTCATTATGCTGACATGGTTCAAAGAACCAATCAAATTAGCTATAACTGATGATGTGACTCACCATGATATTGTCTCTTTCACACACTTTAGAGTCTGCATGAGGGGAAAAATTAATCTAGTTAGTTTTCCATATCATGCAACCAATATGTTCTCCACATCCTATGAAGTAGAGATGTTCACAGTCCATGATAGTTTTCCCAAAATTCTGGGCCGAAATGCTAACTACCGTTCCAGGGAAGGACAAGCCAAACCGGCCGGTTTGACCGTTTTGACATTTCGGTTTCGTCGGTTTGAACCAATTTATTTTACAAAATGATCAGTTTACTAAAAAATTACAAATGATTAGAAGGATGAGGATCATAATTCTAATACACGCATACATAACTACATGTTCCAAAATTTTGAAATATATAAAAATACTAAAATTAAATGGTCAATTCGGTTTATATGTTCAGTTCCACGTTCCAAACCAAACCCAAACGTTAAACCCGCAACCCTCCGAAACGCCTGTATCTCAAACCAGCTGACTTGCTTGGGTTTGGGCGGTTCAGTTGGTTTCAACGCTTTACAAACACCCCTACTATGATGTGTCACTATCTTACCATCTTGAAGACAGTTAGACAACTACTTAATTCAAAGTCGGCTTCTATCAAATTCCAGTAATCTAAATCCTAAATGACAAAAATCACTCTATAAATGCAAAAAAAAAAAAAAAAAAAAAAAAAACAATAAGCTTAAGTTCAGGTCAAAAACTATGTCGGTGCAAGATCTGAAAAACCAAAACAAAGATCTCCACCAATCCAAATTCCAATACAAATTCAAATTCCACAAATCCTTACAATAAAAACCTAAATCACACTAAAAACCTCCAAATTCAACAAGGAACCCTAGTTACCCAAAATCACCAAAATTCACAAACTAAAATCAACAATCACATAAAATCCATATAACAACAACAATCAATTACAAAAACAATGTCACTAAAACAAATTGAATCAAACTTTTCCCCCAAATCGACGAATTAGACAAAATTACTGAACAAAAACCTTGAATAATCTCAAACAGGTGATGAATACGTACCAGTGTGTAACGGAAAAGGTGAAACTGAAGCAGGAGAGACTCGATCTTTCACCTGTTGACCTTTTTCTTCCATGATTAGTTTACGAAATGATTCGAATCGAATCAATGATTGAAATAATTGAAGAAATAAGAAAATCGGATGAATCGAGATTGAATAATTGTGTTGTAATTACTCATATGATTATGATGATTGTCATCAGAAGAAATGAAATGATTTGGAAATCAAAAGATCGAAAGGGTTTTAGGGCATATAGATACAGAGTTATATATGACACATGTGTACACGTACTTGTTGCGTGAATCTGAAACTTCTCCATCTTTTCCTTTTTACTTCAATTTCCAGAGAAGTAAAAAGAAATGGATAAGCATCGGCAATGGGAAAGAGGAAATGAAGCAAGAAACCCTAAAAGTGATCTCAGCGTTTGCTTGTTTGAAGAAATTGATGGGATTCAAAATTTGAATCTTTTGGAAGCCAATTACCGCTAATTTTACTTCATATAGATTCAATCAAGTTGGAAAGAATGTTGCTTAGCTTTGACCTTTCTTGTTTAGGATATATGCATCCCTGGGTTGACACGTAGGATGAAGATAAAGGTGGGGGTTTGTATGATTGACAGCTAGGATCAAGAAGTTTTGCTTTATTATAATAGAGATTTTCACTAAAAACAAATATTTTTTCTCTCTCCTTTCAATTAAATAATATTATCATTACATTTTTCTCTCACTTCCACTCACAACCACTTTCAAAATATATTAAAAAATTATAACGGGTGAACAGTGTCCCCCCAAATATACAGATGAACAGTAACATTTTCTCTCTCCTCTACTCACAACCACTTTTTATACCCTTTATAATATAAAAACCCCTCCTCACATAATTTGATGGTTAGGATGTGAATGCTCTAAGGACAAAGAAAGACTCGATGTATAATAGAAGGGCCGCCGGAAAGACAAGCTCGGAAGACAGCCAGCAAACACCAAAATTTCATCGCCGTTAAATTGACGGTTCTGTACTATTGACAGTTCATAATCGCCGGTAAAACGCTCTGTTATCGCCGGTAAAAATTCTCCGATCTCTGATAAGGGTGTAATCGCTAACATCAGAACTTAAACGCCGGAGAGGATTGCCGGAAAACGATCGGTTTTCCGGTGGTTATAGAGAGAGAAAGAGGAAACAATGGATCTCCAAAAAAAAACCCGTCATCTCCGGCGACAGTTAAACAGCCGGATATTGGAGGAACCGCATCGTCGCTGCCGGTTAACCGATGAGTTGAATCGCCGGAGGAAGGTATTCAGGTAAGAAATTTTATGTATTATGGGTTGTTGATGTGATCAATTCAATTGGTTGTGGCGGCAGTGACCGCCATTGTAGAAAGCGTCAAGATTGAGATATTGTTTCAGTTATGTAAGATCGAAAACAAAAACCCTATATTTTGGTTCTAAAGTGCAGGAAAAGAAGTCATAGTCTAAGACTTTCCAAAGTTCAGATTAAATAACCCTATGCTAGGTAGGTTTATCTAAATCTAAAATCATGTGTCATTCCAAAGAATAAATCTACAATCTAGTTTGAAAAATATTTGAAAAAAAAAACTTGTATTCTTTCTGTGAAAGATTAATAACGTAGAAAACATGTGAAAAAAAATACTTTTCTTTGTACCATATTTAAATTTGCAATCTGTGATTTATCTTTGGATGCAAATAAGAGGAAAACATAATACACTATGAGATATGATTGTGTACCAGGATGCGATGATGAATGGAGAACTGCAGATTTTTCGGGGAGAGCAAATCGTGCTGATAACGTGATATAAAACAAATGGGAATTGTATATTGAATCGTCAATCTCACTATTATTCACATATGATACAAATGTATTAATACATATAGATGATAACTGCCAAACGGTCTCATCATTCAATACAATAATGTATACTTATGTGTAACTGACGAAACGGTTATGGTGGGAGTTATGTATATGAGTATATCTGATTTTATAAGTTAGTATTAGCTCTTAATTTATTTTTGTTTTATGTTCATTCAAACTAGTATTAAGCACCCCCGCGTTGCGGCGAGGCCGAGCACTAATGCCACACTAATGTCAGCGACCACCGACACTGAAGTTGCGGTGTTAATGCGAAGAAATTAAGCTGAAACGTAAAACATAGAATAAAAAGACTAAGTTGATCTAGGACTCCCGCGTTACGATGAACCCGCGTCTATTTTTTCCCGTTTGACAGGTTCATCGTAATCTATACAAACCATAACGCATACATTACAACAACCATTGCATCAATATGTTGCAAATTATATTTATACAAGATTTTGGCTAAATTAATTAGATTATTTTAAATAATAATAATTTACAAATAAAACAACACAACTTTGAATGGATCAAACCAATTGAATATGGTAAGATAATGAAACCATTATTTGATTAGGGTACAACCACTTAAGCACAATTTACAACCATACATGCATACAAAACATATTGAATTTGGTAAGGTAATGAAACCATTATTATTTGATTAATGTACAACCACTTAAGCACAACTTACAACATATATTTGATTAAGGTACAAGTACTTAATCACAACTTACAACCAAACATGCTTAAGCACAATTTACAACATATATTTGATTAAGGTACAAGTATTTAAACACAACTTACAACCAAACATTCAAACAAATATTTCAAATTAATAATATATAAATTATTTTGAATGTACCACCAAAAGTAGTGTCTTTCAATACCAACTCTAGGAGTATATACTATGTATTGGTTATATGGACATAAAAAGGGATAATTTCATATTTTCTCTTAAAAAACTTATTATTTTCGTATTTACTCAACTTAAAACTAAAATTGCATATATTTTCTTTCTTAACTAATAAAATTGCAAATATCCAAAATTTTATTAGTTAAGAAAGAGATATATGCAATTAATTCTAAGTTATGTAAATTCGTAATTAAAATTTTTTTAAGGGGAAATATGCAATTGTCCCTTAAACAAACCTATTATTGAATTTGTATCTTGTCTATTTTAAGTCAAACTTTTTGTTTATTTTTCTACTGGATTATAATTGGTTTGACTATTAATTAACCTATATTTTTTTTGAACGGCCAACTAAATCACCGGTTAAGCATCCTGTGATGCCCTCAATCGAGCAAATGTATTCCCTCCTCCATAACGGTCAGACTTGGATGCATACCTGCACGCCCGAAGGCCCACTGCGGTAAAACCCGGTTCAGCTCGGTTTTGAATTGGCGACCTCCAAAGAGGCCTAGTTCTAAACTTCATTGTCACCACCAATTTCTTCAAAGTGATGCTAGTGGAAGTTGAATTTGAGACCTCAAGAAGAGAAATCAAGTGACTAACCACTAGACCAACTTAATTATGAAATCAAAATATCTTAGAACTTACAACAAATAAAACAAACCAACTGAATGTATGAAATCAAAATATCTTGATATTTTGTACTAACTAGTAACTATTAAATGAGGATAACAAATAAATTACCTGTGACATATAAAAGTAGACCATGTAATTGTTTTGTACGAAAATATATTGACAAATTAGATGTGTGATTAGATTAAATCCTCACTTTCAAATTATCATTTTTATATATTATATGTTGTACTCTTAGCTTTGGGTGATTTTCAAAAAAAAAATTGAATTATGTGGTTTTAAATGTTTATAAATTAGAAAATGAAGTGCATTATTAATAAACTAAAATATATATAATCTATTATTTCTCTAATATTTGTTAGATCCAAATATGTAATTAATAATAAATAAAAAGTAAAACAAAGAATTATAAAATTCAACATATAACTTTATTTTTAGAAAATATTTATGTAATTATAATTAAATAAATATGTCTACTTAATTTTAATTACCCAATAAATATTGCCAATGAGTGGAGTGGTTGGAGAAAGAATTGATGTTCTTTGTGACTCAGGTTCGATTCCCACTCTCCTCTTTATTTTCTGCGGCATCCAAGTGAAGAGCAAATACGGGTGGTGCCGGTTCGACTTGGATGGGAGGCGAGGTTTTACCGATTAATCTATTGTCGTGCCTTCGGGTGGGTGGAGGTCGGGTTTCCGCACATCTAGGGAGAGTCAAGGGGCTGGCGACAGTCGAGTAGTCCACCTTGGCCACAACGCCCGGTGTCACGAAAGAAATACAAGATGGGAGGAGCAGGACATTGTCATGTGCAGCTATGAGCTGTGTGTGTCTGCCACTCTGCTCGCCTCCGCATCATTGTCTGATCTTGGTAATGGGATCAAAATAGGACACTGGTCGTTCTACAATGGGAGCTCACATTATTACACGGCCCAGTACAACGAAGACATGATCAAATTCAGAAAAATGGCTTTGGGCACACAAGACTAGGCCAACAGTGAGTACAGCCGGCCCAGGAGTGAATACATATTGTGTAACACCCCGAAAACGGCTTTGGTAATCAAACCACGTTAATAGTAAAGACGGGTAAAATACCTTTAGTGGTAAAAATTTACCCGGTAAATATTAGGATTTAAATAATTAATCCTAATAATAAATAAAAAGTGAATAAAAGCTTTTAAGGAAATAAAAGCTTAGAAGGCCCGAGTTAACGGGACCTAAAATAAACTTAGTCATAAATATTCCCGAACCCGCTAAGTTCACTAGGAATATTAAACCTAGTTAATAAGTGGGAATGTTATTGAAAATAATTAGGTTGTGATCTAATTAATAACTAACCAAACACGAGGGACCAAAGCCGGGTAACTTGAAATTGAAATTAAAAACTTAAAAATAAACACAACACACACACAAGTGTGTGTGTGCGTGCGTGGTTAAGGTCAGGAGAAAGCTCCCATGGAGCTTTAGCCCTAGCTTCAACAAATCAACGAAATTGAAGGTCAAATTTAACCCGAATCGGATGCATGAACACATATTAATGATCACCTAGTCGAGGGGATCACAAGGTATGTCGAATTTTCAGTTTTGGTGATACTTTGAGATTATGATGAACAATCATAATCGAAATTTTGGAATGAATGTTGAATCTATGAGTGACATTGTGATTATATCTTGGTTTAGGAACAAACCCTAGTAGAAATCTTGATAAATTGTTGTCAAACTAGGGATTTGATAATTACCCTATTATGAGCTAAGTGGGTTTTGGTTGAATTGATGAAATTGATGTTCTAATGGTGTTTATAAACATCACACTAATTCATATGAATGAACTACTTGAACAAATTAGAGATTTTGTTAAGAGTTCATAAGTAACTAGAAGTGGGTTTTGTTAGATATGATGAAATCATGAAGAACTTGAAGTAATGTCACTTGTATGTGATTAACAAGTAAACTAGGAAGTGGGTTTTTATGTAATAGTAAAGATGATGATAAGTTTATGTTTAAAATCATCATATTCGATAATAGAAACAAGGCACTCAAACAAATTAAGTGATTTGGGAACTTGTTCATACATGATTGAAATGGGTTTGAATGTTATGATGAAATTGGTAGCCATGTTCATGTAACTAAGTGCATAAGATCATGTTAGCTACTAATTGATAGATAGAACTTGAATGTGCATTTATATGCTAAGGGGCGTTTGACTTTTAGTAGTCAAACCGACCATTAATAAGATCGAATAGTATTTGTGATAGAAAATATGTAAGATGGAATAGTCATAATTAATGATGACTAATATAACCGTCTTACGAATTATGATGATAGTTTGACGCTTGACAAGCTAGGTGGAGGCTTGGAAAGGAAGCGGGTCAAACGAAGCAAGCATAAAGGAAAAGCGTATTCGGGATGCAAGGTAAGTATATCTTACACTAGTTATTTATTTATAATATTCTTTCGTCGTATTAGTTACGAATAAAGAAAAATACCTAATTGAGATATGATGTTCCGACATGTGGTCGTACGGAACAAGATAATCAAATATGACAAGAAAACATAATGATGGCTAAAAATGAGTTAAACCGGTAATTCGATCATATTATGACGAATGAAGCATGTACTTTTAATGGTTATCATATAAGTTAAATCATAATAACCATTAAGGGCAAAATGGTAATTTTGACAATTTGACAATGGTAATTGGTCATATAGACCAAACGGGTCAAAAGGTGAAATTATCACCCTTTGACAATATCGCCTAATGGGTTGTCAAGTTGCATGAATTTAGGAAATAAATAGCACATGGATGCTTACATAGCTACTAAGGAAAGGTATTGAAACGGGTCAATATATTGATCCGAGCCAGGTACGTATAGTAATACAACTCATCATGTAGAATTTGGAATTTTATGACAGTTAGACAAAGTTTAAATAAGCCATTCGGTTATCTTTTAGGTAAAGCGAATAATTTGAGTTATGATTATGGTGTTTAGAAACATATTGGTTTCGAAACAAGAATATGGTTAAAAGGTCGGACTTTGGGGTTCAAACAAGCACTAATTGTCCTTCGTCGTAAATGAAGGACTAAGATTGACCAAAACGCCCTTGTAGGCCAAATTGAACAAACAACCCTTAAAGGTTGTTTGGAAATGAGTTTTTCAATTAAATAATTACTTAGGAAGAGTATAGAAGTTGAAAGACGTAAAACGTTAGTCAAATGGCTCTATTTGAGTCTTTGCCGTAAAATAACTATTTAAAGGGTAAATTCTGGTACACATAAATCATCACATCGAATCCACCACAAATAAAGTTGTGGTGGAAGATCCTTTGTTAAGAAATATGGATATATATTTTTTGAAATGAATGAAAGCAAATGGTGCTAAAATATGCTTGAATACCTCAAACGGGTCAAATAAGCATATGGGTGAAAATGGGTTAAAGAATGTATATAATTCTATAATTGGAACCCAATATGTTAGATATCCTTGAATTTATTAGGTTTATGAGAAATTAGGGTCAAACAAACTTGTATGTTTGATAAAATCACGAGCGGGTCAAATTTTGGTAAAAGAGTAATAAGCCGAAGACTTAAAAGTCTTGAATTTTATTAAGCCGGATGTCGGATTTTAACTCCATATGATGGAGAATCAAATTACAAACATGTAGGAAGAAACGGTAGGTCAAACGGATAAGCGGTTTGAAAGATACGAAAGATTTCGTGTCAAGTTGCGGCAAATTGGAAAAGCTGAATGCAGGTGCCACCGTAAATTACGGTGTCCACCGTAATTTACGGTGGAGTTGAAAAATGCTACGGTGGATCTCTTCTGATTTACGGTGAAAACAAGTCAAAACAAGGACCACCGTAAATTACGATGTCCACCGTAATTTACGGTGGACCCCATACAAAAATGTATATTTTGATCAGTTTGTTTTCCGGACTCGTTTAAATGCGTTTTAAATACCGTATGACTAAAGCATTTCATGTTTATGAAATGTAGGTACTTTCTGGGATGCCGGGAGACGATCAAGCTCAGCGAAGAACCGAACACGACAAAGATACACGCTTCCGCACATTGCAACGTTGTAGATTTTAATCAACGAATTCGACCATGTTTTGTAGAATAACCTATGAATTATAAAAGTTTTAATAAACCCGTATTTATATAGCATGTGTAGTCTTAACTACACATCTAATCGTTGGTATTTACATATTAAATAACTAGGGTGTTACATATTGCACCTATATGGGTTAAGTAGTGAAGGGCCGAATACTCGCAAAATGGAGACGGTTAGGTTGCGGTATGACAATCGTGGCTCGAGCGAGGGGTTCTAATGATAATTGTACAAAAGTATGCTATTTTTTTTTTGTTTATTTTTAAATTCGATTTAATGAGTTCGTGTACGATTATTGAAGTTGAAAGATTCAAAGGGTTTTGGTTAAATTGGTGAGATTTATGGTCATTTGACAATTGGTTTGAAGGTTATTTTAAAGGTTTGACAAAATAACGTGTGTACACAATGGATTTGTTATAATCGGCACCACATTGGCACCAGGTTTGACAAAATAGTTGTCGTTTGGCATGTTTGCTGTCAACTGGCACCACATTTTTCGGCTTCTAGATGATATGTAGAATACTATGCCACGAATAGTTATTCTTAATAATATGTGTACACTATGGATTTGTTATAAGCCACGCTAAATAAAAGCTGAGAGACGCAACGACTCGGCTCGATCTAGTATGACGTCTGCGCACGCTTTAACGTGATGTCCGCACATGTTGTCCGCGGCGCAACGCCCGCGGGGTATTATCCTAGTTATATTATCAATTTGTAGCATACTTGTGCTTCTACTGGTTGTACCTTACGCATTAGAGCTTTAGTGTGCATCTTGGTCTGTACTCTTGGCTTTTTGAGTTGTTTTCTTCAGTGAGTATTTAAGTGGTGGTTTTAGTGGGTTTTGACTTCACTCGGAAGTTTCCACTTTCTTTCTTATACCGACGAACTACCACCGTCTCTTCGACGGACTCCGCCTGCGATGGCCGAACTCACTCCGATCATATATTTTATGCGATGTTTACAGGTACATTCTTACTGTTGTCTTGGTTACGTTTGTTTATGTGTTTTCGCATAGTTAGAAACTATGTATTACTTTTCGGAAGTTCTTTTTGTTGTTTAATGTTGGGGATTTGTGTTAGTTTTAACGACCTAAAGTTGCATGGTCTTTTTTGGGGGGGAGTTCTTCCGTAGTTAAAGACGACGTCTTATAGTTCGTCGTTTTATTCTCGATTTTGTGGTCTGGGTTTTGTGTGTCTGCACATGATCTATTGGTGCATGTGTTTTTTTTATGTGAATTGAGGTCTCATTGTTGAACATGTGATGTTGTTTAAGTTTATTTTTTTTGTTTGGAGTTGTTTCGCAATGTTTGGATTAGACCTTTTGGGGGTTTTTAAGTGTATGTGATGGTGTAATGGTAATGTTCACCGGATATCCTTTGTGGTATTACAGTTGTTTTTTGTCCTTGTGACGTTGGTTGTTGGGTCAATGAAGATGGCCTTCGGCTCATCGGTGACCATTGGCTATGATGTTTCTTTGGGCTTGGCTTGGTAACTTATGTTGGAGCCGTCTATTACTTATGATATTTGCTTTATGGTTGTTTTGATGTTGACTATGGTCATTTGGGTTCCGTTGTTGTTGGCTGATTTGCAACTCGCTTACCCTCAGTGGTTCAAAACAATCTCAGAAGTGCCTTTAGTCTTGCCTTGGTAACGTGAACTGCAACTATGTATGGCTTTAACATTCTTTTGTTTGACTGTTGGTTTTAAGGGTCTGTGAAGGTGATGTTCATTATGGCCATTTCGGTGTGCAATGTTATTTGCATGCTATTTGTTGACGTTATCTTGTTTTTGTTGGCTTATGTATAAGTCGGTTTGACTAAGTGGTAAAAACAGTCTTCTTCTGAAAGCCAAAGATGTGATGTTGGTGAGGATTGGATTGGTGTTGTATGCCCCCGCCATCATACATCTCTAAGCTTCATTATTTAAATGTTTTGTTGAGGGTCATGGTTGTTTATGTATATTTGGTGCATTGTTGACCATGGTCATGCACTTTATTTTCCTTTCACATTGTTGTCATTAAATGTGCAGCCATGTCGTACTTATCTGCTTGAGATAATGCGTATCTTGGCAGGGCATCCAACCTGGTCATGTGATTGTGTAATGTATGATAGTCATGTCGACTCTTAACAGTTTGGCTTCTTGGAACACTTTGATATCGTTGTTTATGCATACAACCTGAAATTGTTGTGTTGTCCATATGCCGTAGCTGTCTAGATTCTTTGTTCGAACAATTTGGTGTTTCTATATTTGTTTATTTAAGTTTGTAACATAGGTAGCCTAAGTTTAAGTGTGCATGATGATTTATTGTTTTCCTAATCTCTTGTTGCATTTTTTTTGTTCCCTACTTCATTTGGAAGCTACTATTCTGACGCATTTGTATGCTTTCTACCTTTCAACCATGTTTTTTCTGTGTCCGTTTATGGAGTTCAATGTGGGTCTGCGAACCCATGTCGGCCTTAGGTTCAGGTTCGTCAGGTTTCTATGTTCGTCTCTGATATTCCCTAATATATAGTGTCGATTACTTTGAATTATATCATCATGATAAGAGTTTTGATTATCGTTTATGGGTTTTAGATATATTCCTTCGTTTTGTTCTTTTAGTGATCTCATGATATGAATTTAGAAGCATGCAACGTTGGCGTTGCAGATGTTTTAACCCCACAACCGCCACCTATTCCAAAAAAAGTTCCAATCAAGGTTGCCCAGAAGGCAAGAAGAAGGTCATGCGTGTGTCCAAGGGCAAGAGGATTCTTGTAAAAAAATCAACTCTTGAGCAATGACTTCAAAGTTAATGTGTCTAGCGTTGATGGACACTTTTTTCACTACAAAAGGAAGGTTGGTCCAAAAAGAGAGCGACCGGCGAAGGAAGGATGAGGTCCAAAACTAGACCGACTGGCTATAGACCAGATGGACAGCCAACCACTTAACGAAGACGTGATAACCAGTTGTACCACAAAGATGCATTAGCATAGGTTAAGCGTCTTAGATTTATTCGTGTAGTATAGAAAGAAAAAATGTTAACGTTGTATCTTTTTAAAAGTGTTTACAATAATAGTTTGTCTTTAAATGTGTTGTGTTTAAAATTTGTATTTGTTTGTACCAAAACCCGTCGTTTTACGGTGGGTACTAATTCTAGTTGTAAATATAATCAAAATAGAAACCTAATCTTAGAAGATTTTTATTTTTATATTTTTTCATGACATTAATAACTATATATATTTTTAAACTTCTAACTACTATCTAAATTTAATCTAATATCTTCCTATACTAATAAACAAAAATCTTTTTGTACACGTGTCACGCTCTGGTGCCTCCTCCCTTTTAATATATATTAGAAAAGAAAAATATATAACAAATGATATAAAAAGGGGGAAATCTAATTAACTTGAGTTATTAGATAAAATAAACAGAAATCCAATGAAAACTAATAAATATTTCACGATATTGAAAGGATAAAAAGTTAATTGTTTTATAGTTATCTCATTTAAAAAAGAAACTCTTTATTTTGGTTCCTTGAGTGGGAGTGAAGTTTTCTAAATAAAATCTTATAAAAATTTTTAATACAAATTTCGTTCCTCTTTACAATAAAACTGAGGGACATGTTTACCTATAATGAATGTTTAAAAAAATAAAAAATTATACCAGTGATTGAACTAACCGTTTTTATCGGCTTATTGGTTACATTGAACTCAACAACGGGATTTTCAAAATTTATTTTAATATAAAATGCATTTTTAACGCATATATAATGTTACCTTGCTTCTACTCTTAAATTACGCTGTCCATATCACATGTCAGGAATCGAATAATACCCGTCTCTCTAAGAGGCAAAAGACTCTGGGGCTGTTTGGTAGCCTCTTAATTACCATTCAGATGCTACCTCTTAATGGTTTAAAACCTCTGAATGAATAAGAGGTAACCTCACGTGTCAATTTTATTGGTCATCTAAAAGTTGGTTTTCCCGCTGATCTCTCCTATTAAATGTTGGATGACACATGCAAACATCTATAAAATTATAGATTTTGATTTCCCATCTTCCTCTCATATTAAATAATAATGATTTTCTTTGTTTTAGTAAATAATATGATTACACCATAAGTCTTACTTTTTTAACTTTTTTTAAATGCCTTTGAGATACATGTAATCTTGTCTCATGACCCATATATCTAGGGGCGGATCTACCTTGATGTAAGGGGTAGCCTCCGCTACCGCTTGGCCGGAAAATTTTTGACTTTTTTAGTGTAAATTTTGGAAAAATTTAACGTTTTTTCGATTTCGTTACCGCTTATTTATAAAACGTTCCCGCTTGGTCGGAATTCTAGATCCGCCACTGCATATATCTAAAAGTAGTATTTATATCAAAGTATTTATTATATCATTAATATACATAGTAGAATTTAATTACAATTCATTTACCATAACCTCATAACTTATAATTATTTTTAAAAATACTTACAAATTTTATGATCATTAATTTTTTTATTTTTTAGTGTTACTTCTTTTGAAGACATAATAAAATGGATTGTAGTACCTCAAAAGAGAAGTGAAAACTTAGAAAATTATTTTGAATAGCGAAAATATAACTGTTCTTTTGTTTTACTATTTTATCTAAATAAGTCATTTCATTAATAAGGATTATATACAATTTTATAATTTACATTTTTTCGTCATTTAACCCGTGTAATACACGGGGTTGTAAGCTAGTATTTGAATAATTATAAATCTAATTTAAAGATTAATTAGTGCCATCCACTCATCGGCTTCTGTGCCAGATGACCGATCTTAGTATAACAACAATTTGTTCGTTTTTCACAATATTCTAAAAATGTTGTTATGTGACTATAGCATACTACTAGCATACTTTTTTTTTAACGGCCAACAAACTCAAAACCGAGCACTTTCGGGGCACCCACTGGACAAACGGAGTACTCCGAGAGTAACCCGAGTCCACCACCAATTCCGGGGAAAACCCGGTAACTCACCACCCGGAGGCACGACAGTGAAATTACCGGTAAAACCCGTTTGGCTCAAGGATCCAACCCAGGTTTCCCTGGGTCTCCTATCATTGCCCACCAGTGCCTCACTCTGCACCAAGTGGGAGTCGAACCTGCATCTCCCAAGAGAAATGCAAGCCCTCCACCACTTGATCTAGAGATCATTAGCCCTACTAGCATAGTATATGTTAATTAAAAATGAAATGCGATTTGGCATGCTAATAGCCTATTCTATTGCGAACCAAAAGACAGAAAATAACGCCTATTTTTGGCAGTGTGAGGTAGCGTAGCTTATGATTTATGCCATATGATTATTAATTTGAATAACATCAAAAGTGTGAATATTTTATAACTAAAAGTTAACGTAAAAGATATCATAAATGTAATTATATGATACCAATTGCAATAAAGCGACAAAACCTAAATAGAATGACAAATTCATACAAATATATCGATTTAGAGGATTATAAATTAGTTAATGGATTAATTATTCTTGTTTTATCATTATTGATTATTTTCTTAACAGAAGTTGGAATCGTAGAAATTTATTATTTTAAAGTTGTTATTTTACCAAATATATATGTTATATTCAAAAGGAACTTTTGGAACTCGTACAACTGTACAAGTTATAAATATTTTATGTTTGAACGCATTAATTAAAAATATATAAAAAGAATAAATTAACATTTTTAACTTTAAAATGATTTAAATCATCACCCACATATCATATAGACAATCAATATTAAATATTAGTATGTTCATATCATATGCATGTATTCTATAGTATTAAAATTGAGACAAACGACAATGGAATAGACATAAATGTTTGTCAAGACTCGAACGTAAATCATGGAAATCAAGAATATTCTAAACTTGTTGTATTTTGTTGAAAAGGAAATGATTAGGCAACAACAATTTGATTAAAAAAGTTAGCACACATAATAATAATAATAATAATAATAATAATAATAATAATAATAATAATAATAATAATAATAATAATAATAATAATAATAATAATAATAAT
Organism: Helianthus tuberosus; assembly: GCA_030545235.1. Classification (NCBI taxonomy): domain Eukaryota; kingdom Viridiplantae; phylum Streptophyta; class Magnoliopsida; order Asterales; family Asteraceae; genus Helianthus; species Helianthus tuberosus. The sequence goes on along the minus strand of CM060437.1, from coordinate 23,169,059 downwards.
TTAAGAGGTCCTCGTTCCATGAGGTAGGACAAACCACTGTTAAGTGCATAGCTTTGCCTACTGAGTTCCTATGTTCTTACTTCTTCTAACCACTTCATTCGGTTCAATCTATCGGTTCAACAAGCTTAGCAAGTTTAAAAGGGGGCACTTCAAAGGGATTCAACAGCAATAACATCGATCTCTAAGTACTTACGGCAAACTAAACTCATTTTGCTTGGTTATACCCCAATTGAAGCATCATCTCATTTGTTAGCGGCGCATTCTTATTGTCGTTGCATTTACTGGAGTACATCATTGCTAACAAAAAGTTATAAATTAAAAATGGCTAGCTTGGCTTGTAGAAATACTTAAGATTTTGTAAATAAACAAGTTAAAGTTTCATATTTAACGTAGAAAGTAAAAAAGTAAAAATAAATACGGCTAAAAAAGTAGTTTATAAACTGATCACCAGTCTCTAAGAGGAGTGGTAGAGTGATGTATTTCCAGAGCAAATAGTTGTGAGTTCAAATCCTATAAAAAGCACGTGTAATGTAATTTTAGCAGTTAAAATGAAAACTAATCACCTCCATCCAATCCATACTGTGTGTATTAGTTATATAATTTCAAATCTCTAGATTATTTATAAATTTAATGGGATTTGTTTGACTTGATTCGGAAGTCAAATTCTGTTTGATATCTGTTTTTTTTTTCTGTGATATCTAAAGTTAGTTGACCAAACATAAAACGGGTAAACAAATTAAACCAACCCATATCTTTCTTTTTTCATCACTTTTGTGCAAAACATATGGATGATAAATCAATTGTCTTATAACATTAAAATCCATATTTATACAATTATACACTAAAAGATTCAAGCATAAAGCAACTTCAACCGCGAAAAAAATCATCCACGGACACTGAGCAATGAATTACTGAAAGATTCTGCTTTCATCGAATGATTGTTGACAAATCTTTGTGTCGCTGAAAGTTCTCTGATATCACGTAAAAAAGGATAACTATTTTTCTAAAACGAACCGTTACTCCAAAGCATTACTTCATCTTGCAAGTCATTCAAAATAGCCACAACTTGACCAATCAAAGGCCGGTTCTTCCTAGAGTTACTCACACAAGCACTAGCCACTTTAGCCAATCTAACAAGAGGCTTAATATCAGTAGGCACCATTAACCTTGGGTCCAAAAGCTCATCAATTCTCATTTCTTTAATCAATGGCAAACTCCACTTCACAATCAACCCCCCTTCACATCTCCTACCACTCAACAACTCCAACAAAACCACCCCTAAACCATACACATCACTTTCTTTAGAACCACCTTTTGGTTCAACCCAATATTCTCTATCAACATAGCCCATGACCCCTTCTTTCTCATTAGGTGCTAAAAAAGATAGACCATAATCACAAACTTTGGCACTAAACTTCACATCTATTAAAATATTTGAAGGCTTCACACAACCATGCACAATAGTTGGTGCCACCATTTCATGCAAGTACTCTAACCCGCGAGCCACACCCGCCGCGACTCTCAACCGTCGGCCCCAATCCAATAACAACGCGCCATCGAGGTTTTGGTGTAGGTAGAAGTCCAAACTCATCATGCCCATAAACTCCATTACCACAATTCTTTCCCCGGGACCCTCCGAAAACCCTAATATGGGTAACACATTAGGGTGATTAGCTAAAGATAACCACTTTAGTACGGAGGAAAACCCTAACCCTCCCACTAAACCCGCGTTTCTTAAAACGAAACGCGGGTAAATTCGTTTAACCGCGACTAGTTCCCCTCCAGCCAACACGGCTGCATAAACGGTCCCTAACCGCCCTTTTCCAATGATTCTTCTTTCGTTAAATCCGTCGGTTGCAACATCGATATCCACCAAACTATAGGGTGATGCACAAGGCTTTATGGACGGGCTTTCTTGATCGGATTTTTGATCGTAGACGGTCGCATTTGAATTCGTGTTCTTCCTCTTCTTCTTCAATATGATGAGGACGAATAAGATGATGAACAAGATGATTGCTAATGAAAGAAGAGCAAGAACAAGATCATAAACAATGGTTTCACCATACTTCATGTTGGAGATCAAGATGGAAAGCTTTCTGAATTATTTTTCTTGGTAAAGATTGAATTTTTTTGTGGTTTGATGAGAGAAAAACAAGATGTGATGAAAAGTCAGGCCGACGAATTGAGAAAGTTACAAGAAGTTAGATAGAAAGTTGGATGTGTGTGTGTATATATATATAGGGAATATATAGAGAGAGGGTGTAGGAGTGGGACAGATAGAGCTTTGACTTGGAATGTGAACAGTTGGAAATTATGAGAGTAATATGGAAAATATAGCAAGATGTTATATTGGTCTGTTATTTGTCAAGATGTCATTTGTCTGATCATTAATGCACCCCCTCCACCACCACCGACGTTGCACCCCCACTGACGGTGTCACAACATGGTGGTGCAGGCATCGAGAACGACGGCTATGGCGCAGCGGAAAATGGTAAGCGGTGTGGTGACGACGACAAAGCTGGTTCTGGGCAAGCGAAGTGGTGCAACCTCACAATGCCCGGTTTTTTCGTGAGTCCAAAATAGTAGCGGACGCAGGAATTTTTTCGTGAGTCCAAAATAGTAGCGGACGCAGGAATTTTTTCGTGAGTTCAACCATATTTTTAATGGGTGCGGTTGGGTTTTTTGCCTAAAATATGCACTAATTTTTTTTTTTCAAAGGGTGCGGCCGCCCACCTTGGCCAAAGGATGGGTCCGCCCCTAGTCCAAAACTTTTAGTCTCTTTCTATATGTAAAGTTATTTCAAAACAAAAATCTATAAAGTTTTAAAACCTAATAACATTTTAAAATCAATTAACCTTTTTAAAATACCAACCCAACTAAACAAACCCAATAACCTTTATAGTTTGGGTCATCTAAACCCATTTGTACTCATTTAACCCAATTAAAAACATGGGTGATTCAGGTCATCATTGTTAGTGTTTGTCTTCAATTCTTCATTGAATCGTTCACAAAATAGACAATGGGTGGGGCTACGGGGCGGCAATTGCCAATCAAGTTTCAATAATTCAATAAGATATTATGTATTGAGGTGTTCTTCTCATTCAAATTCAAATCTATAATAATTGTCATGTGACAATAGTGTGTTTGAGTAATATGTATTGTATAGTTGAATAACTGATTGACAAACTGTGTTCTACGTTCATCTCGTTTAATCGAGTAATTAGGTAGTCATTAGAGGGCGGCCATCGACGTTGATTATTGCTTAATTGCGGTATGCGCATATAATGTATATATGTGTGGGCCATCGGGGGGCAAAAGTGAAAGTGCACTAATTTTAATGTTATTTTAATAATTTCGTGAAAATAACGTTATAAGCTGAGGACGGTTAATCATGCATCATGTGGTGGCGTTGATAGCTGAAAGACAAATGGGTACATGCACTAATCGGTCTTTGTCCCGATTGCTGAGTGTTATGTGTCTTATGTCCAAGGCTTGATGCAAAACTACTATCGAGCCGGGGGTCTCACTAGAAGCAGCATCTCTATTCCTACGGGGTAGAGGTAAGGTTGTCTATATCTTACCCTCCTCAGACCCTACCTTTGTTTTGCTATTGGTGGGATTTATTGAGTATGATAATGATAATGATGATTAACAATAGAACAATGGTGTGTTTTAGTAATTTAGTATTCCCTTCGTCTCATTCAAATTGGCATTCAACTATTCAACTCGACATGTTTGCCATTTTGTCCAACTAAGGGGGTGTTTGGGATTCCATTTTGCAAGCTCGTTATTGACTTAAACTTTTATAGGTAGTAACTTTTTCAGAAAGAGAGAAGGAAAAAGAGAAAAGGAAAAGTTGATAATCAATCCCAAACACCCCTAATTATTGTTTAGATTATATCATGAGGTGTTTGAATTACTATATGACATATGTTTAAGTTGCCTGCTCTAGGATAATGTTAGTTATTTAGCTAATAGCTTAAAACCTGTATCACAATTATTTTCGTATTATTGAATTTATAAATATATGCACACGCTTATATTTCAGGGGCTCATTTTTTTAAGTCGTGCAGGGCACTCGAATTCTTAGGGACAACCCTTACAATGGAAATGGTGGCAAAGGTATGGGGGTGACGGCGGCGACAGAGTGTCATGAATTAGGTGGACGTATGTGCCCATAGAGCGACATAATTTCCATTATTGTGCATTTGTTTGAGAATACCCTCAGTTGTGGGGGTGAGCATGGATCGATTCAGATCGATTATAAAGTACAAGCAAACCTACAATCAATGTATTAAGTTTTAGATTTTCATAATTGAGCGGCTTTTGTTAGAGATGATTCAGTTATTGATAAAGATGGTTCGATTAAATACTTGTTTTAAATGGGTAGATTCAAGCTCATACAACTATTAGATCAACTAATAGTTTGGGTCAAATAAATTATTAGCTATAAAGAAGAAAAAACAACAAATATTGTGTGGTATTTATAAAAAGAAATAACAATTTTTTTACATGTAAACTGTTATTTATAAAAGTAATAGAAAATATAAATGTTGGTTTTAGTGCCGATTACATGCTAAGTTATTAAAAGCTTGCTATATAGGGTTATATTGAAATATTTTTTTACTTGGTTGTTGTGAGGACTTGTTTTTTTAAGTGACATCCTTTACTTGAGGCGGATCTACACGCTTTGTGTCATGGTTTCGGTGTATGTTCAAGTAAATCAACATCATTTCCATTAGTATGCATTTACTTGATAATACACTTAGAGTGTAGGGGTGAGCATGGATCATTCTTAGGGATGACCCTTGCAATGAAAATGGTGGCAAAGGTGTGGGATTGACGACAGTGACAGAGTATCATGAATTAGGTGGATGTATGTGCACGTAGAGCGACATATTTTCCATTATTGTGCATTTGTTTGAGAATACTCTCAGTTGTAGGGGTGAGCATGGATCGATTCAGTTCGATTATAAAGTACAAGCAAACCTACAATCAATGTTTTAAGTTTTAGATTTTCATAATTGACCGGATTTTGTTAGACATGATTCAGTTATTGGTAAAGATGGTTCAATTAAATATCTGTTTTAAATGGGTAGATTCAAGCTCATACAACTATTAGATCAACTAAGGCTGGACGGTATGGTCCCGTCCTCCACCCGGCGCCGCCACCGTGTCACCGTCCCTCCACGCCGCCCCCTCCGTCTTCATCCCGTCGCCCCCTCCGTCCCGTCCTCTGTTCGCCGTTTGCGACGGAGCAAACAGGTGGGCCCCCCTCTGCGACGCCCGTCCTCCCACGCCGCCCCCTCCGTCTTCATCCCGTCGCCGGCTTCATCTCCGGCACCATACCGTGTAGCCTAATAGGTCCTGGGTTCGATTCCCACAAAGGGGGTTTTTCCCATATTTATTGGGTTTCCTCCTGAATTGGTGTATAGGCATTATGCCTAGTGGAGATGGATATGATCGGGTGGTTCCGCTGGTGGCACGATGATACTCCAGTGGTCCGTCAGTGATCCAAATTTGCCGTTCAAAAAAATAAATAAATAAATAAAATTTTGGGTAAAATAAATTATTAGCTATAAAGAAGAAAAACAACAAATACTGTGTGGTATTTATAAAAAGAAAAAACAATTTTTTACATGTAAACTGTTATTTATAAAAGTAACAGGAAAATATAAATGTTGGTTTTAGTGCCAACTGCATGCTAAGATATTAAAAACTTGCAATGTTGGTCATATTGAAAGGTTTTTTTACTTGGTTGTGAGGACTTGTTTTTCTATGTGACATCCTTTACTTAGACGGATCTACACGCTTTTTGCCATGGTTTCGGTGTATATGCAAAAGATTTTTTTACTTGGTTGTGAGGACTTGTTTTTCTATGTGACATCCTTTACTTAGACGGATCTACACGCTTTTTGTCATGGTTTCGGTGTATATGCAAGTAAATCAACATAATTTCCATTAGTATGCATTTACTTGATAATACAGTTAGAGTGTAAGGGTGAGCATGGATCATTTCGGTTCGGTGTAGGCTACAACGAAACTTGTACATGAATTCTTAGGGACGACCTTTGCAATGAAAATGGTGGCAAAGGTGTGGAGGTGACGACGGCGACAGAGTGTCATGAATCAGGTGGATGTATCATGTATGTGCACGTAGAGTGACATATTTTCCTTTATTGTGCATTTGTTTGAGAATACCCTCACTTGTAGGGGTGAGCATGGATCGATTCAGTTCGATTATAAAGTACAAGCAAACCTACAATCAATGTTTTAAGTTTTAGATTTTCATAATTGACCGGCTTTTGTTAGAGATGATTCAGTTAATGGTAAAGATGGTTTGATTAAATACTTGTTTTAAATGGGTAGATTCAAGCTCATACAACTATTAGATCAACTAATATTTAGGGTCAAATAAATTATTAGCTATAAAGAAGAAAAAACAACAAATACTGTGTGCTATCTATAAAAAGAAATAACAATTTTTACATGTAAACTGTTATAGAAAATATAAGGTTGGTTTTAGTGCAGATTGCATGCTAAGATATTAAAAGCTTGCAATATAGGGTTATATTGAAATATTTTTTTACTTGCTTGTAAGGACTTGTTTTTCTAAATGACGTCCTTTACTTAGGCGGATCTACACGCTTTGTGTCATGGTTTCGGTGTATGTGCAAGTAAATCAACATAATTTTCATTAGTATGCATTTACTTGATAATACACTTAGGGGCTGTTTGTTATTTCTTAATGAGGCTCTTAATAGTTCAAACGTCTTACTGGTTCAGCACTTAATGGTTCAGACTATTTGTTTCACGAGCATATGTATGAATGGTTCAGAAATTTGCCTCTGAATGGTTAAGCATTATACAAAGTCTGACTTGTTAAGACCTCTAACCTGAATTGGTCAAATATTTGACTCTGAACGGTTAAGCATTATACAGTTTCTTAATGGTTCAGACCTCTTATTGGTTCAGAACGTAACCATTCGGATGTTGTCAAACAGCCCCTTAGAGTATAGGGGTGACTGGGTGAGCATGGATCATTTAAGTTTGGCGTAGGCTACAACCAAATTTGTACATGATGTTTTGGGTTTTAAATGTTCATAATCAATTGCTTTTTGGTTATAAACTGTTAATTCGGTTATTGGTAAAGATGGATCATTTAATAACCCACTTTAGTGGTGGATTGAGCTCATTTCAATTCATAGCTTCAATTATATTATGGGTGAAATAGAATTCTAGCAAATACTTTCACTTGTAAAGAAAAATGAGCGACAACTCAAATTTATTTACAAAAAATATAAAACAAAACTTTTTTGACATTTAACATTTTATTTATAAAAGACATATGAAAGTTGGTTTTAGTGTTTGTTATCTGTACACATTTTTTGATTCGGTTATAATAAATAAAAAATAAATAAAAAAAACCATAACCATCGTTTCCCAAACCTTTTTTTTTGTTATTTGGTTTTTCTACTCACCCCTACTCATTTGTAAATTGCACGTGGTTTAATTACTAAGTATAAAGTGAACGTGTGAACTGAATTGGCATTGAGATTTATAACTCTCACATTACAATTGGGTTAGTTAGGCCACAGGGTGTCATCGCGCCATTCTGCCATGTCACCCATTATAGCACCCTGGAGCGCCATCAACCACACCACCACCGTTAAACAAGGGGCGTTATTGAAGCCCCGCCAGCACGTTAACGGATGAATTTTGGGTGGATCGAGGCATTTGGTCAACATAATTGTTAAAGGGGGCGCTAGTGGGGCTTTATCCCACACCATCATTGTTAAAGGGGGCGTCATTTTTATCTCAAAACCTACGTGGCGCTTACGTGGCGTGATAAAGCCCCTATGGGGGTTTATACCACACCATATAGCCTTAAAATGCATGGATACTAGATTAAGGGCATGTTTGGCTAAGCTTTTCAAACTAACTTATTGGCTTATTGACTTATCAAAAAGTCAATAAGCTCCTTATAGTGTTTGGCAAATAGAAAAGTGCTTTTAAAAATGACTTTTTGATATGAATGAAAAGGAGTTTTTGAAAAGTCAGAAGATTGTGACTTCTTGTTTAGCTTATAGCTTTTCAACCAACAAATTACCAATATACCCCTTATTTTTTATCACCCCTTATGAAAGAATGTCAATTTTAGTCATTTTACATCAATAAGCTAAGCCAAACACTTTTTAAAAAACAACTTATTGACTTATTGGCTTTTCCCACCCCATAAGCTAATCCAAACACTTTTTTTAAAAACTCATTTTCAAAAAGTTCTTTTCCCAAAAGTCATTTTCCCAAAAGTCCTTTTTAACTCTAATAAGTTTAGCCAAACATGCCCTAAGGGTTGTTTGGTTATCTCTTAATGCATGGATACTAGATTAAGGGTTGTTTGGTTATCTCTTAATGGTTCTATTAAGAGACTAATTCTGAATTAGTAAAAATGAGTGTTTAGTTCACAAAAATAACACCCATTAATGATTACCTTATAATGCTTTAGTTGATCTCTTAATAATTATGTGATAAAATGATATTGAATGTTTAAAAGATAGATTTACCCTTGCCCTATTAAAATTCCTTAAACTTAAAACTTCAGCCACCCACACCAACCACTACCACCACCCATGACAGACACCACCAACCCCCACCCACCACCTACCACTGCCAACTACCACCATTACCACCTGTTACCGCCAACCACCACCACCTACCACCAACACCGCCAACCACCACCCGCCATCGCCAACAACTACCATCACCGCCCGCCAACCACAAATACATTTCATTCAACACAAAATAGTTTAGAGGAGTAAAATAGTCATTTAGCATAGTTATTCAGAGCTTTATCCAAACATCATTTACTGGTTTAGAGCCTCTTACTCGGTCAGAGCTTTTACCAGTTTAGCACTTATTGGTTCAGAGGTTGAATATAACCCCTAAGTTGTATGTGTATTTGCTGAGTATGTTAAATTAGTTACTCTTATGCTTTCTTAATTTCCACGTACGAAATGTGATTATAGGTAGAGTTTAGGTGATAAATCACATGTAATATTGGCTTTTCTTGACTCGTGAAAATGCTAATAACAAGTTATGAACCTGAATTGAAGTACGTATTGGGTAATTAAGAATTTGGATCTAAAATTGGTTAAATTTGTAATATGGTTATGAAACGTTAGTTAACCGATATAATCGAAACCAAACCGAACTTGTAATGTTAAGTAAATAATTCGATATAATGGATTTATGTTTTACAATAGCTATGTAAAAGTTTTTTACTAAGATAAAAGTATGTTAGTAATAAAATGATATTGATATAGACGCCCTTATTTTGATGAAGAACTAAGGTATTATAATCTATGAATCTTCTATATAGCACTAAGTATATAACTACTTTACGAAAAGAATCTCACATCGCTAGTTTCACCAAAAAGTGTAAACTTGATTGTCTTGTAAAAAAAAGGCTCAAGTTAAGTCCTGATGGGTTTCATTCTTATTTTGTAGGCCCATTAGCTCATATTTTTTCAACTTTATCCGAAAAGTTAGCTTTAATTAAAGTTTTATGTTAATAACCGAAACCAAACCATAACCGATTAACCATAATCGAAATTCGGTTATGGTTTTGGTTAAGAAAATAATATAACCGAATTTAGCGGTTATGATTATGGTTAATGGTAAAAGCCGAACCAAAACAACCCATACACACCCCTATGTATATGTGCAAGCACAAATGACTGTCATGCAAAATATTACATTTTTTTTAAAACACGACATATGACTATGTGCAATGTCCCTTATGGTCGTGACTTATGACACTGTGAGTTTATAATATACGAGGCAAGTTTTCATTCTACCGTGAGTGATTATACTAAGGGGCCATACGACAATGTTTTGGGCAACGTATAGTCGTCTACTACCATAATGTTAAAAGCTGATATTTTTACTAGATTTTTTGTGCTATATTTTTTTTTTTACTAGATATTTCGTGTTGTATTTTGAGAAAACAATAGGATGAGAGTTTAAAATTTTTACCAGACTACATAAACAAAATCCACTTTTTAAAGAATGTTTAATTGCCTTCTAACCTAAGCTTATAAACATTCCGGTCAATGGTATAATCAAAGTGTTCAAAGCGATAGTCAGTCAAAAAAATGTGTATTTGAAAGAATATGCATCGAATTTTAATGCTGATAGTTCCTAAATTCTAATTCTAATTTCTAATTAGTAATTAGGGGGTGTTTGGGTTTCCTTTTTAACTTCTGACTTCTCAAAAGTCCTTCTCAAAAATGAGAAGTTCGAATTTCTAACTTCTCAATTTCTCCTTTTTGAAGCCAAAAAAGTCCGTTTTAGAGGGGTTTGGGATTCCTTTTAACCATAAAAGTCCTTCTCAGAGGGTGTTTGAGATTCCTTTTAACTACTAAAAAATTAATAAGTCAAAAGTAGCTCAAAATAAGTTAATCCAAACACTCACTTAATTAAAATAAAGTTTTAACATTAATTGATATACATCTATTAATTTATCACATCTTTAAATGCTGGAATATCACAAAATAGCATCGATCGAAAACTGGAAAAGGAAATATATTCAACTCATCGTTTTGGCAACGTGCTGGGGAGTATGGATGTAACGCTCCACTTTTTCGTAACTTTTCTTAATTAGAAAGCGTGTCTTGTATTTCTATTTTTGGAAACTTATTTCTCATGTAATCGTATTTCGTTGTATCGTTATAAACTCGAGACTTTGGTCGTAATAAAATTCATTATTTCATACAAATTATACTTCGCTTACTTGTTCATACTTATGCATTTTAATTTACTTATGCACTTGATACGTTATCCTCGTTGACATATGTGCAACTTGCAAACAAATATCGTATATACATGACTCATACTCTTCGCATACGTTTATACATTGTTTTACACTCATGAATACTTAATCCATACCATTTATGCTTGTTTAATGCTTGGTGATATGTTCAAATTACATAAAGTACCTTATAATATGCTTATTATACTTAAAACACCTTATAACATACCTTTTATCAAACAACAAGGACCAAAATTGCCAAAAAACAAAGAGTTTGCACAGATGTAGGCCGTCGCGCCCCGGGACGCCACACCCTCTTTCCCGTCGCGTCGCGGCCCGCCAAGTCAGCGAATCCAAATAAAGTTATTGCTGCATTGTGGATTAGCCAATTTTGTGTTTTCTTTGGTTGCAACTTCCACCTAATTACATTTATAACTCACCTAACTCAAAATCCTAAACCTCAACTATAAAACCAACACTTCAGACACTCTTTTACCACTTTACAAACACTCTAATCATCCCAAAAACACTCTCAAACACCTCTAATTTCCAGAAGTTAATCAGAAAGTTCAAGTGATTCTAAGTGAGTTCTAGCCCACTTCTACTACTATTTTCTATTCATTTCTTCTTTCTAAGCATTTGGATAACCTCTAGGAAGGTTTTCACAATATTACTTGGGTAATCTAAGGTGAAACCTCACCACATTTGAGGTCCAAAGTGCAACAAACTTTCTGTTTTGTTTTACCTTCTTGTATACTCATATTTATGTTACTAACTTGGTGGAATCTTATGCCCACCAAGCTAACAATCAAGTCTATGGTTGTGGGTTTGAGTTGAGTTGGTTACCATCAAAGTTATGAGTTCAAAAACTCATTTAAATTATGTTCGTACATGGTAAAATCAATGATGAAAACAAGCACAAGTCATCATCTTCCATATGATAAACTTATGACTTGTGAAGTGTGAACAAATGGAAGCTTGGGCTTTCCAAACTAAGTTCCACTCCTTCATTTGAGCCTTGTGTATGAACACTCTTGTGACTTACTAGAATCAAAGTACCTAAGCCTTGTCTAGCCTCTGACACTTAGGATTACATTTCCATGTCGTGTTGGCACACCCCGGTTGTAGTGTACTTGGTCACTCGAGCTTATGTTAGATAGATTTATTTTCTTGTTATTCATGACCCTCCGAACCATCTTCAAGATGGTTTGTGTAGTGGTGAATCATATAATGATGTTTTAACCTCCATGCTTGACAATACATGATACATGATATTCTTGATTGGACTTAGTTTAGGTTATTATTATAATAACTATATAAGTATATAAACTATATAAAACATGGCTGAATTTGTGATGATAATCAAGTTATGATTTCGTCATAAACCTAGGCTAATATATCTATGATTCTAAGATACTTGTTATGATTCTAATGGGCAATTTGGGACCCATGAAACCACTTAAACATAGTGTCATAAACAAACACTTAGAATTAGATATTACTTTCATATACATACTTTTGATACTTTAAATTCCAAAGTCCGAATATTCCATTCTAAATCCATGAACTTACACACCTTCGTTTACCCTTGTAGGGTGACTCGATGTTCCATCCTCAACTTACTCAACACTTCACGGGATTATCAAGTTTGAAGCTTGCAAAACTGCGAGTACACTTGACCCTTTTCGCTTTAACGCACTTTTGGGTTGTAACATGTTAACTTATCAAAATACACAAATACACACAAACATACTTTATTCGCTCAATCCGCCATACATGTTATTTGTTATGCTTAGGTTACATGCTAGAATACATACATGCTATTTGTTATTAACTTAGCTAGCCCACCTTAACATATATAGCGCTATAGGAGTAGCACGCCGCCTGTAGGGGTATTGTTAAGCTTATTATACATAAACGGTCTCGCTCACTTTTGTGGCGAGGGATGCACATTATTCTCGTGGACACTCGGGTTTGACTTTTAGTTATGCATGCTAGATTAACCTTGTATACAAAATTTCCATGTTGGATTCGAGAAATTCTTTTATACTTATCTATGTATTTAAAACTTGTGTACTCGCCAATGCTTTTGCATGCTAGATTAACCTTGTATACACCCCGATATTTCCACGTATTACCGGTGGGCCCGGTGGGGAGTACCGTGACGTAGTTGATATCATCATAGTCAAACAACACAATATTAAATGCACAGCGGAAGCAAATGATAAATATATTACAATCCGATATCAAGTAATATCAAAGTATTACAAACGGAAAGTAAAGGATCCACAGGCGGATCGAAAATAAAATGAAACATTGTTCCACAGACTTTAGGCATCTAAGCTTGCGAGACTCTTTATTGATGCTAGGAGTAGCCAGCCTATTCCGATTAGTACCTACACTTAGCCTTTTTGGAAAATACGTCAGTTTACACTGGTAAATACAATTTAACTGACTCATTTTGAAAATGTTTAAGAAAATTTATTTGAGTGCAAACGGCACAAAACTTTTTATAACTTGGGATAATTATTTGTATATAATACTTGTAACAGAATTACATGTTTCTTATACGTTCAGTAGCCCGATCTGTATACCGGGTTAAAGATTAATAGACACACCACAGGTATAATGCCCACAAGGCTGATTCCTTTAAGTGGGATACCAGTTTTTTTACATATGCATCTGTCAGGTGTACGCCTACACCCCGTGCTTAGGTCGTGGCCATTTCATGAATGATACCAAGGATATCCGGGACATGGTCATTAACCCCCCAAAGGTTTTAAGCAAACAAAACAATTTAAACGGGTCATATCAAATAAATTAACCTTCATACGATTAAAAATTCAATGCCTGACTGTTTTGGTCAAAAATTACTGAAGTAATTAAGTGATCAAATTAGTAATGTGAGGTAGTGTGCTAGAAAGTGTATAGAAAATATGCTTGTTGAGTTATTTAGAAAATCAGTATTCAGGATACGGCTCAGGATATTGAGCTGTATCTACGATCAAACAATGAGCAAACGATGAGCAAAAAGTAAAGGAAATGACACGAGATGTACGAGGAAAGCCCTTGATCAATCTAGATCGCCGGCATAAAACCTCGGGAGCTGACAATCGCAGCTGCCTTGTTCTTCTTATTGCTTAAACTTCAGGATACAGTGCAGGATATAGACCAGATCGCTATGTGTTACAATGTTTTTTGTGTGAGAGTGAGAGCTTGCTAGAGAGCGAGTGTTAGAGTGTAACGAGTGCAAAATGTGATGTCCTATTCGATCTGGTATACCCACCTATTTATAGTAATGAATTACAAACAATAATCCCTACAAATATGGGGTACTCCGAATATTCCATTATGAACGTTATTGACCGAGTAATACGGCTTCAACGTCTTCATTTGAACGACTTGGACCGAGTCTTCCGCGGACAGAGTCTTCGTGAACGTTGATAGCTTCTAACCCACGTACATGCACATAATCCGTTAGTAATCCTGAGGATACCATTCAGGATGTTACCAATATCCTGAATCAGCATCCCGGATGTAAACAGATACTATATAACCAAGATATATGTCAAGATATTTTCCAGGATATGGGCTCAGAATTTCACCCATAACAATTGTCCCCAAAAATGTTACCGTTTGATATCTTGCACTAACGGTTACATTTTTCACGGTGGCCGAGGTAATTAAGAGATAAGACTATTGATGTGACAGCTTTCAACCACCCGGCCTATATTTACTCATCATGCCCTGTATCTTCTCATCCTCATCTCCTTTTTTAACCACAATCGACAAGGAAAAAGGTAATATTCTCTCCCTCATCTTCATATTCATCTTTTATCTTTCTCCGGCGAAAATTCAGGCGACCAAATGCCTAGGCAAACAAGGTCCAGTTCAGGCGACTCGGCTCCCACATTCATCCAACAGAATCTTCTCCAAGAACCGGAGAATAAGACATGCACCTTTGACAGTGCCCACCTGTCAGCCTTGAAATCCTCCGGTATCTTTCCGAAAGGAACTATATTCCGACCCTTTGATAGAGAAATCCGGTCAGATATGGTTTCCAACAAGTGGATATGTTTCAATGCCTTCCCCTTTACCTTAGGGTTACGATTCCCCTTTCCGGACTTCATCACCGAGTTCTTTAATATCACCAAAATTTCTTTCAGCCAAACCATGCCAATGCTCTGGCGTGTTTTGTCTGTTCTTGACCAAATCAAGAGAAACCACATACCTGCCCTTTCCGTCCATGATCTCCCTTTAGCCTACAAGCTTAGATGCCATGGCTCATCTAGATTCCTATTTTATTCTACTTCCGGTGACCCATTGATACTTCGTGCCACCAGGAACGAGGATGGTTGGCAATCCAAGTTTTTCTTTGTAAAAAGGGATTCAATCCCTGGTGGAACGGATTATCCGATGAGATGGTTGAGAAAGGGTAGGACTTAGGGTTTAAGAATGATCCTGTCTCTTATTCTGTCTCATATCCTGAGCTAATGAATTTTATTTTCTCTGTCTGTGTATGCAGCTGATTTCAGGAAGATCGCACCTCCCCTTGCTGATTCTCAAAAAAGAATAGACGCCATCAGACTGCTTTCAGAGACAGAGAGAAGCTTTAATCCATCTCCACCAACTCCAAGCCCTCTTTCAAGTGCAAACATGTCTGGTAAGAATCCTGCAAGATATCCTGTACACACATGGTTTTATTTGATATTCTTAGGAGAGATTCAGAATTTTACTCCCTGTGTGCAGATTCCAGCAAAGTTCCAGTCTATCTAGACCTTGATGAACTCGACAGCTATCCAACTCCAGCCACAGTCAAGAAGGAGACTCCTGCTGCTACTAGCTCCAAGCCACTCCCGGCTCCCAAGGCCAATCCAAGAACCCGTGCTTCCACAGCGAAAAAGAGGAAGGGTCTTGAAGTCAGTGCTCCAGGCTCAGAAGGGTTCTCCTATGACGAACTCAGCTTCTCTGATTCCTTAGAGCCAATGACATCCTTCCTTAACAAGGTAATATCCTGACGCATATCCTTCATGTATATCCTGCACATATATCTTGCACGTATATCCTAACAGGATATCCTGGTAGGATATCTTGGTCAACATATATTCTAACTTTATACCTGTAATTGATGTGCAGGGCCTCCAGCATTTGCTCCATTTGTACAATGACGCTTGTGGTACTGTGGCACTTCATGAAGCCAGGATCAAACAGCTCGAAAGCACCGTTGCTGACCAAGGTGCCATTGCTGAAGTGAAGACCCGACACTATGAAAGCCTGCTGAAGAAGGTCACCCAAGACGCTGAGGTCAAACTTGCCACCGTTCAAATGGATCATGATCAAGCCTTGATCAATTTCCGGGAGGGAATCAAGGCTTCTGCTATCGTCTCCCTGTTACAAGCACGCATCAAGATGGCCTACGAGGCCAAGGAGACGGGCCTTGTTTGTCCATCTTGGCCAGTTGAATCCTGGGTGGCCAAGTTAAAGGAGCTCGGAGGCAAAGCTGTGCCATTTCCTGCTGAAGCCGGTGAGTCTTCTAAGTCAGCAGAGGTGGTGGTCCAGGATGGAGACAAGAAGGATGCTGGAGCTGATACTGGGATGGACATTGGCAAGGATGCTGCTCAAGATGCTGGTCAGGATGCTGGTGCTGAGAAGTCTGAGAAGGTTGGAGGAGATGCCGCTGTGTGAGGGCATTTAGGTGGGCGATGACGGATATACGTGCCAAGGCCAGAGCCCACCTTTCTGAATTTGAATGTTGGTTTGTAGTCCCTTAAACAATTTACTTTTCCGCACTTTACTTTCCTGCACCTGAACAATTTACATTTCCTGCATGCTTTTTGAACAATACAACAGTTGGAGGCGGATGGGTCTCGGTTTGAGATGAAACCTTCAACTGTTGGGTAAATATGGTAAGAAACTATTAGTGCTCTTAGTGGATGGGCCTTGTTTTGAGGTGAAACTAAGAGCATATCTTTTGGTATGTTAATAATATAACCACTCTTTTGACTTTATAATTATTGTCATTAACATACAAATTTTACTTGTGAAAATTGTTTGATTTGAACATTCTTAGGAACATATATCATAAATGTATCCTGGGAGATATCCTGAAAGATATCTTGAAGAGGATATTGAAATATAACCTATAAATTGTCCAAACAAAAAGGAGAGATCATACCAGAGATTCTTAGAGAATCAGTTCCAATCCTTTATCATAAGTTTGTCCCCAGTGCTTACTTATAAACTTGGCTCCATCCTTTGAATCAGTATAATGTATGTCCCCTGTGTTCGACAAAAACGCAAATGTATTTATATTTTGACTCGAATGAATTCTGAATGCCCAAGGGCAGAACCCCTGATATCCTGAAATGAATCCTTAGCATACTGGGGATAAACCCTGATATCTGGGGATAAACCCTAAATTTCATGCGCTACAGGCGAGAGTGTATAAACTCCAATTCTTAGAAAGGTGAAAACCTTTAAACCTTAGAGAGTATGAAAATACTCTTTCATGAGAGAGGGTGATCAATCCTCATATACCTTTAGGATCCAGGATATAGCCAACAGTAACGAAATTGTCAGCCACTTTTACATGAACTGGTCCCGCTACCTTGAACTATACCTAGATAACTTGCGCTCCAAGCGAGGTGTTTAAACCCAATTCGAAAGAAAGGTGAATACCTTTAAACCTTTGAAGGGACCAGGATCCCTTAAACGTAAGAGAGGGGGCCAATCCTCTAATCTTTCGACTTATCCTGAGTATATATCCTGGAGCTATATCCTGAAACATATCCTGAAAAACAATTGTAAACTAGGGTGGGTGTTAGCTTGGCTAACACCCCTCCGATGCCTAAGTCAGTATTGGGTTCAAAATAATAAACAAATATATTTAAAATAAATAGAATACATACCATTCTGAGATAGACATTAAATCCTACTCTTACTTGAAATAGAGCTTTAAATGTACTGCATTCCAGGATCTTGGTAGCATATCCCCTTCCATATCTTTGAGTCGATATGCTCCTTTCCCTGCTTCTGACTCGACTTCATAAGGTCCTTCCCATTTCGGAGCTAGCTTGCCATCGGCAGGATTAGTGGTATTTTAAAAAGCCTTTCTTAGCACCCAATCACCAACTCGAAATCTTCTAGTCCTTATGTTCTTATTATATGCTCTGGATATTCTTTGTTGATATGCTGCTATCCTTAGTCTTGCTGCGTCTCTTTTTTCATCTATAGTATCCAAATCCTGACATAAGACTTCAGGATTCTGTTCCGGATCCTGTAGCATAGATCTTGCAGTAGGTATCGTCATTTCTGTTGGAATCATTGCCTCCGCTCCAAATACCAAGGAAAATGGGGTTTGGCCGGTTGCATTCTTTACCGTTGTCCTATCAGCCCACAAAACAAAGGGTAATTCTTCCGCCCATCTTCCTTTTTTAGCTCCAAGTCTCTTCTTTAAGTTATTGACTACTATCTTGTTCGAGGATTCGGCTTGTCCATTCGCTTGAGGATGTACCGGAGTAGATGTGATCATTTTGATTCCCCAACTCTTGCAAAAGTCAGTAGTCCTTTTGCTTATAAACTGGGACCCATTATCACAAATGATCTCAGCTGGTACTCCAAACCTAGTCAGGATATTCCTCTTTATGAAGGATACTACTTCTTGGTCTCTAACTTGAACAAATGCTTCAGCCTCAACCCACTTAGAGAAATAATCCGTCATTGCTAACATAAATACTTTTCCTCCCGGAGCTTTTGGTAACTTTCCTACTATATCCATCCCCCATTTCATGAATGGCCAAGGGGAAACTACAGGATATAGTGGTTCAGCTGGTTGATGTAGTATGTTACTATGCATTTGACATGCATCACATCTTCGAGCATATTCTGCAGCATCTTTCCTCATTGTTGGCCAAAAGTATCCTGTCCTCAATACTTTCGAGAACAATGATCTGCCCCCAGTGTGATTACCACAGTCCCCTTCATGTATATCCTGAAGTACTTCTTTGGCTTCATGATCCTCCAAGCACCTTAAATATGGTCCTGCAAGAGATTTCTTGTATAAAATATTATTTATAATAGTGAATCGTGATACCTTCATCCTAAATTCCTTAGGATTTTCATTTTCGGGGATGTGTCCATCTTTAAGATATTTCAGAATTGGAGCTGTCCAGGATTTAGGATCCTGTTCAGGATATTCCACTCCAGGATCCCGAATATCCGCTACTTCTTTATCCTGAGGATTCGTTGCAGGATATAAGACATGTAATACTGGTATTTGGGTCCCTTCCGGTATCCTGATTGATGATCCCAGATTTGCTAAGGCATCCGCTTCAGCATTATCCTCCCTTGGTACCTGTTCAAGTGTAAAAACATCGAAATATCCTGCTAATTTTTTGAGAATATCAAGATATTCAATCAATTTCTCACCCTTAACTGCATAGGATCCATTAAAATGGTTAGTAATTAAAAAAGAGTCAACATATACTTGTAAATTTTTGATACTCATACTCTTAGCCAATTCTAATCCTGCAATTAAAGCTTCATATTCTGCCTCATTATTAGTAGCAGGAAATTCACACCTAATAGCCTGGGTTAATATGTCCCCCTGTGGCGATTTTAGTAGTATTCCTAATCCTACTCCTCTTATATTAGATGCACCATCAGTATATAATGTCCAGGATCCTGAGGATTCTCCTAACTGTTGAACTTCTAGGTCTACCTCATCCTGAATGTCACTACTAAAATCAGCCACAAAGTCAGCTAAAGCCTGAGACTTTATGGCATTCCTAGGTTCATATACTAAATCATAAGCACTCAACTTTACTGACCACTTAGCCATCCTGCCTGACATCTCTGGTTTCCTAAGCACATTTTTGACAGGATAATTTGTTTTAACATGAATCCTATGAGTCTCAAAATAATGTCTAAGTTTTGTTGATGCCATAACTAATGCTAGTATTAATTTTTCCAAATGAGAATATCTAGTTTCGGCATTTAACAAGCTTTTACTAACATAATAAACAGGATATTGCTGACCTTCATGGTCCTTTACAAGGACGGCACTTACAGCATTCCCTGATACCGCGAGGTATAGGGATAATGGTTCACCATTCTCAGGCTTCATCAGTAGAGGTGCAGTTGAAAGATATTGCTTTAAATCCTGTAGGGCCACTTCATGCTTCTCACCCCACTCGAATTTTTTGTTCTTCTTCAGGATATCATAAAAATCTTTGCATTTCTCTGAGGATCTTGAGATAAATCTGTTTAATGCTGCCACTCGCCCCGTTAATCGTTGAACATCTTTCATATTTGAGGGCGATTTAATATCCAAGATGGCTTTAATCTGCTCCGGGCTCGCTTCTATTCCTCTTTTGGTCACCATATATCCTAGAAATTTTCCTGCCCCCACTCCAAAATGGCACTTAGCAGGATTCAGCTTCATGTTATACTGATCCAGGATATCAAACGCTCCTTTAATATCCTGGAGGTGATCCTGAGCTTTCTTTGATTTTACCACCATATCGTCGATGTACACCTCCATGGTGTCCCCCAGTTTGTCTTTGAACATCATGTTCACCAATCTTTGGTATGTTGCACCTGTATTTTTCAAACCAAAAGGCATAGCTGTATAACAATAAATACCTATTGGTGTCATGAAGGCAGTGTCTTCCTGGTCAGAAGGCTCCATTTGGATTTGTTGAAATCCTGAGGATGCGTCCATGAAGGTCAGCATTTCATACCCGGCAGTAGCATCTACCATTGCATCAATGTGGGGAAGAGGAAATGGGTCTTTAGGACAAGCTTTGTTCAAGTCTGTGTAGTCTACACAAACTCTCCATTTCCCATTTTTCTTCTGTACCACAACTACATTTGCTAGCCACCTTGGGAACTTAACCTCTCTAATCATTCTGGACTTCAATAATCTCTCAACTTCCTCTTGAATAATCGTATTGCGCTCAGGAGCAAACTTCCTTCTTTTTTGTTGAACAGGCTTGAATGATGTATCAATTCCAAGCTTGTGGGTGATGATGTCTTTGGATATGCCTGTCATATCCTCATGCTTCCATGCAAACGTTGACATCCTGCATTTCAAAAAGTTAATTAACTGTTCTTCAATATCCTGAGGGATATTGGTTCCTACGCGCACCGAAATATCGGGGTTATCCTGATCCAAGATAACTTTCTTCACATCCTGCTCTGGATCCTCCACGATATCCTGGGCCCGCGTCTTTAATTGCTATGCTGCACTAGGCTTGGTTGAGGATTTCATCGAGGATGAGTAACATTCTTTCGCCTCCTGCTGATCACTATCAACTTTGACAACTCCCCAAGGGGTAGGTATCTTGATGCATTGGTGATACGTTGACGGTACAGCCTTCATATCGTGAATCCACGGTCTTCCTAGTATGATGTTATAGCAGGATAGAGAATCCATCACACAGAAACGTTGTATCGAGTTGACTCCTTCAACGTATACTGACAACTTTATCTCTCCCACTGTGTTTCTAGCCTCTCCACTGAACCCAACAAGCACGGTAGACTTTGAAGTGATATCCATTGGAGATACATTCATTCTTTTCAGCGTCTCTAGTTGGATTATGTTGACGGAGCTGCCATTATCAACCAATATCATGCGTACAAAATGGTTAGCCACATCTAAAGTTATTACCAGAGCATCATGGTGAGGATCCTGGACAGTATCCCTGTCATCAGAGTCAAATGTGATCACTTTGTCAGTTGTGAGGGTAGTCATCCTGACAGGTTTATCTCCCCTTTTGGCCTTAGCTTCTTTTGCATGTCTCTTTGCTGCCGAATACGAAGTCCCACAAATGTCGGATCCTCCCGAAATGAAGTTGATTATCTTGGCATCCGCGGGAGGTGATGCTGCTCGCTCAGGATCCTTCTC
Organism: Helianthus tuberosus; assembly: GCA_030545235.1. Classification (NCBI taxonomy): domain Eukaryota; kingdom Viridiplantae; phylum Streptophyta; class Magnoliopsida; order Asterales; family Asteraceae; genus Helianthus; species Helianthus tuberosus. The sequence goes on along the minus strand of CM060437.1, from coordinate 23,147,343 downwards.
AGTATCCTGACCCTTATTCTTCTTTCTTCCCAAGAGATCTTTCAGATATCCCTTGCTTAGAAGATAGCTTATTTCTTTTCTTAAAGCGATGCAATCCTCAGTCATATGTCCGAAATCTTCATGGAAAGCACACCATTTTGATTTGTCTTTCCAATCGGCTTTTTGTTGATTCTTTCGAGGCCATCTAGCCTTGTCTCCTAGACCCTGCATGGCATACATCAATTCAGGAATGTTAACAGAAAAAGCAATATTCAGATAATTCAGGATACTCTTCAGGATCCTCGTCTTCGACAACATTCACTCTCTTGTTTTCACATCTACCATATGGCTTAGGTCGATATGATTTGAATGAGGATTCTGACTTCCTGTTAGTTTACTCATAAGTGTTAGATGAGTTCATCCTTTATTGCATCTTTCTGTCATCCTCCAACCGAATATATCTTAGGGCCCTGTTCCGAGCTTCATCCAAGTTCCTGCATGGGTTCATTACAAGGTCTTGATAAAATTGAGAATCTTTTTACAACCCCATCTTGAAAGCTTGCACAGCTGTTGCAACATCAAGATAAGGAATGTCTAGGGATTCCCGGCTGAACTTGTTCACATAATCCCTAAGGGATTCCTGAGGCCCCTGTGTTATCCTGTAGAGATCACTTGTTAATTTTTCAAAACTTCTACTACAAGAAAACTGACTATTAAATAAATTTACTAAGTGAGCAAAAGAGGTAATCGAATGTGGAGGAACATTCAAGAGCCATTTCAAGGCTGATCCTGTCAAGGTTGAACCAAAACCCTTGCACAAGCATGCTTCCTTGAGATCCGGAGGGATAGGGTTAATTTCCATCCTTTCCCTATACTGAGCAATATGCTCCTCAGGATCCGTAGTTCCATCGTAAAGCTTCATGTTGGGGGTTTGGAATCTCTTTGGGATCTCAGCATCACAGATAGGATATGCAAAACGAGATATCTTGTGGCTGTCTTGGGACACTTCCGGGATCGGCTGGACCACCCCGGGTACACTAGATATCATGTCCTTCAACTTCTGAAGTTCCCTAGTAAGCGCTGATGTCACACCTGTATCCTGCAAAGATCCACTATTGTTAGTAGCATGAGTATTATTATTATTTGACATGTTACCCGTTGGAGGATTTTGCCCATATCCTGAAGCATATCCTGAGCTCCTAATGGTCGACATCCTGACCGAGGAGGGTATTTCAGGAGTATGATTATGAGGAAGGCTGGGCACAATATTCCCCCTGTTATCCTCAGTATACACAGCTGAACTGAAGTTCAACGTTCTGGGATGTAATGGAGTGACAATATCCTCAGCAGATCTGCTCGAGCCAGACTTCAGGAGTTGTATTTCCCTTAAAAGCATTTGGTTTGTTTCCTGTTGCTGCCTCATCTGTTCCTGCACACTTCCAAATAAGGTTAAAATTTCATCGTTAGAAGCTAAAACGGGAGCAGATTCCTGAACACTGCGGGTAGGGATAATATCCTGAGGTCGTGTAGAGGCTGGCATCCTTGGAGGAGGTGGTGGAAGCACCGAACCGGTAGTAGCAGAAGTCATAGCAGACACAGTAGAGGAACTCATGTTTGATCTTGAGGCCATTATGGACAATGTGGCAAAAAGTTTTGAAAATAGAAAACCGATTAGCGATTTGACAAAAAAATTTAGTAAAGAGAGCACCACTTGCCCCACGGTGGGCGCCAAATTGTTTTGGTCAAAAATTACCGAAGTAATTAAGTGATCAAATTAGTAATGTGAGGTAGTGTGCTAGAAAGTGTATAGAAAATATGCTTGTTGAGTTATTTAGAAAATCAGTATTCAGGATACGGCTCAGGATATTGAGCTGTATCTGCGATCAAACAATGAGCAAACGATGAGCAAAAAGTAAAGGAAATGACACGAGATGTACGAGGAAAGCCCTTGATCAATCTAGATCGCCGGCATAAAACCTCGGGAGCTGACAATCGCAGCTGCCTTGTTCTTCTTATTGCTTAAACTTCAGGATACAGTGCAGGATATAGACCAGATCGCTATGTGATACAATGTTTTTTGTGTGAGAGTGAAAGCTTGCTAGAGAGCGAGTGTTAGAGTGTAACGAGTGCAAAATGTGATGTCCTATTCAATCTGGTATACCCACCTATTTATAGTAATGAATTACAAACAATAATCCCTACAAATATGGGGTACTCCGAATATTCCATTATGAACGTTATTGACCGAGTAATACGGCTTCAACGTCTTCATTTGAACGACTTGGACCAAGTCTTCCGCGGACAGAGTCTTCGTGAACGTTGATAGCTTCTAACCCACGTACCTGCACATAATCCGTTAGTAATCCTGAGGATACCATTCAGGATGTTACCAATATCCTGAATCAGCATCCCGGATGTAAACAGATACTATATAACCAAGATATATGTCAAGATATTTTCCAGGATATGGGCTCAGAATTTCACCCATAACAAAATGTACTGCATTCCAGGATCTTGGCAGCATATCCCCTTCCATATTTTTGAGTCGATATGCTCCTTTCCCTGCTTCTGACTCGACTTCATAAGGTCCTTCCCATTTCGGAGCTAGCTTGCCATCGGCAGGATTAGTGGTATTTTGAAAAGCCTTTCTTAGCACCCAATCACCAACTCGAAATCTTCTAGTCCTTATGTTCTTATTATATGCTCTGGATATTCTTTGTTGATATGCTGCTATCCTTAGTCTTGCTGCGTCTCTTTTTTCATCTATAGTATCCAAATCCTGACACAAGACTTCAGGATTCTGTTCAGGATCCTGTAGCATAGATCTTGCAGTAGGTATCGTCATTTCTGTTGGAATCATTGCCTCCGCTCCAAATACCAAGGAAAACGGGGTTTGGCCAGTTGCATTCTTCACCGTTGTCCTATCAGCCCACAAAACAAAGGGTAACTCTTCCGCCCATCTTCCTTTTTTGGCTCCAAGTCTCTTCTTTAAGTTATTGACTATTATCTTGTTCGAGGATTCGGCTTGTCCATTCGCTTGAGGATGTACCAGAGTAGATGTGATCATTTTGATTCCCCAACTCTTGCAAAAGTCAGTAGTCCTTTTGCTTATAAACTGGGACCCATTATCACAAATGATCTCAGCTGGTACTCCAAACCTAGTCAGGATATTCCTCTTTATGAAGGATACTACTTCTTGGTCTCTAATTTGAACAAATGCTTCAGCCTCAACCCACTAAGAGAAATAATCCGTCATTGCTAACATAAATACTTTTCCTCCCGGAGCTTTTGGTAACTTTCCTACTATATCCATCCCCCATTTCATGAATGGCCATGGGGAAACTACAGGATATAGTGGTTCAGCTGGTTGATGTAGTATGTTACTATGCCTTTGACATGCATCACATCTTCGAGCATATTCTGCAGCATCTTTCCTCATTGTTGGCCAAAAGTATCCTGTCCTCAATACTTTCGAGAATAATGATCTGCCCCCAGTGTGATTACCACAGTCCCCTTCATGTATATCCTGAAGTACTTCTTTGGCTTCATGATCCTCCAAGCACCTTAAATATGGTCCTGCAAGAGATTTCTTGTATAAAATATTATTTATAATAGTGAATCGTGATACCTTCATCCTAAATGCCATAGGATTTTCATTTTCGGGGATGTGTCCATCTTTAAGATATTTCAGAATTGGAGCTGTCCAGGATTTAGGATCCTGTTCAGGATATTCCACTCCAGGATCCCGAATATCCGCTACTTCTTTATCCTGAGGATTCGTTGCAGGATATAAGACATGTATTACTGGTATTTGGGTCCCTTCCGGTATCCTGATTGATGATCCCAGATTTGCTAAGGCATCCGCTTCAGCATTATCCTCTCTTGGTACCTGTTCAAGTGTAAAAACGTTGAAATATCCTGCTAATTTTTTGAGAATATCAAGATATTCAATCAATTTCTCACCCTTAACTGCATGGGATCCATTAAAATGGTTAGTAATTAACTAAGAGTCAACATATACTTGTAAATTTTTGATACTCATACTCTTAGCCAATTCTAATCCTGCAATTAAAGCTTCATATTCTGCCTCATTATTAGTAGCAGGAAATTCACACCTAATAGCCTGGGGTAATATGTCCCCCTGTGGCGATTTTAGTAGTATTCCTAATCCTACTCCTCTTATATTAGATGCACCATCAGTATATAATGTCCAGGATCCTGAGGATTCTCCTAACTGTTGAACTTCTAGGTCTACCTCATCCTGAATGTCACTACTAAAATCAGCCACAAAGTCAGCTAAAGCCTGAGACTTTATGGCATTCCTAGGTTCATATACTAAATCATAAGCACTCAACTTTACTGACCACTTAGCCATCCTGCCTGACATCTCTGGTTTCCTAAGCACATTTTTGACAGGATAATTTGTTTTAACATGAATCCTATGAGTCTCAAAATAATGTCTAAGTTTTGTTGATGCCATAACTAATGCTAGTATTAATTTTTCTAAATGAGAATATCTAGTTTCGGCATTTAACAAGCTTTTACTAACATAATAAACAGGATATTGCTGACCTTCATGGTCCTTTACAAGGACGGCACTTACTGCATTCCCTGATACCGCGAGGTATAGGGATAATGGTTCACCATTCTCAGGCTTCATCAGTAGAGGTGCTGTTGAAAGATATTGCTTTAAATCCTGTAGGGCCGCTTCATGCTTCTCACCCCACTCGAATTTTTTGTTCTTCTTCAGGATATCATAAAAATCTTTGCAGTTCTCTGAGGATCTTGAGATAAATCTGTTTAATGCTGCCACTCGCCCCGTTAATCGTTGAACATCTTTCATATTTGAGGGCGATTTAATATCCAAGATGGCTTTAATCTGCTCCGGGATCGCTTCTATTCCTCTTTTGGTCACCATATATCCTAGAAATTTTCCTGCCCCCACTCCAAAATGGCACTTAGCAGGATTCAGCTTCATGTTATACTGATCCAGGATATCAAACGCTCCTTTAATATCCTGGAGGTGATCCTGAGCTTTCTTTGATTTTACCACCATATCGTCGATGTACACCTCCATGGTGTCCCCCAGTTTGTCTTTGAACATCATGTTTACCAATCTTTGGTATGTTGCACCTGCATTTTTCAAACCAAAAGGCATAGCTGTATAACAATAAATACCTATTGGTGTCATGAAGGCAGTGTCTTCCTGGTCAGAAGGCTCCATTTGGATTTGTTGAAATCCTGAGGATGCGTCCATGAAGGTCAGCATTTCATGCCCGGCAGTAGCATCTACCATTGCAACAATGTGGGGAAGAGGAAATGGGTCTTTAGGACAAGCTTTGTTCAAGTCTGTGTAGTCTACACAAACTCTCCATTTCCCATTTTTCTTCTGTACCACAACTACATTTGCTAGCCACCTTGGGAACTTAACCTCTCTAATCATTCTGGACTTCAATAATCTCTCAACTTCCTCTTGAATAATCGTATTGCGCTCAGGAGCAAACTTCCTTCTTTTTTGTTGAACAGGCTTGAATGATTTATCAATTCCAAGCTTGTGGGTGATGATGTCTTTGGATATGCCTGTCATATCCTCTTGCTTCCATGCAAACGTTGACATCCTGCATTTCAAAAAGTTAATGAACTGTTCTTCAATATCCTGAGGGATATTGGTTCCTACGAGCACCGAAATATCGGGGTTATCCTGATCCAAGATAACTTTCTTCACATCCTGCTCCGGATCCTCCACGATATCCTGGGCCCGCGTCTTTAATTGCTATGCTGCACTAGGCTTGGTTGAGGATTTCATCGAGGATGAGTAACATTCTTTCGCCTCCTGCTGATCACTATCAACTTTGACAACTCCCCAAGGGGTAGGTATCTTGATGCATTGGTGATACGTTGACGGTACAGCCTTCATATCGTGAATCCACGGTCTTCCTAGTATGATGTTATAGCAGGATAGAGAATCCATCGCACAGAAACGTTGTATCGAGTTGACTCCTTCAACGTATACTGGCAACTTTATCTCTCCCACTGTGTTTCTAGCCTCCCCACTGAACCCAACAAGCACGGTAGACTTTGAAGTGATATCCATTGGAGATACATTCATTCTTTTCAGCGTCTCTAGTTGGATTATGTTGACGGAGCTGCCATTATCAACCAATATCCTGCGTACAAAATGGTTAGCCACATGTAAAGTTATTACCAGAGCATCATGGTGAGGATCCTGGACAGTATCCCTGTCATCAGCGTCAAATGTGATCACTTTGTCAGTTGTGAGGGTAGTCATCCTGACAGGTTTATCTCCCCTTTCGGCCTTAGCTTCTTTTGCATGTCTCTTTGCTGCCGAATACGAAGTCCCACAAATGTCGGATCCTCCCGAAATGAAGTTGATTATCTTGGCATCCGCGGGAGGTGATGCTGCTCGCTCAGGATCCTTCTCAGTATCCTGACCCTTATTCTTCTTTCTTCCCAAGAGATCTTTCAGATATCCCTTGCTTAGAAGATAGCTTATTTCTTTCCTTAAAGCGATGCAATCCTCAGTCATATGTCCGAAATCTTCGTGGAAAGCACACCATTTTGATTTGTCTTTCCAATCGGCTTTTTGTTGATTCTTTCGAGGCCATCTAGCCTTGTCTCCTAGACCCTGCATGGCATACATCAATTCAGGAATGTTAACAGAAAAGCAATATTCAGATAATTCAGGATACTCTTCAGGATCCTCGTCTTCGACAGCATTCACTCTCTTGTTTTCACTTCTACCATATGGCTTAGGCCGGTATGATTTGAATGAGGATTCTGACTTCCTGTTAGTTGACTCATAAGTGTTAGATGAGTTCATCCTTTCTTGCATCTTTCTGTCATCCTCCAACCGAATATATCTTAGGGCCCTGTTCTGAGCTTCATCCAAGTTCCTGCATGGGTTCATTACAAGGTCTTGATAAAATTGAGAATCTTTTTGCAACCCCATCTTGAAAGCTTGCATAGCTGTTGCAACATCAAGATGAGGAATGTCTAGGGATTCCCGGCTGAACTTGTTCACATAATCCCTAAGGGATTCCTGAGGCCCCTGTGTTATCCTGTAGTGATCACTTGTTAATTTTTCAAAACTTCTACTACAAGAAAACTGACTATTAAATAAATTTACTAAGTGAGCAAAAGAGGTAATCGAATGTGGAGGAACATTCAAGAGCCATTTCAAGGCTGATCCTGTCAAGGTTGAACCAAAACCCTTGCACAAGCATGCTTCTTTGAGATCCGGAGGGATAGGGTTGATTTCCATCCTTTCCCTATACTGAGCAATATGCTCCTCAGGGTCCGTAGTTCCGTCGTAAAGCTTCATGTTGGGGGTTTGGAATCTCTTTGGGATCTCAGCATCACAGATAGGATATGCAAAACGAGATATCTTGTGGCTGTCTTGGGACACTTCTGGGATCGGCTGGACCACCCCGGGTACACTAGATATCATGTCCTTCAACTTCTGAAGTTCCCCAGTAAGCGCTGATGTCACACCTGTATCCTGCAAAGATCCACTATTGTTAGTAGCATGAGTATTATTATTATTTGACATGTTACCCGTTGGAGGATTTTGCCCATATCCTGAAGCATATCCTGAGCTCCTTATGGTCGACATCCTGACCGAGGAGGGTATTTCGGGAGTATGATTCTGAGGAAGGCTGGGCACAATATTCCCCCTGTTATCCTCAGTATACATAGCTGAACTGAAGTTCAACGTTCTGGGATGTAATGGAGTGACAATATCCTCAGCAGATCTGCTCGAGCCAGACTTCAGGATTTGTATTTCCCTTAAAAGCATTTGGTTTGTTTCCTGTTGCTGCCTCATTTGTTCCTGCACACTTCCGAATAAGGTTAAAATTTCATCGTTAGAAGCTAAAACGGGAGTAGATTCCTGAACACTGCGGGTAGGGATAATATCCTGAGGTCGTGTAGAGGCTGGCATCCTTGGAGGAGGTGGTGGAAGCACCGAACCTGTAGTAGCAGAAGTCATAGCAGACACAGTAGAGGAACTCATGTTTGATCTTGAGGCCATTATGGACAATGTGGCAAAAAGTTTTGAAAATAGAAAACCGATTAGCGATTTGACAAAAAAATTTTAGTAAAGAGAGCACCACTTGCCCCACGGTGGGCGCCAAATTGTTTTGGTCAAAAATTACTGAAGTAATTAAGTGATCAAATTAGTAATGTGAGGTAGTGTGCTAGAAAGTGTATAGAAAATATGCTTGTTGAGTTATTTAGAAAATCAGTATTCAGGATACGGCTCAGGATATTGAGTTGTATCTACGATCAAACAATGAGCAAACGATGAGCAAAAAGTAAAGGAAATGACACGAGATGTACGAGGAAAGCCCTTGATCAATCTAGATCGCTGGCATAAAACCTCGGGAACTGACAATCGCAGCTGCCTTGTTCTTCTTATTGCTTAAACTTCAGGATACAGTGCAGGATATAGACCAGATCGCTATGTGTTACAATGTTTTTTGTGTGAGAATGAGAGCTTGCTAGAGAGCGAGTGTTAGAGTGTAACGAGTGCAAAATGTGATGTCCTATTCGATCTGGTATACCCACCTATTTATAGTAATGAATTACAAACAATAATCCCTACAAATATGGGGTACTCCGAATATTCCATTATGAACGTTATTGACCGAGTAATACGGCTTCAACGTCTTCATTTGAACGACTTGGACCAAGTCTTCCGCGGACAGAGTCTTCGTGAACGTTGATAGCTTCTAACCCACGTACCTGCACATAATCCGTTAGTAATCCTGAGGATACCATTCAGGATGTTACCAATATCCTGAATCAGCATCCCGGATGTAAACAGATACTATATAACCAAGATATATGTCAAGATATTTTCCAGGATATGGGCTCAGAATTTCACCCATAACACCGACCAAGCGGTATTTGTATATACCGTACCCCAAGCCCGTATAGGGAAAATAAGTTAAAAGTATTTACCTGAGCAAATTTATACAATTTATCCCAGCCGTATACCACCAAGCAAGTACAGATAGCTTTTACCAGGCTCCTAAATCTGGAACAAAGGTTTTTAATAACCTATTAGATTCCTAACGGGTCTTTAATTAAGCCTAAGCTTAGACCGGTTAGTTTTCAAAAGGAAGACACGGTTCAAACGCATGATAAAGCGAAGACCGGTTTAGAATGTGGTTTTGACCCGAAAAGCTTGTATGCTTGTTTAATATGGTTAACTTAAACACATTCTGAATTTTGAGACAAAAACGATATGGTTTGACCCGTTTCGGCTAATATATGCATACTAGTTACATACGCCGATCCGAACGCGAAAAGTGCGTAACGAGTAACCAAATGAGTCATATACAAGTTTCCTAAGTTAATATGCCCTAAATATGTTGTGATATCATTAGGATACCTTCCATTAGGCCCAAAACGAGTTTAAGACCAATTTATGCCCCGTAGGGGTATTTTGGTCATTTTAAAGGTTATAAGAGAGTTTAAATATCATTCTGAGTTACAGGTCTGATTAAATCAGTAATTATACTTTATTTAATAAGTCATATCAGTAGGGTATCATATATATGTGAAATTTATTAATTATAACCATACTATGCACCGTAGGGGCATTTTGGTAATTCCACATAGGCTTAAAAAGGGCAAAACAGAGAATCTGATTTTAAAAATTTTGCTTACTGTTAAAATATAAAAATTTACCGAAAATATCAGTAGGCAACAACCCTTATATATTTAAACTAGTTTCGATACATACTATGCGTTGAAAACGCTTAAAAAGGCGATTTGGAGCCATTTCCGGGTTTTGTATAGAAAGCTGATATTTTTATTATTCCAGAAGGCTTAAAATATTTTATTTATCATATTAGATCAATAGAAAAAGGTTTGGGGTCAAAAGGATTTGTAAAACTCATTTTATAGCCCAAAAGGGCAAAACCGGCAATTACCGAATCAAGCCTAGAACCCTATGTTATGCTCAGCCTAAAAATAAATAAAAATCTTTAAAAATCCCAAAATATTATTTTATATCAGTAGGTAAAAATTTTGGTATCAAAAATTGGGTTTAGATAGGATATACGCTAATTACGCCGTTTAATTAATAAAAGGCTTTCTAATTACGCTATTGAGCATAACTCCTAATCTAGACCTCAAACTGATGTCAAATTTTAGGGACAATTTTATAAATCAGTAATAAAGATTATTGTCCTCTCACATTTTCAAAATTCTCGTTTTAGGGTCAAAAGGGCATAACGGTCAACATTTAGGCATTTAACGGAAACAAGCATGAACTAGGATTTCTATGGAACCAAGTTGTATAACCTCGGAGGGTTATACTAACCTATAATATGGTCCTAATGGAATCCTAAGGCATATCTAAACTAAGCTAAATCGAGTCAGAACTGAAAGTCAAAGCAAAAGTCAACTTTTGCGACTTTCGGTTCCGAACCGAGCCTATACTTAGAATTGTCGGGTTGAACATGCTTAGACATGTTCAACTAATATTTACCAAGTTATTAAAGTGAGAAAACTGATTTTATGATTTCTTATGTTAATAGTTATGAATTTATTTAAAACTAACCCATTTGACTTTCATTTGACCCGACAATTTAACTAAGTAAACGTGGTAATTAGGAGGTGCCCTTTTGAGGGTTAAACACCTACCTAATTACAGTCACATAGCCATGTTCGATGCGAACAATGGCTTAACCGTTTAAAAGTCAAAGCGTTTATCGAAAACACTTGACTTTTCGGTTTAAAACGCTAAATAATTAAACTAAGCACGAAAGGACAGTTACAAAGGGTCCAAGCAAGGATGGAATTGATCTAGGATGTTCAGGTATGAAGCACAAAGGCCCCAACTTAGAACAATTCAGATCATGGGTGAAATGAGAGCAAGAATTAAGTGGGTTTATATAGGATTTTGAGAACCGTTAGGATCGTTCCTCGATAACCGTGCTTAAATCTTGGCCCTCCATGTGTGCCCATGGTTTCTAAATACAATGGGGGTTGAAAACCAGCTCATGGTATTGAGGATTTTACATAAAAGCCCTTGAAAAACGAATAGAATGCTGAAAATGAGAATCTACCCAGACCTGGGCGTAGGCTACGCTACAGGGGGCGTAGCCTACGGCCTGCACAGATCAAACAACTTTCAGACGTTGCAGTTTTGGTCCCTGTATGTGTTTAAGCCCATATTTGACCTGTTTAAAGCCCGTTAAGCCATTCTCAAGGCTCTACAATGATGTCTAAACATAGGGAACATGAAACATGCTTGAAAACATGTCGGATGTCGGTTCATTTGGCCGTACGGTCACGTTGTTCGTCTAATTACGACGAAACACGAACGGACGCGAAAAATGATCCAAACTACGCGACGAATGGAATTTTATCAAGCCATACACTAAAATAAAATATTTTAGTGCTTACATAAATTTTTGGGTGCCCGGTTATATTCGGAATGTGAGATATGCGCGAAAATGCAAACTTGTGCACCTTTTGACACTTTTAGTCCATGCATGACTTAAAAGTTTATTTTTGCGCACCAAACACCTCCAAGCCTATATCTATGCTATATAAATAATAAATAGGGTATTTTTAACTCATGGCCATATTCCAGAAGGTCCGATATCCTACGAATTGACATACTTTTGCAGCTTGACGCAATTAGTCCCTTAATTGCGCAAAGTAGCGCGAAATGCCGTTTAATGATATCCAAGCATTCCATGGCTCATATTGATCATTCCCAAGCATATACTTAAATATTACTACGCTCTCGTTCGCTTAGATGGTGACCGAAAGGCGTAGATTCAAAAGTTGACGCTTTAGGTCCCTCTATTGCGCAAACTTGCGCATCTCATCATTTAATAGCATTGAAGCCTCATCTAATCCATATTAGACATTCTTGAATGTATTATTAAACATCACGATGATTTGGGTTCGCTAAAAGGTCATTCAGATGTATAATTAAACATATTGACACTTTTAGTCCCTCTAACTTGCAAAGTTGCGCGTAACTTTACTTATAGGCATAAAAAACTTAGACGGCCATTACTTGGCATTCCTGAGAGTATAATAAAATATCATGAAGCTCCCGGTTTGTTAAAAGGTCACTCAGAGGTAAGAATTAACATGTTGACGCTTTTAACCCTTCATCGCGCAAACTTTCAATTAATTACGCAAACGGCTACACTTAATCATCAAGTGGCTCATTTGTGAATATAAACATCGTAAGAGATTATTTAGAAACTTATTTTAGGTATGCTATCACTTCCAGTCCTTTCATAATCAAAGTTTTCGATTTTTCAAAAAAATTAGTCCCTTAAATTCAATGTTTGACTTTATTAGGGTTTATTACACGTGTCAATACATCATTGGATGTGATTTTACGAGGTGTTACATCCTCACCCCCTTAAAAGAAATCTCGACCTCGAGATTTGCTAAAATGCTGGAAGTACTTTTTGTCACATAATGGACCTAATTTCTATAGCATATCTGGAGCCTCTCCAAGCTCCCAAGTTGACCTCTATAATAGGTACATGTATCCTTTTGGGGCTTCTTAACTTGCCGATCTTTAATTGATACGGGTTTCTCATCAAACCAAAAATCTTCATTAATCTGCATATCATTAGATGATAATGCTTCGTGACTTATTAGGGAAACATATCCTTAAACCATTAGTGTGGGTTTCATTACGAGTTTCACCAAGCTCCTTAAATGGGTTTTAGCTCATAAGCTATTTGATCTTGATACATTCGATTCCTTCGAATGATTTTATATATTCAGGGCTTAACTAGTCTGATAATTAACAAATTGGCACACCCATCCTGGGTGATATCTTTTGTTGAACCTTATTCCTTAACAAAAACTTAGGAGGGTTGCTATATTCATAAATCCTTGATTTTCTGTCGAGAACTGGCAACTTACAGATGATTATGGACTTGCATAATCTTATTCATTGTTTCCAAGGCAATTTTCAGATCCTGATAATTGGACTTACCAATCTTCTGTCTAACAATAGATGTTTAATATTTCATCTATACAAGGTCTCCCAAGGAGCAGCCTTGATACTTATATGACAACTATTATAGAAAAGCTTATCTTAGGATGAGATGGTTATTCCAACCATTGCTTAAAACTAATCTTAAGGAATAGCTAATCCTTGCCGTTAGTCGAACAAATCGACGATCCTGGGCAGCTGATGGCAATTCTTAATTGTTGCCTAATTAGAGTTGCGGTAATCAATGCACAAGCAAAATGAACCGTCTTTCTTAATTAACTATACCGAATTCTCAGAATATTGAGTTATGCTATATGAATCCTCTATTTTAAAACTTACTTAATCAAGGTTTCGATTCTTCCAATGATGGTACTAGCCGTCTTGGAGACTTCATAATAATACAGCCCTAAATGGGGTATAAATCTTAACTCTACTCGCCTCTCAGGAGGTAAACAGGGTAATCTTAGGAGAAGATAATCAAAATATCAGGAGGTTACAGAGATTTTCCAAATCTCAGGATTTAGTTCATCCATCATTGCTTGTGTCAAATAAGTGACACGTTTATGTTACAAGTCCACGAATTCCTTAATTGGGAACATTTACTTGGAAACTTCCATTTTGGATATCTCCTTTGAATACCATTAGCTGGCTTTAGTACCATATGACCATCAGAATATCTTTGTGGTCCCATGCATTAAACCTCCATACCGATCAGGCATGGAAGCAATCTATGGAACATATTAAGACACACCAATCCTCATATGGCGCTTTTTATCATACCGTCTGGTATTCGTAATCTGTAACATCCCAAAAACGGGTTTGGTAATCAAACCACGTTAATAGTAAAGACAGGTAAAATACCGTTAGTGGTAAAAATTAACCCGATAAAGTCACCCCGAAAATATAAAACTTTATATTAGAATTATAAAGTATAAATAAACAAGAATTTACTAACTAGGAATTTTAACCTAGTTAGCTAATTTCTAGAAGTAACTTATAATAGGGTTAAAAACAACCAAACTTTATGATAAACAAAAGTAGAGGGGCTTATCTTGTAAAATCTGAAACTTAATTAGATAAAAAAAATAACAAGGACCAAACACACAAAAGTGTGTCTGGTCGTACATGGGACGCAGGGGGGCGACCAGAGCTCCTCACCAAGCCCTAGTTCATCACATAATTCACAAAATTGAGGGCTCAAATCAAGCTGAAATCGAAAATCGAGCATAGATTATTGATCCTCATCACAAGAGGATTACAAGGTATGTAAAATTTGATGAAAACTCTCAACTCGAAATTCTTATGAAATTGGGAAAATCTGAAATTCATGGTTGCATGTTTGTTTTATGATGATTTAGGAACAATATAGTGTCTAGGGACAAACCCTAGACAAATACAAATTGAAATCATGTGAAATTTTAGTAAAATCCGTGAACACCATTGTAGGTGATTAGTGGGTTATGTAGAACTTGAAGAACACTAGGATTTCAAATGTTGTTCTAGTGTAATTTGATATTTATGAAGCGATTTCTGATTTATTGATGTTAACCTTTATATAAAATAGACCGATTGACGTTAAATTTGGCTATATGACACGTTATGAACTTGAATATGAATCATGTAAATTTCTGCCCATAAGGTGTTTGTTAAAACGCCTAAGAGAAAGCTAAGATGTTAAGTTTCGAATAAAAACGCATATTCGAATGACATTGTGAAATATGCGTTATACGTCATGAATGGAGTTCTAAACACATTGTTGATTGAACTCTATAGACAAAGGAGTCGAGTTTTCAAGCGGACAAACCGGAATGGACATGCGCTTAAAGGGAACGCTTTAAAGGTACGCGACTTGTCGTCTCGTTACATTTATACAAACAAGCTTAGTTAAAATATGTTTAAAGTGATATAGCGAAAATGGTTGAGTTGGTATGTAAATGAGGTGATGGAATTCACTCGACAACCAAATGGGTCAAATTAATAGTTAAAATAATAGTGATAACAAAAGAAAATAAAGACACCATTTGGTAAAAGTTATAACGGGTCGGACACATTAAGAAAATGTCTTTTATGTAGTAAAACTCACGGC
This sequence comes from Helianthus tuberosus, assembly GCA_030545235.1. NCBI lineage: Eukaryota > Viridiplantae > Streptophyta > Magnoliopsida > Asterales > Asteraceae > Helianthus > Helianthus tuberosus. Next base: position 23,132,269 of record CM060437.1, on the reverse strand, counting down.
GCGAACCGGAATTGGTTCAAGGAGCATGATGAAATTAATATACCATCATAAGTTGATAAATGGTCATGTCGACTAAACGGGTCAAATGGTGTGTTAATACCATTTGACATTAATAATTGACGCCTACTTGTTGAGTTTTGTGATTACAGGAAATAACATGTGTTGCGTTGCTTTAATTAGAAAATTTAAAGCAAGAGGTATGTAAACGGGTCAATGCTATGACCCGAGCCAGGTACGCATATGTGGACTTATAGTTAAAAGTGCAAAGAAGGTCAAATATCTAGCCGAAATCCTTCATTGCAAAAATGAAAGATTAAATGTGACCAAAGAGCCCTTAATAGGTAAACAGTGTAAACGACCCTTAGAGGTTGTTTAGAAACTTATATTATGAGTTTGTAACCCGTAGATGTGTATAAAAGTTCTAGGCAAAAACATTTGTGGGTCGAATGTCTAGAAATAGTCAATTGCGAAAAATGACCAACCGATGGGTAAAATTGGGAAAAAGGGGTTCATATGTTAAATCCACCACAAAATAGTTGTGGTGGAATATTTGTAGTTAATTAGACATGGAATTTTTGTAGCGTCAAAAGAAAAGCACAAGTTCTAGACTAAAATGCGTAAATACCCTTAACGGGTCAAAATAAGCATTTAAGTGTAAACGAGATTTTATTATGAAAGAAAACCGTGATTTGAGATTAATATGATAGGAGATATTGAAATAATGAATTTCATGAGTTTAAAGATCAAACAAACATGTTGGTGTGATAAAATCATGAACGGGTCAATATTTGGTAAAAAGGGTTGTAAGCCGAAGACTTAAAGTTCTGAAATTTTGTTAATCCGGATGTCGGATTTTAACTCCATAAGATGGAGAATTCAATTACGTACGCGTACGAAAAAGAATCGGGTAAAACGGATTAAAAAAGGGAGAGTTATGCTCGTTTCCGTGAAATCGGGTTATGCTGGGAATGTACAGCATCAGCTTAAACAACATTCTGTGAAAACAAGGGCTAGGCGTCACGCGTAGACCCTTGGCATCACGCGGCGCCCCCCTTGTTCCGGAAAATTTTATTTTTTGTTGCTTGACCCATGTAACTAGTTTAAACTCATTATTTAACTCTCAAAACTAACATTTAAGTTGGTTTTGATCATAGGTGATTGCCAAGGGTGCCCGGATTAAGATCAAGCAGCGTACAAGAACCGAACACACGAGAATAAAGCTTCCGCACATTGTTTCGTCGTCATTTTAAACGGCAATTCCATAGATACTAAATTGTATTATTTTCAAATTGTAAAAGTTTTAAGTCACCCGTATTATTCGACAGTATTTACTTATAATCTCATGTTTATTTTCGTAATCTATACGAAAACCTTTAATTAATTAGACGGGTGTTACATAATCGATAGATATCAAAGAGATATCAACTATATTTGCTGATGCACTTCTTCTAGAGAGAGGATACTTCTAGAATTCCACGATTAGAGATTTCTGGCAGGAACAGAAGAAATGGTTCTTATGATTTCGCCTGTAAGTTTTACCTTACACTTAACATCTGGGGCTCTTACGGGAAAATTTCTAAAAGTTTGCTAAGCTTATGATCTTATGAGAGTCTTAGCAGTACCTGAACCCAACGTAATTCTTAGCAATAAAATCACAATAAGGGATTTATTTGGTGTCAATATTAATGTGAATTGCCTCTAATCATACCACAGGAGGGTTGAGCGCCTCCATTCTTAATCCTTTCAAACCTAGCTGCAAAATCTTTGACAAATTTTAGGGCAGTCTCGGCTTTGACTGGTTATTCCTTAATCTATACAACGTGAGTAACTGAGGTAGATCCATAATGGATTTATAATGAGCAGGCTTTGAAACCTTAATGTGCCCTCTTATTGTCGTTGCAAATCACTAATAATTATTGCATTAAGCTTAGATTTTTGGGTAAACTGAATAGGGCATTATCTCAGCCAATGAATTAAAATTTGCGACCTACTGTCGACAGTCTAGAACTTTTATGGTGAGAGTCAGAAAAATCTTATTCCATCTTTTTCCATTTCGTGGTATGGATAATAGGTTTTTCTAATAAGGTCCTTAAAACTTGGACCATCCCATAATGTATAAGAGGATCTTTCTTGTGGACTTCATTACTGTCCTCACTAATCAAGGGTATTGCCATCGAATGACTGAGATGTATACCTAACCGTGTCCTTTCCAGCATAACTGCTGATACACCTAATGGTTTCTTCTTCATCCAACAATTTCCTGCAATTGATGGCCCCTTTTTACTATTGAAGTCTCTTGACTCCCAAGAGACGTAGTACCTTTAAATATATCCTAAAAAGGAATGGGCTCCTTGCCACATATGACTTTGTTTGGGTTATTCTTCGCATTCGAAGTATGAATAAAGCTCTTCTCATGAGTAGCGACATGTGTTTTAAAGCGAGCAGCATCTGACTTCTTGAGCCTTTTCATGACTTTTCTTATAGCCTTTCTAATAGCTGCGTTAATTGCAGTTTTGGAGATTAACTCCATTAACATTGAGGTTCACATTGAATACACCATTAACATTTGTCGCATCTCCAGTATCGCGACTGTTGTTTGTCTTTTCTGAGTTTTCCATACTTGATTCTTTGGTATTAAATACCATATTCAACAAGTGCTAAGGCAATCCATACCTAGTGTCTCCTTGAATTGTCAAAGGCTCACTATAAGGAGTCTTGATAACTACTTGCTTCTTATCACGCATAATATGGGCTTGATTTTTAAGATGACCAATTCATTCCTATCACTATATCGAGTCCCTCTTATTTCTAATGGAAACAAGGACAACGGAAAAGAATGATTCCTAATTGATATAAAGCATCCATCTAATATTGCTGAAGCAGTCTCTGAGGTACTATCGGCCAATCCTACTTTATACTTAACGCTTAGAGTTTTAATAGGCAGATTTAATGATTTACAAAATCTCTTGTCTATGAAAGACTTATCTGAACCTGAATCAAATAATACTCTAGTATGAGCGTTATTGATAAAGAAAGTACCTGTTGTGACATTGTCATCCTGAATAGCCTCTTGAGCATCCATTTGAGAGCTTCCAGCTTTGGTCTTCTTAGCCTTGCCAGACTTCTTGGTTTTATTAGGGCAATTAGTTTTGATGTGCCCTATTTCATTGCAACCATAGCAGGTTGCGTCCTTTATGTCTTGGCACTCCAAAGTCGTGTGCCCTTCCTTATTACAAATTCCACAAGGCTTAGCTTGTGAATTTAAAGTTCCCTTTCCTTTAGTCACCTTCTTTGGGCAGCGGGTCTTTATGTGCCCCTTTTCGCCACAACCATGGCAGGTCGCATCTTCCAACTTCATGCAATCCAAGGTCTTATGCTCCTTGGACTTGCAGATTCCACAAGGTGAAGGCTGAGATTCAAATCTGCATTTCCCGAGGTGGTATTTCCTACAGGTCTTGCATCTGGTCTTTTCACCGGTCTGCTGGTTGTCCTTCAAGTCCTTGCATTCATGTGTCTTGTGATCCATCTCCTTACAGATGTCACATCCCCTGGTCTGTTCATAGAAGCATTTTCCGAAGTGTTTCTTCATGCAGGTTTTACATTCGGGTTTTGCCTCCTTTGGCTTGGACTGGTTATAGTTTGAACCGGTCTTACCCTTTTTGTAACCCTTATTTGGGGTATTATCACACTTTCGCTTACGATCCTTTAATACACGGTCCACGGCTTTGTTTACGGCTGTTTCTAACATAGCCTGTAACTCGGTGCCCGATAAGTTCAGTCTTGCATCATTATTCTGATCAACTGGATGATTGCGAGCTTCAGAGGGGTCAGCCATGATGAAGCTTTGAAGGCTACAAACCAAGCAGTAATAATCTGTTTAATTATGTAGTGAATTGTCAAACTTGATAATTAAATAGCCATGGTGCGATTAAACCATATAGGCCAGTAGATAGTATTTAATTTATTTGATTATGCTTTGCCTAGGTTTTTAAATAAACCATCTTTGGCATTTAAATGGAATATAATCCTTTATGTTTATTAGACAGGGGACATAAATCACGACTGTCAATGTCGTACCGACATTTTATATAGCACAAGGGCTTGTTCCAAAGGACTTTTGATGGCACAGATGCCTTGTCACTAGGGAAATTTTTAAAACATAATCAATGATTCCTTCGGATCGGAAAAATTTCATAGTTCATTGTCTTTGACAAGAAGTTATGAAATAAAACTATCTTTTTCATGTATACATCTTTGCCCGTAGGTATACATCCCAGATGGATGTTTAGATGTGTACATCATGTTCGACGTTTATTAGCCATGATTCCTATTGATCATTTAGGCTAAAATAAGGGGTTTAAAAGTTCCTAATATAAAGATGACAAGTGTGATTTTATCGCATCACTGTTGTCGGGAGTGTTAACATGTTTTCAGGTGTTAATAGGGATCTGAATCTCTTTTAAACAGGTTTTACCATCTTAGCCAGGTCTTTAATGACATTCGAGCTAGGTTATACCTTTTAAGATTCTTTTTAATACATATACTGGCAGAAAAGGAATAATATTTATTTTATTCAGGATTTTCATTATAAGTATCCTAGGTTTAATTAAAATATAACTATGGCACAGAAAGGCCAAGTCACGTGGACGAGTTTAGTTTATAAAACCAGATTTTATGGAATCGAGGCATTAAGGTTTGAATCAAAGTTCATTACCTTTTCTTGACAGAGAGTTGTAGGCTACCACTGTCTTTAGTCTCAAAGGACGTTAATTATAGCCCGTGGGCACTTCATCCTTAAGGGATGATTATATAAATAGGGGAATTTAAAATATCCCAATTTTAAGAATGACTTATGTGATTTTATTGAATCACATTTGTCAAGCATGTTAATATGCTTTCAGATGTTACCAAGGTTTTTGAATCTTTTATATAGGTTTTACCATCTTGGCCATGTCTGTAAATGACATTTAGGCTAGGTTTTACCTTTAAGATTCTTTTAATATTTAACGCAGAACATTCCTAAATTGAGATGTTTACAAGGGTCTGAATCTAATTGCGGAACTACCGTCTTGGCCCTGTCTTAAAGTGACACATGGGCTAGGTCTCGTCCTTTTTAGATTTTGCCATTTTATTATAATGGTAGATCTTATAATAGGAATGTTATTTTAAATCTAACCATTCCATTAAAATTTAAACAAGTACACGGTTGCCCTAAACGGGACTTCTAAGAAATAATGTTGTCCTCGAAGGGACTGAAAGATAAATATGTCCTTATAAGGACTACTAAGGAAACGATCTTCAGCAAAAGGAGTTTCTTCTTCCTTTTATTTCTTGAATGCTTTCTCCTTGGTTGCACGTTAATCCTAGTCGCAGTTCGAAGCTCGGCCTTTCCTAGGCTTCAAATGGGGAGAATTTCCATTACGGCTTCTTTGCTTGGCGACGAATTAAAAATATAGAATTCAAAGCAATAATTCTCCGAATAGAGATGAGAGTATTCCTATGTTAAGTCTAGACTCAGAAGGTTTAAGGAATGTGCTACTGTGTCATTGAGATTAAACACAAAAGGCTAGTGTTTAATTCACTCAATGTTGGCTCTAATACCAACCTGTCACACCCTGATATTTCCACGTATTACCGGTGGGCCCGGTGGGGAGTACCGTGACGTAGTTCATTTCATCATAGTCAAACAACACAATATTAAATGCACAGCGGAAGCAAATGATAAATATATTACAATCCGATATCAAGTAATATCAAAGTATTACAAACGGAAAGTAAAGGATCCACAGGCGGATCGAAAATAAAATGAAACATTGTTCCACAGACTTTAGGCATCTAAGCTTGCGAGACTCTTTATTGATGCTAGGAGTAGCCAGCCTATTCCGATTAGTACCTGCACTTAGCCTTTTTGGAAAATACGTCAGTTTACACTGGTAAATACAATTTAACTGACTCATTTTGAAAATGTTTAAGAAAATTTATTTGAGTGCAAACGGCACAAAACTTTTTATAACTTGGGATAATTATTTGTATATAATACTTGTAACAGAATTACATGTTTCATATACGTTCAGTAGCCCGATCTGTATACCGGGTTAAAGATTAATAGACACACCACAGGTATAATGCCCACAAGGCTGATTCCTTTAAGTGGGATACCAGTTTTTTTACATATGCATCTGTCAGGTGTACGCCTACACCCCGTGCTTAGGTCGTGGCCATTTCATGAATGATGCCAAGGATATCCGGGACATGGTCATTAACCCCCCAAAGGTTTTAAGCAAACAAAACAATTTAAACGGGTCATATCAAATAAATTAACCTTCATACGATTAAAAATTCAATGCCCGACCAAGCGGTATTTGTATATACCGTACCCCAAGCCCGTATAGGGAAAATAAGTTAAAAGTATTTACCTGAGCAAATTTATACAATTTATCACAGCCGTATACCACCAAGCAAGTACAGATAGCTTTTACTTAATTTAATAAGTCATATAAGTAGGGTATCATATATATGTGAAATTTATTAATTATAACCATACTATGCACCGTAGGGGCATTTTGGTAATTCCACATAGGCTTAAAAAGGGCAAAACAGAGAATCTGAGTTTAAAACTTTTGCTTACTGTTAAAATATAAAAATTTACTGAAAATATCAGTAAGCATCAACCCTTATATATTTAAACTAGTTTCGATACATACTATGCGTTGAAAACGCTTAAAAAGGCGATTTGGAGCCATTTCCGGGTTTTGTATAGAAAGGCGATATTTTTATTATTCCAGAAGGCTCAAAATATTTTATTTATCATATTAGATCAGTAGAAAAAGGTTTGGGGTCAAAAGGATTTGTAAAACTCATTTTATAGCCCAAAAGGGCAAAACCGGCAATTACCGAATCAAGCCTAGAACCCTATGTTATGCTCAGCCTAAAAATAAATAAAAATCTTTAAAAATCCCAAAATATTATTTTATATCAGTAGGTAAAAATTTTGGTATCAAAAATTGGGTTTAGATAGCATATATGTTAATTACGCCGTTTAATTAATAAAAGGCTTTCTAATTACGCTATTGAGCATAACTCCTAATCTAGACCTCAAACTGATGTCAAATTTTAGGGACAAGTTTATAAATCAATAATAAAGATTATTGTCCTCTCACATTTTCAAAATTCTCGTTTTAGGGTTAAAAGGGCATAACGATCATCATTTAGGCATTTAACGGAAACAAGCATGAACTAGGATTTCTATGGAACCAAGTTGTATAACCTCGGAGGGTTATACTAACCTATAATATGGTCCTAATGGAATCCTAAGGCATATCTAAACTAAGCTAAATCGGGTCAGAACTGAAAGTCAAAGCAAAAGTCAACTTTTGCGACTTTCGGTTCCGAACCGAGCCTATACTTAGAATTGTCGGGTTGAACATGCTTAGACATGTTCAATTAATATTTATCAAGTTATTAAAGTGAGAAAACTGATTTTATGATTTCTTATGTTAATAGTTATGAATTTATTTAAAACTAACCCATTTGACTTTCATTTGACCCGACAATTTAACTAAGTAAACGTGGTAATTAGGAGGTGCCCTTTTGAGGGTTAAACACCTACCTAATTACGGTCACATAGCCATGTTCGATGCGAACAATGGCTTAACCGTTTAAAAGTCAAAGCGTTTATCGAAAACGCTTGACTTTTCGGTTTAAAACGCTAAATAATTAAACTAAGCACGAAAGGACACTTACAAAGGGTCCAAACAAGGATGGAATTGATCTAGGATGTTCAGGTATGAAGCACAAAGGCCCCAACTTAGAACAATTCAGATCATGGGTGAAATGAGAGCAAGAATTAAGTGGGTTTATATAGGATTTTGAGAACTGTTAGGATCGTTCCTCGATAACCGTGCTTAAATCTTGGCCCTCCATGTGTGCCCATGGTTTCTAAATACAATGGGGCTTGAAAACCAGCTCGTGGTATTGAGGATTTTACATAAAAGACCTTGAAAAACGACTAGAATGCTGAAAATGAGAATCTGCCCAGACCTGGGCGTAGGCTACGCTACAGGGGGCGTAGCCTACGGCCTGCACAGATCAAACAACTTTCAGAGGTTGCAGTTTTGGTCCCTGTATGTGTTTAAGCCCATATTTGACCTGTTTAAAGCCCGTTAAGCCATTCTCAAGGCTCTACAATGATGTCTAAACATAGGGAACATGAAATATGCTTGAAAACATGTCGGATGTCGGTTCGTTTGGCCGTACGGTCACGTTGTTCGTCTAATTACGACGAAACACGAACGGACGCGAAAAATGATCCAAACTAGGCGACGAATGGAATTTTATCAAGCCATACACTAAAATAAAATATTTTAGTGCTTACATAAATTTTTGGGTGCCCGGTTATATTCAGAATGTGAGATATGCGCGAAAATGCAAACTTATGCACTTTTTGACACTTTTAGTCCATGCATGACTTAAAAGTTTATTTTTGCGCACCAAACACCTCCAAGCCTATATCTAAGCTATATAAATAATAAATAGGGTATTTTTAACTCATGTCCATATTCCGGAAGGTCCGATATCCTACGAATTGACATACTTTTGCAGTTTGACGCAATTAGTCCCTTAATTGCGCAAAGTAGCGCGAAATGCCGTTTAATGATATCCAAGGCTTCCATTGTGACAACCCTCACCAAACCAGGTATCCGTAAGACTTAATTAATAATTAATTACTGCTTAATTACTGTGCTTGTTTGAAATTACTGATGAACTGCTACTTGATTTCTGATACATGCATATACCTGCATCATACTTTACTTACCGTCACTACATTATTTATATGCTGAACCTTAGTGACAAACATGATGCACAAAAAGCACAGTAGCACTATAAACGGATAACCTATTGAACATGCTGATAGAGCCAGCATCAGGCAGACACTGCCTCTAAGGCCTGTAAGAGCCTGAAATATTTGCTACACTAGTGGTGAGTGTAGGGATACAAGGGTTGTAGAACTGCGTCTCTAGGAATAAGTTACAATGACTGGATGTGCCTAAAACGTGCTCTAAACACAAAATTCAGCACTTTACATAATAATTCAGCATTTAGCTACCTAATAAAGTGCCAAAACATGAGAAAAATATTACTAGACACTTTCCAAAGTGTCAGAAATGAGTTGTGTCACTAAAAAGGGTATTAACGACACTTTAAAGCTTTGTTAAGCACTTTAACGGATTACCATCCAACCGAACAACCGGATTTTACCCGGAACATGAAAATATTGTCATTTTCATTGTTTATCTTTTCTGAGCCAGTTAGGGTCCCTGAATACCCTAACACCCGTCATAACACACTACACACTAGTAACCGGGTTAATCACTTAACTTAACTAGATTAACCTAACTAATATACTTAACCTTTGGTTGAAATCGAACTAGTACCCCCCCCCCCTTTACGAATTCGGTCCCCAATGGGGACACCTCATGTCCTTTGATGATTATTATAATCTAACATGTTTAATATCTAGATAGCATATGATCCATTGGATAATTATCATAAGAATTGTCTATGAGTTGCAAGATTAACACAACATAACATTTCCATCTCACAACACAAATCACACACTCTCTCCCTCTCTCTTTGGCTCTCGGCCGAGAACAACAACAACCATCCATCCATCCTTCGATCTTGATCAACCAATTCCAAGTGCATACAAGTGTTAAGGATCTCGTATAAGAAGGCTTGGTGCATTCGGAAGGCGAAGGACCTCATTACATTGCTTTTATCCTCTCATTTTGCGACTAGTTTCTTCCCTAGCCTCGAGCTAGTAGTAAGTTGCTTAAATCACCTTCCCGAACTATTTTAAAGTGGTTAATATGATTTGTAACGGTTAAAACTCGTGAACATACAAGTTGAAGCTTAAAAGTCTACTAAAAATACTAAGAATGTTGGTTAAAAGCTCATATGTTGTGTAAAACTTGTAGTAATTGATTTGTGTGAATATTTGGACCCGATCTATGTTGTGGTAGCTCGGATCGTCATTTAACCCGGGTTGGTCACGATCATGGATCATGACATAAGGTTGTTTTGGAAGTAACAAGGGTTAAAGGACGAAACTCTACCACACACATATCATGAACTTGTGTAAAAACGATTTTACTTACAAAATAGTGTTTAAAACTAGTAGATCTACGTATCTACAAGCGGTATTTTCAAAGAACCAAGTATCAAAGAAATCATGTTTTCTAAAGACGGATCTTACACTAACACGAATGATTTTTAGAACACACAAGTGTGTAAACACTTGTGTAGCACACACTTTCGACAAAATAACTATTTCTTTTAAAGATGACGAGAAGTTGTTAAGATGGAATTTCTTTAAAAACGGGGTTTTTACGAAACCGGATTGATTTATATAAAGATCCACTAAAAGTAATGGAATTTACTTTATGTTCTTGGATAAAACGCAAGTTCATGTAATTTATGCGATATACATATTTATTTACTAGTTTGTTGTTTTGGACATGGTTTTGGTTAAATAAGGAAATTGTTGATTTGGTTTATAAAAGAAAATGATACGCTTGAAAGCGTGGCCACCTCCAGTTACAGAGGAAACTCTGGCGAAATTTTTCCAAAAGCCTAACACTTAGAAATATTCTCACTATGAGTGTTAGAAATACATCTTGACTTGTTTTCAAATTATAGATTTCGCCACGACTTATTTACAAAATATCGGAGGTGGGATTTCACAAAATAAAACATGATACATATATATATTTAGTATATATTTTTCACAACATCACTTGTATAAGTGTTTATGATTATTTTGTGAACTACGTAAATATTATTTTTAGGGTAAAAATAATATTACTAAGTATTATTTTGGGAAAATCACATGTATTAAAGTATAATATTTTCGAGAAGAATATTTATATTTTGAAGTTGGAAATAAAATATATTTTAAGTGAGACTTAATAATATATTTCGAAATTATACGAACACACATGTATTAAATCCCCCATCCTTGGGAAGGAAAATGACTACCAAGTATATACAGAATGTAAACACGAAATAGTTGCCTAACTATTTCCCAAAAACTTAAACCATAAAGCTAAGGCACGGCCGTCCGTCTAATAGAATTAGTACGTGTAGGTCGTCACACAGCTGATTGATTTGGAGGCATACTTGGTAGAGACGCACCACCGTGAGTTCATGTCCCCCTTTCTCTTAACTGTTTTCAGTTTTCTAAACTACGGGGGTGAAATACATGTTACTTTGATTACAAGTACTTTATACATGGTATGGTTAGCGTAAGGAGGTTTACTACTTAGATCATGTGAGTGGGTAGGCGGGAACTGGAGGCCATTAATCCTCATTGTAGGACCGAGGGACGTAAGCGGTAGATCTATCTGGGTGTAGCGAGCCCAATCCCAGGCCCAAACAGAACGGACCTTGGGGTGACTTTGTACCCATCGCGAAATCTGCTAGGTTTGAGTCTTCCTACTTGCACTTCACACATATCAATGGCCTTGCAAACCATTGGTGATCTCTTTTTCCTTATTTGCTACATACCAGGATTTTTATACATACAAAGGTTTATTTACTCGCTTACACATGAACTCGCTCAACATTATTGTTGATTTTTCAACTTACATGTATTTCAGGGAATTAAAGGATCTGGCGCGGTATGGCACGTTTTCCCGCTGCACTAGTTATGAGGTCATCCGGGTTTAGGGAATGTGACTCTTTCCTGGACAAGTCACAGTCCTTAAACTGTGTTTATGTCATATTGATGTTTGTGTTCGTTGAACAATGTCGTTAGGATGTGTTTTCGTTAAGACAATGTTGTTGTATTTGGTTTTTAAAACTTAATTAAATGGATGATCTTGCATGGTTTTATCTCATATAGCTTTGTTATGGTTAAGCTATGGTATTAAGAAGTCACACCAAATTAACCACGCTTCCGCAAAGCCAGGGTGTGACATCCATGGCTCATATTGATCATTCCCAAGCATATACTTAAATATTACTACGCTCTCATTCGCTTAGATGATGACCGAAAGGCGTAGATTCAAAAGTTGACGCTTTAGGTCCCTCGCGCAAACTTGCGCATCTCATCATTTAATAGCATTGAAGCCTCATCTAATCCATATTAGACATTCTTGAATGTATTATTAAACATCACGATGATTTGGGTTCACTAAAAGGTCATTCAGAGGTATAATTAAACATATTGACACTTTTAGTCCCTCTAACTTGCAAAGTTGCGCGTAACTTTACTTATAGGCATAAAAACCTTAGACGGCCATTACTTGGCATTCCCGAGAGTATAATCAAATATCATGAAGCTCCCGGTTTGTTAAAAGGTCACTCAGAGGTAAGAATTAACATGTTGACGCTTTTAACCCTTCATCGCGCAAACTTTCAATTAATTACGCAAACGGCTACACTTAATCATCAAGTGGCTCATTTGTGAATATAAACATCATAAGAGATTATTTAGAAACTTATTTTAGGTATGCTATCACTTCCAGTCCTTTCATAATCAAAGTTTTCGATTTTTCGAAAAAATTAGTCCCTTAAATTCAATGTTTGACTTTATTAGGGTTTATTACGCGTGTCAATACATCATTGGACGTGATTTTACAAGGTGTTACAGTTGAACTATACTTTTAACATGTTACAGGTTGATGATGATGCTCGTGACGAATCTAGTAGGGACGACTTAGAAACACAGTTGAAATACTAGATTTGTTTACCTTATTATGTTAAACTTGTTGTATTTTGTCTTTTTAATGTTGTACTTGAATTTCCTATGATGTACTTGACAATTTATTGTTATGAATGAAATCAGGTTTGAATTAAATTATTGTCACATAATGTTATGAAGTCTTTGAGCAATCTCGTTCATCTCACTCCGATGTTTCTGCCATCGGTTGGGGTGTGACAGATTGGTATCAGAGCCATAACTATAGGAAATTAGGTAGAATTGACATGTTCAACCTGGTCTATAGTAGGTACCATACTTTTGACCATTCTTGCTACTTGTTTAAAATGCTTATTCTTCCTATTTTCTTTTTTCTACTTCTTTTGCCTTAATACTTACAATATGTTTTTCCTAAGACATTTACACAATACACTTTTGAAGACACTCGTAATACAAACGAGACGAGTTCACCAAAATAGGCGTGAAACCCATAATTTGGTGAACGACTCTCACTCCGCTTATTCTATTTTGCACGAAATTACTCCATCAAGCTAGGAGTGAAATCCACATCTTGATCGTAAATTTCCAATTCAAATTCTAGTGGACCCTCGTCAAAGTGTCGAAATTAAATTTTGATCCGACTAGTACCAACCTCACTTAGGGTATGAAATTACCAAGTTAGGGGTGAAACCCACATCTTGACGACTAGTCCTATTCCTCGATTTTCAATCCCGCCAAAGTTTTGTTTGTTTCAATCGATTAGGGACGTGTAGTAACTGTAAGGGTAAGACACTGTTAATTGCTTCTTGACGAGAGTATCTTACCTATAGGCCAAAGCACGTTTCCCTAATTTGAAAGAACTTTCGATTCACTTTGGAATAGTCGATGTTTCTAAATCCAAAACAATCCAATGTTTTATTGAGCCTCTCTTTTATGTTATCTCAATTTCTATGTGATTTTAGTACTTGTTACCTCGTTCATTTCAAAACCGATACACGATTTGCACACCTCTCGCAATAAAAAACAATAATAATTCTCGTGAACAAACTAAATTTATACTCTTTTACGCATCCATGCATGAATACTTGTTTAATACATGCAATTTATGTGAACCATGCGTGCTACATGAATACTTACATGCTTATACATGCTAAACTTATTTTACATTATGATCAAGTCTCATCCTTTACCTCTCTTTCGATTCTTTAGATGTTTCCGCCATCTGTTGGGGTGTGACAATGGAATGCGAGAAATGAGAGAATATCCGGGGGGAAAGAGTAAACATTGACGCGATTTTTGGGGAGGTACAAGGAACTACGTTTCTATGGATCAAGGGCCGAGCAAAGAGAATTAATTTGGAATAGAGCAAATGGGTGCGATTCGAGTTGATGAGATAAAATCCGCAGTTTCATTGTTTTCTTTCAATCTTTCTTACTGTTGTATTTGCTCAATATTTCTGTTTTGTAATTCGGTGAGGCAAAAGCAAGTATTGGGTGGTTGGCTTAGTAGCTTACTAACCATATGTAATTTGCGAAACAACTTTTTGGGGTTTTGAATAAGAGTATAATTTGCCGTCCAAAAAAAAATTCATCACATCTTGATGAATAGTAACATAATTTTGTACCAATGAGGTAGTGGTGGAGTGGTTGGGGAAAGAATTGGTGTTCCTTGTGACTCAGGTTCGATTCTCACTCTCCTCATTATTTTCTACGGCATCTAGGTGAAGAGCGTGGGGGCGCCGGTTCGACTTGGATGGGAGGCGAGGTTTTACCGATTATTCCAGTGTCGTGCCTTCGGGCGGGTGGAGGTCGGGTTTCCGCGCATCTAGGGAGAACCAAGGGACTAGCGGCGGTCGAGTACTCGACCTTGGCCACAATGTCTGGTGTCCGGTGGTTGGCACATCATTCCCTGTCGTTCAAAAAAACGCAACATAATTTTGTCTTTTGTGTTTGGTGTTTTTTTAGCTTTTGAGTTTTCTTTTTCTATTTTTGTTTTACAAGTTTATTTTATTATTATTTTTTTGTAATTTTATCATAAAAAGTTAAACAAGTTAGTTTTTTTATTAGTTTTTGTTTTACGCTATTTTCTGAATTTGGTCATCATTCGGTTGCTACCTAGCATAGTGTTGATGGTCACATTTGGTTTCTTAGTTTTATTTCGTTCGGCTGCTATTTTGCACGGTGTTTGATAGGTTTTACGTCAGGTAAACCACTTGGTGTTAAAAATTCATGTTTTGTTTTATGTTTTATCCCGCTTTTAGTTGTGGTTTGGTTGCTACTTAGCAAACTTTTATGCCCCGACCCCTCGACGCTGTAACGTCCCCGCAACGCGGGGGTGTTAAGACTAGTTCAAATTAACATCTCTGGGCCTGGGCTTAAGACATTTACTTATTCCACCTTCACTTATCAAATAACATAAATCCATTTAAAGTGAGAACTGGGCCATCAAATATATTGGATCCTATAGTATGTCATATACGGCTTAGATTTAATGTACACAGATATTTTTTATTTATTTTAGAAAAAAACCCTGATTAATATTTGGTGGTCATAAACTTTGTTTTTCTATTAAAACTAAGGGTATTTTTGTCTTTTTTTTTTACTTAATGTAGAAGCTTTTAAAGTAAGTGTACAAGTTTTCAAAGTATGTGTATATAGTTGAGCTTGTTGTCCTTCAAAAAGAACAATATCCATACACACATATATATATTTCTAAATTCTAATGAATCTGGTTTGCATTTAATATGGCGTCAATTGCATGTGATAGTCATGTAATTTGACAGCAAGCTATATGTTTTTAGTGGGGTGTGTTGTTCCCACACCCCCTATATCTTATTTTTCACATCCCCTATTATATACGGGTCGTATACAGATATACGACCCGTATAGAATGTTTTTGAAAAGGAAAATGCTCAGAGAATGTTTTTTTTGAATTTATTATATACGGGTCGTATATAGTTATACGAGCCGTATACATCGGTATACGATTTGTAAAACGTATACGGCTCAATGGATTTATTTTGGGAGGTTTGTGATGTTACCATATTTATACGGGCCGTATAACTGTATACGGGCCGTATATAATGGTGTTTTTTTCAAAGTATCACGTTTTTTTTCCGGTAAAAACACAATCATTTTAGAGTTTCTAAACTCTTCATCAACTTTAGCAATGTCGATAAACGTTGATCGGAACATGCCGCTTAAATCGGAGCACAGGTAGAGTAACGTTACCGATCAGTCTGTTGATGGAAACCTTAGCGATCGCAAAGATCTTCGTGTTGGTTATTTATCGATTCCGAATAACTAGCAGAAGAACCCGATACAAACAAGTTCTCCATAGTTTGTTATTCAGATCTCTATTCGGTCATCTTTCCAAACTACAACACACGATAACTTTAAACTTTATATTGTGTGATTTGACCAGGAAATGATTGGAGGTGATTGCTACTTTTAATAAGCTGTCATAGTTGTCAAATTCGATTTCAACAAATCTTTTCCTTTTCCTTCAATTTCTAGAACATTCTCCGTAACATAAAGACGTGTCGGGTTCTTCTACTGGTATTTTAATGAAGTATTGAAGATTGAATGTACAAACCGCAACCGTTTTTTTACTACGGAAATGGTGGCTATGCGAAATACAAACCGCAATCTTTTATGACTATGGGAAACACAAGTTTTCTTTTTGAGCTTAATGGATGTCCGTTATCTCAGTTGAGGCATGCATCGTTTAAATCTTTATATAACTAGATGTTACGTGTAACTTCATTAAACCAAGAACAAAGCCTATTTCGAAACACATGTGTTCGTATCAGCGTTATTTATCACCCTGTGTGAGCATTGGAAACCCGACAAACAGTCTTGACAACCGTGACAGCTTATCTATATGTGTGTGTCACATCCATCCTGTTATAGCAATCGATATGATTAATTTTACAGATTTTTTTCTAATTAGCGTTGTTAACTACCAAAAGAATGCATACACAAATAGTTCTAGTGGACGAAGCAAAGAGACCGTTGTGTATCTGAATCAGGTTCTCAAACAATGTTCATCTTCGTTGTCCTTTGCTTTCTGCAATTCAAGCAGGCACCGATGCAAAACGTACTGTTTCAAAACACATGTAGACGAAAATAATAAAACAAGCAGGCATTGATTTTGCCAAGATTGAAGGAAAGAATCTGGCCATAAGCGTTGTGGATTCTCAGCGTAGCTCAATGGTCAAGGTGGGCATGGTTTGTTCGGGAGTAAATCACCACCCAAAGATCAACAACTTGTGAGTGGGAATATGGCTATGAAGAATAGTATGGAAAAGAAGGGATTTACGGTGTTTTGGTAGGTTGAAAGAGGTGAATGGTCTTGAAAGATTTGTTGAAATCGAAGAAAAGAGTAACTAGCAGAAGACGTGTCGGGTTCTTCTACTAGTTATTCGGAATGTTTCGAATCATCACAGAAGACGTGTCGGGTTTGTATTTCCCATAGCCATGTTTCTGTATACAAAACGATGCGGTTTCCATATTCAATCTTCATTGCTTCATTAAAATTACAACACACGATAAAATGCTTGGAAAATTGCATCAACTCTCCTATATCAACATACTCCTCTCCAGACGCTTAGTTGTTATGAATGACAACTTGAGGGGTCTAGTTAACTTTCAGGGTAAAAAATGGTTTATTCTTTTTAATCTATTAGAACGATCCAAAAAAACGAAGAAAAAGTCAAATGTGATCAAACTTGGACATCAGACGTAAATCTTGAAGCAAAACAATGATCGCTCTAATAGATAAAAGAGAATAAACCCTTGTTTCTTCATCTTCATCTTCAAGAATAATGATGAACAGATAATGTTTCTTTTTTCGCAGAACCGTTGGTATACGTCAACCACAACGAGAACAGTGCAGCGACAATTGAGTCTCCTCATTCGTTCCCGATGCACCAACAAGAACAACGCCTGATGTCACACCCCTTTCTAAGGCGGAAGCACGAGGTGTGATCTTGAAAGTTTCTCATTGCATACGAAAGGTAAACATACTACATGCTCGTAAAAATAACTCTAAATGCCAATAACATTACGTAATTAAAAACATAGGTTAAGTTTAGAGTTTACATCACAGCATTGAACATTGTCTGAAAAGTTTACGACATTATTCGAAGACAAACATAATGGTTTTGGTCCTTATATCACCACACAGAGTGGGACATAACAACCAAACCCAGCAAAATGGCATAGGAGTCTTGATACAACATAAACAACATCCAAGAGCAAGAGTATGACCGCGCGCGCATCCACTTTAGTTACCTGAAATACATGTGAGTTTTTGGAAAATCGTCAACATAATGTTGGTGTGAATTCATGCAGTTTTTGTATTGAACGTTTGTATACTTGAATGAAAACATGGTATGTAATTTGTATGAAACAAGTATTTCTGTAAATATAAGGAAATCGAGATCGCTAATGGTTTGCAAGGCCATTAACATGTGACACGACATAGGAAGCATCCAAACCATAGGCATTTTTAGTTTTCGAATCCACGACTGTCGATTCACGACTAGAGACACAAAAGTACTGCTTGGTACTAGTATCACCAAGAGTGTGGCTGCCTGAAACCCTTTAGATCTAACCTTTTGTTCCGCGGTCTTGGTATGTAACTGATTAATGGTGCTTATGGTACCCTATTCGTGACATGATCTAAAGTATCATTCATTAGTTTTAGTATCCAACATACCATAACACATGTATTTTCCCCAAGTTTAGAAAACTAGTAAAAGTTTAAAAGTGGGGACGTGAACTCACAACTTTGCGTTTCCTGCGCCGTAAACTTCACCGGGTTTGCTTATATAGCGTCGTGACCTATACATGTTTTATTAACGTTAGTCACTAGACTTGTATCGCACAAGTACAAGTCACCATCTTTTATGTATGTGTTCCTTGTTGTTAAAAATAATTTATATTTTTAACTATGTGTCTTACTTATATTATTTTCTCAAAAATAAATATAAGTATCTTGTATTTTTCACCCGAGTTATATCTTCGTCCAAAATACATTTTAAGTTCATAACTTGTCCAAGTTAAATAGTGTGTTAAGAAATATATTTTCGTAAATATATTTTCTTGTATTCGTCTATACATGTTGTATGTGTATTTTTGTATTTTTACTCCTTAGGAGTGTTTAGTGTATTTTCAAGTCCTAATACACTATTACATACAATACATATTACATACACTTAGCACAAAATTTGGTGATCAATAAATATATATATTTTCCTCAAAAATATACATTCTTAATATCAATTTTTATCTTGAAGAAATCATCATTTCTTAACTTGAAATTTACACAAAAATTAGGGAAACCTTGGTAAATATTTTTAGGTAAATTTTTAGGGAATAAGTTTCACCAAAACTTATATTTTTCTAAGTGTCAGAATTTTATAGAAATTTTGACATTGTTTCCCCTAAAAATTGAGGTTTCCCATGTTTTCAAAACATGTGTTTATTTTCTTTTTAAGATCATCACAATCAACAACAACACAATCAAGACTTGCCATAAGCCAAGATCGTGTAAATCACACTACACAATGAACTTGAAGTTTTTGTAAAAACTTGTAATAACTTACCATGTTAATTAGTAGGTTTAGTTACCCTTTAAAACATTGTTATTTGTTTGCAAATCACATTCTTGAAAGATTTAGTCATTTACAGCTCGTAAGATGATTTTTCTAAAAATATTTCTTTTGTATTTTTCTTGTTACAATCATGTTCCTAGTCTTGATCTAACACTAAAAATGTGATTAGTTTACTTAGAAACCATGACTTTGTAAATCTTATAAATAAACTTGGTTTCTTGAGAAAATTATTTTTGTAATCATCTATTTACAAGATTTGTATTTTGTTTAAATCATCTTTACATATGAAAACCAATTTCATCATTCAAGTTCATGAAGACATAAAGCATGATGATCTTGGTCTTTCACAAGACCACCACTTTAACTTACTAGATCATGTGTTTAATCATAATCTAGTAGGTTTCTTATGATGTCTAACATTACTAACACAAACCATCAATCATCAAGAAGCAAATCAACACAATCAACATGTATTCATATGTTTATAAGCTTATGTTAGAGATTTATGATTATGTCTTTTAGTGTTCATCAAGTTTATCAATGTACATCATCTTTTAACCAACAACATATGAAGTATCAAGAGATCATAAGGGTCTTACTACTAGCTCTATGGATAGGGATGAACACAAGAGGTTGAAGATGACAAATGTGTTGGATAAAAGCAAATGGGAAAGGTCCTTCAAGATCCACAAGCTCCAAACCTCCTTAGACACCTTCTAGCACCTTGGGATTGTATGAGAATTGGATGAAGATGGTGGTGGTGTTGTGGGTTAATCTCGGCCGAAAGTGGGGCAAGGGAGGAGAAGAAGGTGTGTGGGTGTGAGATAAATGAGCCTTGATCTTTCATTCAATACTTATAACCAAGTTTAGTGGTTTATCCATAGGTTAATATGTCTCATTAGTACAAGACCATATCTTCTCACAAATCTTATAAGATCACATAATATCTAGGATGATCAAGTGAGATCTTGGTGAATCAAGGGAAGATTTTTGGTGGGGCCACTCTTGTGACCGTCCACTAAAGGGGGGGGGGGTAAAGTGTAAGTTTCAATTACTAATTTCAAAATCAAGTTAGGTTTCAAGTGTCTTGATTAGGGATTTAATGTGTTAATATGTTATAAGAGGTGTTATGGTGTTCGGGGATCATAACTAGCTCAGAAACATTAAAACAATGCTTCTAGTATAATTTTGGTGTTTTGGGTAGTGTCCGGTTGTTCGGTTAAATACCGGTTCGTTAAAGTGTCCAACTATTTCGTTTAGTGATCTTTAAGTACCCTTTTGTGACACTTTTAATTCCCGATACTTAGGAAAGCATTCAGGACCATTTAGTCATATTTTTACATGTTACTAACTCGTTACAATGCTGAATTTTGCTGAAATATGCTGAAATATGTAAAATCCAATATTTAAAGTGTGTTCCGGGTGCTTTTTAATGCATATTTTAGCTTCCGGAAAGTCTGTATGTCAACCCTTGTATCCATACTTGGGTTTTAATGTATTTTAGACATTGGACCTGCTCCTAGACCCTAATTCCATTATCTGGCTGCTTTCTGCAGAGTAGCTGACACAGTGTGTCTTACCGGTGAGTTTACTAGTCTTTCTGACGCAACGCTAACAGTAATGCATAAAGCAATATTTGAAGTATAAAACGTGCATGAATTCATAAGTATAGCATGAAATCAGACGATGTTGACATTTAAGCACATAATTGCAGATATTAAATAATTATAAAACTGTACGGAAATTACCAGTTTTGTGCCAGTTGTCACACCTGATTCAGATCTCTATTCGGTCATCTTTCTGAACTACAACACACGATAAGTTTACACTTTATAGTGTGTGATTTGACCGGTTGAGTTCAGTTAATATTCACTGTGGTAGATGCAAGCATAAAGTTAGAAAAATACTCAAGAAGATATGTATCAGGAAGCTCAACTTGAACGGATGATATGTATCTTCTATCATGCGACGGACCCAATTCTTGCTCAACCTTAGTTGTTTCTCTTGTTAAGCTTCTGAACCAACCGAAATCCACAAATTCCAACAGTTTCTTGATAGAATGCATTTGAGCACATGGAGATTATGTTAAGTTGATAGAATGCATTTGAGCACATGGAGATTATGTTAAGTTGAAATATAATTTAAGTTTAGTTCAATAGATTGCATTCACATCTGAAAAATATAAGAGTACATAAACAAATACAACATAAATTGTTTCACAAATGATAAATTTGGATTTAATCTAAGGCATATGTCTTGATCAATCCTATGTAAAATGTTCTTGCAAATCCTGTCATCAAACATTGTCACCTGAAACATATGTTAGGGAAAATATTTGGGTCAACAAACGGTTGAGTGAATTCATAGGTTTTGTTTTGCAAAAATGTTAATATAGATAAAGTTTGAATAAAAGTGGTTGTCGATATGTCTTTATAGCAAAAGAGTAATACATGTAGTTACTTAATGGTACATTCAAACCTATGACGATACTCGGAAATATCACCTCACTTCTAAGTTTCACATGAGTACCAACAACAACAACAATTGCAACAAAATGTATGAGAAGTGAGATGGGGCGTCAATCCTATAGCGCTATAATACAACCGATGGGCTTATGCAAGTTGATGAACGTAAACTTCTTAAAGCAAACAACAAAGTATTAAGCAAATGCAAAAACAATCGGGGAAACCACAAATAGCAAATAGTTTGTATCATATTGTAACATATGTATAATCCCAAAAAGAATGTAAAAAGGGACTATGAACTCACCTTGATTTCGGGTAAATCCAAACAAGTATGCAAAGTGTGAGAGTTCTTGGAAATAAGATTCCACGTCACTCTAATTGATTGAACATGCAACAATATGGAATATGTATCAACAATAATGTTTAATTGGATAATTGGAAATCCTAAATCTATAGGATTCGGTAGTGTTTAGTTTAAATGGTAATTATGTGGTTTGGATAACCTAACAAGAGGACTCGGAAAATGAATATGATGTAAAGGAATTATTTATGAAAAATATTAATTTAATAATTAATAAAATTGCAAAGATATGTAATTGTTTTAATATAAACATTTGTAACAATAAATCAAATATAATTAATTAGTATAATTAAATAACATAATTAACTAAAATGATTATTGGTAAAATATTGTACAAGTGATATAATTAATTTATATAAAAATTATAAGTTAATTTAGATGGTTAAAATGTATATATTATTTGTTAAATAATAAATATTTTGTTTAAAAGAATAAATATGATAATTATATGATTAATTGTCAAATAATTATATTAAACCTAAATAATTAAAAATATCATTTTTAATTATTGAACTTTAATATTACTGATTTAAAATAATTATTATGGTTTTTTTATTCATTTTAAATAATTAAAATGAATTAATTTGCTTAAATTAACATTAAACAAGTTTATATAAGTTTAATTATCTAAATAATTAATTTAGGACAAGATAATTATATTTTTTTTATCGAACATGCATATATCAGATTTAAAATAATTATCCTGGAAAAATATTTTTTTTAAATAATCAACTATATTTATAATGTTAAAGTGAAATACATGATAATTATCTAACAATTATCTAAATAATTAATTTAAAGCAAGAAAAATAGAAATGATATTTTAAACATGCCAAATAAATATATCAGATTTATGAAAATTATTAGGACCTCTGAATAATTTTATATGAATAAAATGGAATTAAAATGGTTAATTAACAATAAACAAGTATATAAGGTTTTAATTATTCAAAATATTATGTGAGTAATTAAAACAGTTACTGATTTTTTGTAAACTCAGAAAAATACGTATAATGTCATAAAAATATTTTTGGAATAAAATTATATAGTTATATAATTTAAATATATTAAATTAAACTATATTTATAAGTATAAATACCGATTTAATTACATAAATATCAAAATTATATAAAATATCAGTAAAAGTATTATTTTTGTAAAATTTAGCATTTAAAATAATTAATCTGAAAATTTCAGTATTTATTTCATAAAAATGGATTTATTAAATATTAAACTGTTTTAATATTATAAAAATTAGTTTTATAAATAATTGGACTAATTTTATATTTTTAATAAAAGTAACAGTGTTTAATATTGTTATAAAAATTATTGAGATGTTAAGAAATATAAGTAACCAGTGGTTTGTGTGATATCTTAAATTAAATAAAATATATAAAAAAATAATAAAAAAAATATCATTCATCTTCAACCTTAGAACAGTCAAAGTCAACAACGAGTCAAACAGAAAAGTCAACTGTTTCAATTCACGATCAAACTAATGTTTTAAGTTAAATTCGAAATACCTGAACATTGTATAAATGATAATGAACGAATTGGTTGATTTTGGACATACCGGTATTGATTAAAACGACGGGGCAACTAATTCCGGCGACCTCGAACTCCGGCGATAGTTGCAGGTCCCTTTTCCGACGATTTTCGATGTTTTAGAGATATGTGAAGGGTGTACAAACTTAGTGGTGATCTAAGGAACTTAAATAGGGGTCTAATTCGATCTCAAATTCGACAATTTTAGTGGGATTGATCCGGTTTGATTTTTTTTTATAAACTTTCGGTTTTAGTGGGGTGACACCGAATGGAATCGAATTTTGATGTTTGGTTGAGTTGTAAAGGGTCTAGGACCATTGTGTGATGTTTCCGGATAGATTAAACAACGATTTAAATGGGATGAGAACCCATGCCGGCGATGACAGTTGTTGATATTCAAAATATAATATAAAATTCTAATGTGTGTATAAAAGAATTTAATTCCATAATCTTTCAGCTCCTGCCTGGAGGAAAAACTGGCTAATACACTTCGGTTTCAAACACAAGTTCACGAGTTCGATCCTCACACATACCGGTTCCAGGGGTTTATCCCTTTTTAAAACCGGTTTTTGACATAATTACACTTTGCCCCCCTCAATTTTTCTTTTTTTTACAAATCGGTCCCTGAACTTTCCAAAATTTACAAAAGCAGCCCCTAATCTTTGATACAAAATATATAATTGGTCCCTGAAATTTTGAGATTTGACATAAATGGTCCCTGTAATAGTCAGTTAAATGAGTTAACTGAGTTAGTGTTTAAAGAATAAAACCCTTTTTGAAAGTTAACCTGGTTAAAATGTTTAGTTAAAGGGAATTTCTAAAAATCAGTTTTAGTCCCTGAAATGTAAGTTTAAGAAAATGGCTAATTAAACCCTAGATTTTTATAAAATAAAAATCTTTTTATTTCTTTTATAAAACAAGTTTCAAAAATTACCAAGTGAACCCTAAACTTGTAGTTTGAAATAATTGCACTTTAACCCTCGTATTTATATAGTTTCAGAAATGACAATTTAGTCCCTAAATTTTGTACTTTCAATAAATGACGGTTTTAGTCCTCGAAATTAAAAAGTAATAATTTCAAGCAAGTTTCAAAGAATGTCAAATAGGTCCTTTAGATTGTAGTTTCACAAAATGTCACAAAGGCCCTTATAATTTATGTAACCTTGTTTAATAGCATAACACTCAACGAATTTTGCAATTGTTTCACGTGTTTGTATTGGTATAAGCATGTATAAGCACAAAGTAAGTATGTTCAAATAAGTTTCATTCCAAATACAGTATTTATTACAATGCATGTCAAAACAAATACGAGTGTGAAAACCAGGGTGGTTACAACAACCATATGGTAAAACTGTATACGAAAGGGATTTCGAGCAGTTGGTATTAAACCAATCATTTGGTTTATTCTCTTTAATCTATTAGAACGATTAAAAAAACGAAAGGGATTTCGAGCAGTTGGTATTAAACCAATCATTTGTTGATGTTGGGTTTTCAACAAATCTTTGAGCAGTTATTTCTGTTGATCCACAAATTCCAGCTATGATTACAACGATCGTTCTAATAGATTAAAGAGAATAAACCATTTTTTTTACCAATTTTTACCCATAGTATACGGGCCGTATAATATTATATGACCCGTATAAAAGCATCATATACATTGTATACGATCGGTTAAAGGGTAAAAATTGATCTAGTAATTTTTTTCACATGGTGTATACGAATCGTATATTAGTATACGGCCCGTATTCTTGTGGTAAAAAATGGTTTTATTCTCTTTAATCTATTAGAACGATCCAAAAAACGAATAACAAAGGGCAGATAATGGCTGATGGTTCTTCGTTGAGGAAACCAAACGTAGACGGAGATGATAGGCCTGGTAACCGGAAGAGAAAAAACCACATCGACGACGTCTAAAAGAGCCTGTATTAGAAACCATCCTATGTCTTTTACCAACCGAAGAGGCAGCAAGGACAGGTATTCTCTCTAGGGAATAGAGGTACAAGGAAAAACATGGAGATGAATGACTTACACCAAGTTTTGTTGATGCGCCAGGGTCCAATACACGAGCTCACCCTTGTTATGGATGATTACTGGGAAGATTACAATTGTTTTGAGTTTTGTCAGATAATACTTCATTTGTCGAGAAACCATGCTTGATTTATGTAAAGATCTCTACACAAACTCTTCTACATCTTTTAGCCAATTGTCCATCACTTAAGACCTTGAAAGATTGTAGTTATACAACCTGACAAACCAACAAAATCCGAATAGTTCAAACATTCTAAACCCTAACTGTGTATGTGCTTGTGCTGTAGAAACCGGTGATGAATTTGTGTATCTGAATCAGGTTCTCTGCCTTAGATCGGTCATTCCTTGTGATACATGAACGTTGTATTCTTGTCTTTCAGAAGAGTTGGTATTGAACCAAGAATACTTCAAACATTCTAAACCCTACCTGGAAACAAACCAACAAAATCCTGATAGTGAAAAACATCAGCAACAATTTTTTCTTTTCCTTCAATTTCGAGAATATTATCCCTGTGTATGTGCTCGTGCTGTAGAAACCGGTGGTGAATTTGCGTACACAACTGAAGGTTCAGTGCACGAAAAGTTTCTTACGAAATGTACGTGACAAAACGAGTATGTTGGGAATTAAACGCATGTACGTGACAAAACAAGGATCGTTCTAATAGATTTCAGTTGTTTCTGTTGATCCACAAATTTCATCAAATTGTGTCTAATGCAAGGATCTTCGTGCATTGTTTAAATTAGAATCAGGTTCTCAAGACAAGGATCGTTCTAATAGATTAAAGAGAATAAACTAAGTACAAATCATCTGCTTTCTGAATCTGAATGTTAACTTTGACTCATAAACCTTTAAATCCCAACGCTTCTCTAAAAAAATTGTTTCTTTCCTTTTCATGAGGTAAAACCGGTTTCAACATCAAGGGTTGTTTTTCACCCTGTGTGAGCATTGGAAGCCCGGCAAACAGTCTTGCAATTACGTCTTCAATCAAGACCGCATTGTTAATTTTAATGATGATTCGAAATATTCCGAATAACTAGCAGAAGAACCCGACACGTCTTCTATGATGATTCCAAACATTCACGAACCACAATGGACTCAGACTCATACTACTCACCCTCCCCTGAGGAAAAGTTTTCCCGACGACTCAAGATAAAGGAGTTGGTTTGTGTTCATATCAGCGTTGCTTATCACCCTGTGTGAGCATTGTAAGCCCGACCACTAGCAGAAGAACCCGACACGTCTTCTATGATGATTCGAAACATTCACGAACAACAATGGACTCAGACTCATTGTTGCGAATTTGGTTTCTTCGGTACAGGCTGATGAAACTGAAGCTGTTATTTCGGTTGTTCAGTAGTTTCGAGACGACGCGGCTTCTCCTTACAACTCTCATCAAATGCCCCACCCTTCCTTTTATTCTGTAAATATTAAATAAAGAATAACACCATGCCCGTAACCCCGCGTTGATAGCTTCCGTTTTATTACAGTCATACGACGCGGCTTTTTGTTCTTCAATCTTTGTTACTTTTTAATGTGTTATTTTTTTCTACTTTTAGAATGGTTTGACCACCTCACGACTGTAAAATGTCTCGTGTGATTGACACCTTAAATCCCTTAAATACTTTGAGAAAAATCTAATTGTCGAAGAATACGGGCCGTATAACAATATACGACCCGTATACAGGTTCGTATACATTGTATACGACCAGTTAAATTATTTACACATGGTGTATACGGGCCGTATACTATTATACGGCCCGTATAAAATTAAAAAAACTGACAAAGTCTACTAACACAAGTTTTTACCATGTGTTAATATTAGGACCTGAGGCATGTTTTTATTGAAAGTTGCCCTTCAAAAAACAGTAAATAAATGTTTTTTACTTTTTACCATTACCACTTTACTTTAATAGGATGAATAAGAGTTTGGGCTTGGGCTGACAATGAAACCATTGACAAAATTAGACACCACAAGAATCCTGACACCAATTTAACATCACCTGACACTCATATTCAGCCATTAAAGCAATTTCATTATTATGTCTAGAATGACCTTTTCAAACTTACACTAAATTGTTCTGCTTTTTATTTAAAATTGGGTTATTCAATTTTAATAATCCTAAGTTAATTTATTGGTCGATAATAATCTGATTAATCTCAAATTTAAAAATTCTCTCTAACGATTTCAACTGATAAGAATTTGGCCTCCATTGATTCTTTTCTAACATAGGTGCACTTAAATCAATTAAGGAGTCTCCATGTGCACTTGAATCTATTAAGGAGACCAAATTCTTATATGTTTGAAAAGGATCAATGGGGAACAAACTTTTACAAGTTGGGATTGTTGGAGTGAATTTTTAAAGTTTTGATTATTATCGGACAAAAGGTGAAAGTTAGGATTATTAAAATCTAATAACCATTTAAAATTAGGGGTGAATCAACCGGAAAAAATGCTCTTAAATTACTGAACTAATAAAATATGATTCGGTTTTATCTTTCAAAGACCAAAAAACATGTTCGTTTTCAGTCATACCTCGTTCTAAAACCGAACAGAACCAAACTCATAAAAACCAAACTGAACCAAACAACACCGAACTTGTTTAATTGTATGTTATGCGATTTTGATTCACAAGTCGAAATATTGAAAATACTTTTACTCTTTTAGCTAAACACTCTGTCTCAATTTCATAATTTTCGGAAAATTTATTGGGCCCAAATATAAACCGAAAATAGATTCATAATCAAACCGAACCCATGCATACACCTACTTAAAATAACATGGTTTTCAATTTGGATTTTCAAAAACTCTTAACAAGTGAATTGTTTTAATTACATTTTGGTTTTGGCTAAATATATGATTCTTACTTCTTTATAATAAACGTAATATATAAGACGTTACCTAACTGTATGATCTACCCTATATTTGTCTCCGTTATATAACATTAACACTATAAACTTATGTTTACATGATTCTTACATCTTTAATGTTTACTTTTGAATTAAATGCTACTCATAAGATATTTTCCGACCGTGGTGTAGAATGATTGTTCATACGAATCATATTTTAAAAAATAAATTATAATTATACAGACACTTTAATAAATGAAGGAAAGGTGATGTATATGCTATCAAATTATTAAATGTATTAAATGTAATTTGATAATGAAATTGATGGATCGCAATAAAAAAAAAAAAGAATTTGTATACCAGATATTTTATTTCTTCTGAAAGATAAATGCAAGGTATGCATTTATTTCTAATCATCCCATTAATTTATTTCTTTATTTTCAGGACATTTAAAATCTTATTTTAATGCAAAAAAAAAAGGTTTAGCTGGATTATTAATTATTTTATAAATTCGAATTACCTATGAAAAACATAATTAATTACAAGCATAATTAAAAGCCAAACGTATGAAACTTACATAGCTTTATAGCCTAGTGGCATCTTGGGTGTGAGTTAAGACTTTAAGACCAATAGGTCTTGGGTTCGATTCCCACAATGGGTGTTTTCCCATATTTATTGGGTTTCCTCCTGAATTGGTGTATAGACATTATGCCTAGTGGAGATGAATATGATCGGGTGGTTCCGCTGGTGGCACAATGATACTCCAGTGGTTCGTCAGTGATCCAAATTTACCGTTCAAAAAAAAAACTCGTTTATTAAAAGGCTTTTTAAGCTTGATTCAAACTTTTAACGAACCGATCTCAAATACGAGCGACTCAACTTCTTGTTCCCCAAGTATTTTCGATGATTGAAAATTTTATATTAAAAAAAAAAAAAAAAAAAAAAACATAACACTAATTCTAAGTGTCAAACATGAAAATATAGATACCAACACTTGTATATTACCTAACTATATTATTGATCATTACATAATTTACCTTCTTTCACACAACAAAACTCATCTACTTCCCCTCACACCCCAAACCAATAACTAAAAACTTTCTTCCCCCTTCCCCTGCTTTTATGGATTGTACGGTACAACTTGCCAATGCATTCTAAAACGACGATTAACCGAAAACCGAACCCGTCCTTCCACTTCTTTCAACATCTGTAAACGAAAACAAATGCAACGACGCGATGCATTGTACCATTCAACCCAGCAGGAAACCACTTAGTTTCGCCACAAGACTTCAAGCCACACTACCATGATCCGACCCATCATCGTAGTAGTAAGGCGTTAACTTACCATCTTTTGATGCAAACTTCATGGGATTTACCGAGCCGATCTCTTGTAACAACTTCACGACTTTTCTCATCGATGGTCGGTTGATAGGAAGCGGGCTTGTGCACAAGAGACCAACATTGAGGACTTTACATATTTCTTCCTTGAAACACGAATCTAGCTTTGGGTCGAGCACGGCGTCTAGACCTTTTTGGTCCAATGTAGCGCATACCCACTTGACCAAATCTTTTTCTCCATACTCGGGGGCAACCGGCCGCTTTCCAGTCACGAGTTCGAGAATTACAACACCGAAACTGTAGATATCGCTCTTTTCGTTCACCCTTAATGTATATGCATATTCTGCAAAGATGTTACAAACTGTTTAGTTATCTAAAACATAACAAAAATAGTCATGTTATATGCTTACTTATGACTTCAACGAAAAAGGCGAAAAAAGGTCGAACCTGGAGCGATGTAACCGCACGAACCAGCAATGACGGACATCGATTTACCGACCTTTTCTTTACCATCAACAACTTTAGCAACACCAAAATCCGCCACTCGAGCACCAAAATCACCATCAAGTAAAATGTTATTCGATTTAACGTCTCTATGAACAATCGCGGGAACACAATCATGATGCAAATAAGCCAAGCCCTCGGCTGCATCCACCGCGATCTTGTACCTTATGGGCCAATCGAGCAACCCGCTTTTACCACTATGAAGCAAATCACCCAAACTACCATTTGGCATATACTCATACACAAGAAGTTTACACATTTTCGTAGAACAGCAACACCAAAGGCGAACGATGCTTTTATGACGGATCCTCCCTAACGTCTCCACCTCGGCCTCAAACCCGTTATCAAGAACCGAGCCTGAGCCCGACCCGTTTTCAAGATCCTCGCTTTCACCCTTCTTTGAACCTCCCCATAGCTTCTTAACAGCCACAGTCTCGCCGTTTCCCAAAACAACTTTGTAAACTTTCCCCGACGCACCACTTCCGATCACGTTATCCTCATCGAGCGCGCCCATGATTTCGTATTCGCTAAAACTCAGCTTGTGAAACGACATTAACGTCCATTTCGACTTGTCAATACATTCTTTCGAGTTCTCCGCATTCTTGCACCGGAAGTAGAACCATCCCACACCAACAATGAGGATGACACCGGTTAGTACAAAGATCGAGCGGAGTAACCACACGTAACCCACGTTCTTAGTGACGTTTTCGCCATCGCATAAACCCTCGATGTCACCGCAAAGGCCCGGATTACCCAAAAAGCTATTGATGTAAATCTTTTTAGCGTAAACCGGTGGGATGTCTCCGGTAAACGAATTGCTCGATAAGTTGAGCTGATTGAGCCTCAAGTTCTGTAACCCAACTGGAATCTTGCCCGAAAACTGATTTCCGGACAGATCAAGATAGTTTAAGACCGATAACTCCCCGATCTTATCGGGAATGTTACCCGAAAACTTGTTGTTTGCTAAGTTAAGCTCGTTTAGCTTCTTTAACGAATCAATCCCACTCGGAATCCCACCCGAAAACCCATTGTTATGAAGATCAAGCTTAGTTAACTGTTCAAGATTCACAATGCTACCCGGTAAAGACCCCGAAAACCGGTTATTACCCCCGGAAAACTCAACTAAACCACCAACAAGCCCGATCTCATCCGGCAACTCACCGGAAAACATATTATTCGCTACATTCAACGTCGACAAGTTCACCGGAGAACGAGTTTTCCGCCAATTCGAGTAGCGAAACCTCGGGGAGACCCCAAAACCCTACCGGAACTTCGCCAGAAAACTTATTATACCCTAACCGGATTCGTTTCAAGCTCCAACAAGTACTCAAACTCGCCGGAACTTCACCCGAAAACGAGTTATGTATCATTAAAAGCTCTTCTAACCTACCATTATTACACAAACTCGCCGGAATTTCGCCGGAGAATAAATTGTTTGACACGTCAACCCAAGTCAACGGCGACTTTTTCCCTAAATTTTCCGGTAACCTGCCGGAAAACCTATTTCCGAATAATCTTAATTCAAAAAGATTACTAGAATTTGAAATAATTTCAGGGAATGTACCTTCAAACTCATTTTCATAAAGATGTAATGATTCAAGTTGTAAAGAACATAACTCAAACGGCACCGTTCCGGTCAACATATTCATCGAAATATCAATCAGCCGTAACGCCGTCATCTTTGACCACCCCAATTTCGGCAACTCACCGGTCAACGAGTTATTATAAAGCTCAATTTGGACAATGTTGGTTAACTCGGTAATTGAACTCGGTACTGACCCAGTGAGTTTGTTGATAGACAGGTCAAGATCAACGAGTTTACTGAGTTGACTCAGTGAGTCAGGAATCGGTCCAATTAAATTACACTCGGTGAGCCATAAGACTTCTAGATTCGTTAAGTTTCCGAGCTCCGGCGGGATCCGACCCGGAGAAAACGGGTTGTATGATAAATTAAGCTGTTTTAGCGTGGAAATGTTTCCAACTTCCGCCGGAATATTCCCTCCGATGAGATTATCAACTAACGAAATTACTTCAAGCTTCTGAAATTTCCCAAAAGTCGCCGGAATGTTGCCGGAAAAATTGTTTCCGGTCAAATCGAGATATTTCAACTCCGGAAGCTCGGATAATCTCGCCGGAAGTTCGCCGGTGAGTAAATTTTGTCCAAGATCTAAAAAAACAAGACTCCGGCAACCGGAAAACTCGCCGGAAAGAGTACCGTTGACGGAATTATTGTACAGAGAGATAAATTTCAGTCCGGTGAGACGGCAAATGACTGCCGGAAACTCGCCGGCGATATTAGCATTTGACAAATCAACAGCTTCAACAAACCCATTCCCCTGTTTTGAACACCTAACGCCGGTCCAGTTGCAGGGAGTATCTCCGGCGCCGTCGCCGGAGACAGTTTCAACCCAATCGGAAAAGAACCCATCTGGGTCATCAAAACCTAGCTTCAATTGTTGCAAATACCGTCCTTCTTGATTCAAACAAACGCAGAAAGGAATCAAGAACAAGAAACTAAATAACAGAGAGCGTGACGTCATCTTTCCGGTGGTGGGTTTCTTGAATTTTTGAAAATCTTGAAAATGTGTGAGTTAAAGAAACCTTATAAAAACCAAACCCCACAACAAATGTGTGAAATAACCACAACCCACATTATAAAATTAGTTAAACTAAAAAGGGTTTAGGGAAAAATTAAATTTTTCTGTGAAGTGAAGTGAGATTTGGGAGGAGAGAGGTAGGGTGGGTATATATAGAGATAGAATGGAATATGGAATGTATGTATATGTACACATTTGGGACAGAGAGAGTGGTCCATGAGAGAGATGGGGGTTCAAATCACGAGGAGTGACTCAAGTGAGGAGTTAATTATGATTAGATGGTACTTTTATTGCATGAGTTAATTGGATGTTGGGCCGCCGACAATGGTGTTTTGGCCGGAAAATGGAGCTCCGGCGACGGTGGGAGGGTTTAGTGACAGAAAGTGTGTAAAGTGAGAGTGTGTGATTATGTGGTGTTGAGGGTGAATTTGTTCATGATGTGGAAAAGTGAAAAACAATTAAACAGGAGTGTTAATATCTTATCATGAATTTTGGTGTGTATTTAAAGTTTGGAATTTGTATTTATTATTTTGTTCTTCTTTTATGGCATGAGTAATAATTCATTCAGTTTAAGTATATTAATTAAAATGTCTCTTAATTGTTTTTTTTTTTTTTCAACAAGTTATAAAATGTTATAACATGTAAGAACTCAAGAAAATTTAATAATAAACTATTATAAAAGAACATATGGTTTTCCTTGTGTAAAAAACAGGGCAAAATGTAGTGTTTTGATATGGGAAGATTGGTGTAATTTTAAAATATCATGTATCGGAGCTTAAAGTTTGTATTTTTGTTTTATGGCGGTTGTGTTTCTCTGCGGGGTTAACAGTTGTTGACCGGTAACAATTTAACAAAAGTTTTTGTTGGTCTTTCAAAAAAAATATTCATACACTCCTCCCCTCTATCTTTTTCTATAAATACATACATAAATATATATATAGTGGGAGATAGAATGAAAAAAGGATGTAAGAATGAGATTTAGGGGTGTGAGAATAGTGAATCTTAGGGTCAAGTTATTCTACAAAGACTTCTAATTGTAAGAAGTGTAAGAAGGATTTATAGAGTGACAAGTGTCGAATAACTTAAAACTAAACCCACTACATCACCACCAAAAACCTAAACACCCACCCCCACCCCACCCCACCACCACCCAAAAACCTAAACCCCCCCCCCCCCCACCCAAAAACCTAAACCCCCCACCCCCCCCCCCCACCACAAAAACCTAAAAAAACCTAACCCCCCCCCCCACCTCCACCCCCCAAAAACCTAAAAAACTATACCTCACCAAAAAAACCCCCAAAAAACCTAACCCCCCCCCCCCACCTCCACCCCCCAAAAACCTAAAAAACTATACCTCACCAAAAAAACCCCCAAAAAACCTAACCCCCCCCCCCCCCAAAAAAAAAACCTAAAAAAACCTAACCCCCCCCCCCACCCCCAAAAAACCTAAAAAAAACTAAACACCCACCCCCACCCCCACCACCACCCAAAAACCTAAACCCCCACCCCCCACCCCCTCGGCAAAAAAAAAAAAAAAATTTTTTTTTTTTTTTTTTTTTGGGTGAGGTGGTGGGGGGGGGGGGTGGGCGGGGTGGGTGGGGGGGGGTTGGTGGTGGTGGATGTTTAAGGTTTTTTTTTTTTTTTTTAGTGGGTTTTTTTGTGTAGTGGGTTTTTTAGGTTATTGGACACTTGTCACTCTATAAATCCTTCTTACACTTCTTACAATTAGGATCCTTTGTATTTGATCCTAATCCGTGAATCTTAATCAATGAGATTATATAAAACATAGATTGTTATAGACATGTGACATGTAAGAGGGTTAAAAGTAGTGTCTTGCTCATGGCATTATAGTCTAGTGGTATCTGAGGGTGAGATAAGACTTAGGGATCATTAGGTCCTGAGTTTGATTCTAAGAAGATGTTTTTTTTTCCAAATTTATTGGGTTTCCTCCTGAATTTGTGTATATGCATTATTGACTAGTGGACATAAATATGATGATTGGATGGTTCCGCTAGTGGCACGATGATACTTCGGTGATCTGTCGATTATCCAAATTTATCGTTCCAAAAAAATAGCGTCTTTAGAATCGACCACTCGGACAGGGAACCAAACACATAACCAGACCAGTTATGTGTATTCAAACCGTTTTTGTTTAAACTAGTCGGACATGATTTTAATTTTTCTTTCTACACGAACCTATTTATTGATTTATTTACTACTCTAGCCTTTATATTTTGTTTACTTAAGCCTTTGTATTTTAAATTAATATATTACAAACCCACTACAAAAAATATATATATTTATATTTTGTTTTAAATTAGTTAAATACCTATGTTATAAACTGTTAATTTATTAATAACGTTATCTTGTTTTTGAAACTAAATTAGATAGGTCCTACTCGTTTTTTTTCTGAATGATAAAGAATATCACGTATAAACCTACCATGCTCGGGGCTATGTTCAAGGTCAACTTCTCGACCGCCATGGTGCCCCCCCCCCCCCCCTGATGCGCAGGAACCGGATGGAATCCGTAAAACCTCGCCTCCCGTCAGGTTCGAACCTGGGATTAAGCCCCGATTTCGTCCCTTCATCCAGATGTCCATTGAAAATGGCTCAAGTGAAAATCGAACCTGCATCTCCACCAGGGAGGGCAGACCAATTTACTACTAGACCAAGTTCTCAGAACAGATAGGTCCTACTTAGTAAACCAACCGGTAAAACAGTCACTTCCATGATGAGTCCAGAGATCTCTATATGAGGGACTCGATCACAACATTGGTTAATTATAAGATTAGTACCATCTTAATATCAACAATTAGGGTGGAGAGTATGGTCAATCACCCTAGGGTGTTTGAGTGAAATCCTACCCAATAATATTATGCCATGTCAACTCCCCATTCTACTCCTCATTTTACACCCAATCACTATGTATGGTCAAACACCCCTCAATTTAAAAAAAAAAAAAAAAAAACTTAATTGGTTGAATGATCCTCTCTCTCTCTCTCTCTCTCTCCTCTCCTCTCAATCACATCGGTGAACAATCACCGATTTTTGTTCACTCTCTCCAACTCACCGCATAACTCAATCAAGTGGGGGTGGTCACCGATCGGTGACTCCCACTCACCGCATATGTCACCGAGCATTATACCCTCCGCCCTTATTTTCAAGGTACCATTTAAAAAAGTGAACAAGCAGAAAACTTCTTATTGAAACAGGAAAGACAGATTGCAGTTGTACTTTCTGCCTTGTAAATTGTATTAAAAAACAATTTGGAGAAGTGTCTAAATCAAAGGATAGATAATGCATGAGGCCATGAGGATATGCATCAAATCATTTGGAGAAAAATGCCAAACAAAAATACTGTCAAAATGTCAACTGTCAAATGTCAATAATCCCACTTCCAAATTTCAGATTCACTTTTTTTTTAAGGTGACTTTCTATGTACTGGACCAGTGGTCACCGGGTTTATGTCAAAGACATTCCCCCGTCAGCCCCGCATCTGTGGACGCGATGTTCGATTGGGCCCCGGCCTGCCGCGTGAGCTGACTTCCGCCCGGAAACCATACTGCCCCCACACGAGAGACTCGCTGGGGTAACAGCTGGGTAAAACCGGGTTGCCCTCAAGACCGTTCCATGCCTCGGTAGGAGACGATCCATCATCGGGACATCCCAACCCCCAAACCGTAGACGCCGGGATTCGAACCGGGGTAGCCATTGGCAAACCCCCGGCCTCCTCCCAACTGAGCTAGGGGGCGGGACTAATTTCAGATTCACTTACTCATAAAATACACACCTAAGGTAAACATAAAAATAACAACAAAAAAAAAATGTTTCATTAAATTTATTTTGATTCTTTTTGTGATTAATTTACTGTAGATGTGAAGAACCATGTAAAAAACCGAACAATTTTGGTAAATATCATAAACTGAATTTGGCTTTGAAATAACTAGTATAACAACTTATGTCACATCCACTTGTAAAAAGTCATTCCAAATTTACTGTGAAAGAATTACTAAGAGGCTTCTGAATGGTTAAGTACAGAATCAGTAAGATGTCTGAATCATTAAGTATTGAAACAGTAAGAGGCCTGACCATTAAGAGTCAGTATAATGTTTAACTGTTCAGAGGTAAATGTCTGACAATTCAGATAAGATTTCTTAACCATCCAGACTCAGTATAATGTTTAACCATACGAAGGCAAATGTTTAAACCATTAAGACACCCGTTCACGAAATAACAATTTGAATCAATAAGTGCCGAAACAAACAACCCCGAAGAAAGATGAGGTTTTTGCTTCAAATAGGAAATCTTAAACATGGAAAAGGTGTTTATCACTTCCATAGTGAAAGTCATGGCTTATCATGCAATTATTCATAGTCAATTCAACAAGAATTTCGTAATTTTGGCATGGGTTTGTAGATCTTATTAATAATGCTAACAGGTAACGATGTTCAGTGAAAAAAATAATTTTTCTTTTCTTTTTGTAGATCTTATTTCCTGAGAGAATTCATAGCCTTTTGATGTTGTCACACGTATTTTGGAATGAAAGATCATTGTAGTATGGTTTTGTATGTTGAGCGTATGTTGTCCTAAGCATATCAATTTTTTTTTTTTTGAACGGCTACATATCATTTTTAATAAAGTTGAGGTTTACATATATCATGAGAGAGAAAACATCAAAATTTAAGAAGATCTAAGACATAACTCTACATCTGATAACTACAACAATTAGCACAAGGCATCATACAATGATCAAATATAGTGTGACAGACTGTATCCCGAGGAGACCGATTAGACAATACCACATAATCTGATTTTATAACATGGTTGGATAAGATAATAGAACATGATTCCATATCAAACAACTAGGCTCTAATTCACATATTTTTTTAAAACAACCTAAGGTCACACCGTGTGGGCGTGAGATGTGGCGTGGGGCTTCCCAACGCCAAGCACACTGCCCCTTATATTGGTGTGGAGGTGGCGTCAGATTCATCATGTGGCGTGGGGGAAGAGAAGTGGTACGTGATGTGATGATGGTTGAGTATAAATTTTATTAATTTGTTTATTTTTAATATAAATTAATTAAATAAACAAATGATTGACACGTGTCGGTCCAAGCCACTTCCTACTCTCGCCTTTTGGAGGTTGAAGGAGAAATCTCTCTCTGTTGACGTGGCTGCCACATGATGCTTCATGTCTCTTCTTCAAACCACTCCATACCAAATAGTTTAATATATATATATATATATATATATATATATAGGGAGCCGCTAGAATGAGAACTACCACGAGTTATGAGAACCGCGAGAATCACGTGCCACGGAGGGGCGTTGACCACGATTTTTTTTACAACTAGATCCGTATATTTTAACAACATTCGTAAAAAAAAATTCAAACGGCGCGCCCGAGGGGGTAGTTTTTTACACCCAAAGTTTGTAAAAAAAAAAGAAAAAACAAAAAAATAATAAAAACACCAAACTTTGGGTGTAAAAAACTACCCCCTCGGGCGCGCCGTTTGAAAATTTTTTTTTACGAATGTTTTTAAAATATACGGATCTAGTTGTAAAAAAAAAATCGTGGTCAACGCCCCTCCGTGGCACGTGGTTCTCGCGGTTCTCATAACTCGTGGTGGTTCTCATTCTAGCGGTCCCCTATATATATATATAGGGAGGGGCTCATGCGAGAACTCCATTTATTGTGAGAACCAATGTGAACACAACCTAAAATAGCTAAAAAACCTAAAAAAAACCTAACCCCTCCCCCCCTCCCCAAAGACCTAAACCCCCCCCCCCCCCCCAAAAAAAAACCTAACCCCCCCCCCCCCAAAAAAAAAAAACCTAAACCCCCCTCCCCACCCCCCCAAAACCTAACCCCCCCCCCAAGCTAAAATGCTAAAAACTAAATCCTCAAAAAACCTAAAAAAAAAATCAAAAAAAAAATCTAAAATTTTTTTTTTGATTTTTTTAATATTTTTTATGTTATAATCGCTACTTTTCGAATCCAATTTTTTTTTTTTTTTTTGCTTCGAAAAGTAGCGATTTTAACATAAAAATTATTAAAAAAATCAAAAAAAAAAAAATTTGTGTGATTTTTAGGCATTTTTGGTTGTGTTCACATTGGTTCTCGCGATTCTCGCAATAAGAGGTGGTTCTCGCATGATCTTCTCCCTATATATATATATATATTTTGCCAAGAAGTGCTCTATGAAAATACATATTAACAAAAGACAAGTAAAGTGAGGTTAGGTAAAATTGTTAAATCAAATAAAAGAGATATAAATATAAAAATGAACTAGTTAAAATAAAAACAAAATAGTTTTACATATGTTTTACTTCTAATTTTTTTCAATGTTTAGATCAGGGTTGCATAACGAGTTAGTTCAATTATTCAACTAGGGGTAACTCAGTGACTCTATGAGTTGAGTCCTTTTTATTTTTAAATTTTGATGTTTCTGTATGTTTTTTTTTTTTTTTTTTTTTATAAAAGCCTTAAATTACAACTTAATAATAATATCAGATTAGACAAGTTCCAAGTAACACATACCATACTAACAATAGACATAAAAATTAGAAAAATAAAAAACAATCAAGATGAACTTGAAAATTCATAGAAACTAGTTAACGAGTGGTTTGTCTTACATTTTAGTTTTGTACGAGCTACCTTTAATTTAAAATCGGCATAAAAAAAATATACAGATCATATGTAATTATGTGGAAGCAATGAGTAAGTAGAAGTCACAAATTATTTATCCAACACTGATTTAGGTATTAGAGTCGAATATGTGAAGCATTCTTGATAAAATTCTACAACTAGTTTGTGGATTTCTAGCACTTATATTGAATTTTAATAATTTCAACTATTCGTTATTAGTGGTTAACAATATCAACTTAAAAAATAACCACTGTCAGTCCCAACTGTTAATATATTGGCCTCCAATGGATCTTGAATAACAAAACTCTAACGCCATTAGTCTTTGGTCGCCAGAAAAAAACGTTTTTGGCCGAAAAACTCAAATTATTGGGGTCGCTAGAAGAAAAACGTTTAGGAACTTTTTTCTAGTAAAAACCCAAATAATTGGGATCACCAGAAAACTCATTTTTCGCCAGAAAACTCATTTTTCGCCGGAAAACTCAACTTTTGTCTGGAAAACTCACATTTTCGTCACAAAACTCTTTGTAACCTTAGATTAGACCTTTAGAAATCTTTTTCGGGCCAAAAAAAATTTTCCGGCGACCGGATACAAACGGTGTTAGGGTTCTGTCAGTCAGGGTCTATTAAGGCTAATCTTTTAATAGTTGGGACTATTGACAGTAACAGGCAATAGTTAGAATTGTTAAAATCCAATAATTTAATTACCTTGGTCTAACGGTGGGTGCAAATATGAATCGCATTGGAAATTGGAGACCGGTTTATGATTTGTTCGAGAAGAGTCTTTCGTTATGGAACGGCTCCGTTTTATCCATGGGAGGTAGGGTCACGCTTATTCGATCTGTCCTTGAAAGTCTCCCAAATTATTACTTTTCGATTTTATAAGGTGCCCGTGAAAGTTATCCATGATTTGGAGGTTATGATCAAAAAGTTTTTATGGGGCGGTTCGGATGAGGTTAGGAAGACGCATTGGGTAGCCTGGGATAGAGTGGCTACTCCAAAAAATATTGGAGGATTGGGTCTTTGCAAACTAAAAGATATTAAATAGCTCTTTTGGCGAAGTGGGGATGGCGGTTCAAAACTGAGAAGGACAATATCTAGGCCAAGGTTATTTTGTCGATTCACTATGGGTGTTCGGTGTGGGACTGTTTCCCGGTCAAAAAAGCTTTAGGAGAGTATGGCGAAACATCGTCATGATTCTTAACAGGCCTCCTGCCGGAACGGTTTCGCTTTGTAACATGTTTAAAGGAGTGGTCGGAAACGGAGAGGACATTCTTTTATGCCTCGACCTGTGGCTTGGAAACGAACCACTCCTGGTTCGGTTCCATGCTTGTTTCGGCTAGAGCTAGTGAATGACTCTTCTGTCAAGGACCATTTGGCTGATGGAGGATTTTGGTTGTGGAAGCATGACCCTGAGTCTGCGGGGGAGGTCTCGGAGCTGACTTGTCTTAATAATTTGCTGACCTGCGTGACCCTCTCAAACAGATCTGATGGCTGGTGTTGGTTAGGTTCCGATTCAGATTCGTTAGCATTAGCGATGTCAAGAAGCTCATTCGGAAAGGTTTCGATTATAGCTCCAAGTATGTTATGGAGTGGTGTCCGTGGATCCCGATTAAGTGTAACATTTTTAATTGGAGAGCGGAATAGAATAGAATTACTATTGCGGAAACTTTGATAAAAAGAGGTATTGTCTTAAACGATGAGTTGTGCCCTTTTAAGCACCGTTGAAACGGTAGATCATCTCTTCTCTGCTTGTCACTTCGCTACGGTGATCTGGCAAAAGGTTTGTGCTTGGTGTCGTATATACAATTTTTTGGTGTTCTCGTTTTGAGATCTTCTCGAAATTCATAACCACAGTGGAAAGAAGAATGGAGAAAAGGAGGCCTCTTAAGGCATTGTGGCGATTGTATGCTGGAACATTTGGAAGGCAAGGAACGAGATGAGGTTTAACGGGAAACAAACAAAGGTCAAAGACGTTTTTAGCGAAGCTAGAGCTTTGGGTTTTCTTTGGTTCAAGCATAGGTCTAAGTATAAGACGACTCTTTGATCGAATTGGTGTAAATTTGTAATTATCTGGTGTGTTTGGACTTTTCCCGTCCCGGTTTTCAGGTTCGGTGTGTTCCGATGAAGTTTACGTTTCAAAAAAAAATATTTCTTTCTTTTATTTGAACGTCCAACGAAATATTTTATTAAGACCATGTGTAGTGGTACACATGAATAATGCCCCTGCCCATGGGCGTTGTGCGACACGTGTCATCACAATCAGCAAAGGCGCATTATGGGGCGTTTTTCATATATGGGTGTAGTGGGATAATGCCCAATAATGCCCCATCAATGATTATCCAATTATTATCTTTAAAAAAAATAAAACAAAAAATAATACTTGAAAGTTTCTGATTGGTCAAACAATAATGGAGAAACATTGCACCGGCGTTCTTTACACAACGCCTTCCCCCCCCCCATTTTCTGAAAACAACGCCCAAGGGGGCGGTGGCGGCGGCGTTTCGGGGCATGTTTCAGAGAAAACACCCAAAAATCGAACCAGTGCGGATTGTCTAAAGACAGTGGAATAAGAAACCTTAGCCCACAGCCATATTTACACAGCAATTCTACATAAGCATATTAGCTCCAAAATAGAACTACCACCCACCCCACCTTATACAATTTAAAGCCACCCCAGACCTCCCAGTTAATAATACATGCAGACTTCAATCTACCTTTGGTCTTCTATGATTTAGAACATCCGTAGTGAGACAGTATTTAGGTGTTTTTTGCCTCAAAAACGCCCGCACACCACCCCCGGGGACGTTTTTCTTCAACAATTTGGTTGGGGCGTGCAAAATAAAACGTATAATGGAGATATTGTTGGCCAATCACAATTCATAGGTAACCTTCTTTTTCTTTGGCCAATCACTTTTTTTATTTATTTAATTCTTTCACCCCTTTTAACATAAGACCATGGGGTATGGAATGGATAGTCTCTTTGGAGAACACCCGCCACGTAGGCGCCACGTCATCACGGGAGGAGGACCATCCCTTTGGGGACTACCTAAGGGTGTGGAGGACTACCCACTAGAGAGAGAGAGGGCCCACCAAATGAAAACTCAGCCAACCAATTGCTCCGTCTCCAACGTCGGTTGGCGGACAAAGGCGCCGCGACGGGCCCCTAGGGGGCGGTGTGTGACGGTCCTGGAAGGGGGGACGACCCGGGGACGAGCCCCATACCCAGTGGTCTAATGCCCACATCCTCACTACACCTATTTTAGAAAACATCCCATAGTGCCCCATTGCTGAATGGACTGTCATATGACGTAAAACACCCAAGGGTATGAGTATTATCACTCTTCACTACACGTCTTATTGTGTAACATAGTTGTGTCTTCTTCTTTTCAAGAAAAAAAAAGTTGTGGTCTTCTATTATTTATCGAAGAAATAAACTTCAAAAACTCTAGAATAAGTTTAGAAAACCGAGAAAGAATAAGAACAATCTCCGACGAGGAGTCAACAGCTCTTGTTTTATTGTTTGGTCTTGTCTAGTGTCTACTACCAAAATCTATCTGGTTTATTAATATCTTTTTTTTTCCTTATAAAATAAATCTATCTGATTTATTAATATCTTTTTTTCTTTTTTTTTGAAAGGTAAAATTCATTCACACAAAAACGCCACGAACAGTCCTCAAAGCAAGGACCCCCGGGCAAAACAACATTACATCAAGTCTAAAGGATATTTACACCAAACATTCCAATCAATGCCTCTCAATCTAGACCTATGACGGATCCAAATAAACGACGAGGATTTAATAATTTCCACCACTTCGATAGGTTTCCGAGACGTACCCTTGAAAATTCTAGCATTACGTTCATTCCAAATAGACCACATTGTAGTGTAAATAATGCCTCTAAGAATGTATTTCTCCTTCTTCGTCTTCGTCTGCATATCCGCCATCTTCAAAAGGTCCTTCACTTCAAAAGCAAAGATGGGACTTATACGACACCAAGATCCCACCCTTGCCCAAATCTTTGCCGAGAAAACCCGTAAACAAGTGCGTTGTAGTTGCCCAAATCTTTTCTTCTTATAAAATACATATTTTTATGTACTTATTCATGTGTTAAAACAAATATCTGTGTACAAAATTTTAATTACATAAATTTCGTTTTCAATTGTACACGCCTATATGATGACGGAGTTGGATGTGAGTTAAGTAGCGGGGTCAACATCACCCATCACATTATTATATAACTTATTACGTACCCGTATATAATATTTTGGTTTAAATTTTATTTTACCTGGTAAAATACCTAGCGTGTTGCGGCGGTACATTAAGCTGTAAATTAAACTTGAGTAAAATACATGTGGCGGCAGATTGGCAAATCCCGAAAAAGTTAGATCATAAATTAAACTCGAGTAAAACCATTGAGATGTAGATAAAAACACATGCGACCGTATATTCTCCAATCATGAAAAAGTTACGTCATGAATTAAACTCAAGTAAAGTCGTGGCCCATCCAAGTTTATTACAACTGATTTATAAATTAGATAAAAAGAACCAGATAAAACTTTAACTATTCTAAAACTAAAACTAAAAGAAGCATAGAATAAATAAAACACAAATTATTTAACATATATAATAAAAACATGCGAAAAAAGTATATGAGTATAAAATTTGTAATTATTTATATTTTTTTGTTTATAAAAATAAAATAAAAAAAATGTTTAAAATTTATGTGGCTAAATTGAGAAAAGAAAACGTTTTGGTAAATAAAACAAAAAGCAAATAAATTTAGACAAAAGATCATATACAAATAACTTTAACGTACAAAACATACGAACTGAAGGTTTTGCTGAAAAAACGTGGTGTCATTTTCGTAATTATTAGTTATTATTAAAATTACTTTACAAATGACCCTGTAGAATAATTTTGATGTTTGTAAAGTAATTTTGTAAGATATTCTTGTAGACCAATATTAATCTTGTAGGGTAATTATCAAAATTACTCTACAAGTGTATCAAAATTACTCTGCATCAAAATTACTTTACAAG
Source organism: Helianthus tuberosus (assembly GCA_030545235.1). NCBI lineage: Eukaryota > Viridiplantae > Streptophyta > Magnoliopsida > Asterales > Asteraceae > Helianthus > Helianthus tuberosus. The sequence goes on along the minus strand of CM060437.1, from coordinate 23,087,573 downwards.
TGAATCAAAATTACTCTGTAAGTTTATCAAACAACATACAATTCAAAATTACTCTACAAATGATCATGTAGAGTAATTTTGATCTTGTAGAGTAATTTTGTAAACTGACCCTGTAGAGTAATTTTATAAAAACAAATTTAGCATTTAGTTATGGGGTTTAGCTTTATGGTTTAGTTTTTAGCATTTAGTTTTGGTGGGGGGGTTAGGTTTTGTTTAGGTTTTTGGGGTGGGGGGTATGTTTTCTTTTAGTTTTTTTGGGTGGGGGTGGGGGGGGGGGGTATTATTATTATTATTATTATTTTGGTTTTTGGGGGTGGGGTGGGGGGCTAGGTTATTATTATTATTATTTTTTTTTTGGGGGGGGGGGGGGGTTAGGTTTTTTGGTGAGGTGTAGTTTTTTGATCAAAATTACTCTAAAAGAACACTTTACAAATTTAATCTACATGATCATTTGTAGAGTAATTTTGATAATTACCCTACAAGCAAATGTTTACGAAAATGTCACCGCGTTTTTTTTTTTGTCTTTTTTCATGCTATTCGTACGTTTAGTACGCTAAAGTTATTTGGATTTTTCATCAATTTGTCGAATCATTTGTATTTGCATCGTTAATGAACAGTTTGTGAACTTGTTTGTTGGAAAGTTCAGTTATTTAATAAATAAACAAACATAAACAAAATTGTGTGTTCATTTAATTGAACAAACGGACATGAAAACACGTTTTGTTTATTCATTTATGTTCGTTTTATTTACATTCGATTGTGTTAGTTCATTTATGTTTGTTTAAATTTTAATAAATACATAACTATTGATATTTATATCAATATAAACATAAGAAAGGGGTTTTCAGACTACTTATATAAATATACCTAATTACCAATCGGAATTTTGAGTAATAAAAATTAGCTTTTCAATAGAACCTATCGTAACTAAACACTACTTTATATATAAAAAAACTACTTTATGCTCATTTTTGTTCGTTTAGGCATGGTCAATTGTGTTCGTTTATGTTTTTATGTCCATTTGTGTTGTTTTATGTTTGTTAAATTATATTCATTTAAGTGTGTTTGTTTATGTTGGTTTATCTTCGTGGACTGTTTGTTTAGGTTTTAAACGAACACGAACATGAACATAAAAATTTGTTCGAATATATGTTTGTGTCCGTGTACGCTTAAAGTTAAATGAATAAACACGAACATGCCTCTGTTCATGTCCATTCGGTCCGTTAATAGGCCTACTAAGCATGAACCCATAAACGCGCGCACAGACACATAAGCATGTATTTAGGGGTGTTGATTTCGACATGACAGAAAAATAATTAGGTTTTCGTTTGTCATATCGAACACAAAGTTGACATGTTCAAACAGGTCGAGGGCAACCAATTTATGAATGTTTAACCCAATAATTGCATCCCACCAACCCGATTAACACGCTTATAACTTGATTACTTCTCGCCAACCCATTAATCCGGTTGACATGTTTAGATAAATAAGTTAAATGGTTGCTATTGGATTATACAATTTTAAGTACGTTCAGGTCAGGATTGGTATTTTAACACACACACATATATATGCACACGTGCACACACAATTCAACCCTACAACTTGTCAACCGACACTATTGACACCCCTACATGTAACTAAAGTATGAACACATGTTGTCATGTAACAAACACATACATACATAGTCTTGGGATCTGTTTATAAAGTTTAGGTACAAAAAGATAAAGTGGTTGAAAATCCACTATGGCTACATAACACAAATTGTTCAATGTAATGGGGTGGACATACAAAAGACTTATTTTCTCAATGTAATGCGGTGGAGCCAAAATGAAAGGACTAGTACGTAGTCGTCCTATTATAATTGCAACGGGTCATGGCACTGTAGCAAACAACTAAGTTTAAAAACTAGGGCCACCAAGTGTTTGTGAAAATGCCCTAGAGAACTATGATAAGTTATTCACAAGACTATTTGTAAGATACCTTTTCCTGTTTTAGTTACTCAAATATCGTTTCAATTATTTTTTTCAAGTTTAGACGAACAAAAATCATATTCTAATGATAATGCAATTATGCAATAAAAAAAAGTAATGTAAAATGGCATCTTTTTATCCTTACATGAATTCTATGATACTTATCTAATTATTAGATATTATAAAAGATAAGTGGTTACTTGTTAAAATGAAAACATGTCAAATTAATATAAACTAGTGGTATTTCTCGTTATTTGCGGTAGAATTTTGATGGGTATGAGTTTGGTTCATTATAGTATCAGGGCGATACCGACACTTGGTATATCAATAGACATATGTTTTACATCGATAAAAAACCATAAAAATGAATATTGGTATCAATTTCGGTTTTAGTTCATTACTGTATCAGGACAAGAGTAGAAATGTTGACAATTGCAAAGTACCATTGTTGTTCGTCGGTTGACGCTTGAAGAAGAGGATGAACAATGTAACGATACAATTGATGGTGGTTAGGTTTGTAGGAAAAAAGGAAACCTTTTATAAATAAACAAAAAGTAAACAAAATTAAGACGTAAATACCCTCACGTGTTCATCATGTGATGAGACTTAACATTTGAAATTAACTGGTGTTAGTCTTAGAGACTATCCGAGAAACAAGTGTACAAAGCATAGGGAACAACACTGTAATTTCAAAAGGTTGAGGACTAAAGGTGAAATTTGAGCAAGCCATATAGATTATCCTGACATTTTCCTCTTATTTTGTTTTTGTTGGAGTTCTTATAAGTACTATAATAGTTAATGACTAAAGGTGAAATTTGAGCAAACCACATGGTTTATCCGGGTATTTTCCTTTTACTTTTTTTTTTGTTGGAGTTCTTATAAGTACCATATATTGTGGGTAAATATCAAATATGTACAAATGAGTCTTAACATACTAGACATGAGAAGTAAAAGAAGGTTTTTTCCCATCTACTTAAGAAAGATATTTAGTTGAAAGATGCGAAAAAGAATAAAATAATTTTTTGGTGTATTTACTCTAGTAGAGTAATTATTTGCAATTACTCTAGATTGATTACATAGTTACTCTACTAGTGTAATAATATAATTTTATTTTTTTTATTTTTAGATTTTGTTACTAAAATATGTGCTTGCTTAGATGAAAATAATAATAATAATAATTTTTCTCACTTCTAACGTTTTGTATATCAAGCCAATTTATACAATAATCGTACCCTATATATTATTTGTATCTTTCAACATATAAAACCCTTAACTGCCCGTACTTGTTTCCATGTTTTGTGTAGTGTTTTCGAAAGCTGGTTTAGTTTAGGGGTTAATTTTTGTAACTTGAGCTTAAATCTGCCATTGCTTTAATGTTTCCAAAGATTGGTTTAGTTTTGTCGTTATGAACTAAAAAGATTAAAACCTTAACAAAAATCCAGATAATTATAATTGATGAACAAAAAGTAATTTATATTTATGCCCGACAAATTTACTAATGGTCGCGTTGTGTGTGTTTTTTCCAACCGAAGAAAAGGGCATGTGCCGGAGTTTTATATTTGTAAGACCATCCGTAGTCGGGCGTGTTTTTTAAAAAAAATTGCCCAATCACGCCCCCTGGCGTTATCCGGCGTTATTCGCCAAAAAACCCGGTTGGCGTTGTTTGAAACACGCCGAATTGTTGCCTTGATTGTCGAGTTTACCGTTCGACGGTAACTTAATTTAATGTTTTTTTTTCCCTTTTAACACTATAAAAACTCACTTGCATCTCACTTTACACCCACAATTTTTATAAAAACCTCATTCTCAATCTTATTTTATCTCTACTTCTTTTATATTTTATAAAAATATGAACCCATTCCGACCTCCATTTGGTGTCCCCTCAAGACCCGGGAACCCGAACACAACCCAACTGCAACAACCCTTTAACCTTCAAGACATGGACCCGAACATGTTATCGTACGCGGCTTTCTTGAGTGGCTCTACTCCTTTCATGCCACCCACTTTCGGCTTTGGCCAAGCCGGCGGCTCTCAACCATCACAACAACAACCCGAACCCGATGTGGATATCGTGCCGGAGACAAAACCCGAACCGCGAGAGACATCGAAACGCGGCAAAAGTTAGCATAAAAAGAAGGAACCGAACGAACCTCGTCGTAAGCATACTTACGTTATTTGGACGAAGGACGAGGAATTCACGTTGGTTCGGTCGTGAGTGGATGTTTCGGAGGACCCCGATATTGGTAAGTTTTATTTTTTTTAACTTTTTTTCCTACACGTCGATTTTATTTTATTTTTAACGTACAACTTGTTTTTCTCTATTTGTAGCAAACTTTCAAACGGGACCCGAATTTTGGAATAAGATTCGTGCACTCTTTTATACCACGTGGGGTAAGGGCGAACATCGTGACAAGGATTCCATTTCTAGCAAATGGACCGACATCAACAACAAGTGTCACTCCTTCCAAGAAGTTTATCAGCGTAACTACGATAATCGACAAAGCGGAGAAAGTGACGTCGGGGTTTTAACGAGGACCATGGAAGAGTACGAGAAAACGAAAGGCGTTTTCCCGTACCATAAGTGTTGGGAACTACTACGAAAAAGTCCAAAGTGGGCGGGCGTAGTGACCATGACGTCGAGTAGTAGACGTCGAGCTAAACGGTCAAAAACGTCATCCTCCGTTGACCCTGACACACCAACTTACGATGCCCGCAATGTCGATCTAAATGTTGTTGTGGACGTTGACGAGCAACTTGAAGAAGAGTTGGCCCGACCGCCCGGTAGAAGAAAAGATAAGCGAACCGGGAAAAAACGGTGGAGTCGTCTTCCGATCTCGAGTTGAAGGAAGATTTCGAGGAGATGAACCGTCGTCTCCAAGACATTCGAGACCTCGGCCACCAACGTTTGAAGACTATGAAAGAACGTGTCGCCGAAAACAAAAGGTTTAACGAGATACAAGCGGCGAGGCAAATGGAAAAGGACATTGAGTTTTTGTCCAAACCGATCGACCACCTCTAAGGCTACGCGTTGATCATTGCGCAAATGCATCGCCAAAAAATTCGGGAAAATATGGACTCTATATCATCATCCTTTTTTTTAACTTTATTTTTTTATTTTCGTTTTTTTATTCTGTTTTTATTTTATTTCTAGTAATGTAAATTTTTTTTAATTAATGAAGAATTTTAAGTTTTCTGCCATGCTGACTGGACTGCCACATGGCAGAAAACGTCCCATGGTGGGGGCATTATTGGGCTAACGACTACGCATGGTCTAACAATCTTATAAATGAAATTTATAAAATAATAGTGATGTAGTGTTTTTTTCTAAATCAATGTTTTATGCTTTCAATTCCAAATATATTTACTTTGCAATTAACTCACTCAATAAAACTAAATGAATTTCACTGATGTTCAGATTTGCCATTTTTTCGTCCAAGGAATCAGTCATAAGTAAAAATTTTGTCGATGATTGTGACAGTTGTCAAATTTCCATGTATCCGTACATTAATTAAACAGTAATTAGTGCTTTAATGATTGTGCTTGATTCAAATTAATGACATGAATGCCTTCTGACTATTGTCATACATATACCAGTGCATCACATATTGCATGATGGCATATCATTATTTCATGCAACACTTTATGATTCAAATGATGCATGAAACAAAGTTGGCACAGTATCAGACAAATCAGAAGCACTGACGGGAATGAGCCAGAAACCAAGAGTTACACTAGTATAGTGTGTGGGAAAGTAAGAATCATAAAACTGCCTTCCTAGTGATAGTTTAAGTGCCGGAAAGTGTCTAAAACTCACACAAACTGCAGAATTCTGCAATTTTCAGCAAAATTCAGCATTTAAACAACATAATATTATGCAGAATTATGGTTTAACGGTCCAGAATACCTTCCTAGGTGTCGGGAATCAAAATTGTCACAAAAGGGAACATAAAGCACACTAAACTGCGTAATTTAGTACCTTAACGATCCAGTAACCAACCAAACAACCGGACACGACCCGAAACACCAAATTTTCACTAGAAGCACTGTTTTATCATTTCCGAGCTAGTTATGGTCCCCGAACATCATAACACACCTTATAATTACATAACAACTAATACACTAACTAAACACTTAGAATCTAACTTATTAATCAACTTACCATTACATCCCAACCATATACCCCCCCCCATGGCGACGGTCACAAGGATGTGGCCCACCCTTGATTTGTTTTCAATATTTTATTAGATCATGTTTGATCCTTAGAAGCATATTATACATTGGATTAAGTTGTGTTGGAAAGTTCTTGATTTAAACCACAAGTAGCAACACAACACTTCATTTCACAAACACTTCACACTCAAACTCTCTCCTTCTCTTCTCCTCCCTCACGGCCGAGACCACACACACACCACCATCATTTTCAAGTCTTGAGCACCCATTCTCAAGTGCTACAAAGGTGTAAGGAGCTAGGATAAGAAGCTTGGTGCCATTAGAAGTGGAAGGACCTTTCTCTAGAGATTTTAACCACCAAGTTCATCATCTTAATCATCTTGAATCTCTTCCCTAGCCTTGTGCTAGTAGTAAGGCTCTCATAATCTCATTTTACTTCTTATTATGATGGTTAAAAGTATATGTAAAAAAACTAAACATGAAGAACATCCAAAGAACAAGAACATAACTCTTAACATAAAGCTTAAAATCATAAGAAACTATGTTGTTTAAGTGTATGTGTGTATCTTGATGGTAGATAACTTGTGTTTATGATGTTAAACATCATATGAAACTTGCTAGATTGTGATTAAACACATGATCTAGCAAGTGAGAGGAAAATCTTGTAAGAAATCAAAGTGATCATCATTTATGTAAACATGAACTTGAAAGATGAAGTTGTTTTTATGAATAATGATGATTGAAGTATGATATTAGTCTTGTATATGGATGATTTCAAAGATAGTTTTCTCAAGAAACCAAGTTTAATTACAAGATTTACATAACCATGATTTTTAAAGAAACTAATCATGTTTTAGTGTTAAATCAAGTGTAGAAATATGTTGTTAACAAGAAAAATTCAAAAGAATGATTTTTAGAAAAATCATTTTACAAGTTGTAAAAGTCTAAAATCTTCAAGAATGTGATTTATAAATAAATAACCACACTTTAAAGGGTAACTAAGCTTACTTAACAACATACTAAGTTACTACAAATTTTTACAAAATTTCAAGTTCATGTTGTATTGTAAAATGCATGATTTTGGCATTTGGTAAGTATTGAATGAATTGTGGTTGATTTGTGATGATTTTAAAAGAAAATGATATGCTTTGAAAACATGGAAACCTCCATTTTTAAGGGGAAACTATTGCAAAATTTTTCTAGAATTTAAACACTTAGAAAAATATTTTTAAATAAGTGTTTATAAGTAAACTTTTACCAAGGCTTTTCATATAAAATTTGCCATAAATTTTGTTACAAAAATTACAAATATTGGAGGTTGGTTTTTGATAAATAAAAGTGACTAAATATGTATTTAGGAAAACATATATTTAGATGTCACAATTGGTGTAATTAGTTGTATATTATGTGTATTAGTTATATTATTTTAGTACTTGAAATAATATAACTCACCAAAATACCAAGAATTATAATACAAAATATTACCAAAATCCCAATAAAATAAATATATAATTTATACCAAAAAATTGGACAAACCAAACAAGGAATATGAACTACAAAATACTCCGGACTTAAATTCATATATATATTTTGACAAATAAGTTAAACGTTATTTTGGAAACCAAAGAAACGGAAATTATAATTTTTACAAGTGTTACAAAAATATATCATATTTTTGTCAAGTAGAAAATACATTATTTCTGAATAAAGAAAAGATATATATATATATATATTTTCTTGAATTATTAGAAGATATATTATTTTGAGGAAAATATATTTTCTTAAACAAATTTGGAATATATTATTTTTGGGGTGAAAATGGATTTATAAATATTTTTTAAGTTAATCTTGAAAATATATTATTTTTGGGATTTATATAAAAATATAATTATTTTTGCCAAGGAAGGATTATAGATAATTTTCTATAAAAGTTTTCTTAAAATATATGTATTTTAAGAATATATATATTGGTGATTTTTATTAAAAATAATATTCCAGAAAATTTGAATACAAAAATTTAGTATAAGAATACTTAAATACCATAAAAATACGTATTCTCGTACGTACAAATACACACCGGAATACGCCACAAATACTTGGCAAAATACACAAGTCTAAGAATACATGTATAAGTATACCCATCCTTGGGGAAAATATTTTTTGAAAGATTACAAAACAAATAAGTTAAAATATATTATTTTAACTAGTATTCCAATAAATAATAAATATAATTTAAGTTAAAATATTATTATTTTAACAAATAATTATATACTATGGAATAATAATTATGACATCAAGAAACGTAACTCAAAGATACTAAGTCATAACAAATAAGACTAAAAGTCAAGGCACGACCCATCCGTCTAATAAACCCTAGCACGTGTGTAGGTAGTCGTGCGACCGAGGAGAAGCTTTGAGTTACACCTGTTTGCGAGACGCAAAATTGTGAGTTCATGTCCCCCCCTTTTCTTTTAACTGTTTTCAGTTTTATAACTTCGGGGGTGAAATACATGTTACAAATGATACAATGATTACAAATGGTATGGTTAGCTAAGGAATGAACTGTTAGATCATGTGAATGGGTAGGCGTTAACTTGAGACCATTAATCCTTGTATAAGGACCGAGGGGCATGAGTGATAGATCTATTTGGGTGTTGCGAGTTGACCGCATGTGGTGACTATGTCGTTCCAGTCGGGTGGCCCGGTACGAAATACGCAAAGGATTGAACCTTCCTACACCGTTACACACACATTAATGACCTTGCAAATCATTAATTGATCTGTTCATGGACGCTTTCATACCGGTTTACAAATACATACATACTATGGTTACAAAGTTTATTACGAGCTCACGTACAAAACACATGAACTCGCTCAACTTTTGTTGATGTTTTCAAACTACTTGTATTTCAGGAAATTGAGAATGGATCTGGCGGGCGTTGAAGGTTTTCAAGTTGTGTCTACAATAAATGATGTCATCTGCACTTTTGTAGGGTTTGAAATGGATGTCTTATCCTAGATAAGATATACACTTCAAAGCCTTGTTTTAACAATGTATTGTGTCAAGTCCTTTAATCAGGGGCGTAGCATTTAAGGGGCCGGGAGGGGCGCCCGACCCCCCGAACTTTTCGCTCAGTAATGTTGTACATGTAGTTTTCGTATAGAAATTTTCGGGTATATACGTTTTCGACCCCCCGGTTCTAAAGAATTTTTTGAGTATATACGTTTTCGACCCCCCCGACGAAAAATTCAAGCTTCGCCACTGCCTTTATGGAACTTTAAACAATTGGTTGGTTTGTATTATGAACTTGAAGTCTTGGTTTCGTGTTAAACAATGTTGGTTGTGGATGAACATCATGGTTTCTATCATATAGTGGTTTGTTATGGTTAAATGCAATGATATTAAGCAAGTCACACGTAACACGCTTCCGCAAAAGTCAGGGTGTGACAATGATAGTCATTTTCTACTAGTATTTTTTATTTACGATATGGAAAACGTAACGATATAAAATATAGTTCACACACTTTTATAACTAATGAATACAAGTTATTAAAAGAAAAGTTACAAAAATTATGATCCACACTAGATTGTGACAATATCTAAAAAATGTGAATTCAATGCTTGTACCATGGCCATGATAGAAACATGTTACATGGCTGGATTAAAGAAGGTCTATCAGTCAATCAGTAATGGGACATCCGAATAGTTCCTTTTAGTACACAACAATTTAAACCTCAAAAAAGTTATTATTATTTTTTTAATTATTTACCCTATTCTAATTACATACGATTGTGACTGTATAGAATGTTATAAGTCACAAGTCAGTATAATGAATATACATGCTCATATTCAAAATGTAAAACATCAAAATAATAGTTATAGTTATATATAACAATTGACATCAATGAAATTAGGGAAAATTCATTGAGGGATCAAACCATTTATCGAGGTTAAAAATAGATTAATAGCTGTGTTCGTATTTGCAACATTATGCATGGTAAACACCATATATTAGTTAATTCCTAATGCATTTATCAGTATACTCATATATTACGAATCATATGGAAATGTATTAATCTACTATATACAACGCATAACGGAAGAGCATTTTAAAATACGCAAAAGTTTAAGAACTTTTTATGTTAGGTACAACCTAAAATGAGAATAGTTTGTCTTTCAAGGGTTATTGGATTCTACCTCCGCAAACTATTGGCTATTTGCCGCTGCCACCCTTCAACTATCACTTTGACGCCCGCCACCCCCCAACTTAACACTTAGTGTGTTTTGTCACCATGTCGTTAACTGGTCACTAACTTTTGATCATGTTACTATACTCTTGGGGGTGTCCTAAGATCCCTATAACACCCCCAAAAGTATAGTAACATGATCAAAAGTTAGTGATCAGTTAACGGCGTGGTGACATAACATATTAAGTGTTAAGTTGGGGGTGACTGTCGTCAAAGTGATAGTTGGAGGTGGCACCGGGCAATAGCTAATAGTTGGGGGTGATAAAATCCAATAACCCGTCTTTCAAATACTAATTATACTTTAATCCCCTTGTTCTAATTACATTTTCATTCCCTCATCTTTCATAAACTTATAGATAACTAGTTAGCGGTTACATTTTGTCTCCATATAATAAACTAGGGTTAGGATATAATAGGAATGTTTTTTTGCTAGAAAGGCTAGAAAGTAATCTTGACAATCAGTTGATTTAATCAAGGGCTAAGATTAAATGAGTGAAATTGAAGGGAAGAAAAGAGGCGCGTGGGTTTGTGTAAGGGCATTGTAGTCAATCCAGCACAATAATTTCTATCTCCTCCAATTCCCCCCATTTTTTAAACGTTAATAACTTTTTCATACGACATTATTTTTTTATAAAAATTGCACCAAAAAACGAGCATTTTTTTAATTTTTAAAACGAGTATACTATTGCTATATTTTCGACAAAAAAATTTTGAAAACCCTGTTGCGTAAAACACAATGCAAAAAAAAACGTAAAAATGACTTTTTTCTAAAACGCAATGAACCAAAAACACAAAGAAATGCTTTATTTGTAAAACGCAATGGCCAGAAAACACAAGAAAATGTCTTGTTTCTAAAACGCAATGGCCTAAAAACACAAAAGAAAGTGTACTTTCTAAAACGCAATGGACTGAAAACACATAAAAACGTGTTTTACCTAAAACGCAATGCACAAAAAACACAAAGAAATGTCTTATTTCTAAAACGCAATGGCCAGAAAATACTTAAAATGTCTTTTTTCTAAAACGCAATGCACCAAAAAACACAAAGAAATGTCTTATTTATAAAACGCAATGGCCAGAAAACACTTAAAAATGTCTTATTTCTAAAATGCAATGGCCTAAAAAACAAAAGAAAATGTTCTCTCTAAAACGCAATGGACTGAAAACACATAAAAATGCGTTTTTACCTAAAACACAATGACTAAAAACACTTCAAAAATGTGTTTTCCTAAAACGCAATAGCCAGAAAATACATAAAAATGTCTTAGTTCTAAAGCGCAATGGCCTAAAAACACCAAAGAAAATGTTCTCTCTAAAACGCATTGAACCAGGACAATAGTTTTACCTGTGAATTGTCTGAACCAGTAAGTAGGAAATCAAAAACTGTCTACAAAGACCCCAGCCAGGGGCTCTGCCCCTTGGACCCTACTCCCAGGGGCGCTGCCCCCGAACCCCCACAAATATCATAAAACGCAATGACTAGATTCAAAACCCAGATCATAAAAATGCAATTCAAGAATTTCTTACATGGATCGAAGCCGATTTCTTCACCGATTGACGAAATTTGAATGTTACAAACACTTATCAGCGATCGAATCAAACGAATCGAGTGATTCGCTTTAAAATCACAGAAAAAATGAGGTATTGTTTGAAATTAAACTGGGTTTCTTCAAAAAAGTTGAATAACACGTTGATTGGGTGTTTGAATCATTGATTGGCGACGAAAATCGCACTATAATGTAGTGATTATTGAGATAGAAAGTGAAGAAAATGTTGAAGATAGTGGGTTTTGACAATAGTGGTTTTGAAGTTACTGGGGGAGAAGAAGGAAGAAGATTGGGTATGATTGACTAAATTACCCTTCCTCTTTACTTTAAATTTTGCCACATGTCATGATCCTATTGCTTCCTATCCTTTCTAGCCAAAATCAACTTCATATGTGATCCTCACCCTAATAACCTAAGTACCTCATGTTTTTTAACAGACATAACTTTTTTTGTATGTTAATATATATATTTTTTAATTGCACCATAAAAAGGAGTATTTTATCCTCTTTAATTATAGTATAGCATTGCTATAGTTTTTAATTAAAAAAATGATATGATGCGTGATTAACAGTGTCTAAGGGTGAGCATTAACTGAACCACTAAATGAAAACAGATGAAACCGAACCAAAAAAAAAACTAAAGTAACTGAAATTTGATTAACCAAAACCCGAATTAACCAAAACCTGTTATCGATTTTTTTGTGCCCTCATCTAACCAAAATTAACCGAACAAAACCGTTCATATTTTCATATATTTCTAGATTTTATGCTTTCGGTTCATATAATTCATATTTTATACATCCATTTAATGTATCTATACTTCTATTTATACCTTAATTTCATGTATTTATAAGCAAAACTTTTAACCCAAAGTTTGGTTTTAGCTATTAACCAAAATTAAACGAGTCAAAGCAAATATCAAACAAACCGAACTGAGTAACCGAAAACCAAGTGGTTAATAAAATAGACTAACAAATGACTTCGGTCGAGGATAATAACCGGACAATTCACACTCTGCCAATGTTTTTGTTTCTCGCGGCATCACCCTTCTAGTATAACATTAATGAATAATGATAAAAGATTAATCTCGATGACTTATTATATACATGACTACAGAAGAATAAGAATAGAATAAACTTGTAATACATAAATGCTAAAATGAAATATAGTACAAAGGTAACTATATAATAGTCAAATCATGCAATTTCAAATCTGATGTTATGTGGTTTGGTTTATATTCATTGTACTTGGATTCACCAGACTCAATATCAAAGTTTAAAATTATACAAATTTGTAAAAGAAAGCCAAAAACACAGTGAATTGTACCAAAATATAGGAGTGAATTGTACCAAAGTATAGGTTAGGTGTTTGTTAATGTGTTGTTATAAGGGTGAGAGGGGCACTCCCCTCTTAGGGGAGTCCCCTCTCTTACGCACACCCAATCATGTTATGCCACGTCAACTCCCCTCTTAAACTCCTCTCTCACCCAAATTTGATGGCGGCACTCCCCTATTAGGGAACTTGGTTTTTTATTCCAAAAAAAAAAAAAACAATTTAATTGGTGGGAAACATGGACCTCACACCCTCTCTCTTCATTCTTCATCGGTGAACAACCCCCGATTCCCCTCCCCGATTTGCCTCACCGCCTTGATGGCGCCGGTGTTCCCAAGCGGGGACTTCGGTCACCGAAAGGCACATCGGTGGGTGCCCCGGATACCCTAACCATAAAAGATAGTTGATTGTGCACTTTAGGCATGTTGCTAGTGCACACAACTAGGTTGAAATCTTTCTATCAATGCAAGAGGGCGAGACATCTCTAGTTCAGAGTGATCGCACTGGTGATATGTGTCGTTTCTCACTGTCTAGAGGCTTTGACAACACGAAAGCCCGTGGGAAGGTCTTTGGGCCGAAACCTCGTGAACACTCATAAACAACTAGTTAGTTACTTGTTTAATTATAACGATATTATTATAACGATATAACAAATGAAAATATCATCAACTAAGAATGCACATGAATTCAAAGGATCCGACTTAATACTAGGGGTACCCTCAGTGGCGGACCCAGGAATTTTTTCATGGGGGTACGAAGCATTTTTAAAAATTTTAGGCCCCAAGGTATATAAGTAAAAAAAAATTGGTTCGTATCGGGTCGGTTTGAGTCGGATCAGGTCATGTAAAACAAAAGAACATCAAACTAAATGGTTGATATGGTCCTCTTAGTAGATATGCCCTTCTAATCTCATCTCGTTGATTCACGTTATATGATTCAATCGGCTTGCGATTATAAGGATCCGAAGGAAGAGTATCCACATCAAAGAATTCAGAAGATGTATCAACTTTCCTCTTGAGAAATCGCGCCATAACGTCCCTACTCATGGTTCCGATCGGCTATCACAAACAAATTGATCTATTAGTTCATGGCTCCATAACATATTACATAGTGTATCAGGTATTCAAACACTAGAAATCATAATGTAAATCACACTAAAAATCATATACACCATTAAAAAAAACCCAAACATCAGGTCTGATCGTATATAACCCACCAAAAAAGACAAAATATCACCATCATCACTAACAAAATATAAATATATAACCCACCACAAAATAAAATATCATCACTAACAAGAAGCACATGTCTCCTACCATCAAAAAATCACTTCCGGTGGCTACCGGTTCCGTCCCACCCCACCAAAAATCAACCAAAAATCATCAAAAATAACAAAGAAAATTACCTGTGTTCGATCGGCGGTGGTATGATGGCTGATTACGGTGGTATGCGGCTGCTGTTGTCGCTGATGTTCTAATCGCTGGCGTGCGTGCAAGGATGATAGAGAGTGGGAGAGAATATGTAAGGGTTTTGGGCTTGTTTATTTTATTTTAGTTTGAAATATTGTTGATTTGTTGGGTTTGTTTATTGGCTAAGACTTAGTAGTGGGCTAGTTAAAGGCATTGGGTATTTGAGTTTAGTTAGTTAGGTATTAAAAGTTATATAATTTAGGTAGTGGTTTTAAAAATATAAGAGTTTACTAAAAAAATTTAAAATATAAATTGATAACACTTTTTACCTAAGGGGTGCGGGCAAAAAAATTCCAAGGGGTGCGGACGAAAAATTTTAAGGGGTGCGGACGGGATTTTCGACGGAACTTAGCACTAATTTTTTTTCCCGGGGGTGCGCCCGCCCACCTTGGGCAACCCTTAAGTCCGCCCCTGGGTACCCTTTACACAGCCATCAAGCGTTCTATTATATGGGAAGGCATACCCATTTTAACACTTACATCTTAATTAAAAGGGTAAATTACATATTTCGTACTTTATGTTTATAACAAATTTCAGTGAGTGTCATTGCCTTTTAAATTGATAAGGATCATCATTTATGTTTTATAAAACATTGCAAGGTCCTTTCCAGGAGAGGAAGTGTAGCAAGGTCCTCTCCTTTGCTTCAGAGCTCTGTGTTGGACGGTTCTGTTTAAACGTAAGGGAAAACATGAAAACATACCTGTCACAGCAGACAGTGTAGTAGAGAATCCAGTGATGGAAGAAGCCATGGAGTTCGACATACTTGTCAAAGTGATCTGGTTCCTCCTTAGGGTGCTGACTGATGATGGTGATTATGAAACCGACAAGGGTAATCGGTTATTGGAGAGGAGGTCGATGATGATGATGTTATGATTATAGGGTATGTCTAATTGTGTAACTGTATAACCCTTTAACCTCTACATAAGTCTCCTTATATAAGCACCCAGGAGGAAACCTAATTAGTTAATAAGGGTAATATGGTCCATCAACAATTACAAACTAATTATTTAATAGGTTATTATATATTTTGATCTATATTATGTAAATGATTATAATGGCTACTAGATTAAATATTAATACATAATATATTTAATCTTACATTCTCTCACTTAGCCGAGTAATCATTTACTATGAGTATTAGATAAGCCTGATCAGGAGTTAACACTCATTTTAGCCTTAAACAAGTACTATAGCAGAGAAATACAGCCGTTGAATCATTATGCAACTCAGGACCCCCATTAGTCATACTATAACCTTAATTTAAAACCTAATCGTTATGATCAAAATACGCATAAGCCCTTTGTTTGATTTGTAACTTTATTTTTCCATATGCCATTATACCGGTTGAACATATTCTAAGAGACATACAAAATCAAACTGAGGAAATTTCATTAATCATAAAACATAAGCTAGTACAATATGCTCAAATAAGGTCTTTACTAAATCCCATATTCCGAACATGTTCTTCGTAAACCTTAGGAAGGAGACCTTTAGTCATCGGATCCGTAAGCATATCTTTAGTACTAATATACTCGATACAAAGATTATTTTCCTCAACTCGTTCACGTACGAACAGATATTTTGTATCGAGATATAAACCAGCTCCAGTCGAACTGTTACTGTTCGAGAAACTAACGGCAACTGAATTATCACAATAAAGCTTCAATGGTCTAGAAATTGAATTAACGATTTTGAGTCCAGTGATCAGATTTCTAAGCAACATTCCATGATAAGTTGCGTTATAAACAGCAATGTACTTTGCCATCATTGTGGAAGTTGTGGTCAACTGTTGTTTATGACTCTTCCATGAGATAAGGCCGCCTGCTAACATAAAGATATAGCCCGAAGTGGATTTCTTGTCATCTTTGCACTTGGCAAAGTCAGAATCAGAATAGCCCACCACTTCTAAATGATCACTTCTTCTATAAGTCAGTTTATAGTCTTTCGTCCCTTGCAGATATCGAAGTACCTTCTTAGCTGCTTTCCAGTGATCTAGGCCAAGATTAGTCTGATAACGGCCTAGCATTCCAGCAATATAAGCGATATCTGGGCGAGTACAGACTTGAGCATACATCAGGCTCCCGACTACTGACGTGTAAGGTATCTGGCTCATTTGCTCCTTCTCAACCTCTATTGTCGGACACTGGAATGAACCAAAAACATCTCCCTTAACTACTGGAGCGACGGAGGGTTTGCACTGTTGCATGTTATAACGTGTAAGGACACGATCTATGTAAGCCTTTTGGGACAATCCTAAGATCCCTTTGTGTCTATCTCGGTGAATTTCGATGCCAATGACGTAAGAAGCATCTCCGAGATCCTTCATGTCGAAGTTATGCGAGAGTAACCGCTTCGACTCATGCAACATGTCTAAACTATTACTTGCCAATAGAATATCATCTACGTAAAGGACAAGTATAGTAAAGTTGCTCCCACTCATCTTGAGGTAGGTGCATTGATCCACTTGATTCTTCATAAAACCTTGTTTCTTCATGACTTCATCAAACTTGAGGTACCGCTGACGTGATGCTTGTTTTAACCCGTAAATGGATTTCTTCAACTTAAAGACTAGATGCTCCTGACCTTTAGGTTTAAAGCCTTCAGGTTATTTCATGTAAACATCTTCGTCCAAGTCTCCGTTAAGGATAGCGGTATTAACATCCATCTGATGCAACTCTAAATCAAAATGAGCTACTAGGGCCATGACGATCCTTAATGAATCTTTACGAGAGACAGGTGAAAACGTCTCTTGATAATCAATTCCCTCTTCTGAGTGTACCCCTTTGCAACCAATCTCGCTTTGTAGCGTTCAACGTTTCCATTCGGATCCAGTTTTGTTTTGAACACCCATTTGCATCCTACGGGTTTGACTCCGTTGGGTAATTCTACCAAATCCCAAACGTCATTTTTCTTCATGGATTCAAGCTCATCAATCATTGCTTTATTCCATTCAGAAGACTGATCACTGCTAATGGCTTCATTGTAAGAGATAGGATCATTTAGCTTTCCGGGATCCATTTCAGTCAGGTAGGTAACATAATCATCCCAATTAGTAGGCCTTCTTTGCCTAGATGACCTCCTGAGTGGATTATCGGGTTCAGCGTTGTCTTGGTTTTGAGCGTTTGATGTGCCTTCGTCATGAGGTATGATGGGTTCTGATTGTTGAGATGAATTTGGAGTTGGTGCAGTAGCTTCAGGTGCAGTAGTTGCATTGGGTACAAGAGGAGTAATTGGAGTAAGGGTAAGCGACGAGTCTCTCCCCCCCGCGTCTTGTACTGCTTGCAATTCTTCGTAAGGGTTGGTACTGCTCCCACTGACCTTGAAATCCTCCAGGAACGCAGGACGCTTGGTTTCAACAATACGGGTGACATGGGAAGGACAATAGAAACGATAACCCTTTGAGTTCTTAGGATACCCGATAAAGAAACAGGTAACTGTTTTAGGGTCAAGTTTCCTTAGGAAAGGATTGTAAAGTTTTGCTTCAGCAATGCAGCCCCATACTTTCATATATTTAAGACTCGGTTTCCTTCCTGTCCAAAGTTCATAAGGAGTTTCGGGGACAGACTTAGAAGGAACTCTATTGAGTATATGAACAGCTGCTTTTAACGCTTCAGTCCAGAGGAATAATGGTAAATTAGTGTTGGCTAACATACTGCGCACCATGTTCATAAGGGTACGGTTTCTTCTTTCAGCGACACCGTTCTGCTGAGGTGTACCAGGCATGGTGTATTGGTTCACAATCCCCTGGCCCTTACAAAACTCATAAAATGGACCAGGAGCTTGACCCACATCAGTATGTCTTCCATAATATTCACCGCCTCTATCTGATCTCACAACTTTAATCTAACGATCCAATTGCTTTTCAACTTCAGCCTTATAATCTTTAAAAGTTGTAAGAGATTCAGACTTTTCCTTAATTAGATACAAGTACATGTAACGAGAATAATCATCAAGAAAAGTGATAAATGAAATATGTCCTGTTATGCCAGCGATTTGGTAGGGACCACTAATGTCAGTATGAATGAGTTCTAATAAATTAGAGCTCCTAGTGGCACCTTTCTTATTCGCTAATGTCATTTTACCTTTAAGACATTTGACACATGTTCCAAAATCAGAGAAATCGAGAGGAGGTAAGACTTCATCCATTACGAGACGATTTAATCGTTCTCTTGAGATGTGGCCTAAACGTTGATGCCACAACATGGATGAAGTTTCTAAGTCTCGTTTCTCTTTCATCTTTGTGAGTGATTCATTAATGTTATATGACAACAAAGATTTGGAAAAATTATCATCTAGTTCTAATCTATAGAGACCACCATCCAGAATACCAGTACCATAAAGAACAAAATCATAGAGGATTGAGAGTTTGCGATGACCATGGGAAACAATAAAACCGTCCATGTCTAACTTTGGTCGTGATACAAGGTTCCGAGTTACCTCAGGAACATATAAGGTATCATAAAGTTTAATACATAAACCAGTTTTCATAAATAATTGTAATGTTCCAATGGCCTTCACTTCTAATTCTCGATCATCCCCAACCTTAAGTGTTCTTTGGTTTCTTTCCAGCTTCCAGATTGTAAGGAATCCTTGAGTTGAATTGGTAACATGAACCATAGAACCATAATCAAACCACCAAGAATTAGCAGGAACACTTAAATTATAGGACTCAAGTATCATAAAATAATCGTTACCTTTCTTAGCCAGCCACTCCTTAAAACCAGGGCATTCCTTCTGCATATGTCCTGTCTTTTACAGAACTTGCAGTGGATTCTGCCTAAGGAGTTCTTAGAGCTGGAAGGTGCACTTGTATTAGGATTAGGCCTTTGGACTTTAGAAGCATCCTTCCTCCGATGATTTTTCTTCCTCTTCTTAGAGTTAGAGGTGGTGAAGTTAGCAACATCAGTAGTGCGATCCATCCTCATACGCTTAGTCCGAAATAATCCGTGATGGACTTTAGAAGCATCCTTCCTCCGTAATGGACATTTAGTCCGAAATAATCCGTGATGGTCATCCGAAATGTGTTCCTCAAGCTGTCAAATCCTTAATTTTGGCAGTTAATAATTGATAAGATTTAAATCCGAAATTTCAGGGATTATGGGATTAAGTTTCCTGTTTAATTGCTAATTATATTTATCTGTTGATTTCGATATTATATCCATTAATAAAATAACAGATTTCGAAAATTCTAATTAGATAAAAATAAATCAAACAGGAACAAACACCCAAAAATCCTAAATTCATTCCAAAACTAAGGAATTTTTCGAATTTTCTAATGAATATGTGATGAACCCTAAAATTAAAACATTCAAACATTCATCCGAAATTTGGAAATTTTTACACATTTAAACATATTTTTGAACATTCCGATTTCGGAACAGTAACATAAGAATGAGCACATGATCCGAGACGGATCCGGAATGGCATCTCGGATGACAGAAACCGATTTTATTATGGTTTTTTCAATTCTGTTTTCCAGTTTTATTCCAGATTTACGGATACAAAACAGAACCGACTAATCAACATATGCTCTGATACCACATGTTGGACGGTTCACGTAAGGGAAAACATGAAAACATACCTGTCACAGCAGACAGTGCAGTAGAGAATCCAGTGATGGAAGAAGCCATGGAGTTCGACATACTTGTCAAAGTGATCTGGTTCCTCCTTAGGGTGCTGACTGATGATGGTGATTATGAAACCGACAAGGGTAATCGGTTATTGGAGAGGAGGTCGATGATGATGATGTTATGATTATAGGGTATGTCTAATTGTGTAACTGTGTAACCCTTTAACCTCTACATAAGTCTCCTTATATAAGCACCCAGGAGGAAACCTAATTAGTTAATAAGGGTAATATGGTCCATCAACAATTACCAACTAATTATTTAATAGGTTATTATATATTTTGATCTATATTATGTAAATGATTATAATGGCTACTAAATTAAATATTAATACATAATATATTTAATCTTACACTCTGTTCTTCTCTTCCATGTCATTTAAGGTAACTTTTTCACACTGCCTCTACTGATAGAAACTAATCTTGAATTGTCTCCTTGTGTCTTATTAATTAGTCTTATCTTCTAACCTTTTGTCTTTGACTTATGAGACTTCTGGCTTGCTTTGATCTTCGCGCTTTACACTGTTACGTCGTTATGAGGGGATGACTTCTTATTTGCTTCTGACGCCTTTCCTTATTGGTTTTGTGCTTACCCTTTTGGTGACAAGGGAATGTCTCCTCCTTGTCTGATGTTGTAAAGATTATTTATTTATCTCCTTCGATTATTACGGGAGGGAAGTGGGTTTTGACCCACCCCGTGATTAGTCATCTACCCTAATTTAAAACTTATATGACTAAAACTTACAATTTATATACTTTTGAAGGTCTTAAACTTTTACATAATTATTAGAATTTTAAAATGATAATAATTTTAGTAATGATTGCAATATTCTGCCTATTTTGCTTTCAAAAAAGGCGAATACAAATTTAGATCGATATGTCATTGGTCCAACCCAAAAATATATCAAAGTGAAGGACCTTCATGTCTCACGACAATCCAAAATTGTTTTTGAGATAGGATTATTAATTGATAAAGTTTTAGTATATAATTTTGTTACTAATATTTAATCGATATATTGATTGGTCATCAGATAACACTTCAAATATTAGGAACCATGTGCTAGGTGGATGTCAGCAAAAGATATTTGTGTCCCACATATCACAATTTTAATAATTAAAACATAATTAAAAAATATAACTTGATATAATATTTATATACACATAATATGTATACGGGTGGGTTTATTAATAATATAACTTGATATAATATTTATATACACATAATATGTAATCGGGGTTTATTAGAGAACCACCAAAAAAAAAGGAACCAGAAACCAAAGGTTTTATGTGTGAAAACCTTATAAAAACCAATCTTATATGTGAAAGACTGATTTTTAAACAATCGTTTATAGAGTTTTTACATATAAACACATATGGAAGTTGATTTAGTAAATTAAGTTAAAACAAAAAAAATTGAAAAAAAAAGTTAACAAAACAATATTAAAAAGGTAATTTTCTTTTACAAAAGTTTTTTTTATTAGAACAGTTTCTACACGTGTTTATATGCAAAAACTCCTATAAAAATTATATAAAAAGTTTTTTTAGATGTAAAAATTAATTTTTATATTAGTTTTTTCACAAGTAGAACCCATTATTCCCTTGTTTCCTTACATTTTTTTATTCCCCAATGAACCTCTCCTTGCATATATGAAATTTTAGAATTATGAACCGAGGATAACAGGTTAGCGCATGCAAGGTCAAAACAAGTTCCGAGCAAAATGACTTTGAACCGAAGCAGATCGTATTTGAAAATATAGATTTGGGTTGAGTAAAAATGGCCACTCATCAAAATGGACTCGGATTGAAATGAGTCGCTTGCAGAAAAAAAAAGTACGAAAGATAGTTTACACACTAATCTTTTTAGGTGGTGATGAAGGAGGAGAGGTTGATGGTGGTGACGATGGGGGTAGCGACAATGATGAGAGTGGTGGTATCGTATCTATGGAGGTGTTGGTGCTAGTGGTATCAATGATGGCAACAGGTGAGGCGGGTGTCGCTGGCGTGACGACAATGGTGGATGGTAGGGTGGTGTTGGTGGTGGAGACAACGATAATGGCGGCGGTGTTACCAACGACGTGTGTGTTGCTAACCTATTTCGACCCGTTTTAAATTAAACAAACTTTATAAAAGTGACACGTTTTGATCTGTTTTAAATTAGCAATTTTATAAGAGTAACACGTTTTATCCCCTTATATTATTTGAATAAACCCAAAATTAGCCATATAGTTTGAGTCGATCCGAATGAATTCAAATACAACTTTTTCACTCAAATAAAGAGGATAAACCCCGGGCTTATAGCTCAGTGGTTATGGAAATGAGGGAAGACTCCTAACCGAAAGGTCTCGAGTTCGATTCCTGATCCACCCGGGTTTTACCGGCTTTGCATTGTCGTGCCTTCGGGCGGGTGCAGGGTCGGGTTTTCCCCGGAACTGGTGGCATGGTGGGCTAGGGGCTCCGTGCGTGCAGGTTGGGCTGCCGCGGGCTACCTTTCGGCCAATGGGTGCTGCGTACGGAGTACCCGGCGATTCTTATGTTGGACGTTCAAAAAAAATAAAAATAAAGAGGATATGTAGTAATCACTAACCCCTAACAAAAATGTTAATTTAAAGGAATAACCGAGAATAAAAATTATGAGTCTTACCATATTGACCCATAACTTAAATACTAACACTTCGTTGTACGGATATTGCCCCAAACTATATATGAAGTCGTTGATTAGAATAGGTCTAATGTTGATATCATGTACTTCTAATATATGCTTAATAGAAAGAATTAACATTAAATTGTTTATAGAATCAATATTATGTTATTTTAGTAACAAGTAATAATCTATGAAGTAATATTTAATAAAAAGAGAAATGGAAAAGGTACTACCAACACATATTCATAATTGCCATCTCATGGCTCAACCCCACACTCCTCTTTGCACTTTCTTATTTCATATGAGAAAATTCTTTCTTTCACACCCTTGTAATTACATCATAGTGAGTGGTTGATATGGGATTCTCCTTTCCCTTTTTTTTAGTTTGTTGATAGTCAATAAATAAAAGAGTTAAATGTCATTTTAGTTCATGTGGTTTGAGCCATTTTGCCAGTTTAGTCCAAAGGTTTCATTTTTAATCTGTGGGTCCAAAAATGTTTCACAGAAGGCCATTTCGGTCATTTTATATGGCTGAATTGCCCTTTTAGTTAACAGAATTACATACAAAATGACCAAATTGGCCTTCTCGTTAACAGAAAAAATGGATGAAGTTAACCAAGTGAACTAAAATGTCAACTGTGAAACCTTTTTGGACCCACAGGTTAAAAATGAAACATTTGGACTAAACTGGTAAAATGGCCCAAACCACAGGGACTAAAATGGCATTTAACTCTAAATAAAATGACTACAAAACGTTTAAAATGTAGCAAAAGAAATGAATAGGATAAGTTAGTGTAAGATTAGAAAAGTCACATATAATGAACATGTTGGAGTAAATAAAAGATACCATTAGTGTAAGATTAGGAAAGTCACAAGACAAGTAACTATTTCGAAATGGATGTTCATTAATTTGCAAGTGCTTTTGAGATGTTCAAACCGCTAAAGAAGCATGTTATACAAAAACTTGCACTCAGGGTTGTTCCAACGTTTTTGGAGACCCTATGCGAACTACGAAGTGTGGGCCCTAATTTTGCCCATAAACTCTCTTCCAATCCTGACGGACCCAAACGCCATGAGTGATTACAGTTCCCTTTTTCGTCTAGTGATAGCAGATAGCCTAGAAATTGAAAATAGGTTGCGATGGGAGGTGGAAACGATGACTGCGGCTGTATGTTAGGGATTTTATGTCGTTGAATAATGATGATTAGGTCGATGGTTGCCGTTGTGTTGTAATAGTTGGAAATTAATGCGAAAAAGACCTTGAAACTGGGTTTTTTTGCTAAAAAAATATTTATTTTGGGCTCCTTTAATGAAAAACTGGATTAGTTTTTGAAATAAACTCATTTATTTGGTCCGTGCCTAGACTGTCAAGCCTATTGAGTCGGCCCTGCTTGCACTTACTTGCGTTCGTAAGCTTAATGAACTTTGTCTTACCAAACTAAAACTTACATATAAGAACACTTGGAGGTTATTTTATACGAAAAGCTTCCCTAGATAGTTTGATATTGTTAAGTCTAAATATATATTGTTAAAATAGCTTTGAAAATTTATTGTTAAAAGGAAAAATTACAAGTTTTGTCCTTAATCTTTATACCACTTTTCAGGCGGTGTCATTTTTAACGAATGTTGATAGGCGGTGTCCTTTACTAGGTATTTTGTTGCAAGTTTAGTCCTTTACACCCAACAATTAACAGGGTTTTTTAACTGGTTTGGGTGTAAAAGACTAAACTTGCAACAAAATACCTAGTAAAGGACACCGCCTGAAAAGTGGTATAAAGAAAAAGGACAAAACTTGTAATTTTTCCTTGTTAAAACTTAAAACTCATCAAAGACAAACAATATTGGGAATGCCATATATTTAGTAAAAAAAAATACAATTGGGTTAAAAGTTAACCATATCTATAGTATAACCGTAAATAAATCTTTTAGCTTTACAACTCTAAACATGTGATTGTAGATACTTACAGGGCAAGAAAAAAGATACCTTAATGATGGCTAAATTAACAATTAGTTATTTAAGGTAACAAAAATGAAAAGTGAGAAGAACTGAAGAAGGCATTTATCATATTGATTTTATAAATAAAAAAATATTGTTAATTAATTCTTATACATGATAAAGTGTCACTAATTCCTTTCTCTAGTATCACTCTTTCTTTAATTCTTTAAAATCTCACTTGCTTTTGGAATCTACATTCCTATAGACATCATGATTTGAGATTTAGTTACATATAATGAACAACTTGAACAATTGAGATGTGATGACTATGCCAATCAAATGACCTAACTAATGATCATTATAAATTGGTCATCATTAACATCATCAAAGTTTTCAAACTTTAAATATTTGCTTTGCGTCAGTTAGAAATAACTTTTAATTAGATCTCAAATATTCAAAGAAAAAGGTTAAAAGACATACAACAGATAGATAATCAATCCCAGTTAACTTTAGATCATTAGTCAAGGCAAGTAAATAGTTATAACATGAATTCTTTTTTAAGTATAAGAATGAATAAGTATCCTCTCAAGTTAAAAGAATTTATGATACCGTATTAATTAAAAAAAACATTTTTGTAAAAGGTATCCCTTTCATCGTCTATTGTACAAAAGGTCGCAATATTAACTTTGAATAAACAAACCAATGATGATTATAACTTCATTCATGTGTAAAACGTAATTCCAAGACTTTTATTACAAAAGATTGTTTCTGATATAATTAATAAAGATTAAAGAAGCAATATATGGTGTATAAAGTTGATCTCATTACATATGATTCAAAAGTTATTTATCAGGTTGCATAAATATTAAGCTCTATCGGCCTTCATGTTCAACAATGGGTATATATACCACATTACCAATGGGAATAATATCATGCACCTACCATAATCCTTAATGACATAAGTATGTCCAAGCCTAATCAGTGGTGGAGCTTAAATGAAAACTCAGTTGGGCCCGGACTCTTAGAAATCCTATATTTTACACTGCATAAAATATCTGAATTTTTTTTTTTTGTAAAATAACACTACGAGCGAAAAATCGGTGAGAGCCTTAGCACCCCCGGCCCCAATAAAGCTTCATCCCTGCAAGCCTTACCATAAGTTTGAAACATAGCATCGGCTCACCTTATACTCTTAAACCAATTACCATAGTTAACGTCGTCATACTTCCCAAACATATCCATATATTTATGATCTAGACCATGAACCATTAGCTTAGGGGGAATGAGGCACCCCCGTGATGATGCCCCGACACGCTAGTGATGGCGTGAAACTGCCATAGGTGGTTTTTATCACGGTGTGATAGAGGTTTTCGTGATACCTACACGGTCGTGAAAAGCGCAGAAGAGTGTGTTGTGTGTGGGTTTGACTTTGAGTGAAATGAGGTGTTAAATTGTGATTGGGAGTGATATTTATTATGGAATATGATGGGTGTTTCAAGTATGATGAGTGAAATGTGAAAAATAAGGTGTCAAATGATGAATGGGTATGATAGAAATTTTGTGTGATGGTTTTGATGGGTGTCAAACATCTAAGATCTGGATCTTAGATTATCGGACCTTCATACATTGCAACCATTGTGAGAGTGGTATGATCGTTAATGCCAATATAAGTCAACACCACAACACCCCACTCTCATATTTGAACCTTGACACCCGCATATAACCTAATAACTATCATCCATACATGTTACAATAATACAATCTTCCATCAACAACACCTAAGATACAACTTACCAAAGTGAGATAACTACAACAATCATCATTAGTTACACTAATTGATTATGTACACATTCATACTCATGTTTACATACTAATAGTTTGATATGACTACATACTAATAGTTTGATAGTCATGTAAGTAACATGATTTTGACATAACATAGCAAACTAATAATTTGATAGTAATACAAGTAACATGATCTTGACATAACATAGCAAATTTAATATAAGAATGTAGTCATGTCGTATGTTATTATTATTATTAATCAAATTAAATAACATGTTAAAGAAAATTTTCAAATTAATATATATAAAAGTATTTAAATAAAAAAAATATTTCTTCAATGATATAAAATAATTGAACGAAGCTACAATGATTGATATGTATTTCCATTTTTGTGCTTTAATTGAATAAAGATACGTAATATTATTTTTCTATAAAGTAGTAAGTTATATAATTTTGTGTAAAAATCATACATTTCTAGCCCCATTGTAGTCGAACATTATCATGGTACTCGACCAAATTGGCCTGCCTTTTTCATGCACAAGTCAACCCTTGACATTATTTTGGAACGCATTCTGTTTCACCCTCATTTCATTCAAGACAAAAACACATATCATCATGTTTATGGCCCCAATCTCCACTAAAAGAAAAGGTGGTCACAAAAAGTTCAATATCCGTCGCTAATGCTCATTACCGACGAGGCGATGACAGGGGCGAATGTACATAGATACAAGGGGTAGCCTCCGCTACGGCTTGGCGCTCCGGCGGTAGTGTAAAATTAGTGTAAATTTTGGAAAAATTTGACGTTTTTTCGATTTCGTTACCGCTTATTTATAAAACGTTTCCGCTTGGCGCAAATCATAGATCCGCCACTGGGCGACGATACATCCCATCCACATAACTATTTTTGAAACTTGAAATGATGATGATTCACTTGAATTGCAATGAATGTATAGTACATTAGTACCAACAACATATCTTCATCTTCAATTTTGTTCATATATTATGAATTATGATTATGTCAAATGCTTTGATGATGTGGTATGATGAAAATACTATCTCGTGTTTGTTTTACATATTTATTGTAAATTATGTTTTTACTTTTTTCTTTTATTGATATGTTTATAGATTTTGTATATAAATTTTATATATTGACACACAATGATCAATGCATCTTTTTTCAATGTAATTGTCTAGTACTCTAGTGCATGTAAAATCCATTTCTTTATACCGTCTTTTTCATTACAATATTGTGATATATATTATAAAAATAATGATATTCTATTGGGCTAATATTATGATATATATTATAAAAAATAATGATATTCTAACAATTATGAAGCTATACAAAATGTGTAACCTCGTAAATAATAACGTACCAAACTGTATTAAGTCCTTTAACATAATGGATCATAAGATTTTAGAGTTTGAAGATCAATCTATAAACCTTGAATCTCAGATAAATGGTACCAAAAAGTAAACAAAAAACTTATGTTGTGTGAGTGATAAGATCCACCTTTAAATAAAAGGTAATACTATTAGATGCAAATACATGTTATAAAGCTATATTTAAAATGAGTAAACATCAGTTTACAACCATATAGTTATATTTAAAATAATATGGTTATGCAAAAGGGTTAGAAAAAAAGACGTTGGGGGTTCATATGTTAAAAGATTTCTTTTTAAGCTAAAAAGGTAAAAGCAATATTACCACAGGGGCCAAAATCATAATTTACTCTTATTATTGTTGTTACTCTCCATCGCCTTCAGGCTTCAACATCATGCCCAACCCACCCAACTCCCCTGAACAAACAAATCCAACCTTTTACCCGAGTTCACCCTCAATGACAAGAGAACTGGAGTTCACCCTCAACGACCACCCAACCGGAACCCCCTGTCGAACCTGAACGCCTCCCGTCAGACCTGCAACACCACCCCGATAGAAATTTTAACAAAATCACAGGTGGAAATCCAAGGATTTGATTTGGGTAAAAACTAGGAAGTGTAATATTAGTGTAAAAAGAAAAAAATTCTTCTCCGCCATTTCATGTTTTGGATACGCTGAGCAATTATTAGCTACTGTGACGAACCAATCCGGTGAATAGTGACCGTTTGCTATTGGTGTACAAACGCTATTACTCCTAGACTTTAATAAACTTACTCTATGACAAGCGTATTTTTACCTACGTCTCGATGTAATTTTTATTGAGATTATGTTATGAGTAGTATGTTCAAGTAACCGAAACACATACATACATGTTTTCAAACTGAGATATATTATGCTTACCCAGGGGCGGACCCACATTGAGTGGGTCGGGGTCCCCGGACCCCAATGTTTTTAAAAAAGTTAGTAGATTCGTTATATTAAATTGAATAAAGATCTCATAAATACAATTAGGTGGACACCATAGAAAGAAAAGGAAATTTGATGTAGTGGTAAATCCCTCTCTTTACCAACAAGAGGTCATGTTTTTTTTTTTTTTTTTTTTGGTAAAAGGGTTACCTCGGTGATTCTATATATCAACAAACCAAATAAAACAAGTAATGTGGAAAACCCACACTAGTTCAAACATGGGACACCCCCCATGAGAGTAAACCCGAACAAACAAAAACAAACAGCCAAAACATCAAACAAACCAACTAGACTATAATCTAGAAAAAACAAAACAATTTAATCAGCCGCCATCATCTTCCAACCGGCTTGAAAAAATCCCCCAGGATTCCAGCAATCTTCTAACATTAGTGCTCTCCTTAAACTTCACCCCCATTAGCTTATAACGAACCGTCTGCAAGATTAAATCACTCAGAACAAGAGGTCATGGGTTCAATCCTTGTATAGATGTTTTTCCAGTTTGTTTTTTTAAATCTAGTTCAAACCTCGCTATGACTCGACTCGAACGAGAACTGACCCGAAAATTTTAACGTTTTGTTATAAAAATTTTGAACACCGAAAAAAATGGACCCCATTGAAAAAAAAATCATGGATCCGCCACTATGCTTACCGCCCCGCAAAACGAACAGGGCATAACACTAGTTGAATACATAATAAGCAGTTAAGCACTATAAATTAATATTTATTGAAAACGAGTTTGGGTGGGACGGATACTCGAAAACATTTAATCCTCTTCGATAAGCCCTAAGGCCATGCATAATGAGCCATTATAGGGGCATTATAGGGGCGTTACAGGGGCATGAAGAGGGAGGGCGTTTCTAATATAATGCCCAACGAAGAGCAAACAAAAAGTAAAGTAATGACTAATGACTAAAAGGGCATTAACCATTACATATTTTATAAAGGGGCACTCTGATGATGATGATGTGATGGAAAATACCTCTTAGGAGACATTGACCATTACAGACGGTCTAATAGAAAACTATTTTATTATGTGGACCAATGTTTTTTTACTTATTTTTAGTTTAATTACTTTATTATTGTTTTTATTATATCTATAATCTATAATAAATAATATAGAGAAACATTATTTATATTATAGGTGGGATTTTGTTTGTTTATAATGTTTTTTTATGATATACTTTTATAACGAAAGCTTAAAACAAATATATTGGTAGAAGTTTATAGGTTACACTTAGTACGTTAAAATTGTTAGGGAGGTATAACAGTAATATTTTTTTTCTGCTCTACTCACAATCGCTTTTTATACCTTTTTATAATATGAAAACCTCATAGATTTTGATTTTGATGAGTAAGATATGAATGCTCTTAGACTTAAATTTATGCATATTTTTCTTTTAGGGTGAAGTGAGTGGTTAAACAGGTGAAAGTGGCAAACTTCAAAATGGATCAATTAGAGTGTGTCATGTCAGCAAGTGTGAAGAGTTTAAACTTTGGTGAAAAGTGTTGGCAGTGGTTTAGATACTTGAAAGTGTCAAACTTTTTTTATTCTTTTTTTTTCCTACCCTCCACAAATACCCATCACCTTCTTCAATCATCATCAGCATCATCACTTTTCATCTTTGTCGATCGGTGATGGTTAGCCGATTTCACAACTTTGCCGCGCGGGAAAACGGGACGGCGCCGGTGTTGCCCCTCGGCAAACCGGTTTGCCGATCACTTCACCGCACCACTCCCTTCACCCTTAGCATATGAATAAAAGAGACAACCTGTATGTGCTTCTTTCCGAGAAATGGATATGACATGTGGGACAGTGCCAATATCGTTTATAAATATTTATAATACAAAAGGCTCAATTTTATCATTATAAAAAACTATAAAAAGGCATGTTTCTTACTTTCTCCTAAACAATTCCTACAAACTCTTATGACCCATCCTTTCATCTTTTTATTCAATTAATTCAATCCATGTTGATGGATCAAGCAACTAATATATAACTTATAGTACAAAAAGTTCAATTTTATCATATATAAAAAGTTATAAAAACCATCCTTTCATCTTCCTGTTCAATTAATTAATTATCAATGTCAATTATCAATTATATTTATACCATTACTTTCAAACACCCATGTTTCATTGTTTCTTCACAATAAATCCTCAACCCTCACTTCCTTACCCAACTTATTTAATTTTGAACTTAATTGTATTTACCAATAGAAAATACCAGAAACTTATATTTAAGTACACATTTTCTCTTCTCTCTCATGACACAAAACGTATAACATGTCAGAAAAGTGTAACTGCAGAAATGTAACACGTGACATGTTGTCGTCCACCCATTTGAGTTTCCTTGTTTTTCTTAATTCATCAATGATTTATCTCTATAATTACCCTATATATATACACACACATTAAAACAAAAACTTATAAAATATAAAATATAAAATCTAAAGATATATGATTTTTAAACTTATTAAACTATTAGTTTTGACATATTTCAACCTATATTTAATTTAACCCAATCAATCATATGTAACCTAATTGAAAATTTCAAACTTTAAACCCAATTAAATCACAAAATCTTTTTTTGGTAGTGGCGGCAAAGGTGAAAGATTAGGGACCTATTGATGATTGCATTCTCGAATGCCCATTTTAGGGGCTCATTAATCTAGTCGTACAGGACCCCCGAATTATTATGAACGACCATGCATCTTATTAGTGCATCGATTATAAAATTCGATCACAATGTTATCGTCTTCAACATAATTAAAAATCAAATCAATAAAGTCATCCTATTATATGTGTTTTGAACCAAAATAGGAGTCAATTTTGATGATTGATCACCCTTAATTAGTCTAATGTGAAATTCAATGGTATCATCATGATATAATTGACCATAAATAAGATGGTCTAAATCGTTAATGATGATGATAATTGACGGTTGAGTGAAGAAAAAATTGAAAATATATAGTAACTTGAGAAGAAAAGTAAAATTAAGTGAAGAATAATATATTATGATGAAGAGTATACAATTTGGATAATGTATTTGTTTATTATGTATCAGGATTAAGCAACAATTCAAGGTTTGGAAACTCGGACTTCGCAACATTGTCCACATTTAGACCCAAATACTACACCTATTTTTTATTATCAAAAACATCAATCCTAACCCGAATACTTTAAGTCATAAAACCTGAAAATGACTCGTTTAACCCATTTATCTAAACATGTCAAACATGTTGACGAAGTGGCGGATTGACGGGTATTGATTAAGTTGTAAACGTGTTAAACCGGATGTAAAAAAAGCGTAAAGCGGGTTAGTGGATCGACTTGTTTAACTAAACGAGTTAAAAATGTCAACCCATACGGTCCTTAAGTTAAGCCTGTCAACCTGAACACAATATGTTTATTAAACTTGTTGTATGTGACAACCCATAACCTGGTTACTTTCATACTTCGAACCATGTGGAAAATCGCAACCATATATCACCGCCCTAACCATGTGACAAGCCATAACCTGCTTACTTGTTTTATAATATACATTCGGTTAAAAATCCACTCTTTTGTTTTAGATCTATGGCTAGCATATTTATGTTGAAAGTGTTTTTATTCTTGTATTGTTTCTTTGTTTTATATATCCACTCATCTAACAAGAGGCCCAATCACATGGGCTTTGAAAAACCGGGCTGCTTCTTTTGTTTGTTATTTTAGGGCTTGGGCCCAACCTTGGTGTTTTGTTTCTGACAGGTAGAAGCCCACCTATAAAAAGAAGAGAAGGAAAAAAAGAAAAAAAAAAAAAAAGGGCCCGGGAGAACAATTTCACTGATGCACTATGAACATGAAGTATGAACTAATTTTGCTTTTGTAATGAAATAAAATTGATTTGGGTTTTTAATGATTTCATTAGATTCAGATGACCAAAATTTTTAATTAACTATTTTTTTTTTGTTAATGAAATAACCAATTGTATCTAGCTATCATTACTAGTAGGAAACCCGCGCGTTGCCGCGGAGTCGACAATAAGGGGCGTGAACATACCACCAACTTACCATCAACACTTACCATGTACAATACCCTTAACATAGATTACCATATTGGTCTATTTCTAAAAAAAAGGTTGCAAAAAAAAAAAAAGAAACTTAAAAGTAACCAGTTTTGGCCCAACAATGAGGTATATTCCACTATACCTTGTAAATCATTCATGCCCCTAAAAACTTAACATAAACACAAAAAACGAAATGGCCCATCAAAAAACCCAGTATGTAATACCCATTATGCCCCTCATAAAATTCGTAAACAAGCCCAATTTTGTACATTTTAAGAAACAAAACCGACTCCTTATATATCGCAGAAATGATTCGAAGTCATAATAATAATATTATGAAACAAAATGTAATTTCCAAAGTAGCAACTTCATTCTTAACTTATTCAAAGTCCATTTACATGTTCCATGGCTTAAACTTCTGTCAAATGTGTTTTCTCTGTAAGATTCTGTGTCGATCCTTCCCATAACTCCTTTTGTGCCCAGGACCACTCTAACCGCAACCTAACTTGAACCAATTAACTTAAACGAAGCATCTCAATATCGACCCACAAAAGTATATTTAACCAAATTGATGCAAATTACTTTCTTGATTTGGTTAATTATTTAGATAGGTGACAATTATTGGCAATTTCAATCATTATGTTTAAACGCTAAAGGGTCAAAACAAGTGCAATGGCGTTAACAGAAACATACCAGATATAGAAGTGCTGGCTGCGGAGAATGAGTAATAATTCCAGCTGCTAATGCAGCTACCAATCCAACAGCGTATCCACACGTAGCATATCGTATGTATTTATACCCCTTTTGTGGAGATATATCCAGCGGGTTTGTAGCCTCTTTGACTTTTCTGTGGTCAAAGCAGAGAACTAACGCCAGAAGCATGGAAGGAATAGCCTACAAAAACAAACAACTTAATAACATGTTTACCACATTTACTATTATTAGTCGTGATATCTTGTTCACCTTTTGGTGTACTTTTTAGGTTGCTTATGGCACACACAATGCTTATGGAAGCATCTATGCTTAGCCACAGGCCCCAACTTCTGTTCCACAAGATGCCGTTGCCACCGCCGCCTATGGCGCCTATCTTGCAATCTACAGAGTCGAGGTAAATTTATCCATCTGAAATGAATGCTCTGTCATACATAAATTTTTTACTTGTGTTAGTATGTTAATCTTTTATAACCCATCTAAAATTTACAACCCACGCAGGCTGCCCCACAGGCCACAGCAAGTTTATGCCCAACCTGACTTCCTGACAAATACAAATAAAACTTTTGATATATTGTCTAGTATAATTTTTTTTAAATGAAGATTAACGGGTTAACCCACCCCAATAAAGAAACGTTTTGGCATGAACTCGTTTTGACCCCTTTACCCAACCGTGGTAAACTGTCCCATTTCATCACCTCTAAGTTTGCCATTTAACATATGACCCAAACTTACAGACCATCATATGGCATGTATGATCTCACCACTACTGTCAATATCAAACTCATCAGGGTCGGAGCCGAAATCATAGTTACCTAATTCGCTCATTAGATTCAGATGACCAAAATTTTTAATTAACTATTTTTTTTTTGTTAATGAAATAACCAATTGTATCTAGTTATCATTATATGTTCTCAATAGATGCTTTTACTCGTGATCTAACTTAAAAGGTTATAAATAAATAACCACAGTATATAATATATAATTTAACTATTTGAGCCGGGGGTTTCACTGGAAGCAGTCTCTCTATTCCTACCTCAGACCCTGCTGTCACACCCCGACCGCCTAAAACAACAAACCGCGACGGAAACGTCGAGGAGTGGAGTAACAGAATCATTGTTTCACAACACATGGTATTTAAAGTTTGGTTTTATTTATTAAGTTGTTTACATTGTCTTGGAAATAACAGAAACATAACGTAAATTAAACTTGTCTTGCTTCTTTTTAAGTCACTAAGGCCCTCGTCCGATCCTATGTTTGCATCATGATTATCTAACAACAGCACCTGAAACACATGTGAAAATAGGTACGTCAGCATAAAAATGTGTGTGAGATACATAGGTTTTGTTGATGAAGGATTCATGACTTATAGTTAAAAGAAATGTTTAACAAAAATAGTCATGAACCTTATAAAACTAGTAGTTTACTCGTCCGCTGTCCAGGTATATATGATTAACATCATCCAAACTCACTGCTGTTCGGGTATATATGATTAACATCATCCAAACTCACTATATATTTTAATATCACGATGACTACTTATCTAACTATTAAGAACATCAATAACTATGTCTATATTTAAAATAATGTTGACTTTTAATTTGATTTCGATTAATAACTACAACTCTTCTTGAATTGTCATACATACTAATTTAAAATCTTACATCTAATTCGCACAATTTAAAATATTTAATTAATTATTTGTAATTGATTAACGTAGGAATTGCTAACACCATTAAATGAAGATAAATGAGATCTATCAATGTTACATGTTTGCAAAAGTATTAAAAAAAACTATCAACACAACCAAACGTAGATTATATTTATGTCATGAGAATATTATTTAAGAACATCAATAACAGCGTCTACATTTAAGATAATAATGACTTGTAATAAATGATAAACATGCATGATACATATACAAAAAAAAAGCAGATAATGTTATCAAGATCTCACAAGTATATTACAAAAAAGCCAAAAAAACACAATGTATACTATAATATACAATAAATCATAAACATGCAGAATACATATACAAAAAAAGCAATTGGTGTTATCAGGATCTCCCAAGGATATTACACAAAAGCCAAAAAAGCACAATATATACTATAATATACAATTTCGTTGGCAAAACACAAACCATTGTAAAAAACACAATGACTTATTATCCAACTATTAAGAACATCAATAACCATGTCTATATTTAAGATAATAATGACTTTTTATTCGATTGCGATTAGTAACTACAACTGTTCTTATATTCTTATACATCGAATTGTCAAACGTACTAACTTAAAATCTTACATCTTATTCACACAATTTAAAATTTTTAAGTAACTATTTTTAAATTGATTAACATAGCAATTGCTAACACCATTAAATAAAGATAGATGAGATATATCAAAGTTAGAACAACATAAACTAAATCAATTACAATTCTCTCTATGGTTGCTCGAAGAAAAGGGAGCATATGAAGAACTAAACAGAAAAGTCGGCATCATCAGTGATAACAATTACAAGCGAACCTGGAGCAGCATCGGATAGCTTGGTGAAGTCCTCCACTCTCCCCCATCAGATTTCAAGAACAACGCATAAGAGTTTATCACACAACTGTTGAAACAGGATCAGAAAATCTGCGACATCCTAGCCGATCTGCAAAACAAAAGAAAGAATGAAATCGCGTGGAAGAAGGCGAGAGTCGTTGAAATCTTAGGAAGTGTTAATTGTAGCGTATACTATTTTATACATATTTCACTCTTTAATCTTTCTTTATATTTAATTTAATAAAATTAATATCCATTGGATACAAAGTAAACACAATGACAAGAACACATAACATAATGTATAGAAAACCCACCTAGTTGCAAAACACAATAATCAGACGCAATAACACAATATATAGAATCAGTTGCAATACCATGGCTAATATTAACACTATCTATACCACCAATATTCAAGTATTTCTTTATTTAATTAAACAAACAATAAAATATAAAAGATAATAAAAGATACGCAATCAACATCATATCTATCACAATCAAAACAACTTCATCATCACCGGCGTTTCATATCTCCTTGAAGATCATCGCCGCCGAAGATTTGATCGACAAAAAGGTAACTTCCGATTGTAAATCTTAACGGTTTAATTTCTATTAGATTTCTAAACCTCTGTTAGATACTTAATCAGCGACATATGATGATTACTGCGGTGAATAACTTGTTTGTAGACGTCAAATCTGATTTTAGGTTTCAATCATCTTCAACCTCTCATATGTTATTTATAGTTGATATATATCTTATGTATTGCATGTTATGGACATTGTCGAACTAATGTTTATAGTATAATGATAATAATATATGACTTATTGACTTATAAAAGTTAATAAGTTGTTTTTTGAGTGTTTTGGTTAGCTTATTTTAAAGGGTTTTGTGTGTTGACAAGCCATTTTTGAGAAGTCAAATTTCTAACTTCTCACTTGTCACTTATATAAGTTAATAAGTCATTTTTAAGAAGGAATCCCAAACACACACGGATGAAAACATATGATTTTGTTATAATTTTTTTTTTATTTTTGGGGTTCCTTCTCTAAAAGTACTTATTAACTTATATAAGTCATAAGTGAGGAGTTACAAATACTAACTTATCAAAAACAACTTCTCAACACACAAAAATAACTTGAATAAGCTAACCCAAACACTATAAACACAACTTATTAAATTTTATAAGTCAATAAGATATAAGTTGCTCCAAAATAACCTAACCCATGTACGATTACGCGAAAAGAGATATTTTACGAATATATATATATATATATATATATATATATATATATATATTTACTGATATATTGAAACGGTATACAGAAGAGATCTATTGCACATTATGAATTAGGAATAATATTCTCATGACATAAGATTACATTTTAACACATTGTGTATTAATACTAACAGTTAATATTAAATGTTATATATCACAGGTATACAAAAATGATTACGTCCTGCCTGTCTCTATTACAAGACCCTAAATCATTGAAACTGGTATGCTGTAATGCCTTCAATAAGTAAGTGTAAACTTCATTACGTAAACTGAAATTAGTAAATGTAACTACAGGCATTACCAATTGAGTTTGTAAAGCTTGTGGGAGGATATTACTGGAACCGGACAAAGGTAACGATAAATCATGAAAGCGGAATAAGCTGTACAGCATGGCTGAGAAGTGTAAGAGGTGAAAGTGTTGTCACTGACGGATGGATAAGTATTGTAAAAGGTCTTAAATTGATAAAGAACACCTTATTGGTTTTGAGGATAATCAAAGAAAAATGTCTACAAATACATTGTTTCATAGAAAACGTTTGTGATGAATCGTTCTTGACAGTCAACCGTTACGGAGATTTAAAGATCATAGTAAGTATAGTTATATGTTAGTAGGAATTTGTTTTTTGTTATACTTGTCAGCAAATGGAATAAATGAATATATGTTTATAAAATATTACACAACTTTTCAGGTCATTCCTTTTCAGGTCATTCCAGAAGCTTATGTGAACAAATTTTACTGTTACTGGCCAGTAAAAGATTCTTATAACATATACACAGCAGGTCAGTGTTGGAAAGTTGAGACCAAAAAAATAAATGCATGCTACGTTTTTGCTAAAGGGTGTCCGGAGATGTTTGAATATATTGACATAGAAGACGGTGATATACTGATGTTGATGAAAACAGACAGCGAATCGTTTGACTTGACACTTTATCGTAGCGGAGTTGAGGTTGTTTTTAGAAAGAAGGAGACAACTAAAGACAACTCAGTTGTTGAAATACCTAAACACACATACTATGAACACTTCAACTCTGTAAGTAATTTAAAGTAAGTTAAAATGGTTTGCTAGTCAATACAACTTATTTACGGATGTTATCGTATAACAGATCTTCACTGATCAAGAAGACTCAATCGACCAATTGATTACTGGGGTAATGAGTTTACATATTTTTACAATACAATATATTGATCCTCAGATGTTAATGAATTTTAAAAATCTTGGATGCAGATGAATGATGAGAAACATGAAGTGAATAAGAAAAGTGTTGAAAAAGAAAAGTTGAAGTCTGAAAGAAAGAGTTTTGTAAGTGAAGGAAATAACAACCAGACAAAAGAAGAAGTAAGTCTTTGAAACATAATAACGGATAAGTTATTTGTTCATATTATTATACATACTTAGTTGACGATTGTAGTTTAATTTGCTTTAATGTTACGGGCTGTAATAACAGGTTAAAAAGAAAGCTAAACAGATTGCATCCGATTCTACATCTGAAGAACGTAAACAACTGATATGTTGTACAACTTATGATCATTCTATCGTGTCAGCAACTGGACGACAAACACGAGATCGTTTGGTAAGTTAAGCATAAGTTAAGAAAATATTCCAATAAATATTTCTTATACATTAACATATATATATATATATATATATATATTGAAAGGAAATGCATGTTTGAAATGATAAGGTTAATAAAAACGGGAAAAGAAGTCGGATGGCGTTGAAGGTAAGCAATGAAGACGAAAAACGTGTTGCACATCATAATTATGATCAAGAAAGTGGTGCGTATCAATTCAACAGGAAAGCAAATTATCGAATGGTATGTCATTTCTGTTATTTAATGAGAACAATTTACAACACCATTCATGAGGCTATTTATACGTACAGAATTACCAGTTAAACACATAACAATTGAACTTGGTTTGCATCAAAAAACCTTAAAACAGTTGTTTTTTTCTAAACAATAAAGTATAACTTCACTTATAACCTTCATAGAATAACTATAATAGATAATAGATACTAAATTATGTTTATTCGAAAATTAACAATTGATATTTGTTGCTGCTGACAATTATATCCAACACGGCTAATATACTTGTTAACTCTAACATCAATGCAGCGATTACCTGTAGAAGTTGTAAACAGGGAAAGGCTAACAAAGAAGGTGCATCAGATGAATGTCAGAAACATGGATGGGAAAACAGTTGTGAAGATAGTTAAGCGACAGAAGGACGGAAATGGATTTAGGTACGCGATTGAAGGGTGGCCAAGTTTCATAAAGGAAAATGATATTAGCGCGGGTGATAATATGCATTTAACCTATGTAGAATCAGGAAACCTCCTCATGTGGACACATGTGGATGCAGTCAGCCAAGCTTAACAGTTAACGTTATCTGCTAATGATGCAGATGTCTGCGTATATAAACTAATGTCTTTTGTCGTCATCATTTGATGGTTTTTGGTTGGACATGTTGGTACAGTTTATTGTGTTTTTTTGGTTGGTTGGTAGTCTAACCTTGATGACAATTATTAGTATATTAGGGCATGGATGACATATTTTGTTTAGAATTATAATTTGTAAACGGTAGTCGAAGTTCATATTTAGTTATAAATTTAGTTATGTTTTCCTGTATACAACATTAGAAGTCTTATTGGTAATATTTCCATCATCCAAATACACTGCATATTTTAATATCATAATGACTTCTTATCCAACTATTAAGAACATCAATAAGTGTCTCCATAAATAAATGTCTCCATATTTAAGATAATAATTATTTTTTTATGCGATTTCGATTAGAAACTACCACTATTCTTGTATTGTCATACATCAAATTGTGATACACACTAAATTAAAATCCTACATCTAATTCGCACAATTTAAAATGAATTAGTTATTTGTAAATTGATAAACGTAGAAATTAATAACACCATTAGATGAACTTAGATAAGATATATGAAAGTTAGATGTTTACAAAGTGTTAAAAAAACTACCGATGACAATCAAACGTTGATTATATTTATTGGCATAAAATATTACACACCAAACATATTATAAACATAATAGAACAATTAAAATAACACGTTAATTTCGAATATTGATTCTCCATATACAAAAAAATACCAACCAAAAAAACAACCACAAACATAATACTATGTATATAACACAATGATAACAACAAACAACTAACTACAAAACCATAACTAAACATGTGGTGAAACTACAGTTTCAATATAGCTTGCACCCACAATGCCTTGTGTAAAGATGATAGGAAAAAAACCATGCATCTTCTTTGCCCTTACATTTATCTGAGCAACATCACCCCATTCATGTACTATAATTAATTTGTTATTTCCAACAATGTAGTGCACAGATGACGCTATCATCAACGGCATAAACACACGGGGTACAAAAGACACCACTTTCGACCAAGTATTATTTTGTAGACGCCACAATTGAACATCTACACTACACATTCCAATACTAACCACCATATGAAGTTCATCTCGTATAGTCACCAACTGACCTATAGATTCCACACTCAATGTATCTGGGTAACCTACATTTTCTATTACCTTCGACTCAACATCCAAATGAAGAACCGTTGTGTTACCCATACACCAGAATTTGGTCAGTACAAAATACAAACTTTTCCTACAAAACGTCCCAACGGACCAACTATAAACAACAATATCATATGGACTATCAATTAAGAACCTTGGAGTTAACCATGAACCTTAACTAAACGAATAAATGTTAACAGTTAACCTGAAATGAGTGCGTTTAATGTGCACAATTTTGTAATCACCAGCAGAGTCAACACAAAACCCAAGACTATCATCATCCATATTATAAAATCCCTGATAATTAGAATTTCTCAGAATCTTGAACACACGAGTTAGTGGATTCCAAACAACCAAATCACCAGTATTACATAAGCAAACACATACCATGCCATCCAAACTTGCTAAAAAGATCACATTACATGGATGACAATCGAAGGGAATGTGAATATTATTGCCTAAAACACATCTAGGAGATGCAACATCAACATAACGAATCGCACACGATGATTTGTCAAGAGAAATTATTTTCTGGTCACCTAATACTCTCAAGAAACGACAATTATTCTTAGCAAACTCAGGAGTTGAAAGATAGGCTAACCACTCTTTAGACACAGCCTTGCACCGTATAACCTCCTTTGCCGGAAGTCTTGGAATAATTGTGACAACCTGAACTTTCAAAGTTTGTGACGTTTAAACCTCGTGATCTTAACTCCTCGTTATTTCTCTTCCAAGTGTTTTACGTTATGCGCTCGTATGATTTTGTAACTGTGTAATGATGTTTTTGGGCTGCTGTCACACCCCAACCGATGGCGGAATCATCGGGGCGCGGCACTGAGCGAAACAGATTGTCCAGAAGTTTCCATAACAACTATCATTACCATTCAATTTAAGTTAACATGTCCCATACCATGTCTCAAATAGCAAAACAAGTTATTACAGACAAAAACTAAACAAATATTCTGTTCCGACAACTCAGGTTTAAACATGACTAATTTATTCGTTGGTTTCTAGGACTCCAGTTCCTAGCTTCGATTTCATCACAGCCCGAGAAGCATATAAACAACCTAGGCACCTGTCACATACGTTAAAATATTGTCAATACATAAAATG
This sequence comes from Helianthus tuberosus, assembly GCA_030545235.1. Lineage (NCBI taxonomy): Eukaryota > Viridiplantae > Streptophyta > Magnoliopsida > Asterales > Asteraceae > Helianthus > Helianthus tuberosus. Next base: position 23,045,254 of record CM060437.1, on the reverse strand, counting down.
TAAAGGTGAGCATACAAGTTTGATAATAGCATATAGAGTTCGAATTCGTTTACGCATAACCAGCACGTACACATAGTGAAATGAAGCACGTTAGTTATCGACATAGATCCATCGATACCAATGACTGCGGGTTGACTGCCCGAGGCAGTTCGCAATACACGATTACCACTGTAATCCATGCAAGTAAAAGATCCTTAACAACCCCCGTGGAAACGGGTGCTGAGTCCAAACTATAGTACTATCGTTGCTAAGGCAGGTAGATAGCATTCCATGTGTAAACATAACAAACAAGCATTCATAAGCCACGTATAACATGCGATAATGGTTAAGCGTTAAAATAGCTTGAGTAGTGTGATAGTTGCAGTTTGAATAGTTGTAACGTATGTAACACCCAAAAGTGCTAAAGCAAAAAGGGTTCGAGTATACTCACAGCGATATGGATTGAAGGGAGCGCTTTACAGCGAGTACGATTAGCCTGAATAGATTCGACAACGTAACGATAAGTGACGCGTAAAACGGTACAAGTGAGAGTGGGCAGAATGGCTGATCGTGCGGATCAGTCATCCGTGCGTAGAAGTCATCCGTGCGCATGACCTATTCGTGCGGATGGTGATGCGTGCGGATGGTGACCCATCCGGGTAAGTTGTCCGTGCGTGTGACTGTCCGTGCGGGTGGCAACCCGTGCGGACTAGTTGTACGTGCGGACGACTTATCCGTACGGTTAGGTTGCTTGTGTGGATAAATGTTCAAGTGGATTGTTTCTTCCTAAGATGTGTTTGTGTATGATGGTTTGTGCTTTGGAGTTTTCGTTGTAGCATTTAGAAAACACCAAAGTGTTTCTACCTTTCAAGCCGGCCGCGCGGACGGTGGTCCGTGCGTATGGTAGTCCGTGCGGACAGCCTGTGCGCGCGGGCAGAGTCAATCCGTCCGGATAGCCCGTCCGTGCGCACGGCTTGGCCGTGCGGGTGGGGTTTGCTCGATTTTTATTTTAAGGCCTTAGTATCTCATGATCCGATGAGTAATTCATTCAGAGGTCGTCTGTCCGGATTGCTCGTTCGTCGATACTCAAACCTCGCTTGGAAAGTGGGTCCCAAGGGTAGTCCGTGCGGGTGGCAACCCGTGCGTATGACCTGTGCGTGCGGATGGTAATCCGTGCGCACAGCTTGTCCGTGCGGGTGGCTAGTCCGTGCGGGTAGCCTGTCCGTGCGGACAACTGCTCTGGTTGTTCCGTTCGTCTACACCTGGTTTCTGTTGTCGTTTATCGAGACGTTCTGATTACGTGGCAACCACTTGGAGTCGTGTTCTCACCCGCGTGACTAGACCGGTTAGGAACCACCCTAACTTGGCCTGCCGGCGACTCAGAACGGTCGTCCCGGTTAACCCCGAAATCAGTTGTCTAGGGTACAACTCCAGATCTGGAACTAGGGTATCACTATTAACGAGCAAAACACTAGGACTGATCGGGTTTGTACCGGTTTTAAGGGTAAAAGAAGGAGAGAACATTAGATTTATTTCTTTCAACTCTTTTATCCTTAGAAAAGTTTAGATCTAGGTGGAATTATTGTAAAAACTTGTAGAAATCATTTAGATCTGAGATATTTTTGGTGGAATGAGGCCAAGCATGAAGTTCTTACGAACTTCATGATGACGTCACCCATGATTACCTCAAATCCGGATGATTTCATGGTTAAAATTGAAGATTCGAAAGATAGAAGTGTGTAGAATCGTGTAGTGATTAAAGATGTACAAGAATCAGTGCGAGATCTTACCTGGATTGAGAGAAATCTGAGAAAAGGTGAAGAATGCGTGTGGTTCGGACGTCACTTGCCAAAAGTGGAAAAAAGTGGAGAGTGACCCGTGTATTTATAGGATGCCAAAAAGGGAAAGGAGGTGAGCCGTGCGCATGGCACGCACCCGGGCAGGTTATCCGCGCGGGCTGGCCACCCGTGCGGACTGGCAATCCGTGCGGATTGGCCATCCGTGCGGATGGGCCATCCGTGCGGATGCCACCACCTTGGGCGAGCTCGATGCGATGTTGATTCGGCTCGGATTTACGAGCGGTTTGATAGGGTTTCCTAATTCAAATTACTTTCAGTCCCAACTACTTCTTATACGGTTCGATTCGGGATTCGAGTTCGGGTTCGATCATATTCGAGTTAGACTTCGAGTTCGATTGAGTTCGCTTGATTATCACCACACAACATAAAATAAACATGCACAAGTAACACGTAAGGCACACACACACGTATAATCTGACAAATAAAATACGAAATTCGAGTTACGATTTGGTGTCGATTTGATTAGCTTGCTTGATTATCTTTATCGCATTGTTACTTCCTATCGTTCACAGTCGTAGATCGATCGAAATATGATTGGTGAGGCTTGATTATTGTAATGTACGACATTTACTCCACATAATCTAAATATAATAGAAACAATTCTACGAGTCACGTCGCGCGAAATCGGTCGTTGACTTTGACCTTGACTTTGACTTTCACTTGTGAAAACACGGGGTGTTACAGCCTCCCCTTGTTTAGGAAATTTCGTCCCGAAATTAAGCTGGAGCTGTAACTAGTTCGTGAATCACATGTGAGAGTCCTTCGTTTGGATTATGGAAGATCGTCAAATTAACCAGTATTTCACAGTTAGAATCGGCTGATTTTGGATATGCTGAGCGAATATGCATGATCTAAAACCTATAAAATTTCAGATTTTAATTTGAAATCGCATGGAAGAAGTTCGAATTATTGTGGGTCCGGATTCGTCTCCGATTCGATTGCGTAACAACACGTTCAACGTGCGGAATCCGTGAACGTGTGTGACTAAACACAATCGTAATGGTGTCAAATCGATCCTACAAGTGGTATCTGAGCAGGTTGCTCGATTGCGATGCTCAGACACGCTCAGATTTGAGCTATTTCTTCGTCCTTGCAGGGTCGGTTCCGGGCCTGACTCGATTGCGTAACCGACCGTGCAACGTGCGAAATCAGTACACTTTCGTTATTAAACATACAAAAATGCATAAATAATCGTGATTCAATAGATCCGTTTGACGTGTACAAGCTCCAAGAATCATGTTTTGCCTTTGTTTCTCTACTTTCTCCTTCTAGTTTCTCTTATTTCGATCCTCATTAGTTTCGGCGGTTTCTGTTGGCTTCCATACATATTATCATATTTCAGATTCTCTGAAATCTCTCTCGAATACTCTCTATTTTAGCTGGACGTTGCTTCTTCGCTAAACAGCTGTGGATATTTTGCCTTCATGTCGCTTTCGAGTTCCCAAGTGAACTCCGCGCCTTGTTTGCCTTCCCATCGGACTTTCACAATAGGAATGCGTGAGCGCCTGAGTTCTTTGGTTTGGCGATCCATGATTTCGACAGGCTTTTCCACGAAGTGCAATGTTTCGTTCACTCGTAAATCGCCTAGAGGAACATGTACGGCTGGTTCGTAGATGGTCTTTCGGAGGTTTGACACGTGGAAGATCGGATGGACATTGTTAAGTTCTTCCGGTAATTCGAGTCTGTAGGCGACTTTTCCGATCCTTTCCAGAATCTTAAAAGGTCCCACATACCGAGGCGCTAGCTTCCCCTTTTTGCCAAATCGGACTACACCCCTCCAAGGTGATACCTTTAGGAGTACGTAGTCACCAATGCCATACTCGCGGTGCTTGCGCTTTTTATCGGCGAGAAGCTTCTGTCTATCCCGAGCCTTCGCTAGGTTGTCCCGAATTTGGAAGATTTTGTCTGTCGTTTCTTGTAGTAGTTCCGGACCGGTTAGTTGCGAGTGACCGATCTCGTGCCACACAATAGGCGATCGACATCTTCTTCCGTATAAGGCCTCGAAAGGAGCCATCTGGATGCTAGCCTGGTAGCTGTTGTTGTACGAGAATTCGACTAACGGAAGGTGTCTATCCCAATTACCACCAAAATCTAGAACACATGAACGGAGCATGTCTTCAAGCGTGCGAATCGTTCTTTCGCTCTGACCGTCAGTTTGTGGGTGGAACGCGGTACTTAGACTAAGCGTCGTACCTAGTGCCGCTTGAAACGTTCCCCACAACCGTGACGTAAATCGGGCATCACGGTCAGAGATGATGTCACGAGGCGTACCATGTCGACAAATGATCTCGTCGGTGTAAATTCGGGCTAATCGTTCCACCTTGTAGTCTTCTCGTATTGGTAGAAAGTGGGCTGATTTGGTCAAACGGTCAATGATAACCCAAATGCTGTCGTGACCTGATGACGTGGTTGGAAGCTTGGTTACGAAATCCATAGCTATGCTCTCCCACTTCCACATGGGGATTGGAGGTTGTTCGAGCAAGCCAGAGGGTCGTTGATGTTCGGCCTTGACTCGAGCACAGGTTAGGCATCTTCCGACGTATAGAGCGATATCCCGCTTCATACCCGGCCACCAGTACCTATATCGAAGGTCATGATACATTTTGTCAGCACCGGGATGAATAGAGTATCGGGATTTGTGGGCTTCGTCCATGATGATTTGTCGCAGGTTGGTTCGCTTGGGAATCCAGATTTTGTCTAGGAAATGGAATATCCCGTTTGATTTGCTCACAAGTTGGGCTCCATCGTGGTAGATTCTCTCTCTCTTCAGGGTGCGCTCGTTGAAACATGCATGCTGGGCGTCGCGAATAAGAGCTTCGAGATTGTGCTGGGCTTGAACATTTCGAGTGCTAAGCAGATAGCTCCGTCTGCTAAGTGCGTCGGCAACAACATTTGCTTTGCCTGGGTGATAACGAATCTCGCAGTCGTAATCGTTGAGAAGTTCTACCCATCGGCGTTGACGCATATTTAGTTCCCTCTGATTAAAAATGTGTTGTAGGCTCTTATGATCGGTGAAGATCGTACACTTGGTACCATACAGGTAGTGTCGCCAAATCTTTAATGCAAAGACAACTGCGCCCAGTTCGAGGTCGTGAGTTGTATAGTTCTTCTCGTGGATTTTGAGCTGGCGGGATGCGTAAGCAATAACTTTGTCTCGTTGCATTAAGACACAACCGAGACCAAGGTTAGAAGCATCACAGTAGACAATGAAATTATCGTTTCCGTCGGGTAGCGTGAGAACAGGGGCATTGCAAAGCATGTATTTGAGGGTTCGAAAGGCAGACTCTTGTTTGGTTCCCCAGAAAAAGGGCTGGTCTTTATGAGTGAGAGAAGTGAGTGGTACAGCAATCTTCGAAAATCCTTCGATGAACCGTCGATAATAGCCCGCCAGTCCGAGAAAGGAACGGACTTCAGTCGGGTTCTTAGGCGTAACCCAGCTCTTAACAGCTTCAATCTTCGCAGGATCGACGTGAATGCCCTGACTATTTACGATGTGACCCAGAAATTGAACCTCCCCCAGCCAAAATTCACACTTGGAGAATTTGGCGTAGAGTTGGTTTCCCTGAAGTAACTCGAGAACCAAACGTAGATGCTGCGCGTGTTCGGATCTCGTTTTGGAATAGATCAAGACATCGTCGATGAACACGATGACGAAACGGTCAAGATACGGTTTACACACTCGATTCATCAGATCCATGAAAACAGCTGGTGCATTGGTTAGGCCAAAAGGCATGACAACGAATTCGTAATGGCCGTAACGAGTGCGAAACGCTGTTTTGGGAATATCCTCCTCCTGTATACGTAGCTGATGGTATCCGGAACGCAGGTCGATCTTCGAGAAACACGTAGCGCCCTGTAGTTGATCAAACAAATCGTCGATTCGAGGCAGAGGATAGCGATTTTTGATAGTCAACTTATTCAATTCCCGGTAATCGATGCACATCCGGAACGTCCCATCCTTCTTTTTGACGAAAAGGACTGGTGCGCCCCACGGAGAGGTGCTCGGGCGAATAAAGCCTTTTTCAAGCAATTCCTGGAGTTGGGTTGAGAGTTCACGCATTTCGGACGGCGCAAGTCGGTAGGGAGCTCTGGCAATAGGATTCGCTCCGGGAATAAGGTCAATGCGAAAATCGATATCACGCTTTGGAGGTAGTCCGGGAAGATCCTCGGGAAAGACTCGAGGAAATTCTCGAACCACTGGAACGTCCTTCACTTTCTTCTTCTCTTTCTTTTCCTTCTCCGCTGCTACGACATGAGCCAAGAAGGCCCTGTACTCCTTACGGAGATACTTGCTGGCTTGTAGGCATGACATAAGTTTGAGACCCTTCGAAGTAGTATCTCCATAGACGCACAACGAATCCCCGTTGGCGAGGGCAAAACGAATCATTTTATCGAAGCACACAACTTCGGCATGGTTTTCGCGAAGAAAGTCCATGCCTACTATGACGTCAAAGCTTCCTAGTTGCATTGGGATAAGATCGATTGAGAAGATGTGATTGTTGAGCTCGAGTGTGCAATCACGAATAACAGAGTTTACAGCGACGGTTCTTCCGGTAGCGACTTCAACTTCGAATGCAGAGGAGAGTCGAGAGCGCTTACGACTAAGGAGTTTCTCAAATTCGAGCGACACAAAGCAATTATCGGCTCCAGTATCAAACAAACATGAAGCATAAATACCATTCACAAGGAACGTACCATTGACCACGTTGTTGTCAGCCTGGGCTTGACGCACGTTGAGATTGAAAGTTCTGGCACGTGCGGCCTGTTGCTGCTGCTGCTGTTGCTGTTGCTGTGGTTGCTGCTGTTGCTGTGGTTGCTGCTGTTGCTGCTGGGGTTCTTGTTTCACCACCCTGTTCGGGCACATGTTGGCGAAATGGTTCGGGTCGCCACATGTGAAGCATGCTCTGGCTTTGACTGCGGGTGCCGGAGGCGCTTGTTGACCCTGTGGGGCAGTGAGTAGAGCTTGATTGGCAGGAGCTTGACGAATACGGCAGTTGGCAGTAAAATGGCCGTAGACGTTGCAATGAGCACAGAAGCGGCATTGAATAGTAGTTGGATGATGATAGGTGCAAGTAGGGCAGAGTGGGTGTGGTCCAGTATATGCACGCTTTGCAGGCGGTGCATTGGCCACAGGCGCCACTACTTGACGCTGTTGAGCAGGTACCGCTTGGATCGGTGCAGCAGTAATCGCACAGTTCTTGTTGGTGGAGTTGTTCTTTCTCTTGTTGCCTGAGGACGTGGGTTCAGCAGTTGGTGTAGCAGCAGTGGCTTGATGTAGATGCTTGGAGGTCTTATCCCACATCCCAGCCTTGACCCTTTTGTCATTGATTTCAGCGGCCAGCAGATAGGTTTCTTCGATCGTGGTAGTCTTAGCCGCTTGCACGAAATCAGCAACGCAGTCGGGCAGGGCTCGGATGTATTTCTTGATGGTCATCTCAGGGGTCTTGACCTGGTCGGGACAGATGATGCTGAGCTGTTTGAAGCGAGCAGTGAGACCAGCATTGTCTCCATCCTTCTGATGTATGTGCCAGAATTCATCTTCAAGCTTTTGTCGTTCGTGAGGAGGGCAGAATTCCCCCAGCATGACTTCCTTGAGCTCATCCCATGACAAACCGTAGGCTGCATCATTCCCTCTCTTGTTCCTCTCGGCCGTCCACCAGTCCAGAGCACGGGACTGAAAGACGCCGGTAGCATTCAGAGTTCGAAGGTCATCAGGGCAACCACTTTGTCGCAGAGTGACCTCGATAGAGTCAAACCAGTGAAATAGAGCAGTAGGACCTCCTTCGCCTGTGAATTCTTTCGGCCCACATGACTTGAATTGTTTGAAACTGAAAGGTCTCGCAGCAGCCTTGGGACCTTCAGTCCTTGATTCCTCGGATGACTTGCTGGCATTCTCGCAGACACCGCTCACAGCTTTTGCTACCGCTTTCGCGACGATGGACGCAAGGCGTCTGTCCCTCTTTTCCTGACGAGAGAGCCGATGATGGGATCCAGACGACATTGTCTGCAATAGACACCGCCATGGAACTCAACACATGTATTCGAATCTCACCTCACACGTCTAGGATTACTAAAGCTCAGTAACACGTACCACGTAAACGCATATAGTCACAAAATCACAGAATTTCACAAAATCACATAAACACATAGAGCACATAATCACAATATTCCTAAACGTGTAAGCACAATAGCATGAAACACATATATTCCTAATCACTAAAGCAGTCAGAAAACAGAAACCTGGTATTCAGAGTTTGCGAGTGTTCGAAAGCAGTGTAACGCGAGTGGTCTGCAATTGTTGTGTCGAGTGAGATTTGTGTTTCAGCAGAAGCAATAGTGTTGGGTCGAAACCGATAGTACCTCAAAACGTTACCAATTAACAGCAAATGTATAAAACTTTCATAAAGATCGATAAATCGAAGGTAGGTTGTCTGCGGCTAATAGACTTCGACTGACCAAAGTGGCTCGACTATTCGCAAGGATCCTGCACAACGACCTCCAGGACTATGCCTTTGCCTCAATTCTTGGGCGTCGGCGCAATTCCCTTTGGTTAGGTTGTGTCTTTAGACCGTTGGAGTCCATCGAACTTTGGTGGAGTTTTGTATAAAAGCGGGACGAGTCGTCAAGGTTAGGGTTTCACCCCTATCTTACAACTTCCGTCCTTGTTTTTGATAAAAGTTGAGGAGATTATTCATCAAAATGTGGATTTCACTCCTAGCTTGGTATAATTCTATTTTTTTGTAGCTAAAACGCAAGCTGATTAGGCAACTTTAGTCGAGAGTTTGCGGTTTTCACACCTATTCTCGGCCTTATTGCTTGTTCAAAGCTTGAAAATTCGAGTGTAATGCCAGAAAAGAGTGAGTGATAGTGGTGAATTTACGCGTACGCGTGAGTCGGTCTGTTGGTTCTCAACTATAGTCTAGGTCTCTAAGACTTCGACCCGGACTAGGTCGAGTCTTGCCTAATTCCCTATAGTTATGGCTCTGATACCAATCTGTCACACCCCAACCGATGGCGGAATCATCGGGGCGCGGCACTGAGCGAAACAGATTGTCCAGAAGTTTCCATAACAACTATCATTACCATTCAATTTAAGTTAACATGTCCCATACCATGTCTCAAATAGCAAAACAAGTTATTACAGACAAAAACTAAACAAATATTCTGTTCCGACAACTCAGGTTTAAACATGACTAATTTATTCGTTGGTTTCTAGGACTCCAGTTCCTAGCTTCGATTTCATCACAGCCCGAGAAGCATATAAACAACCTAGGCACCTGTCACATACGTTAAAATATTGTCAATACATAAAATGTAAAGGTGAGCATACAAGTTTGATAATAGCATATAGAGTTCGAATTCGTTTACGCATAACCAGCACGTACACATAGTGAAATGAAGCACGTTAGTTATCGACATAGATCCATCGATACCAATGACTGCGGGTTGACTGCCCGAGGCAGTTCGCAATACACGATTACCACTGTAATCCATGCAAGTAAAAGATCCTTAACAACCCCCGTGGAAACGGGTGCTGAGTCCAAACTATAGTACTATCGTTGCTAAGGCAGGTAGACAGCATTCCATGTGTAAACATAACAAACAAGCATTCATAAGCCACGTATAACATGCGATAATGGTTAAGCGTTAAAATAGCTTGAGTAGTGTGATAGTTGCAGTTTGAATAGTTGTAATGTATGTAACACCCAAAAGTGCTAAAGCAAAAAGGGTTCGAGTATACTCACAGCGATATGGATTGAAGGGAGCGCTTTACAGCGAGTACGATTAGCCTGAATAGATTCGACAACGTAACGATAAGTGACGCGTAAAACGGTACAAGTGAGAGTGGGCAGAATGGCTGATCGTGCGGATCAGTCATCCGTGCGTAGAAGTCATCCGTGCGCATGACCTATTCGTGCGGATGGTGATGCGTGCGGATGGTGACCCATCCGGGTAAGTTGTCCGTGCGTGTGACTGTCCGTGCGGGTGGCAACCCGTGCGGACTAGTTGTACGTGCGGACGACTTATCCGTACGGTTAGGTTGCTTGTGTGGATAAATGTTCAAGTGGATTGTTTCTTCCTAAGATGTGTTTGTGTATGATGGTTTGTGCTTTGGAGTTTTCGTTGTAGCATTTAGAAAACACCAAAGTGTTTCTACCTTTCAAGCCGGCCGCGCGGACGGTGGTCCGTGCGTATGGTAGTCCGTGCGGACAGCCTGTGCGCGCGGGCAGAGTCAATCCGTCCGGATAGCCCGTCCGTGCGCACGGCTTGGCCGTGCGGGTGGGGTTTGCTCGATTTTTATTTTAAGGCCTTAGTATCTCATGATCCGATGAGTAATTCATTCAGAGGTCGTCTGTCCGGATTGCTCGTTCGTCGATACTCAAACCTCGCTTGGAAAGTGGGTCCCAAGGGTAGTCCGTGCGGGTGGCAACCCGTGCGTATGACCTGTGCGTGCGGATGGTAATCCGTGCGCACAGCTTGTCCGTGCGGGTGGCTAGTCCGTGCGGGTAGCCTGTCCGTGCGGACAACTGCTCTGGTTGTTCCGTTCGTCTACACCTGGTTTCTGTTGTCGTTTATCGAGACGTTCTGATTACGTGGCAACCACTTGGAGTCGTGTTCTCACCCGCGTGACTAGACCGGTTAGGAACCACCCTAACTTGGCCTGCCGGCGACTCAGAACGGTCGTCCCGGTTAACCCCGAAATCAGTTGTCTAGGGTACAACTCCAGATCTGGAACTAGGGTATCACTATTAACGAGCAAAACACTAGGACTGATCGGGTTTGTACCGGTTTTAAGGGTAAAAGAAGGAGAGAACATTAGATTTATTTCTTTCAACTCTTTTATCCTTAGAAAAGTTTAGATCTAGGTGGAATTATTGTAAAAACTTGTAGAAATCGTTTAGATCTGAGATATTTTTGGTGGAATGAGGCCAAGCATGAAGTTCTTACGAACTTCATGATGACGTCACCCATGATTACCTCAAATCCGGATGATTTCATGGTTAAAATTGAAGATTCGAAAGATAGAAGTGTGTAGAATCGTGTAGTGATTAAAGATGTACAAGAATCAGTGCGAGATCTTACCTGGATTGAGAGAAATCTGAGAAAAGGTGAAGAATGCGTGTGGTTCGGACGTCACTTGCCAAAAGTGGAAAAAAGTGGAGAGTGACCCGTGTATTTATAGGATGCCAAAAAGGGAAAGGAGGTGAGCCGTGCGCATGGCACGCACCCGGGCAGGTTATCCGCGTGGGCTGGCCACCCGTGCGGACTGGCAATCCGTGCGGATTGGCCATCCGTGCGGATGGGCCATCCGTGCGGATGCCACCACCTTGGGCGAGCTCGATGCGATGTTGATTCGGCTCGGATTTACGAGCGGTTTGATATGGTTTCCTAATTCAAATTACTTTCAGTCCCAACTACTTCTTATACGGTTCGATTCGGGATTCGAGTTCGGGTTCGATCATATTCGAGTTAGACTTCGAGTTCGATTGAGTTCGCTTGATTATCACCACACAACATAAAATAAACATGCACAAGTAACACGTAAGGCACACACACACGTATAATCTGACAAATAAAATACGAAATTCGAGTTACGATTTGGTGTCGATTTGATTAGCTTGCTTGATTATCTTTATCGCATTGTTACTTCCTATCGTTCACAGTCGTAGATCGATCGAAATATGATTGGTGAGGCTTGATTATTGTAATGTACGACATTTACTCCACATAATCTAAATATAATAGAAACAATTCTACGAGTCACGTCGCACGAAATCGGTCGTTGACTTTGACCTTGACTTTGACTTTCACTTGTGAAAACACGGGGTGTTACAGCTGCAATCGTTTTGGGCCACACCATAATGTTATTTGTTCGAGTGAGCCGCACCCTAAACCCTCGTAGCCTAATTGTAACTATCCACCTACAATTATGACAACCTAATTAGGTGGGCTTGAGCCCACTTCGACTACCATGTAATCGCCCCAAACCCGAGCACGTGTAACTGGATCAGCATCTTGTTTGGGCCGGATAGAGCCCAGGTGGAACATGGTTTGGGGGCCGGCTATTGAACTTAGATTATTTATACACACACTTCATTCTTTTATCATTCCAATTTCAAATCAGTTCGACCCACTATGTTCCGGTATAAATTGTTTGTACTTGGCCAGTAGCCTAGAAGTCCAATTGAGAATTGAACAAAACACATTACAAGTTAAATATATAATTCTAATTAGATCACATTATGGTTTTGCCGTAAATATATAAACCCAAACAAGTTAGGCAAGGGGGCCGGTTACTTTGGGTGGTGGGCCGAGAAGGATTAGTTGTGGGTCGGCTTGTGTGAGGCCAATTAATACGCACACACACATAACATACGATTGGGCCACACACTCTCTTCAGATTTGTAAAACATTTGTTTCTTAATATGCTATCTTGGACCCGAACTGCACAAGCCCAAACAAAGTCTAGAAGTTGGGCCGGCCATTGTGAATCTGTATATGCACACGCATACCCTATATTATATGAACTGCATGATTTTTATTGCCCTATAATTCTCTAAACGCACAACAAGATACGCAAACCCTAGCATTAAACCTCTTTCCCCCTCTGGTGGACGGTAACATTGTGCTTGGACAGAGCCTTTCTTTTCTGTTCGTTGTGTTTTTGTGAACGGTTAGTATGTTATGTTGGCTCGCAACCTTTGTTGATTACATGATTATGGTTCTTGATTATAGTTTAGATTTGTATTGTATTATATGATGAGCGATGTGATATGATTTAATAACACTCTCTGGTGATAACAACTAATACAATCCAAACAATCAACTTTTGATTTAATTGTATTTGATTTTTCATTGGACCTCGACATATTTTCATGCAATATGATGTGATGAGCGACAACTTTATGTAGATCACATGCAATTCTGACAATTTATTGAAAACGTGGCTGACTATTATGTAACACCCTTATAATTTCTACTTGAATTTAGTAATAAATCATACAATTTTATGTAAAAGATGTCCAAACTATATCATAAGTTTCATAGATAAAGTTCATAGGTAGCAAAACATTAGTCAACCAACGACTAATTCAAATATTCATAGTTAATTAGCAAAAAGATTACATTTCCAAAAACATTGTCTATTTAGATAACACGGAAGCTTCAAAAGTTGTGTTCGGTTCTTTAATATGCTTGAATGTCGTCCACATCCTTGAAAAACCTGAAAACTAAAGATTTTTAACAAATCTTAGAGTTAAAGTTCTTAGAAATATTACATAATCGAAATTATGCTAAAAAACGAATTCAATTAACGAGAATATACCAAATTCAACAAATGATACAGGACGCTACCGTAACTTACGGTAGACACCGTAAGTTACGGTAGATCCTGGAAATAATGGTATACCGTAAATCAGTAGGATCCTGCCGTAACCTTTTGGCCTCTACCGTAAATTACGGTAGCACCGTAATTTACGGTAGTCCCTGAAAGGTTATGTTTTGTCTTCTTTATTTATTTCAGCAAAATCCAACTTCTTGGATCTTTCGTTTTAACTAAACAACACACTAAATTCTTGTATTTTGATATATCAATTATTAATCGATAATAAAAGACCAATCAATCGTATTATGAAGCAATATCTATGCTTTATTTTATTATTCGACCCGTTTGGCTCATCTACGGAATCTTCCAATACGATGACTACCAACGAGATCTTATCCATTCTTGATGACCCATTATTCAATTTAGCGAACACCATCGCTTTTAAAATTTACACAACTTCTATTCTACAATACGACAATTCGTAATTTAACAAAATTTCACTTAAGTAACGGTCAAGTTACATACCTTCAAAGTAGGCCCTTCAAACGTGATTCGCCACCCGCTTGTCCACTTGACGCTCCTGCGTCCTTTCCTATAGAGTTCATTTATGACATGTTTAGAACTCTCTTTAAATCATAATTCGCATAATACACTGAAACATCATAATTATGCGTTTAAACTTTGAATTTCAGTTTTAAGCCTTCTTTGAGGCATTTTCACAAACACTTTAAGGGCATATTTTTACATGACTAATTATCAAGTCTCTAGCTTATCACTTAGCCCTAATTTCACATCAATCAACCATTTTACAAAATTATTAGCTTCTATAATTCTGAAGTCACTTCACAATTGTCAAATTACACTAGAACAACACCCAATTTCCTAGTGTTTATCAAGTTCTACATAACCCACTAATCACTTACAATGGTGTTCATGAATTTTACTAAAATTTCACATGATTTCAACTTGTATTTGTCTAGGGTTTGTCCCTAGACACTATATTGTTCCTAATTCATCATAAAACCAACATGCAACCATAAATTTCAGATTTTCCTAATTTCATGAGAATTTCGAGTTGAGAGTTTTCATCAAATTTTACATACCTTGTAATCCTCTTGTGACGAGGATCAATAATCTATGCTCGATTTTTGTTTTTGATCAGATTTGGACCCTCAATTTGTGATGAACTAGGGTTTTGATGGAGCTTGGGGTCGCCCCTGACTCCTGGTCGATCTCCACAACACAGACAAATGTGTTTGTGTTTTAATTTAGTTATTTTATTAAAAATAGTTCTCATTTAGACACTTTTAGTCCCTCACTTTTCATACTTTATTTGTTTTAGCTCCTAAATACTTATAAGTACCCAACTAACTTGGTTAGTGCCACTCTTAGTCAGTTTATTTCACTATTTTATTCGCAGCCATATTGAAATTTTAAGAACTCGCATTTTCGGGATGTTATAAGTCCACCCCCCTTAAAAAGGTTTCGTCCCCGAAACCAAAATACGTACCTAATAAAGTAGGGTAGAGACGTCGCATCTCCTCTTCGGATTCCCACGTAGTGTCCGAACCCTTCCTATGCTCCCACTTGACCTTGACTTGATCGATTTATTTGTTTTGCAAGTGTTTAGTCTTTCGATCTAAAACTTCTATGGGCCTTACGATATAATTCAAGCAATCATCCACTTCGATATCATCGTAGTGAATATAAGTTGTCTCATCCGCTAGACACTTCCGAAGATGTGACACATGAAATGTGCTATGAATTCTGCTTAGTTCCTCCGATAGTTCAAGGCGGTAAGCTACCTTTCCTACCCGTTCTATGATCGCGAACGGTCCTATAAACCTCGAGCTTAATTTTCCTCTTTTTCTAAACCTGATAACCCCCTTCCATGGGGATACTTTGAGCATGACCTTGTCGCCAACCTGAAATTCGATTGGCCTCTTCCTTTTGTCAGCATACGCCTTTTGTCTATCTTGTGCCGCTTTCAAGTGTGCCCGAACCACATCAATCTTTTCATTAGTGGCTCGTACTATATCTTGGTGGGCGAGTTCACGTGGACCCACTTCACCCCAACATACCGGGGTTCGGCATTTCCTACCATAGAGCATTTCGTACGGTGCTATCTTAATACTAGCATGATAGCTGTTGTTATACGAAAACTCGACCAATGGTAGGTAAACATCCCAACTTCCTCCAAAGTCGATTATACACGCCCGTAGCATGTCTTCCAATGTTTGTATTGTTCTTTCACTCTGTCCATCTGTTTGAGGATGGTACGCAGTGCTAATGAACAATTTGGTTCCCATTTGCTCTTGGAAATCTCGCCAGAAATTTGAAGTGAACCGGGTATCTCTATCAGACACGATGGATACCGGTACTCCATGACGTGCTATTATCTCATTAGTGTAAACTTCTGACATCTTTTCTGACGTATAAGTCTCACGAATCAGAATGAAGTGAGCACTTTTCGCCAATCTATCCACCACTACCCATATGGCATCGAAACCGCGGTTTGTCTTTGGTAGTTTGGTTAATAGGTCCATCGTAATATGTTCCCATTTCCAAACCGGAATTTCCAACGGTTGAAGTTTACCGTATGGTTTTTGGTGCTCCGCCTTGACTTGTAAACATGTCAAGCATTTTTCCACGTACTTCACCACATCTCTTTTCATTCCGGGCCACCAATAGTTTTGCTTTAAATCGTTATACATTTTGGTCGCTCCCGGATGGATGGAATAACGGGACTTATGAGCTTCATCGAGTAGAAGCTTTTTAACCCTACATGTGTTAGGAACCCAAATTCTGTTGAAACGTGTTTTCAAACCGTGGTTGCCCACTTCGAGATCTTTAACTTGGCCAACAATCCTTTCCTTTCTCCAGTTTTCCGTCTTTACTGCTTCATCTTGTGCCTCTCGGATTCGTTCAAGTAAGCCCGAGGTCACAATGAGTTGCAATGATCGTACTCGTATCGGGACATAATCTGTCTTTCTGCTTAGGGCATCCGCCACCACGTTTGCCCTTCCGGGGTGATAATGTATTTCACAATCGAAATCTTTCACCGTTTCTAACCATCGTCTTTGTCGCATATTTAACTCCTTCTGATCGAAGAAGTATTTCAAGCTCTTGTGATCGGTGAATATGGTGCACTTTACCCCATATAAGTAGTGCCTCCATATTTTTAATGCAAATACCACCGCATCTAACTCGAGATCGTGCGTGGGATATTTCTTCTCGTGTATCTTCAATTGCCTCGAGGCATAAGCTATTACTTTGCCCCGTTGCATCAAAACGCATCCGAGCCCCGATAGTGAAGCATCCGAATAAACCACCAAGTCTTCGACCCCGTCCGACAAGGTTAGTACCGGAGCTTGAGTTAATTTCTCTTTTAGCGTTTGAAACGCTCTTTCTTGATCGACACCCCAAATGAACTTTTCTTCCTTTCGGGTCAGCTTTGTTAGCGGCGACGCAATCTTGGAGAAATCTTTGATGAATCTCCTATAGTATCCCGCAAGCCCCAAAAAGCTTCTAATTTCCGAAGGGTTCCTCGAGGGATTCCATTTCGACACAGCCTCGATCTTTGACGGATCTACCAATACTCCATCGGCACTTATGATGTGGCCGAGAAATTGCACTTCTCGTAGCCAAAAGGCACACTTAGAGAATTTCGCATACAACCTCTCTCGTCTAAGTGTCTCTAACACCTCTCGTAAGTGGTGTGCATGTTCAGCTTCTCTTTTTGAGTACACCAAAATATCATCGATAAACACGATGACTGATTTATCCAACATCGGTTTGCAAACCCGGTTCATGAGGTCCATGAAAGCCGTGGGTGCATTTGTCAGCCCAAATGACATCACGAAGAATTCGTAATGTCCATATCGCGTGCGGAAAGCCGTCTTCGGCACATCTTCTTCCTTGACCTTTAATTGGTGATACCCCGATCTAAGGTCAATTTTCGAAAAGCAGTTCGCACCTTGTAATTGGTCGAATTAATCATCTATCCTCGGAAGCGAGTATCGGTTCTTTACCGTGAGTTTGTTTAACTCCCGGTAATCGATACACATGCGCATGCTTCCGTCTTTCTTTTTCACGAACAGTACCGGTGCGCCCCAAGGAGACACACTCGGCCTTATGAATCCTTTGTCAAGCAGGTCTTGAATTTGGGACATCAACTCTTGTAATTCCGACGGTGCGAGTCGGTACGGTGCTTTTGCTACGGGTTTTGCGCCCGGAATCAATTCGATCCCGAACTCTACTTCCCGTTCAGGCGGTATCCCCGATAAATCCTCCGGAAACACATCTTCATAGTCTCGTACTACCGGTACATCTTCAATCTTCAGTGATTCTTTTTCGGGCTCATTTGCGTATATCATGAATGCCTTGCATCCTCGCTTCATAAGCTTGTGAGCTTTCAACATTGAGCATATTATGGGGTTGCCTCCTTTTTCGCCATAGATAGTGACGTGTTTCCCGCTCGGAGATATTAGCTTTATCTCCTTACGAAAACACAAGACCTTCGCGTGGTGCTGAGATAGCCAATCCATTCCAACGACTACTTGAAATTCCCCCATTGACATCGGGATTAGATCTATCAAGTATTCCTCATCGTCTATGCTTAATTTGTAGCTTCGAAAAACATCACAAACTATAAAACTTTTGTTGTCCCCTATTTCTACTTCTAAGGGCACAGATAACTTTGTCAATACAAATGAAGGATGTCGAATAAATCCATGCGAAATGAAGGATTTATTCGCACCCGTATCAAACAATACACGTGCAGGAATTGAGTTAATCGTGAATATACCTGAGACCACGTCGGGTTCTATCTTTGCTTCAGCCGCGGTAAGTTGGAAGGACCTAGCCTTCGCCTTTGGAGCTTCCGTTGAAGACTCTTTTGTGTCTCTCCTTCCAACCAACTCGGGGCATTCAGACTTTTTGTGGCCGGGTTGATAACATTTGTAACAAACGGAAACTTTTCCGGGACATAGCGATGCAGTGTGCCCCGTCTTCCCACATACCGGACATGGCTTGTCTTTGAAGCGGCACTCACCTTTGTGCCCCTTTCTACATACCTTGCAACTTGGCGACCCGCCTTTAGTCTCCACTTTCTTCCGTGATTCAGCAGTTCTAGCTTTCTTTGTAGGGCTTGGATTCACATCCTGTGCCCTTCGCTCACCCCTTTCAACTTATTTCTTTAACTCGATTTCCCGCTCCCGG
The DNA here is from genome assembly GCA_030545235.1 of Helianthus tuberosus. Lineage (NCBI taxonomy): Eukaryota > Viridiplantae > Streptophyta > Magnoliopsida > Asterales > Asteraceae > Helianthus > Helianthus tuberosus. The sequence continues at coordinate 23,026,870 of CM060437.1, read as the reverse complement.
GCGGTGTTGATGATTTCTGTGAGAGTTTCATATTTTGAGGGAGTCATAAACTCCCGGTATTCAGCACTCAGCATGTTGTAATATTAGTATATCTTCTGCTCTTCCGTGGTGACTAACTCGTCACAGAATCTCAGCTTATCCATGAAGATACCCGTGATTTTATCAATTGATTCTCCCTTCTGTCTTAACTGGATAAATTCCTCTTTGATCCTATTGATAACCACTTTGGGACTATGGTGTTTAAGGAACGACACCTTAAACTCATCCCAAGTCATGACCCTTGTCGCTTCAGCTCCTATTTCCTTCTTTTTATTGTCCCACCAATCTTTGGCTTGACCCCTCAATTGACCCGTTCCGTAAGCAACAAAGTCACCTACGTCACAATGGGTCCGTTCAAACACTCCTTCGACGTCACTTATCCATCTTTGGCAGATTATCAGGTCAACTTCCCCGTTATAGATTGGCGGTTTGCACGCCATAAATTCCTTATATGAGCACCCTTTACGATCTCCCGTTTTCTCCTTCATAAGGTTGACACTATCCTCCAACCTTTTAACTAACTCTTCAACAAGCGACAACACCGTGTTTTGAATTTTGTCTATAAACCCAGATAGACTACCTTCAATTGCCTTCCCTACTTCTTCGGCAATTATTTCTTTCATTTGTTCGGTGCTTGTTTGCACCGGATTATCATCGTTTCCATCAGACATCTTGAAACTGAAATGTTTACATTTAAACGTTAAACATTTCATTTATAACTTTACTTCATTTGTTTCAGTTTAGCCAAGTTCCCAACTTGCTTTAACCGTTCACATTCGGTGCACTTTCCGGGTTTGAGTGTGTTAACACGCTCTTCCCATGCACATCAATTCATTTCTTATTTCTTACATAAATATAATATGTTAAAATAATAAGTTAATTCTTACCGGACGATCGATCAAGCTTGAACCGAACACTTGTTGACAACCTTAAGCTCTGATTACTAACTTGTAACACCCTTATAATTTCTACTTGAATTTAGTAATAAATCATACAATTTTATGTAAAAGATGTCCAAACTATATCATAAGTTTCATAGATAAAGTTCATAGGTAGCAAAACATTAGTCAACTAACGACTAATTCAAACATTCATAGTTAATTAGCAAAAAGATTACATTTCCAAAAACATTGTCCATTTAGATAACGCGGAAGCTTCAAAAGTTGTGTTCGGTTCTTTAACATGCTTGAATGTCGTCCACATCCTTGAAAAACCTGAAAACTAAAGATTTTTAACAAATCTTAGTGTTAAAGTTCTTAGAAATATTACATAATCGAAATTATGCTCAAAAACGAATTCAATTAACGAGAATATACCAAATTCAACAAATGATACAGGACGCTACCGTAACTTACGGTAGACATCGTAAGTTACGGTAGATCCTGGAAATAATGGTATACCGTAAATCAGTAGGATCCTGCCGTAACCTTTTGGCCTCTACCGTAAATTACGGTACCACCGTAATTTACGGTAGTCCCTGAAAGGTTATGTTTTGTCTTCTTTATTTATTTCAGCCAAATCCAACTTCTTGGATCTTTCGTTTTAACTAAACAACACACTAAATTCTTGTATTTTGATATATCAATTATTAATCGATAATAAAAGACCAATCAATCGTATTATGAAGCAATATCTATGCTTTATTTGATTATTCGACCCGTTTGGCTCATCTACGGAATCTTCCAATACGATGACTACCAACGAGATCTTATCCATTCTTGACCCATTATTCAATTTAGCGAACACCATCGCTTTTAAAATTTACACAACTTCTATTCTACAATACGACTATTCGTAATTTAACAAAATTTCACTTAAGTAACGGTCAAGTTACATACCTTCAAAGTAGGCCCTTCAAACGTGATTCGCCACCCGCTTGTCCACTTGACGCTCCTGCGTCCTTTCCTAAAGAGTTCATTTATGACATGTTTAGAACTCTCTTTAAATCATAATTCGCATAATACACTGAAACATCATAATTATGCGTTTAAACTTTGAATTTCAGTTTTAAGCCTTCTTTGAGGCATTTTCACAAACACTTTAAGGGCAGATTTTTACATGACTAATTATCAAGTCTCTAGCTTATCACTTAGCCCTAATTTCACATCAATCAACCATTTTACAAAATTATTAGCTTCTATAATTCTGAAGTCACTTCACAATTGTCAAATTACACTAGAACAACACCCAATTTCCTAGTGTTTATCAAGTTCTACATAACCCACTAATCACCTACAATGGTGTTCATGGATTTTACCTAAATTTCACATGATTTCAACTTGTATTTGTCTAGGGTTTGTCCCTAGACACTATATTGTTCCTAATTCATCATAAAACCAACATGCAACCATAAATTTCAGATTTTCCCAATTTCATGAGAATTTCGAGTTGAGAGTTTTCATCAAATTTTACGTACCTTGTAATCCTCTTGTGATGAGGATCAATAATCTATGCTCGATTTTTGTTTTTGATCAGATTTGGACCCTCAATTTGTGATGAACTAGGGTTTTGATGGAGCTTGGGGTCGCCCCTGACTCCTGGTCGATCTCCACAACACAGACAAATGTGTTTGTGTTTTAATTTAGTTATTTTATTAAAAATAGTTCTCATTTAGACACTTTTAGTCCCTCACTTTTCATACTTTATTTGTTTTAGCTCCTAAATACTTATAAGTGATCAACTAACTTGGTTAGTGCCACTCTTAGTCAGTTTATTTCACTATTTTATTCGCAACCATATTGAAATTTTAAGAACTCGCATTTTCGGGATGTTACATATTATGAATCAAATTCAAGTCACCTGCAAAATTGAAAAGGACCTGATGACATAGAATAATGATTGTGCCAACATAAAATGATGATTGGGCCGATGTAAAATAATGATGGGGCCGATGTAAATAACATATGACCGAATTCTTTGAACTATGTGTGATTAGATTGTATTATTAGGAGCATTGTTATGTTGATTTTAGATTTACCATGATTATTTGATAGAGATGAGATATGCCATACCAAGCATGATGTCAGTATAAAATAATATGTGTTGATTTGAGTACATGGACCCATTGAATTATGCACGTTACCACTGGAAATAAATGTAAGATAATGCTTACTAAGGTGCTAGTAGGATTAATTCAATGATGCAGAGACTGTTACAAAGTTGGGCTTTATTCGAGTGGGCTACATACCCGGTCAGCGGACCATTGGTTTTGGGCCGCACACATTCTGAGTTGTATCGGGTTGCACACAGCTGATCGCACCATGTGACTGGGCCTGAAACCAACTGGGCCGCGCACCACTATGAATATCATATTGGGCTGTCAAGTTGTTGTAGGCTAGTATGCTTGTGATACAAAATTTCTTGTGACCCAAATAGTTATTACGTGTTATGTGATAATGTTACAAATTGCAATTTGTGGAATGTTAACTTGATGAGTAGTACAATTTGCATGCAACATGGAATGTTATAGTATGTGCTGTTTATGGATGACTATATGAATATTATGAGTTGTTAAATGTTTAAATGAGACTCAGACTCGTAGTGTAGCCTAGCATGAAGCACGAGGACCTATGTGAATATATTTTGACTTTGGAATGATGTGTGGCATGATTAACTGGTGCAACCGGCATAATAATGTGTATACTTCATGAACGCAACTTGTGTAACATGTGGAAGAAATGCGTGATTTATGTGCGTAAAATGATCGTTACTGGTAACCGTGTTAGGGCGTGTTTGATCAACTGATAAACGAGTAACTAATCTTACCGAGCAAACCAAAGGTGAGTTCACTACTTTGAGCATGCGTCCCGGTGGTTGGGACAGTCAGTGGGTATCCCGGGGAGGGATAAATCTTTTGGGTAAAACTGGGATGTTGGATAATATTCTCACTCTCTATCTTTTAAGTCCCATCTTTTGCTATCGTGGGTGGTAGCGGGGTATTAGTTGGTAGCGCTACTTAGGTTTGGCACCCTCACCCCGTTCCTGAGAGAGTACGGGTGTGAACTAATGACCCAGTCGGGCCCAGTGCTTTGATAGGAGCACTGGGGAACGGGCAAAACATACATCAGGAGCCGTCTTGTTCAGTATCGAGATATTATCAACATTGCTTTCGTATTTGTTAAACAGACTGGATTAAATACTTGGTAACTAACGTTTTATTAAAACTATGAACTCGCCAGCTTTGTCTGATACACTTGTTGCATGCTCGCAGGTCATTAGGTATTCTGGGTTGAGGAACTTGCTGTCTGAGGAAGCTGGAGTGGTCATGGGTCGACTGAAGAGATTCATGAGATGTTCTTGATATTATAACTTGGCTTATTGATACTGTTTGACTTTAGTTTTCTATTTTGCTTCCGCTGAACTTATTGGGATTTACTAAACTTATTATTGGTATAATTCTTTAATAATTGGTATTTATTTACAAACTTATCATGAGTTCAATATGATTGGTGGCTCGTTATTGGTTTGTCACACGCCTAGCAGGGACACTCCCTAGGTGGTATTTTGGGGGGTGTGACAATAATCTTCATCAATATTAACAGAGATGGAAGATCCTTCATATTCACTTACGATTATACTTTAATTAAAAATACTGACGTTGATAAAGAGAGGAAAAAAACACATACAAAAAGCGATTCCTTTGAAAAATAAATACCTACATAGAAACTACCCCAATTAACAGTTGACACATGTGATTAAAAACTCCTAAAACTACGAGTAGTGGTGGTAAACGGTTTTCACATACTATTGGCGATAGGGGGTAAATAAAATTAAATAACAATATATATTAGAAACCGTTTCTAATTTACAGGTAAACATATACACATACATGGAGATACTTTTTAATCAATCACATACACGAATATACTTTTTATTAATTAATCTTATTTTTATAAATTACTTTGTTAGTTGTCAAACATTGTGTTATTACAATTGTGAAAATAATTACATCGTAGATTTTTTTGGCATTGGGTTTTATATATTATTTTGTCCTTTTTATAAAAATATTGTTTTTTATGATAATTGGATTATTAAAAAATAATGAGAACCACAACTAAAAAATAGGAAGTTAGTTACACAATACAATATATAAAAATAGACACCTACAAAAAAATCAAATATATGGAAAACAGAAAATCAATAACACAATGATAAACAAAACATAAAATGACAATATTCCAGCAAAAACAAAATCCAGTAAGAACTATTCCTTAACTGGACATATTACAAAGTGGGAAGTTTCTAATTGTCCTTAACTGCACAATATGTAACCACTATTAAAAAAGAATGAGAAAGACAGCAAAAGTAGGAATTAATTACACAATGTTATATTTAAATATAGGCAACTACAAAAGAAATCAAATAAATAAAAAACAGAAAAACAATGACACAATGATACTCAAAAAACACAATGACTATACTAAAAAAAATCATTCAACTAAAAACTAATCATTAACTGCACCTATTACAACGTGGGAAGTTTCTAATTCTATGTAACTGCACAATGGTAAGGGCTTCCAAGCTGCTCTAAGGGCTTGGTCTCCAAGGGCCCATTGTGTTTTTTTTTGTAGACCTTTTTGTTTTTAAACCACAATCACATGTAATCATAATTAAATAAGCACAAAGCAAATATTAAAATCATACACTCTCAATGAATATTTAACATGATAATATAAGCACATTAATTCATAAAGATTCAATCTCATTGTGACAAACTATACCACACATAAAAACAACCACAAACATCAATTACTAACTAATCAAAACAACGAAGAACAAAAAAAGAACTACATAAAATAGCATAACTAAACATTTGGTGAAATTGTAGTTTCAAAATAAATAGATCCATTCACACCTTGAGTAAAGATGATAGGCAAAAAAACATGCATTTCCTCTGCCTCTACAGTTACATCAGTAATATCACCCCATTCTTGAACTATAATGAACTTCTTATTTCTGTTGATATAGTGCACAGACGACCCAATCATCAATGGCATAGAAATAGCAGGTGGACAAAAAAAATACTTTTGACCACTTTTCATTTTCAAGTTTCCACAATTCCATATTCACACTATAGAATCCGATACTAACCAACATATGGAGTTGATCTCGAATACTAACCAAGTGACCTGTAGCTTCCACATCCATTGTATCTGGGAATCCAACATCAGAAATTACCCTGCTATCAACATCTAAACGAAGTACACATGCGTTACCCACACACCACAACTTGGTCAATACGAAATACAAACAATTTGCACAAAACGTGCCTACAGACCAACTATAGACATCAACATTAAACGGACTGTAGTTTGAGAACATTGGAGTTGACCATGACCCTTCACTGAGAGAATAAATGTTAACAGCCAACATCATATGTGTCCGTTAAATATGCACAATATTGTAATCACCAGAAGAGCTGACGCAAAACCCAAGACTATCCTCATCCGGATTAAAAAAAACCCTGTGAATTAGAATTTGATAGCATCTTGAACACACGAGTTAATGGATTCCAAACTACCAATTCAGCTGGTGGTGGGTTGTCCACAAAGATGATAGAGGGAGGAGCAGTGCCAGTGGTGTTCAGTAAATGAGCCTTGATTGCCTTGATATCAGCCTGGGTATCTTTAAACCTTGCTTCCATGAGATTTCTGATCTTTTGAACTTGTATCTTATGTTGCTGATCAGCTAATTCTCTTTGATGATGGAGCAGAGGTTGAAACAAACTCCACAACTCATTTGGTGTAGGAGCATATGATTGAGCAGCTGTTGGAGTTGGTGCAGCAGTGGGTGGTACCTTTTGAACTTTCAATAACTGTTGCAGCATGTCTTTTATTTCTGCAACAGATGTATCAAGCTTGTCAACTCTATCCGTCAATTCTCGGTACATTAAACCATCACCCAATTTAATGGGATCATCTGATTTCCCACATTCAGTGGTTGTAACAGTGGTTGACTCAGGGAATGTATTCCAAAAGTCATCCACTGATGCCCCTTTGTCTTGGAACTGGGGACTTCTTCCTTCAGCTGGGGTGACCACTTTTAGTGAACCAGCAAAAACTGGATGCACCATGGTTCCCAAAGAAGGAATTGCCTTCAAGGAAGTCTGATTGATGTAACTATTGTCCAAGAGCAAACCAGTGGGTTCAGCACTTGTAGTAGCTGCTTCACTTGAACTACCACCAAGAGTTACATGTAACTCAAGGGGTGTAACCTCCTCAGGTGTTGTTGGTGGGTTAGCAATGATTGAAACAACAGACTCAGTCACTTTCTGAGGTATAATCTCATTAACATGTGATTGAGATAAACTGATTTGTGTCTGGTTTAAATCAATAGCATCCAACAAAAGTTTTGTTTGTGGTGGAATTTGGGAAGTGAGGATGGGTGTGGAAAGAGAATTTACCCCGGGCAGTGGGCTGTGGATGATGGAAACAACTGATTCCAGAGCATCATATTGTGGTGTCCCTATTCTTATAACTTGTTCTTTTTGAGAAGAAGCAGGAGGAGTTTGAGGCATGGGTTGAGATATTTCTACCATCTGCTGTGAGGAAGTAGCAGCACTGGTTTCTAATGACTTTTGTGTTGTCACTGGCAGTTGCTCTGGGATCTCATCTTCCAGAGTTGCCTTTCTTGTAAGTTTGGGGGGCTTTTGAGTTTTCTTTTGTCTTGGTTTTCTGGTGGTTTTAGGTGTGGGTTTCACAGCAGTTGTTTTACAGTTGTGATCACCTTGAGCAGTGGGCTCAGCAGCAGATGCCTGAGGAGCAGTGGTAGCTGCTAAATTCTGCTCAGGAGCCTCTGCTTTTGTTTTAGAAGGCTTTGATAATCTTGTAAATGTTTCACGTGTTAAGCCATTTATTTTAAAAGGTTCACCTTGGATGAGCACATGAGCATCATCCTTTCCAAATTTCTTTTCAAAATAAAAGCTTAGGAACCTTGGAAATAATAAAAATGAATTGCTAGTAACATTTTTGACCAAGTCATCAAAGATCTCCTGGGAGTAATTAAAATTTTCTTTATGTAAAATAGCATAACCCAGGTATTGGATCTTCAATGGTATTTCATTAAAAGCAGTTGTTTTATTTGAAACACACATCAAGAGGGTATGGAATAAGAATCTTGGTGCAGGAGGAAAACTACATTTTTCTAAGGTGTCCCTTTTCATTTCCTCAGCATACCCCTCTCAATAAAATCAGTTTTATACTCGATTTTAGGAAAAGAAGTTTTACCTTGCAGATCATCGAGTTCAAATACCTCTGAAATGGATTTTGGTGTAATTTGAACCTTTTTACCCTTTATTGAGGAATTGATGGCTATGATTGTTTCACCTTGAGACTCAAGTGTGGCATTCTTCCAAAATTCTCTCTGTGTTTTTTCGTAAATCGGAGCATCAGCGGTCAACAAAGTTTTGTACTTTGAAGACGAAAGTGTGTCTATGATGGAATTGAAGGTTTGAGTATTACTTGGTTTTGTCAAGAGACCAGTAGTTATGAGGAGCTTTGTATGGAATTTCTATGGCTTTTTCAGTGGGTTTTGCAGATAATGAAGACGATGATTTTGCCATTTTGAGGAAGAAGAATGATGAATGATTTGAGAGAAATGGATGATAACTGCTTTGAGAAAAGAATTTTTGAATTTGATTCAACAGTAAAAACCCTGTTTGGGGTTTTGCTCAGGGTTTTATAAAGGAAAAAGAGAAAGCTGACGTGGCAGTGGTTAAAAAAGATCTGACGGCTATGTACTGTCCACGTGCCAACCCTTGATGAGTAGTGGAAGACAGTTGTTTTATGAAACCACTAATTGAACAATATCTGTGGTTGCAAAGGTTATAATGAAAACAGTGGGTGATTTTAACTATCAGTGGATAGCATATCAGTGGATGAAAACACTGATTTTGAACAACAGTGATATCCAAATGAACAAACATGGTTAAAAAAACACAATGATTTTAAAAAATACACAACATGATAAAATATTTTACAAGAATTATTACGCACGTTTCCAACTTCATCACATGTCCTGCTCAACGTTTGAAAATGATCATCCACAAAAATGTAGTCAGCCACCACCTGGAAAGAAAAAAAAACAACTGTCAACCACTGTTGTCATAGTATATTACAAAAAAAAAACAAAAAAACCATCACAAAAAACACAATAGCTGTAAATAACACAATGATTTTAAGTAACACACAATATCATAAATAATAACAGAAACTTCATCATAAGCTTACTTCTAAATGTACATTCTCATTAGAGCAATAAGAAAATTCATGAAAATGACCATCCACACACTCGTCAGCTACAACCTCACAAAAAAAGCATGTCAATGATTTTTTACTATAATAACACAAAGGATTCCTACAAACACAAAACGATTGTAAAAAACACAATGCTATGTAAGTCCCAATACTTGACAAAACAAAATGATAATACATTTCCAACTATATTAGAAGACTTCATATCTACTGGTTGCTTCATTTCCACAATAATGTCCAACCCAGCAAACTGAAAAACAAAGCATAATTATTCAAATGAACAAACATAATTGAACAATATCAGTGGTTGTAACGGTTATAATAAAAACAGTGGGAGATTTTAACTATCAGTGGATAGCATATCTGTGGATGAAAACACTGATTTTGAACAACAGTGATATCCAAGCAAATGAGAGAACAGGGGTTGACTTTCAGCAGTGGACAGCTTTTCACAGAGCAGATGTTTGAACAAAACAGTGGTTATGACAGTGGACAGCTTTTCACAGAGCAGATGTTTGAACAAAACAGTGGTCCGCCTATTCAATTAAGATGAATCATTGCATTACATCCCTATTAAGAACATCAATAACCATGTCTATATTTAAGATAATAATGACTTTTTATTCGATTGCGATTAGTAACTCCAACTGCTCTTATATTCTTACATTTAATTCACACAATTTAAAACTTTTAAGTAACTATTTTTAAATTGATTAACATAGCAATTGCTAACACCTTTAATAAAGATAGATGAGATATATCAAAGTTAGATGTTTATGATATAGATAGTGTTTTTTTCATGTGTGCAAGTGCAACTCTATATTCAGGCACAATTTAACATCAAAATAAACCAAATCAATTACAATTCTCCAGATGGTCGCTAGAAGAAATTAAACTGAAGATATTAAATGTTTGAAATAATATATGATTAAATAACCACAATAAAAAAATGATTATAATAAAAAAAAAACACAATTCATCCAGACTAACTTTCAAGAAACAAAACAAAACATTCCATTAAAATAAAAATACCACCAATAACTCTTAATAATTGAATACAAACCACTTCACTATAACAACTATCACTAAACTTAACAAAACTACTTATAAGGAAAGTAAAAACCTACGCTTCAACTCCATTGACTCATTAACTTGTCTAAATATCTCTAACATATGTGCCATTAACTGAACATCTTTGTTCCCACTCTCACCATTATTCAAAAGTGGCAGGTCACGAACAGCAGTTGGAGGCAATAAACGCAGCGTCTCAGTTACATCATCAATAGAGCCAACTCCAGTCTTCAAAGAATGAAAGCATTTCCTTAGATCTTTAGAAAACTCTAACTCAGCTTCCAAATCTTCCATCACTGCTTTATAAAACAGTTCCTTCAAATCTTCTCCTTGATTACTTGATGAAGCCATTGAAAAAATTTAACTTTTTAATTAGAAATCGGTAAAACTTAAATAACTTGAGATACGATATACATGAAATGTCTGCATATATATATATATATATATAAGGCTTATGGACACTAACGCGGAACTATTAATGGCAGCAACGGTTACATGATGTAAAAATTGCTCCGGGAAACGATACAATCATACAAAAAACTGAAGAGACACACGTTTACATACAGTTATTACTATAAACACACAAACCATTAATTAAACACGGGAAACTTAAACTGGTACACGGCTAACTATGCATGAATCAACGAAAATATTAATTACCCTTTAAATTATAACGAAAATATTACAAACAAAGAAAAACATGCATGTTTAAGGGAAAGGAAAATACACACATAAAAAAACTCCAACTCAACAGAGTATCATTACCAAAATACAATAACCATCATCATACATAAAAAAACAACATAACTAATTTTCGCCAAAACTGTCGATTTCAATCACCTCATCCCACTTCCAATTCTTCAGCCACTCATCTAGAATATTAACTAAACACAACTAAACATATAGATATGGAACCAACCTTGTTCATCTCATGCTTTATAGAATTGTCGGGACATCCAACCAAAGCACCAAACTCCAAGTCAAAGCCTTTAGATTTGTTCTGAAATTTACAAAACAAAATATAAGCAAACATAATAAGATTCAGCATAAACATCACCAACTATCACTAACAAAATAATTTACATACTTGAACATAAACAATTTACCTTTGCAGCTCCGATTGAAGACATAGTCAAGTTAGGAAGTACTCCAAACAATTCTTCAAACTGAAAAACAATATACTCATTAATAAAATAACTACCATGTTGAACTAAAACAATGTTATCTTACAGTTATAAAAGAATTATTACATACATCTCCAGTTTCATCAGATATCTTACTCAACTTTTGAAAATGATCATCCACAAAAATGTTGTCAGCCACAACCTGGAAAAAAAAAACTGTTAATCACTGTTGTCATAGTATATTACAAAAATAAACCAAAAAACACAGTATCTGTAAAAAAACAGAATGATTTTTAAAAAATAAACAACATGATAAAATATTTTACAAGAATTATTACGCACGTTTCCAACTTCATCACATGTCCTGCTCAACGTTTGAAAATGATCATCCACAAAAATGTTGTCATCCACCACCTGGAAAAGAAAAAAAAAACAACTGTCAACCACTGTTGTCATAGTATATTACAAAAAAAAAACAAAAAAACAATCACAAAAAACACAATAGCTGTAAATAACACAATGATTCTAAGTAACACACAATATCATAAATAATAACAGAAACTGCATCATAAACTTGCTTCTAAATGTACATTCTCATTAGAGCAATAAGAAAATTCATGCAAATGACCATCCACACACTCGTCAGCTACAACCTGACAAAAAAAGCATGTCAATGATTTTTTACTATAATAACACAAAGGATTCCTACAAACACAAAACGATTGTAAAAAACACAATGCTACGTAAATCCCAATACTTGACAAAACAAAATGATATTACATTTCCAGCTATAGTAGAAGACTTCATATCTGCTGGCTGCTTCATTTCCACAACGCTGTCCAACCCAGCAAACTGAAAAACAAAGCATCATTATTCAAATGAACAAACATGGTTAAATAAACACAATACCATATAAATTAACAACTTACATTTTTCCCCGTAATTGAATCCTCGTCATACACAGCATTATCCATCGATCATAACTGAAGCAAAACAAACAAACTAAATAAGAAACTATTATCGAAACATAACAAACATCATAAACACATAAAATATGTAACCACCTTACAGTGATATGCTTTATTGAAAAGGATGTAATGCAAAGCATGCACGGACATATATATATACATCTTGTATGCTAACTACCACGTAGAAGTTATCCAAGATGAACCGACAAGGTTGATGGAGCGTACCCACGTAGCGAGAAACATGCAGAAAACACAGCAAAACTTAACTTGCGTTGAAAAAACAAACTGCCAATTTTTTTGGGTTTGAACGGATGAGATTAAATCTTGAAGGTAACCACCTGAATTATTACGGTCAGGATCTACTTGAACGTGGGTTTGACCGACGGTTGTTTCGCGGCGAACAATTTATTAATAATGTTTTCATTTATGAAATCATACGAAAATCGATAAGAAATCAAATGATATAAAAGAATAAAGCATGGTTAAATAAATAACCAAGTAAAAATGAATTTGTACAAAATATGTCGTTTGTAAAACAATGGCTTGTGAAAATATGTTATTTGTATAAAAATGTAAGCATGTTATATGAAAATAATGTACTAAGTATGCTAAGTAAACATACGAAGCAGAAATGTAATGTAAATCAATGTGCTAGCATGCTAAGTAAACATACATAGCAAAAATGTAATGCAAATCAATGTGTTCATATGCTAAGTAAACATATGTAACAAAAATGTTTATGAAATCAATATGCTAGCATGCTAAGTAAACATATATAGCAAAGCATAATGGAAATCATGTACTATATGCGTACTAATAAAATAAACATAGCAAGTATATGTCATGAAAGCACGAAAAGCACGAAAGTAACAAGTATGCACATGTGTATCACCCCAAAAAATTTGAAAACAGTAAAAGAGGGGAACTATGTAATCACTTGATATTGCTTAATAGTCTTGAAGTAACAACCAAGTAACGCTTGAAGGATCACGGAATCAAACGGCACCTAATATAGGTAACTATGTTAATAAACCAGACCTAAATCGGAAGATCGGATAAAATGAGGTCTCGTAAACCAAATGAGTGTTGGAACTCATATGATATGGTTTAACAAATCCTACATTCTAAGTCGGAACCTATCCTAAGTGCTTATGACCCGTTACGACTCGTTAAGGTAGTTTACACTACTTTAACGTGTCGTTCGCGCAAAAGCGCATCCGGACCGCCTAACTAGTCCTATGACAAGTATTATATGCCTTAACATGTCTAATAACATTGCATAATCAGTTCAGATGTCAAAATTTAGGTTACATATGCTTAAAATGAAATTATGTGTAAAAAGGGCATTTTGGTCATTTTCCTAAAGCATATAAACTACCTATCATACAACTAACTAAACGAAGTGACCATAAGGTATAACCTCGGAAGGTTATTCCCTATACAACTATGGTCATAATATATGTTTGGGCGAATCCTAATGATCGACCAAACGGGTCGGGTTCGAAAGTCTAAGCGGTTGTTTAGACCGCTTAACTTACGACCCTATATAAGCACTAGACTAAAAGTGACGAGTTAAACATGTTAAAACATGTTTAACTAAGTTAGAAAACATGTTTGATATCAAAACAAAGTGTTTTGATACCCGAAAATAGCTTCGTCGCAAAATGCGCATAAATACACATTTTGACCGAAACTTTGACTCGTCACTTCGACTAATCAACGTGGTAGTCAGTAGGTATAATCGCAAGGGATTATAACCATCGTGATTACGCTCACGTTGCAAAGTTCATTTGAACTTTGACTTGACCAATTCGTGGTCAAAACCGAAAGTCAAATGGTAGTCAAACGGTAGTCAAACTGTTTGACTTTCAGCTTGTAATGGCTGAAAATAAAGAACTAGCCATGAAAGAAGTCTTACAAAGCTCTAATGTCTGAAAGAGATGCACTAGAACTCAGGTAGGTGGCTTCCAAAGATGGCAACCTCCACTTAGAGTTCAAAAGATGGAATGAGCAATGAAATGGGCAGAAATTGAGGGTATTTATAGTGTTTTTGAAGCTACAAAATGGTGTCATGTGGCTTATGTGTTGCCCAAGCAAGTATGAGATGATTACAAGTGTGTGGACAAGATTAAAACCCTCGATTACCATCAAAATTACCCACAAGAATGAAAAACTAGCTTAGAAATACATGTGCAGCAACTGAAACAAGCATTCTGCCCAGATGTAGGCATCGCGTCGCGCGACGGCGACAGCCTCAGACTGTCACCGGACGCGACGGCTAAGGTCAGAAGTTTCATAATTGGCGAAACAGGCCCCTGCACACATTTTAATGCATTTCGACGCGTTTAACCCCCGTTAACCCAATTTCAAGGCTCTATAAGGATGTTAAAGCATAGGGGACTTGAAATATGTTCGGAAATATCTCGAATGTCGGTTCGTTTGGTCGTACGGTCGCGTTATTCGGTTAATTACGACGAAACTCGAACGGACGCGAAAACGATCCAAATTAAGCGACGAATGATATTTTTGCATTCCAATCACTAAAATAAAATATTTTAATGATTACAAAAAATTTTGGATGTCCGGATATGTAAAGAACGTAAGATATGCGTGTAAATGCAAACTTATGCAGTTTTTGACGCTTTTAGTCCCTGTTTGATCAAAAAAGTTTATTTTTCGCATACCGAACCCCTCAAAGCCTATTTCTAAGCTATGTAAAGGATATTTATGGTATGTTTAACTTATGATCATGTTCCGGAGTGTACGTTATTATACGAATCGGCAGACTTTCGCAGTTTGTCGCAAATAGTCCCTGTGAGCGAATAAACTTGTTTTTGCCATACCAAACCCTTCAAAACTTATTTCTAAGTTATGTAAAGGTTGTTTAAGGTATGTTAAGCTTATGTTGATGTTCCAGAGTGTTTGTCGCATTAAACTGATTACGTTTACGCATCAGTTTGCGTATAACTTTTCCAGAAAGCGATTTAGAGTTTGAAATCGAACAAGAATTGAAATGAGAAATTGTCAAGCATAAATAAACAAATATAGGGATCAAAATACATTGTTTCATTGATAATTGAACTGTTCAGAGTTTGTATAATGATTACACAAGCACAGACGTCACAGTCTCCCCTACTTTAGGAAATTTCGTCCCGAAATTTATTTAGAGGAAACTTGTGAGAGTAGATGTGGATGTTTTGCTTTCAAATAAATCCTCCGTTCCCTAAGTAGAATCTCTAGGTCACATTTGGATTTCCAGCAAGCTTTTGTTATTTGTACCAGTCTGTTGTTTATAGGGAAGGGTTTAGATCCGAAGAATTTAAACTCCATTCTAATGAATTTGTGTATGGTTGTACCGATCCTTAAGAGTGCCATGAAATCGTCAAAATGATGTCCTTGTTGTAGTAAAATGTAGAGAGCATGTGAATTCGACAAGAAGTTGAAGTTTTGAACAACGGATAGAGAGAATGTTTCTTATGAAGATTATTATATGTTTCTTATGAAGATTATTATAGGAAACTTGTGTGTGCTCGAAACTTGAAATCAGAGAGATAAAACAACATCGGTCAAGGTCCTGAACTTCTAGTAACTTAAATAACGTCATGCTTGCAATGTAATAAGGGACGCTTATATATATAAATAGGAAGCACCATCGGTGTATCCACCGTGCCCTCATTACATTGTTCACGTTTCATTATTCTTATCACTATAGGTTCTTACACATGAAAAAACTTGCTGTGGTTTCTGTGCACTGAATTCCATAATTATGTATGCATCCATAATTACATAATTCCTTGCACAGTCCGCACAGTATATTTTTATAATGTGTAGGGGATGAAAATTAAACGAATAAACCCGTGATGACTGTGACTAGACTACCCTAGGGTCCTTTTAATTAGATCAACAAATGATCTTTTTAAATAGACCATTGAAGAGTCTCTTCAACTATATCATCACATGATATCTTTAACCAGATTGATGAATCAATCTTTTTAACTAGACCACCCAAGGGGTCTCTTTAACTTTGTATTAGTACTTTATAATCCAAGGGTCTTAACTATTATATAGAAGTCCATTAAGGATTTAAGGTAGTACCTTTGGATTTCCTTCTATGAATCCCTTAGATGAAGATATGGGAGATTCTACGAGGATTTGGATAACGAACATTCGGATCACACAAAAACACATAAACACATAATTGTTTAACTTGGTCATCAATTTGTTATAAATTTGTTATCAATTTGTTATTAATTTTGTTCATCAACTTGTTATCGATTTGTACACGTGTATTTAAAGTACACCAGGAATCTAATCCATGGACTTCAAATGGGTACTTTAAACATCCTCAAGAATCTAACTATGAAGATAGGAAGATCTTAATAGGAATTCGGCTTTGTCCTTATTGAATCGTAATATACGTATTAAAGCATACAAAGAATCCAATTAAGGACTCTGATTTTGTGCTTTAAACATCCACAAGGATCTAATTATGAAGATAGGAAGATCCTATATGGATTTTGGAATTTGTGTAGCGAGAGATGTTTCGAAACCTTGTACAAGACATGCTTAAGTCAATATATAAGGTAAAGTGTTCATGAAGTTAAGGTGCTAGACATGCCAAGGCGGCATATGAAGCAGGATTTGGAGGTCGTGTACTACGTATGTTAATTCTACATACGAGCAGAGTGTTCTTGAAAACTATGCATGGGGTTATTTGGAAATGGGTTTAATGTTTTTGAAACCTTACGTAATGCTTTTGAAATCATATGGTAGGTTTATTAGGTAAATATGCTTATAAAATGTTTTAAAACCATGTGAGATGTATTTTGAAATCATGTATAAGGTTTTTGAAAACATGGATAATGTTTTTGAAATCATGCACTTGATATATTAAGTAAATGTACTATGTTAAAATGTTTTCAAACTATATGAAATGTCTTTGAAATCATGAAGGATGTTTTGAAAACATATACTATGTATGTTGTTATGAAAACCAGAATGTAATGATATGTACATAGACATATCGAATGAGACTATTGAAGGACTTATAAAAAGTACCCTTAGATATCCAAGGATTTAAAGTAGTACTTTGAGTATTCGTCCAAAGTTGTAACTTGTACCTTGTACTTTGTTTCTTAGAAGGAAACGAGTACTTAGGATTTTCGTGGAAATTGTGAGCGATCACATGAATGGGAGAACTATGAGAGTAGTCTGTCTTGCAAAGAACATAGTTCCTTGGTGTTGGTATCGTAGGGGTATGTCATATATACATGTGTTCACATTGATTTTGTAAATAAAATGGAACAGACCAAATTTATTTATGGAACAACCAAAGTGCTTCAAGATTCTTGGAAAGCAAAAGAAACAAAACATAAAATCATAGTTGTTTCAAAGTAGCATCATCTTCCAATCAGCCAAATGCTCATTCATGGGTCGGATTTGCATTGACAAGCTTTGGGCAATTGTTCCTGAAATGACCCATCCCGCCACAGTTGTAACACGATCCTGGTGGGTATAGTGCTTGAGCAGGGTTGGCATCAACTTGATTTTGTGTAGTTGCAGCTCGGCAAACCCTAGCTGTATGACCAGCAAATCCACAATTTAGGCAGTTGCGGCAGTGTACATTAGCATGATGATGAAGATTACATTGGTTGCACCGAGGTGCAGTTCCCTTGTATCGCTTCTTAGTAGGGGGTTGAGCTGGTTGGTTGGGTGCAACGTGATTGTTTTGGGCAGCCCTAACGAAGTTCTGTGAAGCCTTACGCTTCTTTGACTTTCTTAAGGGCTTGGTTTTCGTCTTCTTAGGTGCTTCAGGAGTAGTTTCATCCTTGAGATGAGACATGGCAACAACTAACTTAATGGTCCCACAGAGTACTATGCTTAGTTGTTGGGCAATTGTAGCAGCCAGTTCGGACCTTTGAGCATCGCTGTGATGAGAAGACATCCTAAAGATAGTGGAAAATATGAGAGAAAACAAGTGAGATGTTATCGGGTAATCAAAGCTGAATGCTAAAGAAATATCGGCGAAACATGAGGATTGTGACCATTTATTTATTAATTAAAACAAACAAACGACACTGTGACTGATCAAAGTAAGCGGTTCATAATAATGTATCGCAAAGACATGCTATATCCTATAGGTGGACACTCACCCAAAAAGTTCCCAGGTGAGAGTGACTGGTCCGATATTGCGGATTTGTACAAACACTCTAGCCTTAGACAGAAAACTTGAGGTACAGGCACCCACCCTTCCAGATTGCACGTGTTCACATTATAAAGACCCGAACTTTGACGAGATTTCGAAAACTTTGAAGGTTCAAAACCTTATAATAAATCATCTAGGAATAGATGATTGGTTTTCAAAACGGATTTGTAATTTGTGTTCTTGTTGTGGTTGTCGCCTAAAGATAGGTGACGGTATTGTTTTAAGATCTAAACACAAGAATCTTGTTGTAACGCCCTGCATCCCTAAACTTTAGACTTTTGGCAAGTTTAGTCCCTGAACTATGTAACCATTAATACTTTTGGTACTTGGTGAATTCTATGCTATATACTAGATACTTGAAATGCCTAATTCTAGATACTTGGAATGTCTAAATCTAAATACTTGAAATGCCTAATTCTAGATACTTGGAATGTTTAAATCTAAATACTTGAAATGCCTAATTCTAGATACTTGGAATGTCTAAATCTAAATACTTGAAATGCCTAAATTCTATATACTTAGAATGCCTAATTCTATATACTTGGAATGCCTAATTCTATATGCTTGAAATGCCTAATTCTTGATACTTTGGTGCTTGACTCTTGAGGCTCGTGAAACTTGAGGCTTGGTTGAACGAGGGACTGGAGTCATGTCACTGGCGGAAACTACGAAACTTTGAAATCTTTTGTGTTATTGCCATAATCTATTTATACTATTACCCAATAAATACGCAACGCAACGCTTGATCTAACGCTCGAAAAGAATTAAAGACGAAAACGCGGAAAGGATGGATTGGCCGAGTGGCAATCCGATCGGATGACCACCCGATCGGATGGCCACTCGATCGAGTTGCCATCTGATCCGTGCACACCGCCTTCACTCCACTTTACACTATAAATAGGCCTGTCACATCACCATTCTCATTGATGTGACAGCCTCACTCGACCCAGATGAACGCACTCCTCTTTTCTCCCATTTCTCGGCGATTTTGGTATGTATCACACTAGATTCTAGTACATCTTTGATCTACACATCATTCTCTACGAGATTCTCCTTTGAAATCTCACTTTTCACTGTGAAATCCCTTAGATCTGAGTTCTTAAGGATGATGTCATCATGGTGGTTGTACAAACTACTATATGATGTCATTCCTGGTAGAATCTAGCTTAGATCTAAGGAATTTCATGCGTTTTACACTAAATCCATACTAGATCTACACTTTTCAAGCTAAAAACCTATGTTTATTTTCATATCTTCTTAAACTTTTACATAAGACAGTGAGATCCGTATCTAAACGGACTACAGACTTGATTATTAGTCTGGAGTCGGCTTGGAAAGGGACTGTTACCGGAGAAAATGGCCGGAGTACGGATTCTGACATGAACACCATCACGAACGGACGACTGAGCGGACTGGGGTGATTCCCACCCGATCGGATCGCCTGCACACTGAGGGGTTCACCGTTGTCTTAGTATGTACCACGTCGTCGTTGCTTTAAACAGAAACTTAGAGTTTTTACAAAATTAAGAATGGGACAAGGTAACCCGATCGAGTGACACTTTCCCTTAACCCTATACATTCTTGAAACTTTGAAGTCCTGATCGTCGAAGTGGCAGCTCGATCGGATAGCCATCCGATCGAACAGCCATCCGATCGAGGCAACTTTGAATCTTGAGCTTGGATTGAGTGGCGACCCGATCGGATAGCCATCCGATCGGACAGCCATCCGTTCCCTTCGCACTTTTGTCAACTTTAAATCGAGTGGCAACCCGATCGGATAGCCATCCGATCGGGCAGCCATCCATCCATCCCATTCACACACGTGTCGTCTCAATCGAATGGCAATCCGATCGGATGGCCATCCGATCGGACAGCCATCCGATCCAGTGACAGATCCGACACTTTGTGCCATCTCGTTATTCTGCTCGACACTTATCCGTTGTAATCTAATCAGGCTAATTCTAAAGAGCTCCCTTTGATCCAATAAAAGTTGAACCGTTAATCAATCACTGTGAGTATACTCGATCCCTTTTTGCTTTAAACTTTGGGATGTAACATGTAAACTACGATACTTGAGACTTTTGCAAACTAAACTCTATCCTGCTTGTATGTGAAACTTGTGATTCTTGTATTCTATTTATGCTATGTGAACGTTTAATCCAGGGTGTGTAGTTCCGCCTTAACAACAGTAGCGCTATAGGAGATGCACCTCCCCATTATTCTCGGGGGTATTGTTAGGAGGATTCTAGTTTTCCTTGAGACTTGGGAAAACAACAAAGCATCGGGATACTTGGACTATCACTTGTTGGACTGCGAACACTAGCATGGCTGAAACTATTTTTGTTACACTACATATGGATATGAGTTGATTTATACTATTATGCTATTATTCAAACTTGTATGCTCGCCGGTACATTTTTGTGCTGACTCTATTTTAATACATGTTGCAGGCTGATAGATGCTGGAACTATGGAAATCAAGCTAGGATTGATGCTTAGAAACTCGCCTAGTTCAATCCTAGAAACTTTTGAAAACAATGGTTATGTTTGGTTTAGTTGATACTATGTTTTGATGAATGATGTATGTTTTTAGACAATTGCATGGGACGAATCTAATTTATATTGAAACTATCTAGTGTTATGGATTCTCATGAGTAATCTGAACGCTTAGTGCTCGCACCCCGATGTTTTCGCCATTGGTTGGGGTGTGACAGATTGGTATCAGAGCCATAACTATAGGGAATTAGGATAAGTAGGAATACTTGCCGTAGTCTATAGTTCTAGGAACCTTGATTCTTATCTGTTGTTTAAGACTTATGCATTCTATCGTATCTGCTTCCTAGCAGCACACTTTCCTGCTAAGTTTACAATGCCTTTCCTAAGGCTGACACAATATACACTTGATATTTTGGAGACACTGATAATCGATGTTTGTATTTTGCACGAGATTTACCCTCAAGTCAGGAGTGACATCCGAACCTTGATGGAAAATCTCCATATTATTCTAGTAAGGTCTTGTCTGCGGATAAGTACCAACGCTATTAGGGTGCGATGTTGTTAAGATAGAGGTGAAACTCAGACCTTGACAACTAGTTCCACTCCTTGATATTTTATTTATGTCTCGCCAAAGTCCCGAAATTTCCATTCAATTGGGTACGTGAAATGACCAAAAGGACGAATGTCGTAGACCTAACATCGATGACGTATTTGTCTAAGTAAGTCAAGACACGTTACCTCAATTTGAAAGGGGTTCGAATCACTCTGGTTAGTCACCGTTCCTCTACCCGGAACACTCTATGTTTTATGAGCCTATCTTTTATGTTATCTCGATTTTTACATGTGATTTTAGACTTGATTCTTCATTTATCTTGATTCTTCATTTATCTTGATTCTTCGTTTATTTCGAGACTTTTGCACGAATCGCACGTATGTCCGCAATCTAAAGCCTAAAATCTAATCTCTCAGGATTAAACTAAATTTAATAAGTTTATCTACGATGTTAATCTATCTGAGCAATCTATTTGATGTTATGGTTGTAAGGCACTAGATGTAACATGGCATGGAATACGAGGGAAAAGTGACGTGTCCGAAACATGGTGGATACTGATGCGCGTAAAGTGTTATATAGTTTTAATGTATATTTTTAAGCCCTTTAACACTTTTTGGCCAAGTTTTAAATTTATAAAACACGATATTTACTAACACTAAACACACATATGGGCAAGTGCACCCATCGTGAGCGTAGTATAGTGTTGGTAAGATACCGAGGTCGTCCAAGGACACAAGAGCTTTTAGTACCGGTTTATCCTCAACGTCTAATCAAATCAAAAGTTTAGAAAAAGGTTTTTAAACAAGAAAAATAAAACTAACTAAAATGCTGAAAAATAAAAATAAAAATAAAACAGATAGACAAGATGAATCACTTGGATCCGACTCGTATTTAGTGTAACCTTTGATTATTTCCGCACTTTTGCACTTTTTAAGAGATTATCTTAGTTATTGTAGTAGGCCCCTCTTCTGAAGGTGACGTTAACCTCAACCCAGTAGTTTGAGTCAGCAAGGATACAATCCTAAAGGGTTGGGTTATTGAAAGATAATTAATTAAGTTATTAATGCATATTATGGTAGGCCCCTCTTCTGTAGGTGACGTTACCCTCGGCTAAGTAGTCTGAGTCAGCAGGGATACAATCCTAAGTAGCCGGGTTAAAGTATTAATAGTAGTTTACATATGAGGGGATCAAGGAGTTCGGACCCCCGCCATCCAATACCAGTGGGTATTGAAGGAGGTCCTACTAAAGTTGACCCAGGTCCTTGCAGGATCTATACACTGAACAAGGCAAGACTCTTACCAAACTGTTCCCTTAACCCCCGACCAGGTAGCCAACATATCTCCATATAGACCGTGGATATATGAATGCTGAAAATATTTTATTTTATATAGACAGTAAAATAATGGCAAAACACCACGGACAAACGATAACGAAGACTCACCTTCAACATAAGAAACTAGTTATTAAAGTCATTAATACAGAACCAAATAAAAAGTGTGAAAAGATTAAAAATAAAAAGTATTACACTAAACACTTGTCTTCACCAAGTGATGTAAGAGACTTAGGCAAACATGGCCTTTGAATGTCAAGAACTCTTACGATCAATCTTGGATCCCGAGACTACTCACACACTCTATGATGGATGATGGATGATGGTGGTGGATGTGGGTTGTGATGGTGGTGGTGGGTGGGTGAAGTGTGAGAGAGGTGGTTTGCCAAGGGATGGTTTGCAAATGAGCCAAGCACCCCTATTTATAGCCTGTACAGAAGCCCGGACACGGCCCCGTGTCCACCCATCTTCTCTTTCTTCATTAAATGCAGTTTGTCTGCATTAGTTGACCACGCCCCCGTGTCCGCTGGGCACGACCCCGTGTGCAGAAGCGTATCTGTACTATCAAGATTTTCTTAGATTCTGCGAATCTTAGAGTTGACCACGGCCCCGTGTCCGCTGGACACGCCCCCGTGGTGGGTGATAGAAGCTTCTACAACTGTCTTTTCTGCAAACACTTGGGCACGCCCCCGTGCTCAGTGAGCACGGGGCGTGTTCAGCCATCTGTTCTCTTGTTTTTACTTTGGAGGATGCTGTCGAGGGGTCGGGCATTCCACTTTTATTCCTTTTCTTGTATTTATGCTGGATTTGGCTGCATTTTTGCTTCTTTTGTTCATTTAAGCTCTTTTAATCCTGAAAATACAAAAGGAAGACAAAAGCACACTTTTTCCAACATTAGTACTATAAAAGGGTTAGTTTTATGCCTCATTTGATGTAATTTATATGTTGCATTTTGCGCACATCAAATACCCCCACACTTGAATCTTTACTTGTCCTCAAGCAAAACTCTATATTTTGTGGCTTACACTCCCAAATGGAATGGGTAGAAGAGAAGGTTTTTGGGTTTGTCATAGAGTGTCGGGATTCCAAGATTCTTTATTTAGGTTTTATTTTTATTTTATTTACAATCCTATTCGTCATGATTTATTTAAAACATTACATAAGATAAATTATTTATTTGGGCATTTATATACAAGTTCACATACCTCACGGGGGATCACTCAACACTCGGCCGAAGGTGTATTTTTGTGAAAACTCTCGAGAGCGGCATGGAACTTATTCCTACCATAAGCTTGCCAAGTAATCAATCCTCCTCCTTTTTAACTAAAAACCTTTGTAAATATCAAGAGGACTTTTTGGGGAAGGGTTAGGCTTGGGTTAAAGGTAGGTGGTTGGGTTAGTGGTTAGTAGAAAAGGGCGAAAGGCGTAAAAAGCTTCGGTTTTCGTAAGACTTTTATTTTTATGACTTTTTATTTTGATGAAACAATTCTTCAAACAAAGTTATTTTTGATAAACTTGTTTGTTTATTTCTTTTACCTTCATCATCAAAATATTTTTTTTTATTTTTTTAAGGAAGTCATAAGAAAAACCGAGCTTTGTTACTAAAATAAAGGGTTTAAAATGAAAAAGGGTTTTGGTGGGTAAAAAGGGTGTTTGATTTGGGTTGAGAAATGAAAAGGTTTAGGCTCAAAGGGGTTAACTATGGGGATTTTGGGTAGGTGGTAAAGGAAAAGAAAAATAATGGTATTGAAATAAAAAAGGGTTAGTCCTAATGCCTCCATCATTTATTTACTCAGGTTTAAGTTGGTAAGGACCGGGAATGTATTGTCGTGGCAAGTTCTAGAGTCGTAAGAACCAAACGGCTATTCGCACAAGAAACGAAAAATGAGCATTTAGTTTAAAGATGTGTATTTGTATGCTCAATAAAGGCTCAAAACTCACTTTTTGTGGGAATGAGTTTTTTTTGTGATCAAGTATATATAATCAAATTTTAACTAGATTTGTCATGTCGTTTCATAATTTTCTTATGTTGGTTCTTTTTATCTCGACGCTATCGGTTGTAAATTTGTAAAAATATCACATTTTTTAGAACTTGTAATTCCCAAACTAAACCAAGACAAGTAAAAAAAATGAATATTTTTGAAAAAATTTGGGGTGTTTAGCGGTTCCAATAGAGTTTTGTGTAAGGCTTGTAATTAGGACTTTGCAAAATTCAAGGTTTTAGCATCCCCCCCACACTTAAATTACATATTGTCCTCAATGTGTCCCAAAAATAAGTTTTTAGGTGATTGAATGTGTAAAAAGATGTGAAAACGCAAAATTTTATGTTACTGGGCGTCTGGACACGGGCCCGTGGTGTCCGGGCACGGCCCCGTGCTCAGATTGCCAGTAACAGAAAATAAAACAAAGTAATAGAAGGCTGGACACGGGGGCGTGTTCAGTGAGCACGCCCCGTGTCCAGGTACCTGAACTGGGCATTTTTCTGCAGATGGTTGAGAACGAGGCGTGTTGGATGAGCACGACCCCGTGCTGAACTTGCTGTAATGAAGAAAAATTTGCGGGTGGCCCTGTTTTTGTGCATGGGGTGTTGGTGTAATCTTCCCTTGGTATCCTTCACCATCCCGAGTGTGTTTTATCCATTACATCATCATCCAAACACCAAATTAATTAAAACCATCATTCATTCAAATAGAGAGAGTTACATAATAATCCTAATAAATTAAAATTCTAGATAAATAGGTCAAAAGAAACACAAGAAGTCTAAACCAAGAAGTTCTAGCCTAAAGTTTATTCTATTAGCAAAATTTCCGAAAAGATAATTCTCTCGGTTGGATGCGGCTCGAAGAACTTCTTTCTCCGGATATGGGTCCCTCACACTTCGGCGAGCCATTCCTCTATCTCCCTTGGGAGAAGAAAGGCGGGCTCATTTGCATCAGTTTGAAGGGGTGCAATCTCCACCGGGACTTCGTGCAAGTCTTCAAGAGGAGGTTCCGCGGGGATGTCATCCCATCCGGTGGGATTATTGACTCCAAGTGCTAGGTTCCAATCCTCTTGAGGGAGGATTGGCTCCATGGGAGGTGTCACAAAAATATTCAACCTCTGGTGCAAGAGGTTGATCTCTTGAAAACTATTTTCCAACCCCACCGTAAGATAATTTATACAATCTGTAAGGACATCCTCTACCGATGTCATCTCATCTAGATCTTCACGTAATGCTATCACGTAGCGTACGAGAGTTGCTTCGATTGAGGACCTCCGTTCTCTTCGACTGTTTCTGGAATGTGCCGACGAAGTTCCACTGTTTTGGCTTGACATTCTATGAAAACAAACTGAAAAGAGTTCATTTTAATGAAACAGTAACCTCGGACACGGCCCCGTGCTCAATGAGCACGGCCCCGTGTTCACCTTTCTGCAGGTTTTTGGAACAAGGAATCTTAGGGTTTCATATTATTTTACCAACTTAAGAAGCATTTTTTAGCAGAAATAACTTAAAACAATGTTGTAAAACTTATTTTTAACAAGATTCCTTGAACAAAAACCTAACAAACATAACAATAAAGCTTGGAATCATGATGATCTCAAGCTCTAATGGAGGTGTTGAGGAAAAAAATGAAGAAGAAGGGAATGGACAAGAGAGGAAAGGACAAGATGGTTGTTGAGAACCTTCTTTTAGAAAATACCTAGGATGGTATGTGTGAAGATCCCACCAAATCTCTGTCCCTGGAATGGTCCAAATGTGCAGGATTCTTGGCTGCATTTATAGAAAACGACAGCACGCTGCACACGGCCCCGTGTCGGCTGCACACGGCCCCGTGTGCAGGCAGAATCCTGACACATTTTGTCCGTATTCTGACAAAAAGTCAGAAAGGAATCTTTTGGTGGACACAGGGGCGTGCTGACCTGGACACGGCCCTCGTGTTTAGAGGCTGTTTATGAAGTTTCGTCTATTTTAAGGAACTTATCTGGATCGGGTGGTTCCTTAGTGGATGGAACAACCCCAAAGTGCCTGAGATACCTTAGTTGCTCTAGATTAAGACGAGAACAAAAGAGGTTGTCGGTGAGGGTGATTCCTATGCTATATGTAGGTGGACAAGTCCAACCTTTCCCGGGCTCTCGTTAAAGAAGGTGTATGCCAAATCGCTCAGGTCTATGTATGCACCGAACGAAGTCGATGGGGAGTCCTTCACGGCACAATCGACACAGGGACGACTATCGCTCAAGTCTTCGCTAGAGTTAGAGGAGATTTCGGGAACAATGAAGTTGTTTTTATTCGAATGTGTTCTCAATAATTCTTCTTGGGCTTCGTTTTGAGGTGAACTAATGATATCCATCTCAAGTTCTTTCACCCAATTAAGAATTAGATCTTCCATTTGAAATAATTCATCAAGAATCATTTCTCCTAGAAGGGTTGATTGAGAGCATTCGAGGGATAGATAGGGATTATTTTTACTTTCGCCCTTCTTAAGGCTACAGGAAAACAATGGGTCTATATAATGGGGCATATAATTTAGAAAATAACATTCTAAATTTTTATGAGGGCCACCACATATTTGACACCACGTACCATAAGAGTGTCGAAAGTAAAAAATATCAGTATCACTCAAGTTCGTGTCAGAAATTACCAACCGTCGGGATCTTACGGTTTTGTTTTCAGTAACTGAAACTTGGGCACGGGGCGTGTTGAGTGGGCACGGCCCCGTGTTCAGCTTACTGTCTGACTTAAAACAGGATTGCCAGTTCCAAAGATTGGGCACGGGGGCGTGTTCAGCTGGCACGGCCCGTGCTGAGTTCTGCAGAAGCTGAAAAATTAAGAAAAATCTTTAAAAAATAGAAAAATAAGAAAAAACGATTAGGCCGTTGATTCCTAACTTTCTTAAAATCCTTGTGTCCCCGGCAACGGCGTCAAAAACTTGATGCGCGTGAAGTGTTATATAGTTTTAATGTATATTTTTAAGCCCTTTAACACTTTTTAGCCAAGTTTTAAATTTATAAAACACGATATTTACTAACACTAAACACACATATGGGAAAGTGCACCCATCGTGAGCGTAGTATAATGTTGGTAAGATACCGAGGTCGTCCAAGGACACAAGAGCTTTTAGTACCGGTTTATCCTCAACGTCTAATCAAATCAAAAGTTTAGAAAAAGGTTTTTAAACAAGAAAAATAAAACTAACTAAAATGCTAAAAAAATAAAAATAAAACAGATAGACAAGATGAATCACTTGGATCCGACTCGTATTTAGTGTAACCTTTGATTATTTCCGCACTTTTGCACTTTTTAAGAGATTATCTTAGTTATTGTAGTAGGCCCCTCTTCTGAAGGTGACGTTACCCTCAACCCAGTAGTTTGAGTCAGCAAGGATACAATCCTAAAGGGTTGGATTATTAAAAGATAATTAATTAAGTTATTAATGCATATTATGGTAGGCCCCTCTTCTGGAGGTGATGTTACCCTCGGCTAAGTAGTCTGAGTCAGCAGGGATACAGTCCTAAGTAGCCGGGTTAAAGTATTAACAGTAGTTTACATATGAGGGGATCAAGGAGTTCGGACCCCAGCCATCCAATACAAGTGGGTATTGAAGGATGTCCTACTAAAGTTGACCCAGGTCCTTGCAGGATCTATACACTGAACAAGGCAAGACTCTTACCAAACTGTTCCCTTAACCCCCGACCAGGTAGCCAACATATCTCCATATAGACCGTGGAGATATGAATGGTGAAAATCTTTTATTTTATATAGACAGTAAAATAATGCCAAGACACCACGGACAAACGATAAGGAAGACTCACCTTCAACATAAGAAACTAGTTATTAAAGTCATTAATACATAACCAAATAAAAAGTGCGAAAAGATTAAAAATAAAAAGTATTACACTAAACACTTGTCTTCACCAAGTGATGTAAGAGACTTAGGCAAACATGGCCTTTGATTGTCAAGAACTCTTACGATCAATCTTGGATCCCGAGACTACTCACACACTCTATGATGGATGATGGATGATGGATGATGGATGATGGATGATGGTGGTGTATCTGGGTTGTGATGGTGGTGGTGGGTAGGTGAAGTGTGAGAGAGGTGGTTTGCCAAGAGATGGTTTGCAAATGAACCAAGCACCCCTATTTATAGCCTGCACAGAAGCCCGGACACGGCCCCGTGTCCATTGGGCACGGCACCGTGTCCACCCATCTTCTCTTTCTTCATTAAATGCAGTTTTTCTGCATTAGTTGACCACGCCCCCGTGTCCGCTGGGCACGACCCCGTGTGCAGAAGCGTATCTGTACTATCAAGATTTTCCTAGATTCTGCGAATCTTAGAGTTGACCACGGCCCCGTGTCCGCTGGACACACCCCCGTGGTGGGTGATAGAAGCTTCTACAACTTTGTCTTTTCTGCAGACACTTGGGCACGCCCCCGTGCTCAGTGAGCACGGGGCGTGTTCAGCCATCTGTTCTCTTGTTTTTACTTTGGAGGATGCTGTCGAGGGGTCGGGCATTCCACTTTTATTCCTTTTCTTGTATTTATGCTGGATTTGGCTGCATTTTTGCTTCTTTTGTTCATTTAAGCTCTTTTAACCCTGAAAATACAAAAGGAAGACAAAAGCACATTTTTTCCAACATTAGTACTAAAAAAGGGTTAGTTTTATGCATCATTTGATGTAATTTATATGTTGCATTTTGCGCACTTCAGATACGCAGCTTTCCTATATATAAGTGTTTCCGACATGTTACTGTAACACCTCGTAAAATCTTACCCAATAAAATAACGACACTTGTCATGTAAGGCAAAAGTGTTATAAACCCGGATCAAGTTAAAAGATGTAGGTCGGATTAAAAAGTGTCAACATGTTAATTAATTACCTCTGAGTGGCCTTTTTATTAATCCCAAGCCTTAATGCATTTTATAAACGTCTGATACGTATACAAATCCGGATAATTTCAATAATAATAAATACAAGATTTATAAAGAGATGGAATCTATGAGCATTTACGACAAATTCTACAATTCAAGACCTTTCACAAGAATCCAAGACAACAAAGATGCATGGCAACACTCTCAAGGACCTGCAAGATCTGATTCATGGTCCCCTCCTGCTGATAAATGACTAAAGATTCGAACTATAAAAGTTGCATGGTCAAAGCCTAAGAAATCACGAAGTTTTGTTTTCTGAGGAGGGCTTACGGACCGCAAGAAGACCACCTTACGGTCCGTAAGGTGGCGGAGCTGAGCATACAAAAATATTTAAAAAGAGGATACGGACCGCAAAGCCAAGGGCTTACGGTCCGCAATACTTGTAACTGGGCATCTAAGAACAGGGTCGGTTACGGACCGCAAAGCCAAGGGCTTACGGTCCGTAAGACCGTCGCTGGCAACAAAAATGGACAGATGCCTGTTCAGCCTGTTACACCGCCTTACTTGCATGGTATTCGAATACAGGAGCTTGGCTAACAGATTTTCATGCATAGGGACACATGGGGATCATCAGGGAACACTTGTAGACTATGTTGGCATGATCTTGTGCAATTGGGGTCAATATATATAGAGGTTGAGTTGCAACCATTTTGTTTGCTCATTTCAAACTCACCTCAAGGCTTTCTCTGGAATTCCTGGAGCTCAAGCTACTTCTATTAAGTTGCCTAATCATACTTAGGACCCTTGTAAGTGTCCTTAACCTTTCTAATTCAGTTTTGCCGAGTTAATTAGCTTAAAGTTAAACCGTCATAATTAATGTTTGACTTCGTGATTAATCACTAATGGTCCAGTCATTAGCTAAATTAAGAGTAGTTATAAGTTGGTAATTATGTAGGTAATAAACCCCTAAGAGGGCACCTACTGATTATCACTCTAACTAGGTCAAAGTTAATCTTAAAAAGTCAACAGAAAGCTTATTTTCAAATAAACGCATAATTAACAATGTAGAATCCATGCAACCTGTTTTATCACTAATATAACTTGGTGATTAATGTAAGAACATGTCTAAACATGTTCAACCCGACAATTTTCAGTTTAGGCTCGGTTCGGAACCGAAAGTCGCATAATTTGACTTTTGCTTTGACTTTCAGTTCTAACCCAATGTAGCATGTTTTAGAAATGCCTTAGAGCTTTATTTGGACCAGGTTACATGTTAGTATAACCCTCTGTGATTACACAACTTGGTTCATTAGTTATCCGATTCATATACATATTTCCGTTAATTGCCTATATGTTGACTATTATGCCCATATAACCTTAAAACGTGATTTTTGAAAATGGAAAAGTATAGAAACCTTAGTTACTGAATTATAAACTTGTCCCTAAAATTTGACATCAGTTTGAGGTCGATTAGGAGTTATGCTCATTAGCGTAAATGAAAAGCTTTTTATTAATTAAACGGCGTAATTAGCATATAACCTATCTAAACCCAATTTTTAATACCAAACTTTTTACCTACTGATATAAAATAATATTTTGAGATTTTTGAAGATTTTTATTTATTTTTAGGCTGAGCATAACATAAGGTTCTAGCTTTGATTCGGTTATTGACGGTTTTTGCCCTTTTGACCTATAAAATGAGTTTTACAAATCTTTTTAATACCAAACCTTTTTCTACTGGTCTAATATGACCTTTTTCTACTGGTCTAATATGATAAATAAAATATTTTAAGCCTTCTGGAATAATAAAAATATCAGCTTTTCATATAAAACCCGGAAATCGATTAAAACCGCCTTTTTACGCGTTTTAAACGCATAGTATGTATTAAAACTATTTTAAATATATAAGACTTGACACCTAATGATATTTTTAGTAAATTTTTATATTCTAACAGTAAGCAAAAGTTTTAAACTCATATTTCCAGTTTTGACCTTTTTAAGCTTATGTGAAATTACCAAAATGCCCCTACGGTGCATAGTTTAGTTATAAAAGGTAAATTTCACTTATATACCATACCCTACTGTTATGACTTATAAAAATACGTATTTTTACTGATTATATCAGACCTGTAACTCAGATTAATATTTAAACCTTTTTATAACCTTTAAAATGACCAAAATGCCCCTACGGGGCATAGTTTGAGTTTAAATTCGTTTTGGGCATAATAGAAGATATCTTACTGATGTCACGACATATTTAAGGCATATTAACTTAGGAAACCTGTATATGACTCTAATGGTTTCCCGTTATGCATTTTTCGCGTTCGGTTCGGTTTATGTAACTAGTTTGCATAAATTGACCGAAACGAGTCAACCCATATCATTTTCATCTCAAAATCCAGAATGTGTTTAGTTTACCCATATTAAACAAGTATCCAAGCTTGTCGGGTCTAAACCACATTCTATTCCGGTCTTCGCTTAATCATGCGTTTTTAGACCGTATCCTTTTTTAAAACTAACCGGTCTAAGTTTAGGCTTAATTAAAGACCCGTTAGGATTCTAATAGGTTATTAAAAACCTTCGTTCTAGATTAGGAGCCCGGTAAAAGCTACGTGCACTTGATGTTTTTGATTTATACTTTGCTCAGGTAAATACTCTTAACTTATTTTCCCTATACGGGCTTGGGATACGGTATCATAATAATACCGCTTGGTCGGGTGTGTAATCATTTAAATCGGATTGTGATTAATGCATTTACATAACCTGTTTTAATCTGTATTATTTGGTGTATGGCCTTTGGGGGTTAAATGACCATGTCCCGGATATCCTTGGCATCATTCAAAGAAATGGCCACGACCTAAGCACGGGGTGTAGGCGTACACCTGACAGTTGCATATGTAAAAACTGGTAGTCCACTTAAAGGAATCAACATTGTGGGTATTATACCTGTGGCGTGTCAGTTAATCTAGACTGGCCCTACAAACCGGCCCTGACGGACGACAAATAAGTAAAACTGTATACAAGATTATTTTTAATAATTGTCCCAAGTTATAAAAGAATTTTGTGCCATGTGCATTCAAATCAATTTTCTAAAAACATTTTCAAAATGAGTCAGTTAATTGTATTTGCCAGTGTAAACTGACGTATTTTCCAAAAAGGTTGAGTGCAGGTACTAGACGAAATAGGTTGGCTACTCCTGGCATCATTAATTAACTCTCGCAAGCTCTAGATGCTAAAGTCTGTTGAACAAATTTTCCTTTATCATTTGATCCGCCTGTGGACCTTTTTCAACTATCTTGTGATACTTAATATTACAATTTATTCGGTTGAAATATAAATCTATCTTTTGCTTCCGCTGTGCATTTTAAAATTGTGTTGTTTGACTATGATGATATCAACTACGTCACGATACTCCCCACCGGGCCCACCGGTAATATGTGGAAATTTAGGGGTGTGACAGGTTGGTATCAGAGCCAACATTGAGTGAATTAAACACTAACCTTTTGTGTTTAATCTCAATGACACAGTTTGCACATTCCTCGACTTCCGAGTCTAGACAAAGAACTTAGGATTAATCCCAATTTGTTTTATTTCTAACTTTGTCTTTTATATTTTCTTGTTGTTATCTTTATTTATGTTGACAGGTTCAATCATGCCACCCAGAATGAGAGGGAGAGGAAGAGGCAAGGGGCCACTCGTTGCCCCGAATGATCATGAAGCTGGGCCTTCGCACCGGCAAACACCATTTGATTCTCTTAACCGGAGTCCTCAAGAAAACTGGAGGACCTATATTGAACCCTCAAGGCGCTCAGTTTCGCTGAGTTCCTCCCCATCTTTCCAAAACTCCTTTGGGCCTCAGTCTGAAAACGAGCCCCATATTTCCCACCATTCTTATATACCTCTCCAGGGCCACAACTCATCTTTCGATGACCCAACGCCCTATTTCCAGAGCCGGTTCAACCCGGCAAATTACATTGAAGAACCAGTGGGTTTTAACCCATTAGGACCTGAAGACCACTTCTCGGGCGACCATGCGATGGACATGGACGAGGACACCGATCCCGCAGAGCCACCGTCTGGAACCCCTAACCACCCCATCGAGATTTCAAATGGGTCACCCTTTCTGGGATCACCTTATAATGGTCCCGATAGCTACGAGGCGAGGTTCAACCAGATCGACTGGGTGTTTACTCCCAGTTACCACAACTCACCTCAACAGCAGTAGCCACAGCAGGATCCCTCCAAGGATTCCCGTTTTATAGCGGTCACTCCACCGCCACCACCACCAGTGCAGCAACAGCCTCCGGAGCCACCGAGGCGCAGGAGAACAACCGCACGGATGTCCGTGCGAGGAGGAGTCCGCATCAGCACTCCTCAACCATCTAGTGGCAGCCACTATCCGCCACTATACGAAGACCCACAGATGGGTGGGCCTTCGAACCCCATTTCTGAGGTGCAGTCCGAGCCGGTCGCACCGCCACCAGTGGGTTTTAACAACCCAATTCCTACATACGCCGGTTCAGCGGCGTACAACCCTTTTGAGCAGCCAGCCCACACCAACTACAACTACACCGAGGCTGACCCATACCTGGTAGCGGCAGCAAACTACCATGCTCTTCATCCCGAGGGAACCTTTGGAGTCCCATACCAAACTGGATATCCACACTATGGGTACCCACCTTATGGGTATCAACAACCGCCACCTCCTCAACCTCTGCTGTATCAGCAGCCCCCGCAGCCGCCAGTGATATCGCCACCGCAGCATCAGGAGATTCTCCAAAGGTTGAATCAGGTGCAGCAGGAGGTTCGGGAAGGGCGTAGGCAAAACCGAGGAATCTTCAAAGGTTTGGCAAGCCTAATCAAAGGGATGACCAAGGGAAAGGATTTTTGAAAATCCTTGTTTATTTATTTTTGTTGTAATCAAGTCCCTGCGTGGGCATGTCTTTCAGTATTCCGCCCCTGCGTGGGCATGTTTTTTCTGTTTAACCCCTGCGTGGGTATGTTAGGTTTGTTTAGCCCCTGCGTGGGCATGTTATTTCATGTAGAAGTCCCGTTTAGGGCAAACCTGTACTTGTTTAATTTTTGTAGTGGAATGGTAGAAGTTAAATTTTCATTTTTTATATGCATAAACATAAAATATGAAATAAATGGAAAATATCATTCCTTTATAAGACCTACCATTATAATAAAATGATAAAATCTAAAAAGGACAAAACCTAGCCACGTGTCATTTTAAGACAAGACCAAGATGGTAGTTCCTCAAATTAGATTCAAATCCTTATTAACCTATCAATTTAGGATTTTCTGGGTTAAATATTAAAATCAAAAAGAATCTTAAAGGTAAAACCTAGCCACATGTCATTCTAAATATGGCCAAGATGGTAAAACCTATTTAAAAGATTCAAATCCTTGTTAACATCTGCAAACGTGTTAACACTCTTGACAGAATGTGATTCGATAAAATCGCATAAGTCATTCTTAAATTGGATTATTCCAATTACCTCCTTATTTATATATAATCACCCATTAGGGATGAAGTGCCTACGGGCCATAACTACCGTCCCTTGGGACTAAAGACAGTGGTGGCCTACAACTCCCTGTCAAGAAAAGGTAATGAACTTTGATTCAACCTTAATACCTCGATTCTGTAAAATCCCGGTTTATAAAATTTATCTGTCCATGTGACTTGCCTGTTTGTGCTATTATTAAATTATAACTAGGGATTTTAATAAAGATCCTGAATATGTATATACTTATCAAATTAACCAAAAATAGTTATTAAAACCATGGTTAATAAATTAGTAAGATGACAAATCTTTAATAAACTTCTAAGAAGTCATTGTCATCATTTTATGTAGCAATCAAACTACATGGCTGAGTCTGAAGAAGTCAACAGTCACCCAAAGGAAAATCAAGATGCCACCAGAATCAACATAACTGGTGCAGAACTTCAAGCATTGGTTGATAATGCTGTTACCAAGGCCTTGGATAGGCAGTTTAATGAATCTAGTGGTACTCGAAGCAGAACCCTATCTGTACCCCACTCTAAACCTAAGACTCACTCGGAAGCTCATAGTAAGCCACCTCCTAAACCTAAAGGGTCAAAGAAGGATGATGACGATCATCACTCCTCAAATCAGCATAGTGTTCCATCGAGGAAGATTGAGCTCAAACGAGAACCACGTGGTAAGTCTTATACCTACAAATATTTCGTCTCCTGCAAGCCCAGGGATTTCACTGGGGAGAAAGGGGCAGTTGACTGCATGACATGGTTGGACGAAATGGATACCGTGGTTGACATCAGTGGTTGCGCTGATAAGGATGTTGTGAAGTATGTATCTCAATCGTTTAAAGGAGAAGCACTAGCCTGGTAGAGGTCTCTAATCCAGGCTACTGGGAAGATTCCATTGTACAATCTGTCTTGGGATCAGTTTGTTGCACTCCTAAAAGAGAATTACTGCCCTCAGCATGAGGTTGAAAAGATTGAGTCCGACTTCTTATCGTTGGTGATGAAAAATCTAGATTGCCAAGCTTACCTCACCAGTTTCAATACCCTGTCTCGACTGGTTCCGTATCTGGTAACACCGGAACCCAAGCGAATAGCTCGATTCATTGGGGGTTTAGCCCCAGAGATCAAGGCCAGTGTCAAGGTATCCCGACCTGCTACTTTTAGGTCAGCAACTGATTTGTCTTTATCCCTTACTTTAGATGCGATCAGGCTGAGATCGCTTAAGAACTCTGAAGAAAGTAAGAGAAAATGTGAGGACGATAACTCAAGACGGTCTGTGAAGAAGCATAAGGGTAACACGGACCACAAGAAGAAGTTTGGGTCTGGCAAGGGTAATCAGCAAACAGATGAGAAGCCAAAGTGCAAGACCTGCCAGAAACGTCACTTTGGGAAATGCAGGTTCGAATCCAAGTCTCAGTCAAAATCATCTGCATGTGGGTTATGCAAATCCAAGGAACACAAGATGATAGAGTGCAAGAAGATAAAGGACGCAACGTGCTATAACTGCAACGAAAAAGGGCACATCAAGACCAACTGCCCTAAATATGCCAAAAAGCCTGAAGAAGTAAAAAAGACCAATGCAAGAGTCTTTTGAATGGATGCACGAGAAGCCGTTCAGGATGATAATGTGATCACAGGTACCTTTCTCATCAATGATGTTTATGCAAGAGTATTATTTGATTCGGGTGTGGA
Organism: Helianthus tuberosus; assembly: GCA_030545235.1. Lineage (NCBI taxonomy): Eukaryota > Viridiplantae > Streptophyta > Magnoliopsida > Asterales > Asteraceae > Helianthus > Helianthus tuberosus. The sequence continues at coordinate 22,989,779 of CM060437.1, read as the reverse complement.
TAAGTCATTTGTAGATGATAAGTTCTGTAAGTTGTTAAATCTACCTGTTAGAACCCTAAGCATAAAGTATGAGGTTGAATAGCTGATGGCACCATAGAAACTGCATCAACCGTGTTAGATGGATGTTTCATATCCATTAGGAACCACTCTTTTCCACTATCCTTACTTCCTTTGAAATTAGCTGGTTTTGACATAGTAATAGGCATGGATTGGTTATCCCATAACCAAGCTCAGATTATGCGTGACAAGAAGCAATTAGTGATCAAGACTCCATATGGTGAGCCACTTACCATACAGGGAGATACTCAGTATGGGTTACCTAAACAAGTGTCTATGCTTAAGGCATCAAGGTGTATGAAGAAGGGATGTGTCATTTACATGGCACAAGTGACTATTGATGAGCCGAAGCCTAAGATTGAAGATATCCCAGTCATTTCTGAATATCCTGAAGTATTCCCTGAAGAACTACCTAGTTTGCCACCAGATAGGTAAGTAGAATTCAGAATTGACATTATTCCAGGAGCAGCACCTGTTGCGAGAGCACCTTACAAGTTGGCACCAACATAGATGAAAGAGTTGAGGACTCAACTAGATGATTTGTTGGCGAAGGGTTTCATTCATCCTAGTTCCTCTCCATGGGGAGCACCAATCCTGTTTGTGAAAAAGAAGGATGGATCGATGCGTCTATGCATCGATTATCGCGAGCTTAACAAGGTTACTATCAAGAATAGATATCCATTGCCCAGGATCGACGATCTGTTCGATCAACTTCAAGGGGCGAGTTATTTCTCCAAGATCGATTTGAGGTCAGGCTACCATCAGTTGAAGGTTAGAGATGAAGATGTGCACAAAACTGCATTTAGGACTCGTTATGGTCATTACGAGTTCCTAGTGATGCCTTTTGGGCTCACTAATGCACCAGCAGCTTTCATGGATCTCATGAATCGAGTATGCAAGCCCTACTTGGATAAATTTGTCATCGTATTCATCTATGACATACTTATTTACTCAAAGAGTCAAGCTGACCATGAGAAGCACCTTCGTTGTATTCTTTCACTGCTACAACAAGAGGAACTCTACGCCAAGTTTTCAAAGTGTGAATTTTGGCTTCGCGAAGTCCAGTTTCTTGGACATGTAGTTAGTGAGCGTGGTATCCAAGTGGATCCCGCTAAAGTTGAAGCTGTCATGAATTGGCAAGAGCCGAAGACACCCACAGAAATTCGTAGCTTTTTGGGTTTGGCAGGATATTACAGGCGTTTTATTGAAAATTTCTCAAGGATTGCAGCACCCCTAACCTCATTAACCCGCAAGAATATCAAGTTTGATTGGGGCCTTAAGCAGCAAGAGTCTTTTGACATTCTTAAGCAAAAGTTGAGCAATGCACCTGTGTTGACATTGCCTGATGGAATAGAAGAATTTGTGGTTTACTGCGACGCTTCACACACTGGTATGGGATGTGTGCTCATGCAGAAAGGCAAGGTTATTGCCTACGCTTCTCGACAATTGAAGGTACACGAGAAGAATTACACCACCCATGATTTGGAGTTGGGTGCCGTTGTGTTTGCACTAAAACTTTGGAGACATTATTTATATGGTACTAAGTGTGTGATCTATTCCGATCACAAAAGCCTTCAACATCTGTTCAATCAGAAGGATTTGAACATGAGGCAACGACGATGGATGGAAACTTTGAATGATTATGACTGTGAAATACGATACCATCCAGGCAAGGCGAATGTGGTCGCCGATGCTTTAAGCAGAAAGGAAAGGGTTAAGCCCATAAGAATCAATGCCAAGAGCATTGAATTAAAGAACAGTTTAAATGAAAGATTGTTAGCCGCTCAGAAGGAAGCCGTATTAGCAGCTAACTATCCAAATGAGAAGTTGGGAGTAACTGCTGAGCAGTTATCTTATGGCAAGGATGGAATCCTAAGATTGAATGGGCGAATATGGGTTCCAATCTATGGAGGACTTAGGGAAGTAATTCTTCAGGAAGCCCATAGTTCCAAGTATTCTGTTCATCCTGGAAGTGATAAGATGTACCAGGACCTAAAGGCAAATTTTTGGTGGATAGGCTTGAAGAAGTCTATAGCCACTTATGTGGCCAAATGTTTGACGTGTACTCAAGTTAAAGCAGAGCACTAGAAGCCGTCAGGTTTGCTGCAACAGCCTGAACTTCCCACCTGGAAGTGGGAGATGGTGACTATGGATTTTATCACCAAGTTACCCAAGACAAAGAAAGGAAACGATACTATTTGGGTGATAGTGGATAGACTGACTAAGTCAGCTCACTTCCTACCTATTAAGGAAACATATAGCTCAGATAAGTTAGCTCAGCGGTACGTGGATGAGATTGTATCTCTCCATGGAGTGCCAGTGTCTATCATCTCTGATAGGGATACGAGATATACATCGCATTTCTGGAAAAGCTTTCAGCAATCCCTAGGCACTCGATTGAACTTCAGCACGGCATATCATCCTCAGACGGATGGTCAAAGCGAACGAACGATTCAAACGCTTAAGGATATGTTAAGAGCTTGTGTCATTGATCTAGGTGGAAGTTGGGATGATCATCTTTCACTGGTCGAGTTTTCATACAATAATAGTTATCACTCATAAAATCTTACCCAATAAAATAACGACACGTTTCATGTAAGGCAAAAGTGTTATAAACCCGGATCAAGTTAAAAGATGTAGGTCGGATTAAAAAGTGTCAACATGTTAATTAATTACCTCTGAGTGGCCTTTTTATTAATCCCTAGCCTTAATGCATTTTATAAACGCCTGATACATATACAAATACGAATAAGTTCAATAATAATAAATACAAGATTTATAAAGAGATGGAATCTATGAGCATTTACGACAAATTCTACAATTCAAGACCTTTCACAAGAATCCAAGACAACAAAGATGCATGGCAACACTCTCAAGGACCTGCAAGATCTGATTCATGGTCCCCTTCTGCTGATAAATGACTAAAGATTCGAACTATAATAGTTGCATGGTCAAAGCCTAAGAAATCACGAAGTTTTGTCTTCTGAGGAGGGCTTACGGACCGCAAGAAGACCACTTTACGGTCCGTAAGGTGGCGGAGCTGAGCATACAAAAATATTTAAAAAGCGGATACGGACCGCAAAGCCAAGGGCTTACGGTCCGCAAGACTTGTAACTGGGCATCTGAGAACAGGGTCGGTTACGGACCGCAAAGCCAAGGGCTTACGGTCCGTAAGAAGTGCTTACGGACCGCAAGGCTTCTTGCTTACGGTCCGTAAGACCGTCGCTGGCAACAAAAATGGACAGATGCCTGTTCAGCCTGTTACACCGCCTTACTTGCATGGTATTCGAATACAGGAGCTTGGCCAACAGATTTTCATGCATAGGGACACATGGGGATCATCAGGGAACACTTGTAGACTATGTTGGCATGATCTTGTGCAATTGGGGTCAATATATATAGAGGTTGAGTTGCAACCATTTTGTTTGCTCATTTCAAACTCACCTCAAGGCTTTCTCTGGAATTCCTGGAGCTCAAGCTACTTCTATTAAGTTGCCTAATCATACTTAGGACCCTTGTAAGTGTCCTTAACCTTTCTAATTCAGTTTTGCCTAGTTAATTAGCTTAAAGTCAAACCGTCGTAATTAATGTTTGACTTCGTGATTAATCACTAATGGTCCAGTCATTAGCTAAATTAAGAGTAGTTATAAGTTGGTAATTATGTAGGTAATAAACCCCTAAGAGGGAACCTACTGATTAGCACTCTAACTAGGTCAATTGTCGGGTCAAAGTTAATCTTAAAAAGTCAACAGAAAGCTTATTTTCAAATAAACGCATAATTAACAATGTAGAACCCATGCAACCTGTTTTATCACTAATATAACTTGGTAATTAATGTAAGAACATGTCTAAACATGTTCAACCCGACAATTTCAGTTTAGGCTCGGTTCGGAACCGAAAGTCGCATAATTTGACTTTTGCTTTGACTTTCAGTTCTAACCCAATGTAGCATGTTTTAGAAATGCCTTAGAGCTTTATTTGGACCAGGTTACATGTTAGTATAACTCTCTGTGATTATACAACTTGGTTCATTAGTTATCCGATTCATATACATATTTCCGTTAATTGCCTATATGTTGACTATTATGCCCATATGACCTTAAAACGTGATTTTTGAAAATGTAAAAGAATAGAAACCTTAGTTACTGAATTATAAACTTGTCCCTAAAATTTGACATCAGTTTGAGGTCTAGATTAGGAGTTATGCTCATTAGCGTAAATGAAAAGCTTTTTTATTAATTAAACGGCGTAATTAGCATATAACATATCTAAACCCGATTTTTAATACTAAACTTTTTACCTACTGATATAAAATAATATTTTGAGATTTTTGAAGATTTTTTTTTATTTTTAGGCTGAGCATAACATAAGGTTCTAGCTTTGATTCGGTTATTGACGGTTTTGCCCTTTTGACCTATAAAATGAGTTTTACAAATCTTTTTAATACCAAACCTTTTTCTACTGGTCTAATATGATAAATAAAATATTTTAAGCATTCTGGAATAATAAAAATATCAGCTTTTCATATAAAACCCGGAAATCGCTTAAAACCGCATTTTTACATGTTTTAAACGCATAGTATGTATTAAAACTATTTTAAATATATAAGACTTGACACCTACTGATATTTTTAGTAAATTTTTATATTCTAGCAGTAAGCAAAAGTTTTAAACTCAGATTTCCAGTTTTGACCTTTTTAAGCTTATGTGAAATTACCAAAATGCCCCTACGATGCATAGTTTAGTTATAAAAGGTAAATTTCACTTATATACCATACCCTACTGTTATGACTTATAAAAATAAGTATTTTTACTGATTATATCAGACCTGTAACTCAGATTAATATTTAAACCTTTTTATAACCTTTAAAATGACCAAAATGCCCCTACGGGGCATAGTTTGAGTTTAAATTCGTTTTGGGCATAATAGAAGATATCTTACTGATGTCACGACATATTTAAGGCATATTAACTTAGGAAACCTGTATATGACTCTTATGGTTACCCGTTATGCATTTTTCGCGTTCGGTTCGGTTTATGTAACTAGTTTGCATAAATTGACCGAAACGGGTCAACCCATATCATTTTCATCTCAAAATCCAGAATGTGTTTAGTTTACCCATATTAAACAAGTATCCAAGCTTGTCGGGTCTAAACCACATTCTATTCCGGTCTTCGCTTAATCATGTGTTTTTGGACCGTATCCTTTTTTAAAACTAACCGGTCTAAGTTTAGGCTTAATTAAAGACCCGTTAGGATTCTAATAGGTTATTAAAAACCTTCGTTCCAGATTAGGAGCCCGGTAAAAGCTACGTGCACTTGCTGTTTTTGATTTATACTTTGCTCAGGTAAATACTCTTAACTTATTTTCCCTATACGGGCTTGGGATACGGTATCATAATAATACCGCTTGGTCGGGTGTGTAATCATTTAAATCGGATTGTGATTAATGCATTTACATAACCTGTTTTAATCTGTATTATTTGGTGTATGGCCTTTGGGGGTTAAATGACCATGTCCCGGATATCCTTGGCATCATTCAAAGAAATGGCCACGACCTAAGCACGGGGTGTAGGCGTACACCTGACAGTTGCATATGTAAAAACTGGTAGTCCACTTAAAGGAATCAACCTTGTGGGTATTATACATGTGGCGTGTCAGTTAATCTAGACCGGCCCTACAAACCGGCCCTGACGGACGACAAATAAGTAAAACTGTATACAAGATTATTTTTAATAATTGTCCCAAGTTATAAAAGAATTTTGTGCCATGTGCATTCAAATCAATTTTCTAAAAACATTTTCAAAATGAGTCAGTTAATTGTATTTACCAGTGTAAACTGACGTATTTTCCAAAAAGGTTGAGTGCAGGTACTAGACGAAATAGGTTGGCTACTCCTGGCATCATTAATTAACTCTCGCAAGCTCTAGATGCTAAAGTCTGTTGAACAAATTTTCCTTTATCATTTGATCCGCCTGTGGACCTTTTTCAACTATCTTGTGATACTTAATATTACAATTTATTCGGTTGAAATATAAATCTATCTTTTGCTTTCGCTGTGCATTTTAAAATTGTGTTGTTTGACTATGATGATATCAACTACGTCACGATACTCCCCACCGGGCCCACCGGTAATACGTGGAAATTTAGGGGTGTGACAGTTACCAACTTTCGTACCAAGTGCCATGCGAAACTTAGTGTCTGCGAATCTGTAAGGATGTTGAATTCTAAAGCTATGGAAGAACTATTTGGGTAATCTATGTGAAACCTATGTGAAACCTATTGTGCACTCTAGTGAAATCTATGTGTAAGCTACGTATGTGATGTTTTGAGGAACAAAATACGAAACGTAGCCTAGCGCCGAAGACGAGGAGGAAGTGGCATGTCCGAAGCATGGTGGATACGCCGCTGGTACTTCCTATATATAATAAGTGTTTCTGACATGTTACCGAACCTTCGTACCACGCGCTAAGTGAAGTTCGTAGTTTTGTAGGCTCGGTTGAGGTTGTGAAATCTATTTGGGTTAATCTATGTTGTTGAAACTTTTTGGTCAATCTATGTGGAGATCTTGTGATGAATTCTAATGTTGTGGTTAACGAAGCATGACACCGATGACGAGACGGATGTGGCATGATTGAAGCATGGTGGATACGCCGCTGGTACTTCCTATATATAAGTGCTTCCGTCATGTTGCTGAACTTTCGTAGCACGTGGCATGCGGGATTTTGTTGTTTGTGGATTGTTAACACTAATCTATTGAAATCTATGGAAAAAAAAACTATGAAGTCTAATGAAGTCTATTAATGTCTATTGAAGTCTATTGAGGTCTGTTGAAGTCTATTGAGGTCTGTTGAAGTCTATTGAATTCAATTGGATCTATTGAAGACTATTTGAAACTTATCGTAATCTATTGAAACCTATGTGAATCTATGATAATGATGATGAGTGTGTTTTGCGACACGTAACATGACACCGAGTACGAGGTCGAAACGATTATGCCTGAAGCGTGGTGGATACGCCGCTGGTACTTCCTATATATAAGCGTTTATTATATGTCGCCAAACTTCGTACAATGTGCCATGCGAAGGTCGTGGGTTGCGGTACCTGTGTGAATCTTGAACTCCTAGTCTATCGCGTGTGGATCTATATTAATCTAGACTTATATGATCCTCTTGTTGGATCTTTAGGATGTCTTCTCAAAAGCTCTCCGACACTCTCAAGAGATCCAGGGAAAAGTCTCAGAAAAAGATGATGTCCTTCATGGCCGACCAGATCACTTGAGTCGTGCCAAATATCGTCTCTGAGATCCAAGGATCGAACACTCTGCCCTCTTATGTTGACTCTAAGACGGAGAAAGAAAAGTCTACCAAGTTCACCTATAAGCATTTTGTCTCTTGTAACCCTAAGTCTTTCACAGGCAGTGATGGGGTAACCGCTATGCTCGAGTGGTTTGACAACATCGATGTTACCTTCATTAACAGTGAGTGCCCAGAGCAGCTAAAGACTAGGAGTGCAACATGAATGTTTCAAGGCAGAGCGTTAGAGTGGTGGATAAATGAGAGAAACATCCGATCGAATGAAGAAGCCTATGCTCTTCCATGGGCTGAGGTGCGAGAATTGATGATGCTTGAATTCTGCCCTCCTCATGAACAATTGAAGCTTGAAGAAGAGTTCTGGCACTTGAAGCAGAATGGTGATGATAATCTGGCTTATACTACCCATTTCAAGCAGCTCAGCTTGATCGTTCCTCACTTGGTTTCGACCCCTAAGCGCATGATAACCAAGTACCTTAATGGTCTACCTCCTGCTATGCGTGATTCTATTGAAGCAGCTCAACTCGACACTATTGAGGAAGTCTACCGTCTTGCAGCTAGTCTCAACAACACCCGCGTGCGTGATAAACAGTTTGCTAACTCTGCTCCCGCCAAGTCTGCACATCAAGTTACCCGGCAGCCAAGTGGCAGCAAGAACAAGAGGCGAAAGTCTCAGGGTTGAGGATGCAATGCTATTGTTCCTGCTGCAAACCCTGCTGCTAAACCCGCTGCTGCTGCTGCTGCTGCTCCGGAAGTCAAGAAGCAGTACTCTGGGTCTTACCCCAAGTGTACAACTTGCAAATTTCATCACCCAACTATCTCAGCATGTCGTTTGTGTACCAACTGCAATTGCTATGGGCACACGACTCCTTACTGTCGTCAAGCTAATCCTGCTCAACCCGCTCAGCAAGCTCCAGCTCAGGCAGCTCAACTAGCTCTCCCAGCTCCTCTGCAGAATCCAGGACCAGTCAACGCTGTACGAGCGTGTTTTCAGTGTGGAGACACTACTCATCTCCGTAATCGTTGCCCCCAGCTGAACCAAGAGCAACAAGCAGCCACTCGTGGATGAGCATTCAACCTCAATGCTAACCAGGCTCGCAACAACAACGATGTGGTGAATGGTATGTTTCTCGTCAATAAACTTTATGCTTCGATTCTATTTGATACTGGTGCCGATAGAAGTTTTGTGTCCGTGGAATTCGAATCTTCGATTCTATTTAATACTTATCAATAACCACCAAAATGTCTTGTTTAAACCAATGTCAAAATGTTTATGTGTAAACAATATCAAATGTAAATCATGTCTTGTATAATCAAATGTTATGTATGGCAAGTAAAAAGTATCTACTCAATCCCATAGTAAAATGTACAAAAAAATGTATTTGAATAAATCATAGTTTAAGTCAAAAGTTATGTTTTGCAAAACTAATGCTTTTATTGATAAGAACATTTATATAGTAATGTTTATCGTATACATCCAAGCCTTGAGACTGACGGAAAAGCCCTTAACAAGTTAAAGGTTTATAAAAATGTTTTTGGATTTAGTCATTCCTTACATCCAAACAAACCTAGGATTCCAGGAATGGGAGTTGTCAATTCCTATGGTACCACTACATACTACCGAGCGGCATGATCAGTGTAAATGAACGTATTTTAGTTTCGTTAAACAAACCAAATGTCATACCAAATGTAAGTATGTTATATGAAAATAATGTACTAAGTATGCTAAGTAAACATACGAAGCAGAAATGTAATGTAAATCAATGTGCTAGCATGCTAAGTAAACACACATAGCAAAAATGTAATGCAAATCAATGTGTTCATATGCTAAGTAAACATATGTAACAAAAATATTTATGAAATAAATGTGCTAGCATGCTAAGTAAACATATATAGCAAAGCATAATGGAAATCATGTACTATATGCGTACTAATGAACATAGCAAGTATATGTCATGAAAGCACGAAAAGCACGAAAGTAACAAGTAGGACATGTGTATCACCCCAAAATATTTGAAAACAGTAAAAGAGGGGAACTATGTACTCACTTGATATTTTAATAGTCTTGAAGTAACAACCAAGTAACGCTCGAAGGATCACGGAATCAAACGGCACCTAATATAGGTAACTATGTTAATAAACCGGACCAAAATCGGAAGATCGGATAAAATGAGGTCTCGTAAACCAAATGAGTGTTGGAACTCATATGATATGGTTTAACAAAGCCTACATTCTAAGTCGAAACCTAACCTAAGTGCTTATGACCCGTTACGACTCGTTAAGGTAGTTTACGCTACGTTAACGTATCGTTCGCGTAAAAGCGCGTTCGGACCGCCTAACTAGTCCTATGACAAGTATTATATGCCTTAACATGTCTAATAACATTGCATAATCAGTTCAGATGTCAAAATTTAGGTTAGATATGCTTAAAATGAAATTATGTGTAAAAAGGGCATTTTGGTCATTTCTTTAAGGCATATAAACTACCTATTATACAACTAACTAAACGAAGTGACCATAAGGTATAACCTCGGAAGGTTATTCCCTATACAACTATGGTCACAATATATGTTTAGTCGGATCCTAATGATCGACCAAACGGGTCGGGTTCGAAAGTCTAAGCGGTTGTTTAGACCGCTTAACTTACGACCCTATATAAGCACTAGACTAAAAGTGAGGAGTTAAACATGTTAAAACATGTTTAACTAAGTTAGAAAATAGGTTTGATATCAAAACAAAGTGTTTGGATACCCGAAAATAGCTTCGTCGCAAAATGCGCATAAATACGCATTTTGACCGAAACTTTGACTCGTCACTTCGACTAATCAACGTGGTAGTCAGTAGGTATAATCGCAAGGGATTATAACTATCGTGATTACGCTCACGTTGCAAAGTTTAATTGAACTTTGACTTGACCAATTCGTGGTCAAAACCGAAAGTCAAACGGTAGTCAAACTGTTTAACTTTCAGCTTGTAATGGCTGAAAATAAAGAATTAGCTATGAAAGAAGTCTTACAAAGCTCTAATGGCTGAAAGAGATGCACTAGAACTCAGGTAGGTGGCTTCCAAAGATGGCAACCTCCACTTAGAGTTCAAAAGATGGAATGATCAATGAAATGGGCAGAAATTGAGGGTATTTATAGTGTTTTTGAAGCTACAAGATGGTGCCATGTGGCTTATGTGTTGCCCAAGCAAGTATGAGATGATTACAAGTGTGTGGACAAGATTAAAACCCTCAATTACCATCAAAATTACTCACAAGAATGAAAAACTAGCTTAGAAATACATGTGCAGCAGCTGAAACAAGCATTCTGCCCAGATGTAGGCGTCGCATCGCGCGACGGCAACAGCCTCAGGCTGTCGCCGGACGCGACGGCTTAGGTCAGAAGTTTCAAAATTGGCGAAACATGCCCCTGCACACATTTTAATGCATTTTCGACGCGTTTAACCCCCGTTAACCCAATTTCAAGGCTCTATAAGGATGTTTGTCACACCCCAACCAATGGCGGAAACATCAGGATGAGACGAAGTGTGAAGATTGCTAGAGACATCATAACGCTAATTGTGACAATATTTAATAAACCGATTTCATTTCATAATTCATTTGTCAACATTACAAGGAAATCAAATAACATCAAGTTCAAGGGAAATACAATACAACATAATCAAAATTGATACAACGATTAAACCTAAACGTCTATATGTGTATCTAGGCATCAACGCTACTTCATTTCATAGCATCATCATCCTCAACCTGTAACATGTTTAAAATAAAGTTCAATGCAAAAGCAAAGGCGAGTATACAAGTTTGGTACATACATATAAAAAGATAAGTTTAAACAATTCCATGTGGCAAGCTCTTGATACGAGATAAACAATAAAATTGGCATGTGTCAAACATATCAAAGCAATAATGAAACGGAATATGCTCATGACATAACCGCAAGTCTACGGGCGGGTCGTTAATCCTATAGCGCTATATATGTCATGGTTTGGCTCGTACGAAGTTAATGATAAGTCTAACACATAATGTCCTCAACCCAAGTTTAAAGTATCAAGTAATCAAATAAGCTTGCGTGTAATAGGAATGTTTATGTATTATGGTAAAGTTTGTGTGTAAGTTTATAAATAACATGTTACACCCCAAAAAGTGGTAAACGAAAAAGGGGTTCAAGTATACTCACATAATTGCTAAGTCTTCTGATTATCCAAGTGTTGACGAATGTAGGAGATTAGGAGGATGGATGGGTTCGGGATTTAAGGTTATGGGATGTGTAGATTTGGAATTTAACAATATGAAAATAACATATGAAAATAATCACTTAGTACATATGATACTTGTTCTTGACACTAGGAAACTCTAAGGAGTTTAAATGTTTTCATGGAACAAGGTTCCATTAGAATCGTGACAAGTTATCATAGTCTAGTATGATGTAATCTAGTACCTCGACATATGAACACTAGTTCATCATCAAAGATTCGATTATTTGAATAATATGTTTATGTATTATTTAGGTTATAATAATATGTCCAATAGTTCAAGCATGAGGTAGAAGATTAAAATATTCATTTAGGTACCTCTAAATGTCATAGAAATCATGTAGGAGGTAGGAAGATCAAGTCTTCCATTTAGGCACCTCTAGGTGTTCACCACTACACTTGATGTAAAAACAACCAAGGAGGGTCATGAACATACAATAAAGAATGAATTAATACAACTAATCTAAGGAAAACATCAAGTAATGTGTGGATTTACAAGTAGGATAGCCCAAGCTAGTCCTATAATCACACAAACATCAAGCATTAGGCTTGTTCATTACCTGTGGGTTAAAACCCAAACAAAACAGAAAGTTTATGAGGTTTTCACCTCTGATTTCGAATGTCTCAGCCCCGTTTTTAAGCCCAACTAACCATACAAGTGGTTATGCGCATAAGGACGTGGGTTTGAGTGAGTTAAACTCAAGTTTGCACAAGTATAAACAATGTTTAGTAAAAATGAATGAAAACAATGAACTTTGGAGCCATATTGCCGGAGTTCTAGGGACTTATTCTCTGTAAAATACCCATGGAATCGAAGCTAAGGTCGATCCAAGCACATAGGAAAAAGAATGGACCAAATCGGACAAGAAATGAAGAAGTTATGCTCATTTTTGTGAAGCTTGAAGAATCTGCTCGAATCTGTGAATTATGCTACGATTTTGGATGATTTGAGAGTGATTAGAAGTGTTTGTAAAGTGTTTAGAGCTTGGAGGAGACATGGTATTTATAGGGGAAGGGTTGGGGTTAAAGTGGGTTAAGTATAAATGATAGTTAGGTAGTTAAAAAAAACAACTTTAACAGCCATAAAAGCTGCGACAGAAGGGCTGAAAATCAGCCTTAAATGTTGTTATTTCCCTTGTTCTAGAGCATTTACTTGAGTGCTTTGTAAAGTGTAACATGTATAATATACATTTATGAAAATAAATGTAAGTTAGGTGAATGAATTGGACAAAAAAAAATCTAAATCAGCCATTAAGGGCTGTTGATCGCAAGCTGCTGCCCCTTGTTTTTTTTTTTTTTTTTGTTTAAATGATACCAGTTGGTTATTCGTTGAGAATTTTATATGGTTAACATGTTTTATAAAGTGTAGAGTGCATTTAACATGATAACAAGGTCTAAAAAGCGTTTAAACACGTTTTAAAGTATGAATATTGATGTTTTAAAGTATGTTTCGTTTTAACGTGTAAGTGTAATATAAGGTGTTTTTTATGTATTCTAAAAGTATAACTAAGTGTGTATGGCACGTAATTGTAAGTTTAATAAGTCATCAATAAGAATCAAGACGTTCAAGCATGTATGAATATGTAAGGTATCATTGTAAGAAATAGTGAATTTTACTACGATCCAAGTCTCGGATTTTTTTTTTCAATCATACAACGAAGAACGATTACAACAAAACGACGAATACAGAAATACAAGACTTCCAAAAATAGAAGTACGAGTGACGCTTTCTAATTCAGGAAAGTTACAAAAAAGCGGGGCGTTACATGTTAAAGCATAGAGGACTTGAAATATGTTCGGAAATATCTCGAATGTCGGTTCGTTTGGTCGTACGGTCGCGTTATTCGGTTAATTACGACGAAACTCGAACGGACGCGAAAACAATCCAAATTAAGCGACGAATGATATTTTTGCATTCCAATCACTAAAATAAAATATTTTAATGATTAAAAAATTTTTTGGATGTCCGGATATGTTCAGAACGTAAGATATGCGCGTAAATGCAAACTTATGCAGTTTTTGACGATTTTAGTCCCTGTTTGATCAAAAAAGTTTATTTTCGCATACCGAACCCCTCAAAGCCTATTTCTAAGATATGTAAAGGATATTTATGGTATGTTTAACTTATGATCATGTTTTGGAGTGTACGTTATTATACGAATCGGCAGACTTTCCCAGTTTGTCGCAAATAGTCCCTGTGAGAGAATAAACTTGTTTTTGCCATATCAAACCCTTCAAAACAAATTTCTAAGTTATGTAAAGGTTATTTAAGGTATGTTAAGCTTATGTTGATGTTCCGGAGTGTTTTTCGCGTTAAACTGATTACGTTTGCGTATAACTTTCCAGAAAGCGATTTAGAGTTTGAAATCGAACAAGAATTGAAATGAGAAATTTTCAAGCATAAATAAACAAATATAGGGATCAAAATACATTGTTTCATTGATAATTGAACTGTTTAGAGTTTGTATAATGATTACACAAGCACAGACGTCACACCTGCCTTAGTTTTGCTATTTGTGGGATTTACTGAGTATGATGATGATATAATTTAACTATTGTTTTATAAAAATAGCATTAGGTGTTCCCTTTTCAAGTTATGAAAGAATTGACAATGTAATTAGTTTAACTTATGTATAGAGACTTTGATGTAAGCTTTTAAATATAGAGGTGTATTTTAGTATCTCTAAAATTTTCTTTATTATTGAAGTTCCAATGTAGTGATATTTTTGTTGTTTTCTCTGTTTCTTCATCTATATTATATAGATTGTATTAATATAAAGGCTCTCATGTGGATAATTTTTTTGGTTGGTTGAATTCGAAGTATAACATATGTGCTTTGATAATATATTTCTTTTTTTAAATGTGTGTGAATTTCCTTGTTGAATTTCAAAAAAGAATTCAATATTCTAACGTAAAAATAATCCAATCTAAGAGAATTGTAATATCAACCTTCGTCCCGGTCATCGGGATCAATGCTTGTTGTCGTCGTACCTCTTTCATCACTGTCATCACCATTTTTTAAGGGTGTTCATGGTTTGTTTTAAAGTTATGAAACCATCTAAACCCATCATCAATTTGGTTATTCAGTCTGTTTTTTTATATCGGGTAGTCAGATTGAAAATTTTAAATTGTAGCAAACGGTTTGATTTTTGGTTTAAACCACATGTAGACATAATATTTCTATACTTTTCAAGTAGCTCGTTGCTTGAAAATGGCTCCAAAAATCATTTAAAATCCTTTTGTAAATAAATTATTCGAGTTGGATAGGCTTGTTTTACTAGGTGTCCAGCGATTCGATGTGATCTCACCCATTCGGCTTGCTTGTTAGCTAGCTTATGTGAAGTAAGCCATTTAAGAAGCCCACCTTTTACAAACTAAAACAAAACTCAATTTTTTTCATCAGTCCATATGTAAAAAAAAGTATCATTTTTGTTGTAATATCGACTAGTATATGCAAGATTCACAAGTTTTTAAAAATTAAAAATTAAACGAGTTGTGGCTTGCGCATTATGAGCCAAGTTGGCTTGTTAGACTTCGAGGTTAGGCTCGAGCTATAGATGGTCTGCTATCTCGATGTGACTTGCCCGTTAAACAGTCCAAAGTGTGTTGCAAATGGACTATATCTAATATCTAAAGTTCCATTAGGTATTCAAATTGACATCTTGCCCACTATTAGCTATTATATGTGAAATTTATATAAGTATCCTTTAAATGTTTAATGTTCAATGATTTGGTTTTGGTCTGAATAGCAAGAATTTGACTTACGGTTTTGCCTGTATAGTCAAAATCCTAACTATGAAAACTTGTAACTAATGTCGTTGTTGACGTCATATCTACCTTCTTATCACCACAATTGCTGCCTCTGCCCCTTTACCTTTGATACCACTACAACCACAACACAAATCGTTTCCACCACCCATAGTTGTTGTCACCACATCCACTTAATCACCATTGTCAATTTTGTTGTTACCGCCACTACCACCTTTCCACTGCTGTTACTTAGGGCTGACGTGTCACTATAAATATATCGAGACAAATAACAATTCCAAAATAAACTAAGTGTTCAACAAAGGTAGTCCAAAAGACTTGAGTGTATAATAGTTACTACGTCGATTTAAGTTCTCTAAGCATTAAGGCTTACATATTGTGTATACCTGTACACGATAATACATGAAAACGATAATACACGATACACGAAATCCCATACACGAACATGAAATATTTTTTTACAGTTATACACGATAATTACCTGTTAATACATGCTTACGAATGTTTCAATAATTACATATCTAGGAACTTGTTTAGTGAAACAAAAGTTGCCAAAAGTTCACAATAGGCTTAAATAACGCATAATCCGTAACAAGTTTGAAACAAAATCCATAAATGACAAATCACAAAAGGTTTAAATAGTTCATAATATCCATTCAAAACAATGTAAAGTTCATTGGAATGGGAACGAGAAGGGTTAGTGAAACTAGAAAGATAAGTGATAAAATCAGGTTTTCAAATCAAATGGTCACACTAAATTATATTTTTTATTATATTAAAATTGTTAACGTGTATTAACAGGTACTAAACAGGTAAACACGTATTTTACCTATTTAGACATGAAAATTAACAGATATTTTTGTGTCTACTTGTTTAGTATCTGTTACCTGTTAAGGCCATACACGATACCTGTTAACTTCGTTTAGGTTCGTATCGTGTATTCGTGCACGTGTCTAAAATTTCCGACCCTACTAAGCATAACAAGCTCCTTGTAACACCCTGCTATTTCGTACTTTCTATATTTGGAAACCCTTGCTTGTAATTATATTTTTGGAAACTTTGTGTTCTTGTAATCGTCGTTTCGTTGTAAACTTTGTAAAAACCGAAACTTGGATCATAATAAATTCGCATTTTCGTTGCATTTATGTTACATACACTTCGTACATGTTCATACGTTCAAAAAACATTATTCATGTGACACTTTATTCAAACTTTGTGCTAAATACGTCAAACTTGCAAACTTGTGATTTATACGCTCAATTTACACAAATTCGACACTTATTCTCGTCAAATATACATGATTATACTTGTTTTATGTTTAGTTTATGATTAAATTACTTAGCATACCTTGAAATATGATCCCTGTGCATAAAACACCCCAAACTACGCTTAAAACAACAAGTTATGCAAGTTTAGGGACTAGATTAGACAAAAACCAAACAAATGGCCCAAGCCCGAGCTCTAGCGGCCCGCGACCCGACCCCACGAGGCCGTCTGGTCGTGAGCAGACTTGATAAGCTCATGTTTTTGGCGGGTCTTGAGGTTTATTTTGAGTTTTAAACTTGTTTTGTGCATTTAATACACACCTAACCCAACCCTAAACACTTCCCTATAAAAATCAAGCATAATCCTCACATTTTACACTTTGCAACTCATCTAAAACACTCTCAAATCAGTCTATAATCTGTTGTGAATCAAGAACATATTCAGAATCATTCCAAGTTCTTCAAGTGAGCATAACTCACTCAATACTTAGTCTTTTTCATCCATTCTTCTTCTCAAACACTTGGATCGACCTAAGGAACATTTCCACAGGTTTTCCATGGAAAACCAAGGTCTGGAATGTCACCAAATAGGCTCTAAAGTGGATTAAAGTTTCTGTTTTTACTTAAACTTTGTTAATCTTAGTTAAACTTGAGTTTATCTCATCTCAAACCCATGTCCTTGTGCTCATAATCAATTGAATGGTTAGTTGGGCTTAAAAACAAGGCTGAGACAATTAAAATCAGAGGTTAAAACCTCAAAAACATTCTGATTTGTTTAGGGTTTAACCCACAAGTAGTGTACAAGCTCAAAGCTTGTTATTTGTGTAATTATAGGACTAGCTTGAGTTATCCTACATGAAAATCCACACACTACTTGATGTTCTTCCATAGATTAGTTGTTCATTTTCCTCTCTTACTTGTAAGTTTATGACCCTCCTTGTTGTTTCTAACAACAAGTGTAGTGGTGAACAAAGAGGTACCTAAATGGAAGCTTTGTTCTTCCTACCTCATGCATGAGTTATATGATACACAAGAGGTTCCTAAATGGGGGATTCATCCCTCTACCTCATGCTTGACCTATAGGACTTTGTAATATTCATATATTATCTATATAAACCATATATATACCTAAGTAACTAGACCTTGATGATAACATAGTAGTTACTTGTCAAGAATATGTTACATCATCTATGACCATACACTTGTTACGATTCTAATGGGTCTTTGAATCCATGAAAACACACCAACTCCTTTGAGTTTCAATAGTGTCAAGAACAAGTGTTACGTGTACAAGATGATTACTTTCACTTATTTTACTTTTCATACACTTTAAATTCCGAATCTATAATCTTCCGTTAACTCCCCAAACTCACACACTTACGTTTCTTTGTGTAGAAGGACAAGGTGCTCCAACAACTCTCGCGGGATTACCAAGTAGGAAAGCTTGCAAAACCATGAGTATACTCGATCCCGTTTTCCTTTTATCACTTTTGGGTGCAACATGTATGCTATACAAAATTACACTTCACATGAAACTATTTTAAACTCTATCCATGCTTAACATGAAACTATATGATGCTTGTTTAGACTTGTATGCTAATGTAAACTATTTGTGTCGATGTATGCTTCATTAACTTTGCTAGCCTACCTTAACAGTTATAACGCTATAGGATTAACGCACCGCCCACGAAACTTGGGGTATTGTTAAGTTAAACATGTTAACCTCCCGTTACTCTATTTGGGATAGGCTATTTTAACGCGTTGGAAACTTGGGTTTGAACATATAAGTACACCGTTTCGGCATGCTAGTAAACTTGCTTATTATGATTCATGTTGGATATGAGCACTTAAACTATTTTATGTTATATTACGCTATGTAACAAAACTTGTATACTTGCCAACTTTTTGTTGATATATTTTAATACATGTTGCAGGTTGATTGTTGAGATGATGTACAAGATGAAACAAGATTTAAGTGGACTTAGATACACACCTAGATTAATTTATCTATTTTGATGTTATGTTTATTTTTGAGACAATGTTGTTTCCTTTTATTTGAATCTTGTATGACAATCTAGTTTTGAAATGAAATTTGAATTTAATTATTATTGTCACATAGTGTTATGAAGTCTCTTGCAATCTCGTTTTCGTCTCATCCCGATGTTTCCACCATCGGTTGGGGTGTGACACTCCTCTTCACCCATCCTTATAATTCTCTTGAGTACGTATAGTGTAAAAAAAGGAAACCAACAAAAAGAGACAAGGTTAAGCCAAAATTAACTAAGATGATAAAAGTACAATAGTAGTGATGGTGAACTCGATAATAAGGAAGCAAACGTGATATAATGGCGAAGGACCACGTACACAATACAACTAGTATTATCATGAACATAACATATACAAACATATTATCACGATGTCTAAAGGAAATAACTATATGATGATATCAAACCAATTAATACTAAACAAATATATAATCTAATAAGTTTTATGGTAAGGAGTAATACTCATTATACACAAAGCTTGTCGAATTTAAAACACAAAATCGTGAATTATATGTTAGCACACACCATCATTCACTAATGATTCACCATCACGGAAAGTGCTACGCCGCCCCAATGACACACCAATGTCTACAATTTCAATCGATATATCGCATGCATAACAAAGTCAAAAAGCGGAATTCATAACGATTGTAATAAGTGTTCAAAGGCTAAATGGTTCGTATCGATAACGAAAAATGTAACGATGCTAGAGGTTAATAACATTGAAATCCATAAGAGATATTAAATAACTTCCTAAACCTACTCAAATTCATACACCTATCTTCTCAACATTCAAATAATTAGATAAACATTTAAACTAATCTTAATCCTACTAGATAAATCAAACAATTTAACTAAAGCTAATTAAATCAATCTTTCACTTTGACCCTTCGACTTTCTTGACTTTGTGTTGTAGGATTAAAACTTTCAATCTCCCCCATAATCATGAAACCCAACCATGGTTCTCTTGCTCGTTTTCCCGATCGAACCACAAGAATTTTGATCCTTTTTGGTTCTTGCTCGTTCTTCATGCTTTCCTACTTTCTTTCTTTCTTTCTTTCTTTCTTCTAGAACTGGCTTTTGACTACCTTTCAAGATCTGACTCTTGACTATCTTTCACCTTATTTCAAGAAACGAATTCTTGATTACCTACTACCTTCTTTTAAGAAACGAACCTGGCAACCTTCTTTCCAAGGAACATTATTGTTTACCTTCTTTAATTTCTCAAGAAAATGTTCTTGATAACCTACTCAACTATCCTTATTCTCGGATGCGAATAACACCACCCAAAAACACCTTTTTTAGATCTCCCAAGACCACCTGCTCTTACCATTTTCAACATTTTGATTGTAATACCTTCTTGAACTAAACTAATGAGCCTTGCAATCTCGTGCTTACCATTTATATGTAACACAATAACTGAATCAAAACCTACTGCTTCTATTCAAACCTGCTTAAACCTACCTTCAAGCCACGAACTACCTTCTTAACATATTGACCTCCTAAACTCCTTGACATGAACTCACAAACCGCAAACGAAAGTTAGTTTTTGTTATCATTCTTTCCAACTTTGCTATTGTTGTCACAAAAGATCGAACCGTGCTACATGCTTTTGAACCTCCATTGTTTTCTACCTGCCAATTCAATCATCTTATTTTTTTATACATAAAATTGCTTCTTTTCTTTCTTGTGCTTCAAAACCTTGACCAACTAAAAACATCTAGTTTTTTTTTATATTTTATTCCACCTTCATTGATTTTATCACCAAACCACTAATCGCATGGTCTATCTTAATCTTACTAGATATATCAAACAATCTAACTAAAGTTAGTTAAATCAATCTTTCAGATTGACCCCTTCAACTTTCTTTAGTTTGTGTTTTAGGATTAAAATCTTCAGAGGTTCATAGTAGTGATTAAAAGTATGAGAGTAAACTGCCATTTTGGTCCCTGAGGTTTGGTCACTTTTACCACTTTAGTCCAAAACTCAAACCTTTTGTATCTGGGTCCCCGTGGTTTCAATTTTATTGCCATTTTAGTCCAAAAGTAAAGTCAACTCAGATTTCTCCAAAAAAATCCTGATTTTTGTCATTTTCCTCAGGGGTAAAATGAACATTTTTTTATTTTATTTAAAGAAAATAAATACACTACTTCTTCTACATCTTTCTCTTTGGATCTCTTCTGCAAAAAAAAAAAACCACTATCCATCACCACCTCCACCACCATCAATCTCCACCACTGCCACCATCTATCTCTACTTCCACCATCTATCTCCACCCCAGAAACTCCCTTTCATCCTGATTTCAGAACTGAGCCATCAAAATTAACAACAATCAAGCCACAATTAAACCTATACAAACACAAAACCCTAACAATATAGGCCTGTCTGCAGTCTCTTCCTTCTTCGTGACTTTCAAAACGAGTGAAACCATGTACCTAATTATTCAAGCTTAATTCCTATTGCTACAAACCCTTAAATGCTTCCTCAACATCAGCCTTGTTACCCAACTTATTGCAAATCTTTATAATTGGTCCGAAAAGAAGCAACTCTATCATTCTAAAGGTCATATCCACTTCCGCCTTCTCTTTCAGCAACTCTCTTATCTCCTCTACTGTTTGGGATTTTTCCGGTCTTGTTGAACTCCAGTACTTTCCAAACAAGAAATAAAGATGATGATATTGTTGGCTTACACCATCAGGCATCTTAGCAAACCGCTCAATGACTTGGTCAGCGATCGATTCTAATAATTCCCATCTTATACCGTCATCCACCACTGGTGACTGCAACAAACGTTTTGTTTTAGTGGCGGTTCCTACACAAAAAAACTCAACCACAAAACACAAATACCTAATCGCACAAACCAAAACCACATCGCAACATTCTTCTACCTTCTTTTCAGCAACAGAAGTCGTCGGCCGTCACCACCGTCAAGATCATCATCATCATCAACATCGTATCATCATCGTCATCAACATTGGAAAAACGCCATCACTGGAACAAAAAGGGCGCCAGAAATAAAAAAGAAAAACGTTTCCAGTCGCCGAAATTCCTTGTCTCTCTCTCTCTCTCACTAACTCCTTCTCTCCCTAACTCCCTCTCTCTCCGATTTGCTAAGTGTGAAGGTGGAGGTGAAGGTGTGGTGTTGCCGGAGAACCTCTCTGGAGAAGACGAGAGTGAGATAGAGGAGGAGGGTGATCGTGGTGTGGTGGATCTCTGCTACTTTAAAAGGGTTTGGGTGGATCTCTGATAATTTATGAGAGATAAGAGATGAGAGAGGGGTGTTTAGAGAGTGCAGAGAAGACCAAAGTAATTTACCCTTTTTTTAATTTTATTTATATATATATTAATGTTAAAAATGACCATTTCACCCCTAAGGAAAAGGACAAAAATCAAGTTTTTTTTGAGAAATCTGAGCTGACTTTACTTTTGGACTAAAATGGCAATAAAATTGAAACCACATGGACCCAGATGCAAAAGGTTTGAGTTTTGGACTAAAGTGGCAAAAGTGACCAAATCTCAAGGACCAAAATGGCAGTTTACTCAAAGTATGATGTTGTCGGTTTTAGAGAGATTGTGTTCTTTCTTTTAGCCAATGATCTTTAGTTAAAGTGGTGGAAGACTTGCATTTCTCTTGGGAGATGCAGGTTCAACTCCCACTTGGTGCAGAGTGAGACATTGGTGGGCAATGATAGGAGACCCGGGGAAACTTGGGTTCGATCTTTGAGCCAAATGGGTTTTACCGGTAATTTCACTATCGTGCCTATGGGCGAGTGGGTGACCGTGTTTTCCCCAGAATTGGTGGTGAACTCGGGTTACTCTCGGAGTACTCCATTTGTCCGGTGAGTTCGAGATTGATTCTATTGGCCGTTAAAAAAGTTAAGAACAACTCTTAACTAAATTAATTTAAACATAAATTTTCTTGATTTCAATTTTTGAGATACATATTCAGGGCATTTAAGAGCACCATTAACTAAATTAAGAGTAAATTATAAGTTTTGTCCTTTATGTTTGTACCAAATTGCAGGCGATGTCCTTTCCCTTTAAATTTGATGAGTTTTGTCCTTAACGTTTCAAAATCTTGCACGTTATGTCCTTTAGCCCTAACCCAGTTAGACTTTTTGGTTAAATCTGGTCATGTGCCTTGCACATGAGACCATTTTTGTCATTTCATCTATTGAGGGACTATTATGTAATACAAGTTATGTTTAGGGACTGGTTTGTAATAGACTAAAAAATAAAAGAAATATAATATCTCTCTCTAAAGTCTAAACTGAAAGTCCTCCCTCTCTCTCTAGTCTCTTCTCTCTCTCTCTCTCTCTCTCTCTCTCTAACACAATCTGAAGGGACATTCAAGGCCCAAATGGTGTTGGTGGTGGGTGAAGGTGAAGGGGTGGATGTGGTGGTGGGTTAGTGTGGCGGCGTTGATTAAAAACTACCAAACTACCGATTTAGATCACAAAATAGTTAGGTTACAATTTCCATTTCTATATCAAACAACAACAAAAAGATCAACAATAAGTATACGACATAAAAACCGCAACTAACTACCAACTGGTATAGAACCATAATAGATCCAGTAGACCACCGTCGGAAACCCCCAAAATGACGATTTCCACCAAAATCGTCACCGCTTTTTCTCTCATCTTCTTCCTCTTAACCGATCCATCAACGGCGGAGATCAAATCTCTCAAGATCCGATCCGATAACCGTCCGATGATACTCTTCGAAAAATTCGAATTAACACACACCGGCTTCACCTCCGTCGCGATCTCCTCCGTCTCTGTCACCTCCTCTTTATCGCAACCGGATCCGGTTCGCCTAGGGTTCTTCCTATTGTCAGAAGAATCGCTGATTCAAGTTCTTCTAGAACTTCAACAAAACCCTAATTTATGCGTTGTGGATTCAAGTTCTTCTAGAACTTCAACAAAATCGCTGATTCAAGTTCTTAATAAAATCACCACCATCAACGCTGATTCGATACCTGTACCGTTTATGATCGGTACGATGTGGCATCGGTATGGTAACGGTACGATACCGATATTTCAGTAAAAAAATTCATCCCTATTTAGAAATAGTTTTTTGCCAAATCGGTTTGGGCTAGAAATCGAGTCGGGGCAAAAAGGAAACTGAACCTTCTAGAATCGATTGGGGTTGGGGAAAACTAAAACTTTTTATGCTTTATTTTTTATTTTTCTAATATTTTAGTTTAAAGTTTTTTATTGGTGTTATATTTGCTGTTTGGTCTACATTATCCTATATATTATCCTATATATTAATAACTAAACGAAATGAACAGTACATTATCCTATAATATAATAAACTATTTATAGTTTTATTATTTTTATATTATAGTTATAATAATTACTATTTTCTTTACTTTTTAAGTTTGATAAGCTTTGTGTTAACCGGTACTTGTATCGAAAATACCGATTCATTATCGGTACATAAATGTACAAAACCAGCATCTGCGTGGTACATAAAACGCCAAAGTCGGTACCGGATTGAGTTTGATAATCTTTTAGTTCGAGAAATTTGGTACTGCTACCCAGTACCCATTGCTCATCCCTGATCACGGGTACCGTACAAACAGCAACGGTATCGTACAGTTTTTTTTAGTTTCAGCGGTAGTGATGAGCTCGGTGCCAACTGATACCGAATCGGTATTGGTACAGAAAATACCGGTTACGGTATCGGTATATGAATGTAAAAACCGGTAGCGAACCGGTACCAGGAACGCCAAACGTCAGTACCGAACTGGTACTTAGGATCTTTCGGTTCAGGAAATTCGGTACCGGTACCCGTTACTATTTGCTCATCTCTGACTACGGGTTTCTACCGAGCAACATCATTACCATACAACTTTTTTAGTTGATTTTCTTTCCGTTATTTTTAGTGTTTTTTTTCTACATTTTTTTCTTGTCAGCGATTCCGTTTGCAACGCGTTCGTAGTGATTTCAAACACATAAACACATACTAAATAATAAAATAAGTTTGCCGCAACGCGGCGACGGTTTTTATAACTAGTTTATATTTAAATTTTGTTTAAAATCGATGTGTCCCTGCTGTGAAGCACCACAAATCACTTCTAGTATACTTTACTTATTTAGATCTTTGTTAGACAAATTCTTATTAAAAAAATTCTAAATTTCATTATTTTTAATTACAAAACTTATTCTTATTCATGTTCTTCTTCAAAAACCACCAGACTTATTTAAAAAAAATCAACTTTGGATTAATTATAAAAGTTTTATTATAATCAATCATTATGATTGTAATTCCTAATCTTATACTTTAGTTGTTAGGCTTGGTGACTGACGTGATGTCGTGGTCACGCAAATTTAATCCCAATAACAACTATAGATAGTGGTAAATGGGTATCGAACTCAGGGAGTATGTGGAAAATATGTCGATTATGTAGCTTTGCACTTAAACTAAAATTAACCTAAATTGCAGAAAGTAAAGATCAATAATTTGGATTGTTTGGTTTTAAAACTAAAATTAACTAAATAACTTCAAATCAAAGGTTGGTTGTAAAGCAGATTAGGAAAACAATGACCATCTTAGGATTCAGTTTCTTTTAACAATTGTGTGAAATTACAACTAAAAAGAGTTACATAGACATAACTCGTGCATAAATAATCGAAGTGATAAAAGGGAACAAAGTACTCGGATTATATAAATGCGAGGTTGTTTCCCGATGATCAATTAATCAATAACCAACCCTAACCCTTCCCGTGATATCTCGATTGCCAACGGCACCAAGAACGTACGATTGAGACTAGAAATTGCACTATCAATTAACAAGCTACAAACAATTATGCATACACCATGATAATCAAGCAAACACAAATTATCATTCTAGAAATAACGGAATAAACACACAAAAGTTTAGAGAAACCTTCACCTAAGATGATCACCACAAGTTTAGCCGGACATTGTTCGGTTGATCATCATAACATTAAAAGTCAAGTTCATAAGAATCAAAAACAAGCACCAAATGTTTAGAAATGTTTCCAACCAACAAGAACTAGCCAAAATCGCCCCCAAAGTGCAGAGAAACTGTCCAATGATGAGATATGTGAAAAGACACCCCAAAAACTGATTAAATGAGGCAGTTACGGATTCTGTCGCAGCTTCCACCGTAAATTACGTGGTCTTCAAGGTGTTACGGTGAGTGTTTCCTGAGTTACGGTGGGATTCAGGTCAGATTTCAGGGCCACCGTAAATTACGGTGTTGTGTGTTTTGTTTCTTCATTCCTCCCACGCACGACCCGTTCATCTCCAAACCGTCCAAAGCTGCGTTTTATCCCTTTTTAGCTCCCGAACCGCACCTGAAACATAAGCAACCGTAGTCATCTAATTCAAGATAATTACGCGATTAAGTGAATGATAAATTCGTCTTTTAACATCATTAAGGGTTGTCCTATGGGCCACCCGTCACATCCCCACACTTAACCGTTGCTTGTCCCAAGCAACTCATTAAATCAATTTCAAAACAAGCGATCAATGTAAACCAAGCAGAAACATGTAGTCCTTTTACTAACCCCTTTTTAACACCCAAAATAACGCACCCCTCGCTATGTCTCTCCTCTCGGTAACAAGTAAGCACTAGCAATATGAGCTAGACACACAAAGGCTAACGGGCCAATCTGCATGCAATCTCCTTTCTTGGTCATCGTGGTATCGATTATTCATTTCTACTTCATGGGAATACGCGTGTGTGCGATTCCACGCCTCTTGACGATCAAGGTTTTGTTTCAAGGCCCGCTCTATGCTTGCACTCACCATTGTATGCTGATCAAATAACGTCCGCTCTGAACCCGACCACGACTCAAAAATGGGTGCCGGAGGCCGTTGATTTTCGATTACCTCTTGCATTGTGCCATCATAAGCCTAATTTGGCACATAAGAACGCTCCGTATAATCGTAAAAGGCACCACCATAACCTCTACCATGGCCCCCTTGGCCCACATTCTCATCATCATGCGGCTCGTCCGCATAATCCTCATCACCACTTGGAGCCTCCACATCACTTTCCGGCTCATCCGCTTCTCCCGGTAGAAGATCTCTTGCACCCACCTTTAATGCTCTCCATCGCTGCCCCTCCGACTTGAGTTTATGGTACCATTCCGACTGCGTGTACGTCCGACCAATCCCCAACTTGTCTAAAGTAAAAGGCTGATGCCTTTTTGGTGCCCCTTTATCTTCTGACGTGATTGCCTTTTGTTGCTTCATCAATCCCGTGATGATTCTGCAATAAGGGATAATATCTCTTCCCAACTTGTTTCGGCAAATCCATAGGTGGTTCATGATCAAGTATCGGATTGGAAAACGCGGAGATCCATTAAGTAGCGAATAGAGGACAGGTACTTCCGGGTACCTCACTTGCTCCTTGTCCCCCCTTCGCGGAATGACATTGAGAATGCAGATTGCTAACAACAACTTCGCTTTAATCTTTAAATTCCTCCGGTACAAAATTCCACTATATGTACCGGGTAAAAACAGCGCTGCCAACATATCATTCCAACGAACATGCTTCTCTGGTTTAAGCAAAAGGTCATCAAGACTAGGTATCATGTAATCACCGGATGATAGACTGTCGTATTTTCCCAATTTCTTCAATGTGCTAAAAGACATCTCTACCGGAATCCCATTCACCACACCCGTTAACTTCATTTGTGATGGCTTTTCATATGTGTTGCACGTGAGGGTTGCCATCCATTCTTGAATTTCGGTCATGAACAAATTCTTGCTATCCTTATCATAGCAATTAAGCGCCCCCACCCATCCTAGAGCGCGGAATTTAGCAAACACACCAAACGGGCTCAATTGAACCTCATTAACTACTCTCTCGCAAAAATTGCGGCCGCCCTGTTTTTCAATCTATTCATACTATCGTGAAAGAGTGTTGGTTGCCAATGTTCCGGTTGGTCATCCAAGGGACCCGACTCCCATTTTGGCTTTTCAGCCGGGTCCAACTCCATTTCTTCATCTTCGCTTTCACTTTCATCAACTCGCCCCAAATATTGCCTCTTTCTCGGTTGTTGTTCCAGTTGCTTACCCTTGTCTTTAGACGAAGAAGACGAACTTGCTCCGGCTTTTTCTTTCGTTCGTACCATTTTTCTACACACATTAGAGCAAACAACACAAGCAAACAACACAACCAAACAAAATAAATTAGACCCTTTTCGCCACAATATCCCCACACTTGCTTGTTACTATGGTTGTAGATGCCAGTGAACCAAAACTTTCATAAATCTTTTTCAAAAATTGGGCATGGTGTCTCTACATTGTAGAGATTCCCAAAAAGTTCACTACTTTACCATCAATCCTACATCTACAACCCATAACAATACTTAAGTAACTAATTTCATGACAAAATCTAAGAACAAGCAAGTGGGAATGAACAACTAACACAAATAACCTTACTTTTCACAATGCATCATCAAAATATAACAAATAAGCTTCCATACCTTGGTTTGAAGATGCAAACACACAAGTGAAACAAAAACTTCAAAAACCCCCAAAATTTTCGGACCTAGGGTTTGTGATTCAGACCCGAAAGCTTCGTTTTTTCGCAAGTCTCTTCTCAAAATCAGAAAGTTCGTGAAAAATTAGTCAAGTTAGACCTAAATTTCACTTGATTTGGCTAAGAATTGAACAAGATATGAAGCTTGGAAGGTTATGGAGTTTGGGGATTTTGTGGGGAAGTTGAGAGTGATAGATGGAAAGGAATGGATGAGAAAGATGAAGGAAATTGTGTGGATGGGGAAGAGTTCACGTGCCCTAATTGTTGTTTATTATTATTTTTATTTAATGCAGAACCTGGGACGACCCATTCATCCGCCAGGTCCACCGTAAATTACGGTGTGGACCGTAAATTACGGTGGATGCTGGCAACATTTTCCTACCGTAAAACAGGAGCAAATCACCGTAAAGACCAAATAATTTTTACCCCCACCGTAAATTACGGTAATACCGTAAATTACGATAGTATCTGGGCGTTTTTTCTTCGCCAAAAACTCGAATTTTAGGTATATTTTTTATATTTTTTTTTCAGTTTTTTCGATTTTTTTGTATTTTTGAAATTTTTCAAAAACATGTAAAACATACCCTACCCCCTCGAAAGTCCCGTGTTGTCCTCAACACAATGTTAGAGCAATTCGCCACCCGAATATCCCCACACTTGTTTCAAACACAAGATTCAAGCGAGTACGGTAAATGTGCAAATTATACAAAACAAACAAAATGAAATGCTACTATTTACACTACCAAACCTGGGCCTCTCATGGTTGTTCCTCATCGACCGGGCGTAAAATGTAGCCCGCTTTATCAAGCTCCAAGTTGTTGATGTCGTTCCCCTCCAAGTATGGCTTCAATTCGGTGACCGTTCACCGTTTGTTGTTTTAGTGTTTGCTCATCTTGGATATCTACATCACCAAACCTCCCAACTTTCCGAACGACATACGGGCCCATCCATTTGCTTTTAAGCTTGCCCGCAAACATCTTGAGCCTTGAATTGTACAACCAAACCTTTTGACCCACTTCAAAGGTTTTCTTCCTCAACTTTGCATCATGTACCTTCTTAAGCTTGTCTTTGTAGGCCGATGCACACTCATACGCCTCATCTCTAATTTCTTCAATTTCGCTCAATTGCAACTTTCTCATCTTTCCCGCCTCATCATAATCCACATTTACCGTCTTGATAGCCCAATGTGCCCGATGCGCTAACTCCATTGGCAAGTGACAACCCTTTCCATAAACCATCCGGTAAGGTGTTGTGCCAATCGGAGTTTTGTAGGCCGTTCGATATGCCCACAACGCATCATCCAACTTGCTCGACCAATCCTTCCTATCCGTTCTTACCGTCTTCATGAGGATTTCTTTGATTTGACGGTTGGACACTTCGACTTGTCCACTCGTTTGCGGATGGTAAGGTGTGGCAATCCGGTGATTCACGCTATACCTCTTCAACAATTTCCCAAAATTGAAGTTCTTGAAATGCGAACCACCATCACTTATAATAACACGCGGAATACCAAAACGAGAGAAGATGTTGGATTGAACAAATTTACAAACAACCGAATGGTCGTTTGTGCGTGTTGCAATAGCTTCAATCCACTTTGAGACGTAATCCACCGCTACCAAAATGTATAGAAAACCATTTGAATTCGGGAAGGGACCCATAAAATCTATACCCCATACATCAAATATCTCTACAACCAAGATTGGTTGTAATGGCATCTCATCCCTCTTCGATATGCTTCCCATCTTTTGACAATTTATGCAATTTCGGGCAAACTCACATGCGTCTTTGAAAATTGTGGGCCAATAAAACCCACATGAGAGAACCCGATAACCCGTTTTATGCCCACTAAAGTGACCTCCACATGCGGATGAATGAGCATGGGTCAGAATATCCAACACTTCCGTTTCGGGCACACACCTCCTAATAACTTGATCCGGCCCTATCTTGAAAAGATCCAGTTCATCCCAAATGTATTGCTTCACTTGGACCATAAATTGTTGTCGTCGCTTCTTGGTCCAATGACTTGGGATGGCACCCGTGGCTAAGTAATTTACATAATGAGCATACCACGGTGCAACAAAGGTAGAAACAGCTAAGAGTTGCTCGTCGGGAAACGTTTCATTTATTTCACTAACATCGTCTATCCCTTCCACCGGAATCCGAGACAAGTGATCCGCCACTACGTTCTCACTTCCCTTTTTGTCTCGGATCTCTAAATCGAACTCTTGTAATAACAACACCCACCGAATTAAATGGGGCTTTGCATCCTTTTTCTCCATCAAATATCGGACCGCATTATGATCCGAATAAACCACCACCTTGCTCCCCCAAATATACGCACGAAACTTATCCAAAGCATACACCACCGCTAATAATTCCTTTTCGGTTGTGGTGTAATTGAGTTGCGCTTCGGATAAAGTCTTGCTTGCATAGTAAATCACCACCGGCTTTTTATCAACCCGTTGACCCAAAACTGCACCAGTAGTAGTGTCGCTTGCATCACACATAATCTCGAACGGCTTTGACCAATCCGGTGGTTGCAAAATAGGAGCTTTGACCAAGTGTTCCTTCAAAACAGTGAAAGCAAGCATACACTCATTAGTAAAATCAAATGGGACATCTTTTAATAACAAATTGCATAAAGGTTTGGTGATAACACTAAAACCTTTTATGAAACGTCAATAGAACCCCACATGTCCCAAAAATGACCTTACACCCTTAACATTTTTCGGAGGTGGCAAAGATGCTATTACCCTTATTTTTGCCTTATCCACCTCCATTCCCATTTCCGAAATTACGTGACCCAACACAATGCCCTCTTGCACCATGAAATGACTTTTCTCCCAACTAAGCACTAAATTTTTCTCAACACATCTTTTAAAAACTTTTTGTAATTCGTTGAGACAAGATTCAAAACTAGTGCCAAAAATGGAAAATTCATCCATAAACACTTCAAGCGACTCTCCAACCATGTCCGAGAAAATACTCATCATACATCGTTAGAAAGTTGCCGGTGCATTGCACAAGCCAAATGGCATTCGCCGAAAGGCAAAGGTGCCATATGGACAAGTGAAGGTGGTCTTGTGTTGGTCATCCGGGTGTATTGCTATTTGATTTTAACCCGAATACCCGTCCAAAAAGCAGTAATATTTTTGACCCGATAATTTTTCAATAATTTGGTCAATGAAAGGTAACGGGAAATGGTCCTTAGAAGTGGCGGCATTCAATTTCCGGTAGTCAATACATACACGCCACCCGGTGACCGGTCGGGTGGCAATTTGTTCACCATTTTCATCTTTGACTACTTGAATGCCGACCTTCTTAGGCACAACTTGGGTGGGACTCACCCAAGCACTATCCGAAATCGGATAGATGATTCCCGCGTCCAACCATTTGATTACCTCTTTTTTTACTACCTCCCTTAGGTTCGGATTCAATCGCCTTTGAGCTTCTCGTGTTGGTTTGGCATCTTCGGTGGTAATGATTTTGTGCATGACAATTGACGGACTAATTCCTTTGAGATCGGCAATCGTCCATCCGATAGCTCCCTTGTTTTCTTTCAAGACTTCCAACAACGCTTGCTCTTGTGCCAACTCTAAATTAGAGGCAATAATGACCGGTAAAGTGTCATTATCCCCAAAAAACGCATACTTCAAGTGGCTCGGTAAGTCTTTAAGTTCCAACTTTGGCGGTTCCTCTAACGATGGTTTAGTACCCGAGTTTATCTCCACCGGCAAGCCTTCGAATTGGCGAGTCTATGGCGGTCGACCTTCTTTCAAGGCCATTGCATCCTGTTTTTCCTCTTCAACCCAGAGTGCATAAGCATGTACCTGTTCAGAAAAATCACACAAGCAAACATCCAAACCATCCTCCTCATACTCATGCGGGTTGCATCCATCAACTAAATCTGCCATGAAACACTCATCAACACCATTAGCATTAGAATTGTTAGTAAAAACATTCAAACGCATTTTTCGGTTCCCAAAAGTCATATCGACTGTACCAAATCTACAATCGATTACTGCATGTGCGGTGCTCAAAAATGGCCGACCCAAAATTACATTTTGTTGTTGTTTTGGGTCCGCGGACGAGTAGTCCAAGACTAGAAAGTCAACCGGGTAATAAAATTCATCAATTTTAACAATTACATTTTGAACCATCCCTCGAGGTAGCTTATGAGACAAATCGGCCAAAACAACCGTTGTCTCCACCCTAGCTAACGGACCAAAATCATATTGGTCATATAAGCCCCCTGGTAAAATACTAACTCCGGCTCCAAGATCTAGCAACGCCTTAGCCATTTGAAAATTACCAACTTGTATGTTAATCAATGGCGTGCCCGGATCTTGGAGCTTAGGAGGAAGCTCCCCATTTAAAACTGCACTTACTTTCCCGGTTAAGTCCACTCGCTTAGGCATTTTCTTCTTTTGTTGCCTCTTTTGTGTGCATAATTCCTTTAGGAATTTAGCATAAGCGGGCACTTGTTTTATTGCATCAAGGAGTGGAAGGTTAATTTTAACTTGTTTAAACATGTCCCACAATTCTTCTTTTTGGGGACCTCTTGCTGCAATAAAATTTTTTCTACCCGGATCAAGTAAGGCCGATGGAAACGGGACTTGACTCGGTTCACCCTCAACTTTTTCACTTTTTTCATTTTCTTTATTTTCACCCAACCCCGGTTTTTTAACATTTGATTCTTTAGGTGTAACCGGTGAAACTTCATCATCACTATCATTACCCGTGATGTACTCAACTACCCCCTCAACCAACTCGGGTGACAAATTGGCTTTAAATTCTTTTCCACTTCTTAAAACACTAACATGATGAACGTTAACATTACCTCGTGACGAACCATGTGAAGGATTTACCTTGGTGTCGCTAGGAAGTTGACCCTTGTTTTTCTTCAATTCCGCCACATCGGTTGCCAATTGTCCCATTTGAGTTGTTAGTGATTGGATGCTCTTGTCACGAACCTCATCCTTTTGCATTCGAACTTCATCGAGTTGGTTCCGTTTTTGCATCTCCGCTTGCATGCTTTTTAGCATTTCCATCATCTCATTTCCACCCGAAGACCCCCCTTGTTCTTGACCCGTTTGATATTGCTTTTGATACCCTTGGTTGTTACCACCTCGATATCCACTTTGATTGTTGTAAGGTTGGCGCGAACCAAAGTTACCTTGGCTACCTTGAAAGTTCGGGTTAGCTTGATTTGAAGGGTTCCCATACCAAAAATTTGGGTGGTTCCTCAACCCGGGGTGGTAAGTATTAGAATTCATGTTGTTGTAATTTCTACCACCCCCTCCTTGACCTTGAACCGCATGAACTTCTTCATATTGCCCTTCCACCATTCCTTGGCAATTTTCAGCCGCATGACCTATTTCATTACACAAGGCACAAACATCATAAATTTGGTTAGTGGTTTGAACATTACCATCATCTATTGCGTGCACTTGAGGTCGGGCAATGGCCGGTCGTGCTCTCCTCGATGCTTGAGCTTTCCTCTTTGAAGTGATTGCCATTTGCTCCAAGAACTCCCAATCGTCATTCTCGTAGTTTGTACCAAAAGTTCCACCGGTAATGGACATTAAGTCACGAGCATCTTCGGCACTCAACCCCTCATGAAAGGCATTCATCAACTCCCAAAGTTCAATTCCATGATGAGGGCAATTCTTGATCATCATGTTGAAACGCTCAAAGGCTTCATGAAACATTTCGCCTTGTTGTTGTTGAAAACTCCTCAACCCCTTCCTAGCATCGTTGGTCTTTTGAGTGGTGTAAAATTCGTCTAGGAAAATTTGTTGCATCTCCGCCCAAGTATAAATAGATGCTGAAGGCAAAGTGTAGAACCACTTCTTTGCCTTGTCCTCCAAAGAAAATTGAAACAGGACTAACTTGACATCATTAGCCGAAAAACCTTGACTCCCAAGAGTATTGCAAATTGAGTCATAGGCCTCTAAGTAGAAATACGGTTCCTCCGTTGCTAGCCCTTTATATTTCGGCAAACTTTGCAAAGAATTTGTTCTCACTTCAAAGGTCCTCCGTTGATCATTATGAGGAATAACTACCGGTGAGGGATTTTGAGTGATTACCGGCCTAAACTGCGCTTCAATTCATCTCGCATGTTCTCTAAAATGCCTTCTTGGCACCTCCAACCAAACCCTTGGTCGAACAGGACCCATTGGCCTTGGTATAGGCCCTTGTGGTACATGTGGTTGAAATTGTTGTTGTGGCATCGGTTGGTGTTGAATCGGCCTTTGGAATTGAGGTTGTACGTTTTGCGGCCGAAATTGTTGCAATGGTATAGGGCGTTGCACTTGTGGCCCTTGTGGTCTTGGCCGAATATGTTGTGGTATGAGTTGTTGTTGTTGTGGCATTCCACCTACACTTGCCATCCCTTGAGATTGGCCTTGCACATAACCAAACTATCCTTGATCACCATAACCCCCATAAGCATACCCGTCTTCATCATAACTAGGGGTGTAAACAAGCCCAGAGGCTCGAGAGCTACTCGTGATCGGCTCGGTTAAAAGCTCGAACGAGCCGAGCCTTAACGAGCCCGAGCCCGAGCTCGAGCCTGAAATAGAGCTCGTTTTGTTATCGAGCCCGAGCTCGAGCCTGAAATACAAAGCTTGTTTAGGCTCGCGAGCCTAAACGAGCCCATACAAAATTTTAACTTTTTTATATATAATATATTAATAATGATGATAACATTGATGAACCGAACTCGAGCCGAGCTTTGCCTTATTTAAGCGATGTTGAAGTGAGCTCGAGTCCAGCTTTTAGCTCATTTAAGGTTGTTCTCAAAATAGTTCGAGCCGATTCGAGCCGAGCTCGAGCTTTGGGTTTTACTCGCGAGCCGAGCTCGAGCTCAAAGAAGTAGGCTCGAACCGAGCCGAGCTCGAGCTTCATAAAAACCTAACGAGCCGAGCCTGGTTGAGCTCGGGTTCGGCTCGGCTCGTTTACACCCCTAATCATAACCCTCAAAATCTTTGTATCCTTCCTCATATCCATCTCCCCCTATACCCGAAGTTTGCCCAAATGGAATGGATGAGTATTGAAAGCCCATTTGGTTTGATGGTCTAAATGTAGAGGTAGAATGGACAATATTTGATGTATGGGGTATTGAATAGTGGGAAGATGATTGACCCGTAGATGGGGGAAAGAAGTGTGATAATGGTGGGATTGTGGCTGAAGGGCTAAAGGTAAGATTGGGTTCAACTTGAGTGGTGATCGGTTGTGTGGTGTTGGTTGGTGTAGTGTCATGAGGTGGAGTAGGAATTGTAGTGGAATTTGGTATGGTTGTGTTTGGTGATGGTTGTGTGGAAGTAGGTATAAATGATGAGGTCGTTTGACCCGTTGTGGGTGGTAATTGAGATTCTTGCATGATGTTTCGTGGTGTGATGGGTGATGTAGGAGAACCAATAATTTTGTTTTCTCTTACTAAAACACGGTTTTGCCTTACACTCTGTTCCCGAGTCTCATTTAACAGGGGGAGGGGAGGGAAAAGAGATGAAAATATGAAAAACCATGTTCCCGAGTTTCATTTAACAGGGGGAGGGGAGGGAAAAGGGAAGAAAATATGACCAAATATTCATCCTCCCAAATTGGAGAGATTAGGAGAGAAAATTTTCCTTCCCCTCCCCTCCCCTCACCTCCCCCTGTTAAATGACTCGGGAACATAGTGTTAGCGTTCTTTCGATCTCCGGATCAAATGACAATGGTGAAGACTTATGAGAGCCTCTAGTATGCATGCACCTGTAGAACCTGCACACTAAACACACCAGTGTAAACCCGAAAATAACAAAGCAAAACTAACAAACTGACACACGTTGCGCATAACTCCCCGGCAACGGCGCCAAAATTTGACGTGATGTCGTGGTCACGCAAATTTAATCGCAATAACAACTATAGATAGTGGTAAATGGGTATCGAACTCAGGGAGTATGTGGAAAATATGTCGATTATGTAGCTTTGCACTTAAACTAAAATTAACCTAAATTGCAGAAAGTAAAGATCAATAATTTGGATTGTTTGGTTTTAAAACTAAAATTAACTAAATAACTTCAAATCAAAGGTTGGTTGTAAAGCAGATTAGGAAAACAATGACCATCTTAGGATTCAGTTTCTTTTAACAATTGTGTGAAATTCCAACTAGAAAGAGTTACGTAGACATAACTCGTGCATAAATAATCGAAGTGATAAAAGGGAACAAAGTACTCGGATTATATAAATGCGAGGTTGTTTCCCGATGATCAATTAATCAATAACCAACCCTAACCCTTCCCGTGATATCTCGATTGCCAACGGCACCAAGAACGTACGATTGAGACTAGAAATTGCACTATCAATTAACAAGCTACAAACAATTATTCATACACCATGATAATCAAGCAAACACAAATTATCATTCTAGAAATAACGGAATAAACACACAAAAGTTTAGAGAAACCTTCACCTAAGATGAACACCACAAGTTTAGCCGGACATTGTTCGGTTGATCATCATAACATTAAAAGTCAAGTTCATAAGAATCAAAAACAAGCACCAAATGTTTAGAAATGTTTCCAACCAACAAGAACTAGCCAAAATCGCCCCCAAAGTGCAGAGAAACTGTCCAATGATGAGATATGTGAAAAGACACCCCAAAAACTGATTAAATGAGGCAGTTACGGATTCTGTCGCAGCTTCCACCGTAATTTACGGTACCACCGTAAATTACGGTGGTCTTCAAGGTGTTACGGTGAGTGTTTCCTGAGTTACGGTGGGATTCAGGTCAGATTTCAGGGCCACCGTAAATTACGGTGTTGTGTGTTTTGTTTCTTCATTCCTCCCACGCACGACCCGTTCATCTCCAAACCGTCCAAAGCTGCGTTTTATCCCTTTTTAGCTCCCGAACCGCACCTGAAACATAAGCAACCGTAGTCATCTAATTCAAGATAATTACGCGATTAAGTGAAGGATAAATTCGTCTTTTAACATCATTAAGGGTTGTCCTATGGACCACCCGTCAGTGACGTGGAGTGGCCTCACCTCCACATCAATCGTTAGCGCCTCCAACACCTTCCTGAGGGTGCCAAAATGGCTTCAAGTGAGGGTTGTCAGTGGAATGGTGGTCATAAAAAAGGGAGGGCTTTGGTAGCAGCTTAAGCTTAAGTGAACCAGTTAGAAGCTTCCATTTGGAGATGGGTTTAGACTATCCGGTGCGGAGGGGAGTCCCTCCACGCCAGCGTAGCCCCAAAGAGGCTTGAATATTTTGCAGGCTTGGGGTAAGTGTTTGGTGGTTGACTTGGTTGAATTTTTTGGGAGGGGCGGGGGTTTCAAAAAACTAGTCGTTGAACGACTAGATTTATAAAAAAATTAAAAAATCCTAAAAATTAATTTATACACACATTTAACCAACAACCTATTCAAATCTCCACACAAACACCTTCTATGACTCTCAAATTCCTCATTGCTTTAATAAAATTTAATCATTATCCTCTTCGTTTGACAATTTTGTTCTCATCTTCATTTGACAAGGGAGCCGAACTAATAATATCTTCGGTTCAGAAATGTTGTACAATATATCGTTGAAGATGTTGGGAATTCACATACCCAACATGAATTATTGGTAAGTGATTATTTTTCACCAAACTCCCAACATATGATGATAAGAGTTTTAGGAGACGTTTTCGTGGAATGACATAGAGAGCAACACTGGAACTTGAAGGCATTATTGTGGAATGGAGGTCGATGTGAAGATTGAGGAAAAAATGGGGAATGATGCATAAACACAGTGGGAATATAGTTTCCGTTTTAATTGTTAGGGTAATAAAATGAATAAAAATTTAAAAGTCTAAAAAGTTTAGATAAAATAAAAAGTATAAAAATCTTTCATGAATAACATAAATAAGCAAACATGAACAAATGCGCACGAACACATTACCAAACGTTCACAAACACAATCGAACGAACGAGACATTTGTTCATGTTCGTTCATATAACTAATCGAACGAAATTTATTGTTCATGTTTGTTCATTTATTAAACGAACAAACGTCCTTCAAATGGTTCACGAACTGTTCGCTGAACGTTCAATACGTCCCACATAAAACCACCATTGTATGCATATGTTTCCCATACAAATACCAATTTATTTTAATACTAAAAAGTCAAAAGTAATTTATTTTAATGAAATAGTACCGTCCATAGACACTTTTGGTGTGGGCCTAGAAGCCCAATTTCTACAACCCCAAACAACAAGAAAACAAAGGGAAAAACACTTGATGTATTTTCTAAGAAGATTCCGAAGAAATCTAACAAAAGATTTACACAAATTGTAACCCCAAACCCAGGAACCAGTAAAACACACATTCATTTCAATTTTAGTAAAACCTAAATAAAAGGAATTCAACAATACTAAAAATAAATAACAAATACAAAAAATAAAAACAAAAACACTCCAAAATTCATCTCCTTTTTTCTTCTACCAGATTAAAAAAAATAAATAAAAACAATTGCCTTTTGATCTCAAAATCCATCATCATCCATTGTATTTACAAATTCAAGAAACCACAACAACGTGTTTTGTGTTTATGTTTAAAAAGAATTGAATAGAAAGAATTGAATTTCTAATTTCTAAATTGAAAAAGAAACCTAAAAATTATAAATCTTTAAAACAAACATACAAACAAACAATATGGAAAGAAGATTAATCAGTGAGATCAAAGGGACGACTCAAACTATTATTCTTGTTGTTCTTTCCTTGTTCCTTTGGAATTGTAACAATAATAATATCTATCTCCTCTTCACATCATCAATTTTATTGGTTCTATTTTCTTCGTCTTCTTC
The DNA here is from genome assembly GCA_030545235.1 of Helianthus tuberosus. NCBI lineage: Eukaryota > Viridiplantae > Streptophyta > Magnoliopsida > Asterales > Asteraceae > Helianthus > Helianthus tuberosus. Next base: position 22,950,714 of record CM060437.1, on the reverse strand, counting down.
TCTCTCTAGAAATCTTTTACTCTCTCTCTACATACCCCCCTTTATTATCATCTTTCGATTTCTTGAACCAAATTGAAATCCGCTTGTGGGTTATCTTTGTTTTGTCAAAGGGTGTTGGAAAGTTGTGAACTTTATGTCGGTTGGCATCTGGGAACCCTAGTTTTTGTGGGTCTTGTGATTTCTAGGGTTTCGTTTCAAGATTCGGTTTAATGGAGACAGGGTCCGAAGGAGAGAGCAATCGGAACATGAATGATCAGATTAATGGTCAATCTGATGGATCCAAGAAGCCTAAACGCCAGATGAAGACCCCTTTTCAACTTAAGATGCTTGAAAGCACCTATGCTTGTATGTCTTCATCTTTCTCATAATTTTTTTTAGCTTTTTTGATGATTTGTGTTTTGGATTTGTTGGATTTCTTGTTGGTTTTGTGGGTTGTGTGTGTAATTAGGGTTAGTTAGGGATTTGTTGGTTGTTGTAGGTTAAAGTTTGAAGATTGTGTCTTTAAAGGTTTGTTTGAGCAATTTGGGTTGGTGTGAATAATTTTGCTTGTATGTCTTCATCTTTCTGATAATTTGTGCTTTTCTGTGTTTTGGATTTGTTGGATTTCTTGTTGGTTTTGTGGGTTGTGTGTGTTAATAGGGCTGATTTAGGGATTTGTTGGTTGTCAAAGCATTATGTTGATGGATAAGCTAATGACTTTGAAGGTAATTTCTTAGTTTTCTGAATCCCTGGGTGGGATTTTTCTGGGTATGGTTGTTGTTGTTGTTCTTAGTTTTCTGATTCATATTCTATGATTTATTGAATTTCTTGTTGGTTTTGTGGGCTGTGTTTGTAAAAAGGGTTAAAATTTAGGGATTTGTTGATTGTTGTAGCATAAAGTTTGAAGTCTATGATTTTAAAGATTCGTTTGAACAATTTTGTTTTCTGTGAATAATTTTGCTTGTATGTGTTCATCTTTCTGATATGAGATTTTGTGTTTTGATATGCTCTAGATTTATTGGATTTTTTTGTTGGATTTATGGGTTGTGTATGTAAATAGGGTTGATTTAGGGATTTGTTGGTTGTTGTGGGTTAAAGTTTGAAGAATTATGTTGATATATAAGTTACTTATTTTGAAGATGTGATTTTATTGGGAATGGTTGTTGTTGTTGTTGTTCTTAGTTTTCTGATTCATGTTTTATGATTTATTGGATTTCTTGTTGGTGTTATGGGTTATGTGTGTAATTAGGGTTATGTGTGTAATTAGGGTTGATTTAGGGATTTGTTGATTGTTGTAGCTTGAAGTTTGAAGCTTGTGATTTTAAATATTTGTTTGAACAATTTGGTTTGGTGTGAATAATTTTGCTTGTATGTGTTCATCTTTTTGATAATTTCTTAGTTTATGAGATTTTGTGTTTCGATATGTTTTAGATTTATTGGATTTCTTGTTGGTTTCGTGGGTTGTGTATGCAAAGAGGGTTGATTTAGGGATTTGTTGATTGTTGTAGCTTAAAGTTTGAAGCATTATGTTGATCGATAAGTTAATGATATTGAAGATAATTTCTTAGTTTTTTGAATCCCTACCAATAGTTTTTGATATGGGTGGGATTTTAGTGGGTATGGTTGTTTTTGTTGTTGTTGTTGTTTTCTTAGTTTTCTGATTCATGTTTTATGATCTATTGAATTTCTTGTTGGTTTTATGGGTTGTGTTTGTAAAGAGGGTTAAAATTTAGGGATTTGTTGATTGTTGTAGCTTAAAGGTTGAAGTTTGTGAGTTTAAAGATCTGTTTGAACAATTTGGTTTACTGTGATTAATTTTGCTTGTATGTGTTCATCTTTCTGATAATTTCTTAGTTTGTGAGAATTTATGTGTTTTAGGTTTATAATTTATTGGATTTCTTGTTGGTTTTGTGGGCTGTGTATGTAAAGAGGGTTAATTTAGGGATTCATTGATTGTTGTAGATTAAAGTTTTGAAGCTTGTGATTTTAAACATTTGTTTGAACAATTTGGTTTGTTGTGGTTAATTTTGTTTTGCAGCGGATATGTATCCGTCCGAGGCTGTAAGAGCACAACTATCGGAATCTTTAGGGTTAACCGATCGGCAATTGCAAATGTGGTTTTGTCATCGTCGGTTAAAAGACAAGAAAGAAGGAACTGTGAAAGCATCAGTTGGGGAACGCAAGGAGGTATTAAAACCTGCTAAACAAGAGTTGGTTGTGGCTGACCGCGGCGGTGGTGGGAGTGACCACGGTTCACGGTCCAGGTCGCGTCCTGAGTCATGGGCCAGGTCAAGGTCCGGATCAGGGTCGGGTTCGGATTCGGATTCAGATTCTAGCCAGTTCAATGAGCCGTTGGTGCATAGCAGGGCGTATGAGTTGACTCAGCAGAAGATGATGTTACGAAGGATAATTGATTGTGTGGAGGCTCAATTGGGTGAACCGTTAAGAGACGATGGACCATCTCTTGGAACGGAGTTTGATGAACTGCCTCCGGGTGCATTTGGGACACCGATAGGTAATTGTTGTCCATAAAGAATAATGTCAATTAAGATGCTTTTTCTCACTTATTGTATTCTACAAGAATGCTATATTATGCTATTGTGAGTGATTGGAGTATGTGAGCATAGTAGCATACGGTGTTTTCATATGTATTTTTCTTATTGATGGAATGGAAACAATATTTTCATCTGTTGCAGTTTATGTTGGGCAATTCATTAAATAAATCTTTATATATTTCTTTATTACATATATTCAATTATTATAAATAATATATCTGGTATATATTCTTTTTTTTTTTTTGAATTTGTTGCTTATTAGTTTTCAACAATCCTACTAATTTTTATATATTTTCGTTGGATGTTACTTGTTTAGCAGTGGTGAAGAAGCCTCACGGTCAAACTAGTAGGCGTTCTTATGACGGAAATCTATTTGAGCAACCACCGATCAAAGTTGGTTCTCCACCTTTACTATATATTATTTTATTTATTTATTTATCTATTATTTAATTTTTTTATTTTGTATCAACTTATTGTATATTTGTAGGATGAGGTGGCTGGTCTTCAGGAGGGTGGTGTTCCTAATATGAAACATGAACCGTACAGAGCGGTCTCTCGGTTATACGACTCACCCGGTGGTTACGCAAGTGACCAAAGATTAGCTCTTCAAAACGGTCAACTGCCACCACCTTATGGTGCTCTGGGACATTCAAAGGGTGTTAGTTTATCGGTGCCAAAAGGGGAACCAAGGTATTTATCTTCACCTATAAACGATAACGACTTCATTCAACCTAATGAAGAAGTTATGCAAATGTGGAGAAAACGCAAGGTATGCTTATGGATCCTTCTATATCCAACCGTTGTTATGAAATTGCGGTACTGACATGTGTAACGTTGTGTTTTTATTTGTGGTTGCTTTTGCAGAGTGAAGATGGTGGAAGGGACGGTCCGTCTGAAAAGAGGATGATGAAGGAGCTCGAGAAAAAAGATATGTTGAGGAAAAAGGTACGACGTTATTTAAAATAGTTTAATGTTCCGGACTTATTTTAAAGTTTATGTTGTTCGTTTTTTCTTGTTTTAGAAGGAAGAACAAATGAAAAAAGAAATGGAGAGACAAGACCGTGAGAGACGGAAGGAAGAAGAAAGAATGATGCGGGAAAGACAACGGCAAGAAGAAAGATTTCAACGCGAAGAAAGGCGTGAAATGGAACGCAGAGAAAAGTATTTGCAAAAGGAATCTTTAAAGGTGACGAATGATCTACCATTTTACATTTTTACCCTTGTGTCAGTGTTTGAGTTTGACTTGACTTTGACTCTTTTGAATATACGTTCAACTTTTGTAAAGGCGGAGAGAATGAGACAAAAAGAAGAGCTTCGAAGAGAAAAAGAAGCAATAAAAATGAAAGCTGCTATCGAGAAGGCGGCAGCACGGAAAATTGCGAAAGAATCTATGGAATTAATCGAGGATGAACGTTTAGAATTGTTGGAATTAGCCGCATCTCATAAGGGTTTGGCTTCGATCGTTTCACTTGACTATGAAACCTTGCAAAATCTCGATTCCTTTCGAGGTAAATACCACTTCTTTTTGCCCATCATTCACCATTATACTTTATTGATACCATTGGTTCTGTGACAAGTTACCTATTTAGATAATTAGTGATAAAGTTTTTGTAACTACTTATATGAGTCCATTTTATTTATTCTCAGATCATTTATGTTTGTTCCCACCAAAGTCTGTGCAAGTGCGGTTTAAAAGTCCGTTTTCTGATCATCCATGGATCGATTCAGAAGAAAACATTGGAAATCTTTTTATGGTATTTTTTAATCTTTTTTCATTCTTTCACAATGCACTTCTTAATTGTCATAATTAAAATGAATTATCCGAAACAGGTTTGGAGATTCTGTATGACGTTTGCCGATATTCTCGGGCTTTGGCCGTTTACCCTTGATGAGTTTATTCAATCTCTTCATGATTACGTGAGTTTCACACAAATATCTTTGAATTTCTTCATTTCATTTCTGTATAGAACACTTTTTTATATATTTTTTTTATAAATATCAGGATTCAAGATTATTGGGAGAGGTTCACATTGCTCTCCTAAAGGTAATAGTACGAGATATCGAAGACGTCGCAAGGACACCCTCTGGTGGGCCCGGGACTAACCAATACACGGTTGGTAATCCCGAAGGTGGCCATCCTCAGATTGTCGAAGGGGTAATATATTATCGGATCCCGAATTTTTTTTTACAAATGTCTTTGATATGGTTGCAACATATATTGACCAATGTTTTTTTTTTCTTTTTAATTAGGCATATATGTGGGGCTTTGACATACGCAACTGGCTGAAACATCTAAATCCATTAACATGGCCTGAAGTACTTCGACAATTTGCTTTGTCCGCTGGTTTTGGACCCCGGTTGAAAAAAGATAAAGCGAAACATCCGTGTTTGCCGGAAAATGATGAGGTGCATGTCATGTTCTTTATTTATATAAGTTGTTGTCGTCTAAACTCATGGAGTTTATTAGAGGTGTCAAGTTTAACTTGGTTGTGTTTCATCTCCAATGGGTTAAATTAAGAAAAGAGTTAATTACGTTTTTTTGTCCCTGTTGTTTGTTAAAAATAACCATTACAGTCTATTAGCTTAAAAATGAGCAAAACAGTACTAGTACTTTCACTTTTATAACAATTACAATCCACCTCCATTAACCCCATCTATTTTACCGTTAAGTTTTGTAGACGTTTGTTAGCTACGGTAAATAACTTAACAGTAAATTGGATGGGGTTAACGGAGGTGGACTGTAATTGTCACAAAAGTGAAAGTACTGAAACTGTTTTGGCAATTTTAAACTAATAGACAGTAATGGTTATTTTCAACGAACCACAGGGACGGAAAACGTAATTAACTCTTAAGAAAATTTAGCTAACAATGAAACGGGTCGAAAGTTGCCCAAAGTGTATTCAAATGCTTACAACTTTCTACATTGCTTTATTTAAATCAGATTATTATGTCAATAGCTAGTTATCTAATCATCATTATTCAATAGCGTATAATTGGTATTTATCCGGTGTGTGCTTGTGCAGGGTAAAGATTGTGAGGACGTAATTACCATGCTACGGAACGGTTCAGCTGCCGAGAACGCAGCCACGTTGATGCAAGAAAAAGGAACCCATCTTCAAAAAAAGTCTCGACATCGTATGACTCCCGGGACACTTAAATTTGCTGCGTATCATGTTCTCTGCCTCGAGGGTAGCAAGGGCCTAAACGTCTTGGAACTTGCCCAAAAGATTCAGGTTATTATAAAAAGATTGTATTTTGACTTGGGCTGTAAATGAACCAAACGTTCAACGAACAGTTAGTGAACCATTCGGCAGGAAGTTCGCTTGTGTTTGTTCATTTAAATGAACACGAGCAAGAAATTTCGTTTGTTTAGTTAAACGAACATGAACAAAGGTCGCATTTGTTCATTTATGTTCGTGAACGTTTGGTAACATGTTCATTATGTTCGATTGTGTTCGATAGTTCATTAGTGTATTTAGTGTTTATATTTTTATTTAAATTCTTCAAAATTCCGACATATAACATATTTAATAAGTGTCAGTGTATTATATTGAAAGCTTGTTTGTGTTCGTTTGTTTCCATTTGTGCTTGTGAATATTAGTTTGTGTTCGTCAACGTTCGTTTTCGTTCGTTGCCTAAAGTTAACAAACGAACACGAAACGTTCATTTCCTTAACAAACGAACACGGACATAAAATCTCGTTCGGTAAGTGCTCATTAACAGTTTGGGAACACATATATTTCTCAACAAACGAACACGAACAAGGTCTTGTTCATGTTCGTTCGGTTCGTTTCCAACCCTACTTTGATGTTTCTTTTGTTATGAAGATTATATATTGACCACTCTTTTTAACAAAGATTGTTTTTTTACTGTTCTTTTTGTAACTTTTGAAGAGAACGGGGCTTCGGGATCTTACAACAAGCAAGACACCGGATGCTTCAATCTCTGTTGCGTTATCACGGGACCCGATTATATTTGAAAGAGTAGCTCCTTCTACTTATTGTGTTCGGCCCGCTTATAGGAAGGATCCTGCTACTGCTGATGAAGTTATTTCATTGGCTAAAGAGAAGATACAGACGTACGCTAATGGAATTTTATCTGGGTTTAATTTTGAGGATGCTGAGAAAGATGAAGATTATGAATCTGAGGTTGTCGAGGGTCAAGAAATTGACGATTTTGGTACATCTTCTAGTATCAAAGACACCAGCTTTTTCGGTGAAGATGTTAAAACGTCCGTTCGTGAAGATGTTGATGTAGATATGAAAACCGAATTTGAAAATGCTGGTGAGTTTTTTGTATAGTTCTCCTGCCTTAAAAAAGTACATTTTCTAAATTATAAGGAACTCAAAAGACGTTTCTCTGGTCAGTCGCACTAGCCCAAATCATACTTGTTAATAGCGATTATAGCGCTCGCTATAGCGAATAGTGTAGCGAATCTGGAGTACGTCGCTATATGATGGTTAGAGACTAAATTGCGGGAAAATAGTGGATTTACGTTTTTTTGATAAATATTGATAGCCATTGAAAAAAGCAGCGTATTTAGGGTTTTTGTAGGGTTGCTAACGAACCGAACGGACACGAACAAGACCTTGTTCGTGTTCGTTTGTTAAGAAATATATGTGTTCACGAACTGTTCATGAACACTTACCGAACGAGATTTTATGTTCGTGTTCATTTGTTAAAGAAATGAACTTGTTCGTATTCGTTTGTGTTTGTTAATTTTAGGCAACAAACAAAAACGAACGTAGATGAGCACAAATGTGCACAAACTAATGTTCATGAACACACAAATGAAACAGACAAATACAAACAAGCGTTCATGAACATGATATATAATACACTGAGACTTATCAAATATTTTATTTGTTGGAATTTTGAAGTATTTAAATAAAATATAAAAACGAAAAACACTATCGAACACAAACAAGCACGTTACCGAACGTTCACGAAAATAAATGAACGAACACGGTCTCTGTTCATGTTTGTTCATTTAACTAAACGAACAAAATTTCTTGTTCATGTTTTTTTGTTTAATAAACGAACTTCCCACCGAACAGTTCACAAATTGTTCGCCGAACGTTTGGTTTGTTTGCAGCCCTAGTTTTTTGTTTCAGGATTGAAAAAGGAAGTGTATTTTCTTCCATATTTACCCGATTTTTGATAAAATTACATGTACAATATTTCTAAAATTTTCTTTTAGTGTTGGTAAACATGAAATAGCACGAAATAGCGCCCACTATTTCATTGCTATGTAGCGTATTGGTAGCCTGTCGCTATCGTCTGCTATTCATTATTGACAACTATGGCCCAAATCACAAAGTAGACTTCTTTTGTGATTCTTTATAGTTTTGATTAGAAGTGGCAATTTTGAACTATTTACTTCGATTCGGGTTATGTTTCATGTTTCAACGGTTCATCTGGTAAAATTATATACTTAAGCTAAAAAGGAAATGGATGGGTTGGAGTGGTCGAAAATGGCCAACACCTTTTTTAATGCATAATACCTTCCAAGTCATTTTAATAAAAAAATGAATTATTACTAAAAACAAAAAACCTTATCGTATTTGACAATCAACTATTTACGTAAAACTCATTTAATTGGACAAGAAAGTGTTTTGTTCAACCTAAGCCGACCCAGTTGGGTACCTCTAATTATGATATTTATGCATGGTTGTTCCCTTTGTTGCTTTTTGATTTAAAATTAGCTTATATCTCTTTTTTTTTTCAAGGCGTTGGGACGAGTAATATTAACCAAGAAAGTACCGAAATTGACGAAAGAAAATTAGGAGAGCCGTGGGTTCAATCACTTACAGAAGGGGAATATTCAGATCTTTGCGTTGAGGATCGTCTCAAAGCTCTCGTTGCTTTAATTAGCGTTGCCAATGAAGGGAACACTATTCGTGTAGTTCTTGAGGTAATTTCAAGTTCCGCATTTTCAAAATTTAATTTTAACCTTTTTTAAATAAATCTAAATCAATAACTTGTATTTCTATTAACCCTTGTATAGGATCGCTTAGATGCGGCCACGTCCGCTAGAAAGCAAATGTGGGCAGAAGCACAACTTGATAAAAAACGTTTAAAAGAAGAATTTACACCCAAATATCAAGAATCTTCTTTCATGGCGGCTACAGAAGGTAGTCAAAGCCCGTTGATTCCGGGTCAAAACGGTTCTGCGTGCCAGACAAATGGCCAAATTCAGAACAATGGAAATTATTCGACTGAAAGATCACGATTACAGTTGAAAGCTTTCATTGGTCACAAAGCAGAAGAAATGTACGTCTATAGATCGTTGCCGTTGGGTCAGGATCGGAGGCATAATCGATATTGGCAGTTTGTAACATCGATTTCAAGACATGATCCCGGGTCCGGCAGGATATTCGTTGAATTACAAAACGGTTGTTGGAGGCTAATCGATTCCGAAGAGGTAAACTTTACACTTTACATATACAATTTTTTATTTAGATGCCAAGATACAATGCGTTAATCATAATCCTTTTTTGAGGAAGTGATTTCACACATTTACTAAATAATGGGTCGATTTGGGTTATGTTTATGTGTCTCTGCTAGGTCAAATGGGTAGAATAAATTTTTAGTTAAAAACTTAAACGGAAAGAAGTCAAAATTTTCTCAAATTGTTTGTTTAACACATTCAATCTCGAATCACTTCATTTAAATAATTCGATTAATGTTATAATATTTTTTGTTGTAATTGTATATATAACAATTCTTGAAACTAGAGTACTAGCAACTTTTTGTCTTTTAGTGTTTTTTTGTTCTCTTCTTTTGTGTATCTTACCCTCTCAACTTCAGTATTGACATTTACACCCCCTCAACTTTCTAAAAACTTTATAAATATCATTTTAATCCCCTCGGGTTTCTAAGGTTTCAGGTGTACAGCTCCTTAGCTAAAAAAACGCTATTTTCTTACGTGCTTATTTTTATATACGTGTTTGTACAGATGTTGGTTTACGTTCGACGTAAATTTTTTTCGTAAATGAGCCAGGTCAAATATAATACTTTTTTCGTGCTTATTTTTATGTACGTTTTCAGTTGGTTTATGTTTTAATGTAAATTTTGTTTGGTAACGAGTCGACTCAAATATAACTGAATTACTTTACATTTCGACACTGCCGCAACGCGCGGCGGGTAAACTTACTAGTTATATCTATTATCTAAAACATGAAATGGTAGAACATCATTTTAGTGTGATACGTAAATCGTTCTTAATTTATGTTAAAATAATTTATGGTTACCAATATTTTGCAAAGGCTATTGATGAAAAAGGGGTAACTTCAATAGAAAATTTGCCAAAAAGGTGTTCAGAGCTGTCATTTAAATCATAAAATGTGAACTTTTTAACAATTATGGTTATTTTAAATTTAATGTCATACAAATCAGGCATTTGACACTCTTCTGTCATCATTGGATACACGTGGAGCTCGGGAATCTCATCTGCACATAATGCTGCAAAAAATAGAGTCGCCGTTTAAACAAAACATCAGAAGAAACTCAAATAACACCGGTGTTTCAAGTTCCGATTCAGTGGACCCGTCACCTTTTAAAATTGAGTTGCAGAGAAATGAACTGGAGAAAGAAAACGCTATGAAACGGTATCAAGATTTAGAAAAGTGGATGTGGAAAGAATGTTTATACTCATCAAATTTGTCGGCAAAGGCACATGGTAAACAAGCGTGCACCCCGCTACAGGGGATCTGTGATTCTTGTCACGGGTCTTATTGCTACGAGAAGGCTATTTGCCCACGATGCTATAGGTCTTTTAGCACATTTGGTGACAAATTATGTTATCCCGAATTAGATATTCAAGACGGTGATCGTAAACCGAACAATTCAAATGACTGGGATATCACCCATCCGATAAGAATCCGATTGATCAAATCCATGTTAATGTTCTTGGAGGTAAGATTCGTATATGATCGAATTGTTCATCTTGTTAACAGTATTTTATTTACCGTTTTGTTATGTGTGTTTATATGTTTGACTAATTGTTTGAAAGTTGAAACTACATAGGCTTCCGTCCCACGTGAGGCCCTGCAATCTTCTTGGACAGAATACAGGAGTCCTTGGGGTTCAAAGTTGCATGATTCATCGTCACCTGCGGATCTTCTACAGGTTAAACTCGATCTCTTAAACTATATATAATGCTCAAGAAAATAATCTTTATTTTTTGTGTAGAGTACACGGATGGTCCCTTTGGTTTGCACTTTGTAACACATTAATCCCTAGCTAACAAATAACGTTTCAGCCGGTCCAAGTTAAGGACTAAATGTGTTACAAAGTGCAAACCACAAGGACCTTATCTATGTACTTTTGAAAAAAAAGTTGGGGACTAAATGCGTTACAAAGTGCAAACCACAGGGATCATCCGTGTACTTGTGGAAAGCTAGGGACCAAATTCAAAATTTTGGTAAACCACGGGGATCATGTGTGTACTTTACTATTATTTTTTTTTGAAAAAAAAGTCTTTATTTTCTTAAAATATAATCTTTATTTTCTTGAATAATTGTATTTAAAAACGATCTTTATTTTTCTTGAAACATAGTCTTTATTTTCTTGAAATGCTGTTTTACATAACGTGGCTCAAATTTGTTGACTGCAGGTTCTTACGCAGTTCGAGAGTGTCATAAAACGAGACTATATGTCGTTGGAGTTTGAGACCACAGAGGAACTGCTTGGGACCTCTGGCTTATCGGACCGGGTGGGATCGGGCTCGGTCCCTGTACTTCCATGGATACCACAAACAACAGCTGCTGTCAGTCTCAGGCTTTTTGAGCTTGACGGCTCGATTTCTTATACTCCTGAACAGAAAGCCGAGCTTAATATGGTACAAAAATCAAAAGATATTGTGGATGAGGTATACCTATCTCCCTATCTTTATTTGCTTTATTTTCTCGTTTTTTCACCCGAACATGCACATATTTTAGAAGTTTTGACTATTGGGGTCAAACATGCTATACGCAAAAGTTTAAATTAAAATTTAGAGTAAGATGCCATTTCCGTCCTTGAGGTTTGGTCAGTTTTGTGACCTTTGTCTAAAGGTTTGTTTTTTCGCATCTGGATCCAAAATGTTTGAAATGTTGCCATTTTCATCTGGCTTGTTAACTCCATCCATTTTTCTCCGTTAAGTCAGAGGTATTTCCATATTTTCTGTTAACTTAAAGGGCAATTTGGTCTTAACGGATTCGGTCAAGGGCAGGGCCGGCTCTGAGAATTCGTGTACCCTGTTCGAGCTCCAAAAAACATGCCCTTAGGTCTTAACGAAATTGGTTATTGGGCTCAATAAAGGTTTAAACGTAATGTCAATTGGCTAATAACTAATCTAAAGCATAAGAATAGTTTTGTAAGTGGGTCTATGTTGGTGTTTGTGTAGGTATACCCTATTAAAAAAGAAATTTTTACGTATATATATATCGGGGTTTTTTCTAAAAATAGTGTGCCCTCCGAAATATCGGGCCTTGGCCGGTGGTCCTCCCCGCCCACCCCCAGGGCTGGCCCTGGTCAAGGGTATTTTAAATGCTTGTACATAAAGTGAAAAAGCCCGAATTGCCCTTTTAATTAACAAAAAGACGAAAATACCCCTGACATAACGGTAAAAAATGGCAAGATTTCAAACCTTATGGATCCATACGCGGAAAAACAAACCTTTGGACGGAAGTGACAAAACTGGCCAAACCTCAGGGACAAAAATGACATTATACTCTAAAATTTAGAAGATGGGAGCTGTACATTTTGATCTATAGTTAAATTCCCTCTTTCTTCGAAACATTTGGAGTTATTTGCGGTTTTTTGATATTATTTATGTCAGCTTGTTTATCTTATTATTTATAACCTTATCAAACTCGAAAAAAGCCATTTTAGGTTTGTATTTGTACAAGTAGGAAACCAATGGTTTGGAACCGAACAACTCTTAACTGAACCTGTTCAAGTCGGTCTGCTTTTTGGTTTGACATTAAATTTCAGACATTAACGTAATCTTATAACTTGTTTCTCCACAGAAAGCTCCGTTAAAGTTCACATTTTTGAAGAACATTGGGAAAACGTTGAACACAGACCACGGTAAACCTATAAAACTGCCTCGTGGTGGTGGCGGTGGACGTAGTCGTGGTGGCGGGAAGTTGCAGAAACGTTCAGTGGGCTTATCTATCTCCGGTGGCCGACAAAACGTTAGAGCCAATGTTACAATGAGTCAAGTTACTAAACAACAAGCACATGCAATGGACCAACTAACGGTTCGGAAAAGAATAATTGAAAAGGCTCAAGAAGAAGAGCCCGTACAGAACTTCATTGGTGAAGAATGGATTCATGGACCGGTTGACAGAATGGAAACCGACAATCCTGAGTTCCATGTTAGCGAAGAAGAGACGAGTGAATCTGAATCTGATGATGATGACGGTGAGGGGCATCAAGTTGGGTTTGAAATGGGAAATGCGGAAAGTTCAGGGTATGGAATTGCAAATAATGAAAGTAGATGGGGTGGAATGGAAGTTAGCGATGACGAGGGGTTTGAAAATGTTGGAGAAGATGATGAGATTATGAATGATGATTATGTAGATGGGAATGATGGAAGGAGTTTCAAGGTTGAAGATTCGGATTCAGATTCTTTTGGTTCGGGTGAATATAGCGATTGAAGCCTTAAAACACGGCGAATATTTATATCAATTTTGAAGGTAGAAGATGATTTCTTTTTTTCATGTTTTTTTAGTTTTTATACTGTGTTATAACTAGTAGATGTGTTTTTATGCATAATCATTGATGTAGGAAACAAAATAAAAGTATAAGTTGTAGTGACATTACGGATCCAAGAATTGTCATTAACGAGTCGTGGGTCAGGTAACAAGATGATTTAGACAAGTTTAAACGACCGCCAATTAAAATGATATAAACTTTCCATGATGGAGTATTTGTGAAGTTTGAAGCCTCTTCTTACATAGACTAATTCTTTGACACACGGCTGGACTCAGGTTTGCTTGTGGGTTAAAATTCCAGCTATCCTTAATGGTCTTCGCTTTCGAGTATTTTATGGGCCATGGTTCATTGAAGGAAGGAAAGAAAGTTACGATGCGGGTGCTTATGGCAAAAAACATTGTGGTCCTTGTGGCTAGATAGGAATGCACGGGTCTTTGGTGGTAAGGTAGACTGGTAGATCCACTGGCAGACATACCATGTAACAAGGGGTAGCCTCCACTACCCCTTAAAAGCTCATCGGTAGTGTAAAATTTTTTTAACGTTTTTTCGATTTCGCTGCCCCTTTAGAATTTCTTTTTGAAATGTTGCCCCTATAATTATTCTCTAGATCTGCCGCTAGATAGAGTCGTGGTTCAAATTGGCGGAAAGCAAGGGGAATCTGGCCCACCATTGAAGTTAAATATCAAGAATCCCTAAACGTAAAATATTTTAATAATTACTGAAACTTTGTAAATCATGCGGAATCCAGCCCACCAATGAAGTTACTTTTTTTTTTTTTTTTTTTTTGTGGAACGGCGACCAATGGAGTTACTTGCTTCGATCATTTTCCACGATTGAAGCTTCTTAGGGCCCACTTGAAATGATGAAAAATATTGGTCTTTTTGCTACTTCTAGGACTCACAATTGAGATCCTATCCCTTTCCCCGTACTTGAATATAGAAAGAAAATTCTAATTTTGTTTATTTTTATTCATAAATTGGAGTCCTGTATCTCCAAATTACGTAAAAACCAAAGTAAACCTCGATTCACATGAGTGGAAAATTGTTTTATTTAATTGATTATGATTTATGAACATAGGGTGGGAGTTGGCTACAAAGTCAATTTTTCTTACAAAGTGTAAAAAGTCATAAAACATCGTAATGTCAACCATAAAATACACTTAAAACCCACAAATAACAAAGTGAAGATTACTAAAACATTATATTTGTGGATTTTGTGTTTGTGTTTTGATTGATAAGGCTTTGATTATCGAATGACCAACATTAGTGTGTTTTATGTTGATTATCATGTTGTGTTTCATATTCATAGTTCTACGATGATGTGCTTGAATTTTTTATGCACTGTTAGGGTTTGGATATTGTGTTTTAGTGATATTCACTCTGTTATTTGTGGGTTTTGAGTGTGTTTTATAGTCGAAATTGTGGTGTTTTATGACTTGGTACACTTTGTAAGAAAAATTGACTTTGTAGCCGAACTCTATCCATATATAGGGGGAATCGGATGTGTAGGGGTTTTAAAAAGTTAACAAATTTTAAGAATCTTCTATCCATACTTTCTATAAAAGGGCATATGGGCATGACATAAGAAAAGCTGAGGTGGCAATCATAGAGACTGTCCAATAATGTCTTTCTTATGCCATTATCGCATCATAAATCTTAATATAAAATCACTTTAAAATACATTTAAACCTCTGCCCATATTCATTTATACAAAATTCAAACCTCTGCCATCAAAACCACTGCCCATATTCAAAATTCAAAATTCTGGCTCCAGATTCAAAATTTAAACCATATACATATATAACATATATGATTCTAGCTCCAACGCCCCGCTTGCGGTATGCTCATATAATGTATATATGTGTGGGCGCTCAGGGGGCAAAAGTGAAAGTGCACTAATTTTAAGTTTTAATGTTATTTTACTAATTTCGTGAAAATAACATTAAAAGAGGGAGATGGTTAATCATGCATCATGTGGTGGCGTTGATAGCCGAAAGACAAGAGAGTACATGCACTAATCGGCGTTTGTCTCAATTGCTGAGTGTTATGTGCCTAATGTCCAAGGCTTGATGCAAAACTACAATCGAGCCGGGGGTCTCATTGGAACTAGTCTCTCTATTCCTACGGGGTAGATGTAAGGCTGTCTACATCTCACCCTCCTCAGACCCTACCTTAGCTTTGCTATTGGTGGGATATACTGAGTATGATGATGATGATTCTAGCTCCACATTCAAATTTCAATTCATCTCGCTCCCTCTCTCTCTCATATCCAGAGCGAGACACACTTTCCATCTAGGGTAAACCACCGCTGTGTACGGCGTCGGAAGCAACCTCCTCCGCCGCTCTAATAGTAGCTTGAAGCTGACCAAAATCGTTGTTTCCGAACCCTCCGTTCATATCTATTCATCAGAAAAACACAATCGCAAACAATCAAACAGAGAAGAGGCATTGGCTTCAATCAATCAGAAAGTTAACCTCATCGGCGTTATCACTGAGATCGGCATATCCAAACAGAGTAGAGGCACTGGTGCGTACACTCATCTTCACCATTCTTATTTGTTGTTTCATTTCAGTTCGTAGTGAGATTTTTTCACCAAGATCAACAGATTTGAGCATCCCCGTTTGTGGTGTTGTGAAAAAGGTTATACCTTTCTTGTTTTGTATCCAGTTTTGGTAGCTATTCTGTTGTGGGTTACCTCTGTTTTTAAATTTAGGTTGTGGATTTGAAATTTTGAATTACAATTGTCAGTACACAAACCCTAATTTTGCTCTGTTTGCTCAAAGGGCAAACTATTGGTGTGATTGGAGTTGGTCGTATTGGATCTGCTTATGCTAGGATGATGGTAAATCTTTGTTTTACACTTTAAATTAAGGTTGTTAATTATGCATCAATTTCACTCACGCATTAGTTACATTTTGTGATGTTTTGAACCAGATCGTGACTAGCCACGGTTACAAGGAAGATGTGAGGAAGAGTAACGTTGGATTAGTGATCATGCCTCTCTTTAGAACTCTCTTTAGAACTGAGTATAAACGGACGAAGTGGCGTCTGGAAGATTAGGAAAATTGACTAAGAGCACGCGAGGCTATAAATGGAACTGACCAAAGGAAGCTTGACGATGATAAGAAAATTGACTAAGAACAAGTATGTTTATCTCTTATGATATTTGATGTTATTTTTATGTGATCCGAACCTAATAATCGTTATTGTTCTTTTTGATTTTGTAAACCCTAAATGCTCAACGTTTACAAAAGGTCGTGCTTCAGGTCATTCCTGCTGGTATCAATCCACAAAGGGTATGTTATCTATATAAACCTTGCATTTATGTGATATATTATTACTTTCATGGTTTGCTTTTAATACTTTTGGTTTGACTTATAGGTATTAAATAGAGATTTATATTTCATATATACCTGCTGTTTGTTTGTTCTTGATGTTTTAAAAGGACCATAATAAAAGATCAACTTTTTGTTCTTGGTGTTGTGCTCTTCACTCCGATTCTTCGATCTCAGTTTCGTGCCAGGTAGGTAATTAACCTAACGAATTTACATTCTGTTGTTTTGTGTTACTCGATCGAAGATGATTTAAGTGATTTCTGATATTTGTTGCTGTGTAATGTTTTGTGAATTGAATTGTTTGTACGGATTTGTAAATGAATGAAGTAATAAGTTATTGGAGTTGTGCTGATTCAGTGTGATTTCGTCTGCACAATCATTGTACGATTATGATTGAGATTTTATATAAAGCGTTTTTGGATGCACTTACTATCATTGGTCTTATATTTGATCATCCTTGAACCCTTTTGCCTAACTAGTCTAATCACTATCATTGGTCTTATATGATTGAGATTTTATATAAAGCGTTTTTGGATGCACTTACTATCATTGGTCTTATATTTGATCATCCTTGAACCCCTTTTGCCTAACTAGTCTAATCACTATCATTGGTTTTATATTTGTTGTAGCAACAGATGTAGTTTTTAAAAGACTTCGTTTTACTATTCAAAAAGGAATAGCGGTTTTACCTTCTATTTCAATGTAATTTTCTATCTTTTAGGTTGAATTAAATTTATCCTGTGTTGAAAGTTTTATTTAAAGATACGATACTACTTTTGGATATTATAGAAAATACATAAACCATATTATATATTTAAAGATACCATATACACAGTTACTAAATTACACGATCAGCTAGATGTTATGCTATTATTATTAAATATCAGAAATTACATTCCTAATCAGAAAGTTTTTACATTGTTAGACATTATGAATGATATTGGAATAACTATATATTTAAGTATGAATATCCCCCCACTTGTGACCTAGTGGTAGGAGACTTGGGTTTTCCAATGGAGACTCAAGTTCAAATGCCACTTGTGTCATATTGGGGTGGATATTGGGCAATGATGGTGACAAACCCACCGAGGGGGGTTCGATCCTGAGCCGCACCCCGGTTTTCATCCGGCTATTACTTCAGCGAGGCAACTCGTGTGGAGGCGGTACGGTTTCCGAGGGAACGCCGTAACCAAGTCTGGCCAACCCAGCGCGGGCCCGTTTAAGACAACGTAAGTCTGGGCAGGCTTGGCTAGGGCCGCCGATTAGGCGGTGTGACACTGGGTCACTAAAAAAGAAAGTCACCGTTCAAAAAAAATATATTTAAGTATGAGTAGCTAGGAGCAACATCAAGACGAGTAACCTCTCTCTACCTTAAACAACCAAAATAAATCCATTAGCTTCTATCGGACAAAAAAAAAGAAAAGAAAAAAAATTGGTAGATATAAGGATCGGATTCCATTTAATTTTAACAATCTTTAATTATGAAATATAGGGTTGAGCTAAATTGGTCATTTAATCAAATTATGACAATCATATTTTAACGTCTGTTGTTAAAAATCATATCCGTAACAAAATGTCAATTCAAAAGATATAAATTCTGATAATATATAAGTGCGTGATTCAAAATCTAAACATAACGCATGAACCATTCACATAATGTATTCTATAGATATGTCTATTGCTTTGCTTATTTTTATATTTGTTGCCGAAAGATACTTTTATGGATGAACAACCCTTGGACCTTTTCAATGATAGACTAGTAAGGGTTAAAATGGAAATTGAATTATTTGTTTTCAAACTTTTAATGCGTTGGTCAGGCCTTTTGTGTCTCACTCTTTAAATATTTCACAATCCGTGATGTCATAAATTAGTCTTTACGTGTATGGGGCGCTTCACTAGGAAAACTAGGGATGAGATCGGTATCATACCGGTATCGTACCGATACCGGTACCGAAAATACCGTTACCGAAATTGAGGAAAAGTGGATACCGAATACCGTACCGAATTTCTCAGTTCGGTAACGGTACGGTACCGGTATTTCGGTATTTTACCGCATTGGTACCGCTTTGGTGTTTTCCATTGTTTTACCTAAAAAATATCATGTAAATCCATCCATCCATTAATAACTGAATTGGAGTAATGTGTAGTGAGAAAACTAGACAAATGCATGTAGTAAAAACTCAAAAGAAAAACATACATGTCTTCGACTTTTAATGATGATGAAGATGCCATAAACAACTTTTAAGAATTACTTTAGTGGAATATAAATCTAAATGGAAAACATAAAAGTTATACGTTAATCCAACCAGAATATCATTGACAACGTATGGTGAACTTGTGGATTAATTTAATCCAACCAAATATGGATTAAATAAATAAAATCGATGTATATGGTGACTATTACATACGTCATTTTCTATAAGGTTTCTGAAACTTGGTTTTATAATTGATGTATATAATATCAATATTCGTAAAATCCATAACAACTTGTGGATTAAATTAATTCAACCAAATATGATGACTATTAACAAACATTTTTCTGTTCAACCAGATATGTTTGAACACCATAAAGAAAAGATTGATTTTGATTATGGAATATGGATTCTCGATTGATATCAGAGTCTCCTGTAGAGTGATAAAGGATTTTAGGTTTAGGTTTTATTATGTATTAGTACAATATATTGTAAATGTCGACTCTTTCTAGCCCAACCTAAAAATCCATTGAAATTCCTTATTAAATTCGGTATTAATACCGGTATTTACCGAAAAATACCGGTACCGATACCGTTAAATACCGATACCAAAATTCGAAAAATCTATTACCGATACCGGTACCGTTTATGATCGGTACGGTATGGTATCGGTACGGTACCTGTATTTCGGTAAAAAATCTCATCCCTAGTAATGTGTAGTGAGAAAACTAGACAAATGCATGTAGTAAAAACTCAAAAGAAAAACATACATGTCTTCGACTTTTAATGATGATGAAGATGCCATAAACAACTTTTAAGAATTACTTTAGTGGAATATAAATCTAAATGGAAAACATAAAAGTTATACTTTAATCCAACCAGAATATCATTGACAACGTATGGTGAACTTGTGGATTAATTTAATCCAACCAAATATGTATTAAATAAATAAAATCGATGTATATGGTGACTATTACATACGCCATTTTCTATAAGGTTTCTGAAACTTGGTTTTATAATTAATGTATATAATATCAATATTCGTAAAATCCATAACAAATTGTGGATTAAATTAATTCAACCAAATATGGTGACTATTAACAAACATTTTTCTGTTCAACCAGATATGTTTGAACACCATAAAGAAAATATTGATTTGGATTATGGAATATGGATTCCCGATTGATATCAGAGTCTCCTGTAGAGTGATAAAGGATTTTAGGTTTAGGTTTTATTATGTATTAGTACAATATATTGTAAATGTCGACTCTTTCTAGCCCAACCTAAAAATCCAATGGAATTCCTTATTAAATTCGGTATTAATACCGGTATTTTACCGAAAAATACCAGTACCGATACCAAAATTCGAAAAATCTACTACCGATACCGGTACCGTTTATGATCGGTAAGGTACCGGTATGGTACCGGTATTTCGGTAAAAAATCTCATCCCTAGTAATGTGTAGTGAGAAAACTAGACAAATGCATGTAGTAAAAACTCAAAAGAAAAACATACATGTCTTCGACTTTTAATGATGATGAAGTTGCCATAAACAACTTTTAAGAATTACTTTAGTGGAATATAAATCTAAATGGAAAACATAAAAGTTATACTTTAATCCAACCAGAATATCATTGACAACGTATGGTGAACTTGTGGATTAATTTAATCCAACCAAATATGGATTAAATAAATAAAATCGATGTATATGGTGACTATTACATACGCCATTTTCTATAAGGTTTCTGAAACTTGGTTTTATAATTAATGTATATAATATCAATATTCGTAAAATCCATAACAACTTGTGGATTAAATTAATTCAACCAAATATGGTGACTATTAACAAACATTTATCTATTCAACCAGATATGTTTGAATACCATAAAGAAAAGATTGATTTGGATTATGGAATATGGATTCTCGATTGATATCAGAGTCTCCTGTAGAGTGATAAAGGATTTTAGGTTTAGGTTTTATTATGTATTAGTACAATATATTGTAAATGTCGACTCTTTCTAGCCCAACCTAAAAATCCATTGGAATTCCTTATTAAATTCGGTATTAATACCGGTATTTACCGAAAAATACCGGTACCGATACCAAAATTCGAAAAATCTATTACCGATACCGGTACCGTTTATGATCGGTACGGTACCGGTATTTCGGTAAAAAATCTCATCCCTAGTAATGTGTAGTGAGAAAACTAGACAAATGCATGTAGTAAAAACTCAAAAGAAAAACATACATGTCTTCGACTTTTAATGATGATGAAGATGCCATAAACAACTTTTAAGAATTACTTTAGTGGAATATAAATCTAAATGGAAAACATAAAAGTTATACTTTAATCTAACCAGAATATCATTGACAACGTATGGTGAACTTGTGGATTAATTTAATCCAACCAAATATGGATTAAATAAATAAAATCGATGTATATGGTGACTATTACATACGCCATTTTCTATAAGGTTTCTGAAACTTAGTTTTATAATTAATGTATATAATATCAATATTCGTAAAATCCATAACAACTTGTGGATTAAATTAATTCAACCAAATATGGTGACTATTAACAAACATTTTTCTGTTCAACCAGATATGTTTGAACACCATAAAGAAAAGATTGATTTGGATTATGGAATATGGATTCTCGATTGATATCAGAGTCTCCTGTAGAGTGATAAAGGATTTTAGGTTTAGGTTTTATTATGTATTAGTACAATATATTGTAAATGTCGACTCTTTCTAGCCCAACCTAAAAATCCATTGGAATTCCTTATTAAATTCGGTATTAATACCGGTATTTACCGAAAAATACCGGTACCGATACCGTTAAATACCGATACCAAAATTCGAAAAATCTATTAACGATACCGGTACCGTTTATGATCGGTACGGTACCTGTATTTCGGTAAAAAATCTCATCCCTAAGGGAAACTAGTTCTCTTTTCACCCCAAGTTAATTTTATTCTATCATATCAACTCCTATCTTCACTCCCTATTTTACACTTAACACTTTTCTCAAACAAATTTTCCTTTAAAATATAAAAAAATAAATATAAAAGTGTGATTGGGTGGAAGTGAGTGGGCCCACCACTAAATGCATTCACATTCAGGGGCGGACCCATGTTAAGCGGAACGGGGTCCCCGGACCCCAATTTTTTTCTAAAAAGTAGTAGAAGCGGTATATAAAATTTTCTATGGACCCCATAAAATAATTTAGTTGGACCCCATAACAATGAGAGTGAGCCTGGTGCAGTGGTAAAACCCCTTGTTTACACACAAAAGGTCCTGGGTTCAATACTTGTTTGTTTCGTTTTTTTTTTTTTTTAAAACCTGAGTTTAAATTAATCATTATATTTTTTTTTCCTATTTCAATTTTTTCTCACCCATATTTAGCTGAATGTGTAGTAAATGAAACTTGTAATTTAGTTATGCTATTGTTTTCTATAATGTTTCTCGACAATAATTTAGTTGGACCCCATAACAATGAGAGTGAGCCTGGTGCAGTGGTAAAACCCCTTGTTTACACACAAAAGGTCCTGGGTTCAATACTTGTTTGTTTCGTTTTTTTTTTTTTTAAACCTGAGTTTAAATTAATCATTATATTTTTTTTTTCCTATTTCAATTTTTTCTCACCCATATTTAGCTGAATGTGTAGTAAATGAAACTTGTAATTTAGTTATGCTATTGTTTTCTATAATGTTTCTCGACCCGACCCGACACGAACAACGACCGATCCAAAAAATTTGAAGACCGGATGGGACCCCATTGTCTAAAAATCCTGGGTCCGCCACTGTTCACATTCATTCTCCAAAATTATGTGAGGAAAGTTTTATATTTTATTTATGAAAGCGGTTGTAGGTGGTTGTGAGTAGAAGCGAGAAAACATGTTATCACTATTTCACTGTAAATTTGAGGGACACTGTTCATTCTTTATAATTTTTAATATATTTTGAAAATGGTTTTGAGTGTAGTAGAGAGAAAATGTAACGATGAATGTATTAAAAAGTTTATTTAACTAAAAAAGAGATAAAGAATACTAATTTATAATGTAATATAAGGTAAACAATAGGGGATTATATATGAATGCTCTAACCCTCTTTCTCTCTCTTTTTTGAACGGTGAATACTCCCCTCTTCACCTTCACGGCGTTGAGTTTACCGCGTGGTGTTGTACAAAACTCATGCTCAAAGTGATCACCGTATTTAGTGATAGGTGAGGATTGATATCCAATACGGTGGTGATAAAACAACAAGAACATACACCCCATAGTAAAAACTATATGTTTCGTTCCTAATGAAATGGATTCAAACTTCAAAGCACATAATTATGACAACTTGTTACATAATTCGAGTTCATATCAAGCAGCTTTATAAATCTCCTCTTCAAGCTATATTCAAATCATCAATACACAAATCAGTTGTAGTATTTTCATTTCTGGTTTATTTTAAAAATAATAAAATCATTTATATTGCCTTTGTCACTAGGCATTTAATGCAAAATTTATGCCACATACACTTATACTACTCCACCCCGCATAATGATTACTTTGTTCATTTTGACCAAACACTACTCACATGGACTTTCCTTACATGTAACATATTGATGAAACACAGGTTAACACCAGGGTTAAACTGTGAGGTTATTTCGTCTGTGGGTTCAATCTCCTTTCTTACTCGTAGAAATGACCTGGATCCTGCAAAACAGCTACACCGTTAGTCTCGTTAAGAGGGGAATATGGGGGTTTCCCTCTTAACCAGGCTCCGGCGTGAGAATAAGTACTGTTCTGAGGGAGAATAAACAGTGTGTGTTGAATGTGAGAGTATAGAGAGCAAGATGATTCAACCTGGATGATGAATGGTCCTATTTATAGCCGGAGGGTGAAGGAGGGAGGAGCAGCTGTGCCAGCTGTGGTTGCGCGCCAGCTGTCCGACCAAGGGGAATATCCTCTTGGTCTCCTCTGCTGTGGTCAGTGTAGTGGTACACGTGGCGCGCTTACATTTGCCTATTTTGGAGACGTCGTACTGGTGTTGTCGGACTGCTCCTTGATTTGTCGCAGGCCTACCTGGCGCTTGATGACTGGTGACACGTGTTGTCCTTTTTTTCGGATGGAGCATCTTTGGTGCCACCTTGATGTTTTCCAGAAGCTTCTAGAAGCTTCTGGATGACATTGTTGATGTCAGCGCCACATAGGATGAAAAAGTGGTGTGGTCCCTGCCATGTGTGTAGGGAATTGGGACCATACCTCTTCAAGTCCCCCCAGTCCAGTGTGCCTTCTAGTTGAGTTGATCGTCTAGGAGGGATTCTGGACTTATGAAGGCGGTGGTTTCTATGGCGTGTACCTTGTGGAAGACTTGAGAAGTTGAGACAAATGGGCGCATGGCGCATGGGTTTTGGCAACTTGTAAAAGTTGAGCCAGATAGACGCATGGCGCATGGGTTTTGGCAACTTGTAAAAGTTGAGCCACATGGACGCATGGCGCATGGGTTTGGCCACTTGTAAAAGTTGAGCCAAATGGGCGCATGGCGCATGAGTTTTGGCAACTTGTAAAAATTGAGCCAAATTGGCGCATGGCGCATGGGTTTTGGCAACTTGTAAAAGTTGAGCCAAATGGACGCATGGCGCATGGGTTTGGCCACTTGTAAAAGTTGAGCCAAATGGGCGCATGGCGCATGGGTTTTGGCCACTTGTAAAAGTTGAGCCAAATGGGCGCATGATGCGTGGGTTTTGGCAACTTGTAAAAGTTGAGCCAAATGGACGCATGGCGCAATGGCACTTGCTGTTGTCTTCTGGATGAAGTTTTGTTGTCTTGGGAGGGAGTGACTGATGTGACTGTCACGTGTCCCCTGTCTTATCGAAGGTGAACAGGCGCCTTTTCAGTCACTGTCAGTTACTTTCTGGCGAGGTGTCAGGCGTCTGTTCACCTGCTCCCGAAAAAAGAGGTGTCGTCTTCTCTCTCTTCTGACATGTCTCTCCCCTATTGACTGCTTTTCCAGACTCTGGCGGCCCACTACCCATCGCATTAAATGCGATGGGTATAAATATATGGCGGTTTCTTGCATTTTCTTCACTTTTCAAATTTTGAACTCCGGTTTTCTCTCTTCTTCCTCTATCTTGATTCCTCTTTTCTTGAGTTCATTTACATTTATTGTTCATCTTCTTACAATATGTCTGGTACGAATCCGTCGTCAAAGAAGAAGAGGAATAAAGGGAAAACTCCTCCGGGTCCTGACCAGGCGGTCATAGGGTGGAAGGAAGAGGAGTTCCACAATATTGTGAGGGAGATGGGTTTCTTGCCTGAATGGGGGGCCCAGTACCCGACTGCCGGTTCGACTGCTATGGATGCACCCTCGGGATATATGACTTTGTATGCTGCGTTCTTTCGAGAGGGCAACTTCCGGCTTCCAATCACCAGGTTTACCGCCGACGTCTTGAGAAACTACGGGCTCCATCTTTCCCAAATCAATGCTATCGGGCTTCCCCGTATTACTCATTTTGAGTTTGTTTGTATGGCTAATCGCTTGGATCCGACGTTTGAGATGTTCAACGTCTTCTATACCGTTTCGTATACAAGTGGGTTTTATTCTTTTAACTCTCGGACCGGTGTTGCTCTAGTTTGTTCTGGTCCTTTGAAGAGTCTTCATGACTGTAAACAAAAATTTTTCTATATTCGCCGAGGGGTTATCCCGGTAGATATGCATTACCGGGCAGGGAGTGAGGGGATCCCCAAGGTTGATGTGGTTGCAAATTTTTCTGAGCAAGCCTGGTATAAAAAGTTGACTCATAAAGCCACTCCTATTCTTCAGCTTGAGGAGATGGCGTTGGTGGGCGCCGGGATGAGTATGCTGTGGGTTCCGAAGCATCCTCTGGGGGTCCCAGTTTATGGTTATAATGGCAAACGTATGTGTTGTTCTATAACCTTTTGTCTCTCTTTTATATGTTATATATATATTTTATTTGTTGTTTCCGTCATTACTCTTCATCTTCGTGTTTTTGCAGTGGGTTATACCTTGTTGAACGTTCCAGACTCGAAAGCCGGTGGTGCCATGGTTGAGGCGATTCAAAAGGCTGAGAAACAACCCTGGTTGGATCAGATTCGTGGTCGTTTCCTGCATCCGACCAATGAGAGTTTTACCACTTATGCCAACACTATCTTAGGTGAAGATAGTGAGGATGATGATGATGCTTTTGACTTTATTCGAGAGGAAGTTATTGTTCTCTCGAGTGATGGGTCTGGCAGATCTTTTGAAGACCTAACTTCTCGTTCCCCGCGTGTAGGTCCGGCACAGGGGGTTGTGCATGAGCCGGTGAACGAGCCTGTTGATGATGATGTGGAGATTCCGGTTGAGACTGCTGAGCAATTGGAGACAAGGAGAAAAACAAAAACTGACCAACCAGAAGGGAAAGGGAAGAAGGCTGAGGAACATGCCACTGAAACTCCTCGTAAGCGACCTTCTACTCTTCCTGTCCTAGATTACGTTGTGGTTTCTGATACGTTGTCCAGTTTAGGGACCAGAGAGAAACATCGTGGGTCTGATCCTGACGACCGCGCTACCATGACAGAGATGATGCAGAGAAAGGCTGTTGAAGATAAAAAACGGAAACTTGACGAGCAAGCTGCTGCGTTATTTGCATCCAAGAAGGCTAAATTCCAGAAGGAAACCCCTCCTGCACCTTCTGAATCTGAGATTGACATGGGTATATTTAGTGGTGGTCGTGGTAACCTGTTGGAGGAAATATATGTTGCCTCTGCCCCGACAGGTGAAGCATTTGTGCTTGTGAGCTTTGTCATCTGGGTTTTTGCTTGTTTTTTTGATGTTTGTGTGTATCCTGTCTCAGGTGTCAAGTCGGGTAAACCACCACGCGTGGTTGATGTTTCAAAGATTACCTCTCCTACCTCTCCGCCGTCCAGGAACATTGAGTTGTCTCCTCCTCGTGATGTTGCTGAGAAGAGGAAGGAAGATGATGTGACCCTTGAGCATGTGGGTGAAGGTGGTGGTGATGCTGCTGGTGGCGATGGTAGGGGTGGTGATGGTAGAGGTAAGGGTGTTGACATTACAGTGGAGTCCAATGAAACCGCTCCTCATCAAACGATATATACCAAACGCCCACCAGGTGGTGGTGGTGGTGGTGCAACTTTCGGAGCGGTTCGGAGTCCTGAATTTGAGCATGCTCAGGGTGGGTCTTGGGATACCCATAACCCAACATGTGATGATTTGCCCAATGCTCCTCGCTGGCGTCTGACCTAGGGCTCCCGGATGAATGATCTTGAAAGTTGTCATGAGTTTTTCTCTTTGTCTCTCCCCCCAGCTGAAAGGTTATTTCAGAAGAGGCGCCGCCGGTTAGAACTGTTAGATGATTATGTTCGTGCCGGGGTTAACTTCTTGTCCACTTCTCAGGAGATTGTCCGTGAGTGGAAGCTAATGGGGGAGGACACTCTTGAGTTTGAAAATGAGAAGAAGCTATTTGCGGAAGAGAGAGAAAAATTTAATGCTGAGAAGAAATGGTTGATGTGGAGGGTATCTGATGCAGAACAGTAACTTGCCCAAGAGAAACAAGTCAATGTTGACAAGCAGAAAAATTGGGAAGCTGCGTGTGAGCATACTAATGCGGAGCTGAAATCTCAACGTGACGCTATTGTGCGTTTGTCTGGTGAAAAGACAGAGATTGCTGAGGAGGCTCAACAGGCGCGTGTTGTGTTTGAAAAGAAAGAGAAGGAGTATGTTGATCGTATTGCTAAACTGGAAAACCTTGCGAAACAGAAGGTTTCTGAGTGTGAAGCTGCTGAGCGTCTTCTTGAGGAGAAAACTGCTGAGTGCAAGGCCTCTAAACTTCTTCTTGAAGAGGTCTCTGCAGATTGCAAGTGGCTTCTTTCACGCACTGTGCCTTTAGTAATTTCCTTTGTTTATTTTGTTTTCTGGTTTGTCGTATTTCCTTCTGACCGTGTTGTATTTTGCAGATTGCGGATCGTATTGTTAACTCCCGCGAACTTGCTACTTACATGTTTGAGCTGGGTCAAGCGGGGTACAATAGTGGTCGAAAGTATGGCTATTCTGAAGGTAAAGCTGTGGCTATTAGTAGTGAAAAAGATCACCACTTCGAGCTTTACAAAGAGGATTGTGATGGTAAATATGCTACCAAGCGCAAGGAGTTCGCGTCTCTGGAGTTTGCCGTTGTTAAGGCTGCTCACAAGTTGTCCCGGAAGCCGGATGGCGTTGCCTTATTGAAGAAGGCTCTTGGTGATGGAGGTGGCGCGGCTGGAGGCACTGGGACTAGTCATCCCGAGTGAAGGATTTCGGCCTGCGCGCCGCGTATGGCCTTAGACGGCCTTGTAATCATTGGACAACTTTGTGAACAATATTAATTTTGGCTTACCTGTTATGCTTGTGAATATTTGACTAAGTTTGGCGTTTGTTATGCTAATATTCGCCTTTGTTTTATGCGAATTTTGTTATTGTCATAATATGTGCATATATAATTAATTTGATTTAGGTATCACGAATTAATGATGGCGCTGACAGGTTGTGTTGTGTTAGTTACAACGTTTTATTCTGTCGTTTATGCGCGCAGGTTGATTCGTGAATACGAAGTGATCGAGTTTACAGGTTATTGTGTGGACCCAACTGTGTTCAGCCTTGGGGGTGCTTACAATGTTTGTTTATCCTGTTTTCGATGTCTTCGTGTTTATATGGGCATGAAGTATTTATTCGGCGTTTTGTTAGGCTTTAGTTGTGTTTTTTGACCCGGCTGTGCACTTGTTTGTGACAGGCCTTGGAGGTCTACAACGTTTCCTAATGGTCGAGCCATTGATGTTTTCGTGTATGCCCAAAGTAATGTATGCAGTTGTGACAAGAAAATTTGCATGCAAAGGAGTAGCCAAACACTTCTTGTATTAATGATAACCGTGTTGGCGCGCGGCCGTTACAAGTACATAGAAACTTTGGCCTTTTACATGTAGCATTTTCTTAACTGTTGGGCGTTCCAAGTTCTTGGAACTTCCTTGCCGTCTAGGGTGCGTAATTTGTACGCCCCTTTTCCGAGTACCGCATCCACTACATAAGGCCCCTCCCACTTGGGGGCTAGCTTTCCCGGTTTTTCGGCGTTAGACGCCTCGTTGTCCCTCAGAACGTAATCTCCTGGGTTGAAGGTGCAGATGCGGACTTTGGAGTTGTAATACTTCTCCAGTTTTGTCTTGTACTTTGCTTCATTTATTGCCGCCATCTCTATCCTTTCTTCTAGGAGGTCAAGATCTAACCTCCGTTCTTCGTCGTTGTTGATCAGGTTCATGGAGAGCATTCTTGGCGATGGCAGCCCGATCTCTGCTGGTATCACCGCTTCGGACCCGTAGACTAAGCTGAACGGTGTTTCCCCGTTACTCGTCTTGGGCATCGTCCTATGGGCCCATAAGATGCTGGGCAATTCATCGACCCGGCCTCTTCTTTTCTCTCCCAGTCGTGCTTTGATGCCATCTACGATGCTTTTGTTGACGGCTTCCACTTGACCATTCCCCTGCGGGTGCGCAACCGAGGAGAAGGTGTGCTCGATGTGTAACTCTTTAAACCACTGTTGGAGATCCTCTGCGGCGAAGTTCGTTCCGTTGTCGGTGATGATCCTGAGTGGCAGTCCGAAACGACATACAATTTGTTCCCATATGAATCTTTTGACGACAGTGGAGGTGGTTGATGCGAGTGCCTTTGCCTCTACCCATTTTGTAAAATAGTCAACTGCGACTATTATGAATTTGACAGCACCTGGGGCTTCGGGAAAAGGGCCGACCATATCTATTCCCCACTGTTGAAAAGGCCACGCCGTCGTGACTGGTATCAATTCGTTCTTGGGATGCATCGTTTTGGGCGCGTGTCGTTGGCATCCACTGCATTTCCTTAATTCTTTTACCGCGTCTAAATGCATTCCAGGCCAGTAGTACCCGGTATTCATCACCTTTGCCACCACCATTCTTGGCCCAGCATGTATGCCACAAATTCCTTCATGCACTTCTCTGATCAAATAATTTGCGTCTTCGGGGTCGACGCATCTTAACAGTGGCCCAAGGTATGACTTTCGGTATAAAATTCCATCAGCCATCTGATAATGTTCAGCTTTGTACTGGATTTTTCTCGCTTCGGCTTTATTCTCTGGGAGTATCCCGGATTGAAGGTACGCTATTATCGGAGTCATCCATGACGTTGTACCTACTTGAACAACGCTTACTTCTCTTAGTGGTACTAATGGGTTGCTCAAAACTTCTATGCGCACATCCTTTGCCAGGTGTTGAAAACTTGTAGATGCGAGTTTACTCAGCGCGTCTGCTGGTTTATTCTCGCTTCTGTTAATGTGGTGCACCTTGTAGGAATAGAAGGTTTGTAGCAACGTCTTTGCTTGACTCAGGTAGAGTGCCATTACATCTCCTTTGGCTTCGTATTGCCCGTTGATTTGCCCGGCCACTAACATGGAGTCCACATGCGCTTCGATGTGTCTAACTCCCATTTTGATTGCCAATCTTAAGCCAGCAAGGAAAGCTTCATATTCAGCTTCATTGTTCGTGCTTTTAAAATCCAAACGTATGGCGTAGGTGAATTCATGTTTGTCAGGGCTTACCAGCCGAAGCCCTGCGCCTGCGCCGTCTTCGTTAGACGCGCCATCTGTGTATAATAACCACGGTTCTTCCACTTGCTGTCTTTCGGCTTTTTCCATTGCCTTACATTCCCGATCTTTGTCGTCAGGCACCTCTGTCATGAAGTCTGCTAGTACTTGGCCCTTGATTGCTGGCCTTGGCCTGAAGACCACATTATGGCCCCCGAGTTCTATTGCCCACTTTGCTAGCCTTCCTGAAATCTCTGGCCTTGCGAGGATGTTGCCAATATTGTAGTTTGTTAGCACGTGAATGACGTGGTTGGCAAAGTACCTGCGCAGCCGTCTTGATGCATGGATCAGTGTGAGTACCAGTTTCTCCATGATGGCATACCGGGTTTCTGGGTCGGTCAAGGTTCGTGACACATAGGAAACTGGTGTTTGGACACCTTGTCGATCAACAAGTAACACTGCGCCTACTGCTCTGTCGGAGGCTGACAAGTATAGCACCAGAGGCTCTCCTTGACTGGTGCAGTTAATATTGGCAACTTGATAAGGCAATCTTTCATCTCGCGGAATGCGCTCTCGGCTTCCGGAGTCCACTGAAATTGGCTTTTCTTCATGTAATTGCGTAGGGTTTTGATGAACGGGAAAGATTTAGCTGCATGATTGGCCAGGAAACGGTTAAGTGCTGCCAGCCGCCCTGCCAATTTTTGCATCTCCTTGATCGTTGAAGGTGAAGGCATGCGTTCGATTGCTTGTATCTTATCAGGATTTACTTTGAAGCCATCTTTTGTGACGATGAAACCCAGGAATTTTCCCTCTTTCATGCCGAAAGAGCATTTCGCTGGGTTAAGCTTGATACTTACTCCACGCAAGGTGTCAAACGTTTTTTGGATGTTCATCTGCATTGTATTCTCTTCTTTGCTCATAATGACTAGGTCATCCATATACACTTCGATGTATTTGCCGATGGCATCATGGAAAGTCTCATTCATCAATCTCTGGTAGGTCGCGCCTGCATTCTTTAAACCGAACGGCATCTTGGTGTAGCAGTATAGCCCTGTCGGGGTTCGGAATGCGGTTTTGTCTTCATCTTGCACGGCCATCTGCACCTGATGATATCCTTTGTAACAGTCCAGGAAACATATCCATCTGAATGTTGCTAATGAATCAATCTTTTCGTCGATATCCGGTAAGGTGTAGCAGTCGTGTGGACATGCCTTGTTCAGATCCTTGTAATCTACGCACATTCTCCAACTGCCGTTGTTCTTTTGGACCATCACTGGGCTTGCTACCCATGTTTGGTATCTGACTTCTCTGATGATTCCCGCATGTAACAGCTCCATCACCTGCTCTTTCATAGCATCGTGTTTTATGTCTCCCAAGTGGCGCTTGGCATGCACCACCGTTTTTGCTTCTTCTGAGATGTTTAATCGATGTTCAGCTATGTGCCGTGGAACACCTACCATGTCTGCCGGTGTCCAGGCGAACACATCCATGTTTTGGAACAACAGCTTTTTTAGCGCCGCGCGCGTTAGATCGGACATTGCAGGTCCTAAGGTTACTGTCTGTTCCGGGTATGCGCTGTTTAACACCCATTTTCTGCCTCCTGGCGTGGTGTTGGTTTACTTGCCTTTGCGGGTCTGAGTTCATCTGTTGCTAAGACTTCCTTGCTTGCGTATATTATTGCTACCCCTGTTTTTGTTGGGAATCCCACAGCTGAATGTGGGCCGGAGCAGATCATGCTGAAGTCACCTTGGGATTCTCTTCCCAGCAG
The DNA here is from genome assembly GCA_030545235.1 of Helianthus tuberosus. Lineage (NCBI taxonomy): Eukaryota > Viridiplantae > Streptophyta > Magnoliopsida > Asterales > Asteraceae > Helianthus > Helianthus tuberosus. The sequence goes on along the minus strand of CM060437.1, from coordinate 22,918,589 downwards.
AATGTCGTGCCTTGAATGTGCTGGTAGCACCATGAATGTGACCTCTTCTGTTCTTGAGTTTCTTCCGTCCGAGAGCAACACTGGGAATGATATCTGTCCTAGAGGAAAAACGGCTTCGTTGCAGAAACCGGTCAGTGGGTAGTCTACCGGTTCCAAGCGCGCTTTGTCCTCTTGGTCAAATTGGTTAAAACATTGTTCATAGATGATATCCGCAGTGCTCCCTGGGTCGATGAAAATGTAATCTGTCTGGTAGTGACCAATTACTCCAGGGATGACTATGGGCCTTCGTTCTCTCGGACCTCCTCTTACAACCGGGAAAACAACTTGTCTTTCGTGCCATGAATCGTCTTGTGTGCGCTTGTTGTAATTTTTCCTTGGCTTCCGTGGACCCCCTTGAACCATGTGGGTTTTTAACTTCCGGAGTTTTTTGTTATCCGGCCCTTCTTCTCTTCTTTGAATCTGGCGGTAATCATGCTTTCCACCTTTTACCAGATGAGTTAGCTTTCCGTCTCTTAAGGCCCTTTTGATCTCTTGCTTGAGGCTGAAGCAATCGTCGGTTAAGTGGCCTGTGTCTTTGTGAAACTCACAGAAAAGATTTGGGTCTTGGCCCCTCTTGTTACGCATTTGTAGCGGTGGCTTGAACTGGTGGTTCTCAGTTGCCAAGACTTCTGAAGGGGTTTTCGTTAGGGGTGTCCATTATTTCTCCCTGTTTTCTCTTTTTACCTCTTTCCGGTGAGCTATCTGATTGATTGTGTGGCGCGCATCCTCCCTTACTGGGCTTCTTTCTCTGTGACCGGATGTTTTCCATGGTTGGCTTCTGCCTTTCTTGTTATGCCGGTCGTTATGGTTGTATCCGCGCTGACGGTTGTCATCACCGGTCAACTGTCTATCAGACTGCGCAATGGTTTTTGCTGCTTCAATGAAGGTTTCCCAATCTTTGGGTCCTCCGTCTCTTCCCTTTACACGTTTGATTAGATCATCGCACTTAACTGCCCGCATGAAGTGTGCGCGCATCATCTTTTCGCCTACGTCTCTTATTTCCAGACATTCTTTGTTGTACCTAGTGATGAAGTCCTCCATACTCTCGTGGTCTCTGCGCCATATGTTTAAACAATCAGCTGGGTCTCTGGTGTGTCTACGTTGCTGAGAGAAGTGTGCAAGGAACTTCTCTCGGAAATCGACCCATGATTTGATTTTTCCTGCTGGTAGGTTATCAAACCAGACGCGCGCTGCGCCGACGAAGGTTTGAACGAAGAGATGGCACCATGTTGGTAAGTTCAATCCACCTGTTGCTCCAGCACCATTGAAAACTTGGAGGTGATCATCTGGGTCTGTCAACCCGTTGTATTTGCCCACGTTGTGCGGCAGTTTCGTTTTGTCGATAGCGGCCGTGGCAATCTCTCTAATGAATTTTGAATTCTCAGCCATGTCGTCTGGACGATAGCTTAAGGTGTAATCATGCTCTGCTTTTGGGTTGTAACATGCGCGCTTGCGAGGTTTGTATGCTTCATGCTCTGGCGGCAGCCTACTGAACACTGTACTTTCTTTGTATGTCTCGTCTTCTTCGTCTTCGTAGTTATCAAGCTCGTCGTTTATGTTGCGCGGACCTAAACGACTTTGTATTGGCTTTCTTGGTGGGTGAGAGTACTGCACATAATTGCTTTCTGTTTCGCCGTATGTATCGCGCGTGTCGTGCGCGCTTGGTCTTCTAATGTTTGGTGCTGGTACTGATTCAGGGCGTAAATTGAATGCATTGGTCTGTTGAGGCATGGGAGCCCTCAAAGGCCTTTGCGGTGGGGTAACAAATGTGGACTGGTTGGCTTGTGCTTGGAGCAAAGCTTGCTGCGCGCTGAGCTGTGTATAAACAAGGTTTATAGACGCCATTTGTTCGGCCTACCAGGAAGCCAGAGTTTTTCCTTCGGGTAGCCCTAGTAGTGCAGAGAAGTTCAGTTGTGTTTGGTCCGATGGAGCTGAGGGGCCAGCTCCATGGTTCTGTGTTTGCACTGGTAGAGGTGTTTGTTGGACTACCCCCGGCGGAGGTTGGAAAGTGGCTCCGTTTGTAGTTTGGGTGATGATCCTAGGTGGAGTTTGGAAAGTAGCACCAGTTGTATTTTGACTAACAACCCTGGATGCACTCCCAAAGATACTAGGAAAATCGTTGGTCATTTGTCCTTCCTGGATAATCTCATTCCTCTGGCCCCTTTGGACATGCACGGTGTCCGAAACGAGCTCAAAGGAAGAAACGTCTCCGTCCACTTGGGAAGGGTTTGTTTCAGCCATTTTGACGAGTGTTTTTCGAAAAAGAAAAGAGATGAGGGTGGTTTTTGCTAAAAGCGGATGGCGCCAATGATGAAACACAGGTTAACAGCAGGGTTAAACTGTGGGGTTAATTCGTCTGTGGGTTCAATCTCCTTTCTTACTCGTAGAAATGACCTGGATCCTGCAAAACAGCTACACCGTTAGTCTCGTTAAGAGGGGAATATGGGGGTTTCCCTCTTAACCAGGCTCCGGCGTGAGAATAAGTACTGTTCTGAGGGAGAATAAACAGTGTGTGTTGAATGTGAGAGTATAGAGAGCAAGATGATTCAACCTGGATGATGAAGGGTCCTATTTATAGCCGGAGAGTGAAGGAGGGAGGAGCAGCTGTGCCAGCTGTGGTTGCGCGCCAGCTGTCCGACCAAGGGGAATATCCTCTTGGTCTCCTCTGCTGTGGTCAGTGTAGTGGTACACGTGGCGCGCTTACATTTGCCTATTTTGGAGACGTCGTACTGGTGTTGTCGGACTGCTCCTTGAGTTGTCGCAGGCCTACCTGGCGCTTGATGACTGGTGACACGTGTTGTCCTTTTTTTCGGATGGAGCATCTTTGGTGCCACCTTGATGTTTTCCAGAAGCTTCTGACATTGTTGATGTCAGCGCCACATAAGATGGAAAAGTGGTGTGGTCCCTGCCATGTGGGTAGGGAATTGGGACCATACCTCTTCACATATACTTTAAAAATTCATTTTTAAGTTTTGATTTCATATACATGAATAACTTACTCGTATACATTTAATTGTTGATATCTTAGGTTCTTCTAAAAACGTCATGTACAATCTCACCTTTAGACAATTTGTGGCCATGAATTTGACATTCTTATGAAATAAAAGGTTGATCGAAAGTTAGAGTGAATTACAGTTTCCATCACTCATCACACCCAATCATGTTCCGCCACATCATCGAACTTGGTTCAATCACTAGTGATAGATTTTAGTGGGGGTGCCCATCACTAGTGATGGATTATGGTTTCTGTTGCAAGAAGAATGAAATTAAGTGGAAGCAGGTAATTTCAACACATGGTCACCACAACGCGTGGTTAGCGGCACGCGTGGTCACAAGGACCGGCGGCGGTGTTCCATGCGTGGTCACTCATTCATCACGGGGCACCCGTTGTTCTTTATCCCTATAGCCGACGTTTTATACTACTATAATAATTTTAAAAAGCGTGCTTAATAACTTTAATATATGTGACACGATCTTTATTTAAAACTAGTTGGATTCCCGCGCTTCGCGGCGGGCTTTCGGTCGGCTCCGACTCAGTTGTTTAAAGTATAGGTAAGAATGTATGATACATGCACTCGGTATAACTACAAATAGAGATACGTCCAAAAGGATATCAGCACGTATTTTGCATTGATCGAAAACTATAGAAACAAATGCCGGTATCGATGTTATTCTGGTGGGCATTGGTTCGGTCAGTGTCACTCGCTATAGCATACGATAGTACGATACTAAAAAAACACTATTACCAATACAACTTTATTTTCAATCATTTTTATACCGCAACATCGAGAAAACCATAAAAATGAATACATACCAGTATTGATATAGTTCGAACAAAATTGGCTCGATTCATCCCCGTAAAGAACAAAAAAATAAACAATTTTTACCCATTCGATCAAAGGTTTTGTCGAATCGTGTATAAAAATAAGCATGTTGCAACAACGTATTCGAAATTGTATATTATGTAAAATAACAAAAAAGGTAAAAGATGTAATTGTATATAAAAAAAACTCAATGAATTTTGTATCACCATATTGAGAAAACCATAAAACTAAATATAACACCGGTATTGATATCTGTTCAAAAAAAATTTTATCGTAGGTAAAAAGAAACACATCGCAATGGTATATTCAAAATGTTATTAAACGTCATAATATATTACTCAAATAACGAAAAACAACCAGCTTATAGACAGTTGTATTATATTGCTTTAATAACGAAAAAGGTAAACGACATCATTTTATATTACCGTGTATAACTCTGTTTCAAATAAAATTTATATATAAACACAAATAAAAATAAGCACATTGCAATAAAATGTTCGGAATTTTATAAATATTGTATTATTTAATTTATAAACGCAAAACGTAATCTAATCAAAATGAATTCATAATATTAAAATAATATATTAAAAAATTATAAGAATAAAAAACCAAAATATGTTTAATGGACTCTATTACAACTCTTTTTTAAAAAGTAATTAAAAAACAAAAAAAAGCCAAAAATGTGATTGGTTTAAATGATTGAGCTACTGTACAAGCACTTTGAATTTGTAAGGCTACTCGGTATGGGGACCGGCCTAAGGACGGCGGGCTCCGGCGACGAAACAGCACAAGTCCCCCCTATGGCCGGCCTCGTCTTCATCGTCGTCTGCTTGCCGTGCAAGCCGAGCCTCTCTCTCTCTTCTTCTTTATACACACATACATACATACATACATACATACATACATACATACATACATACATAGACACACACACACACACATATATATAGGAAAAGTGTAAAATACAATATCCTTTAACGTACATTACGTACGATATAGGGAAATCGCATGTTATAAAATAGCATTGATGAAATCGCATGTGATAATTTTGATGAAATCGCATGTGATAATTTTGATGAAATCACATGTTGGTTTTTTGTAACAATTTCGCATGTGTTAATTTGATGAAATCGCATGTTAAAAAAACAACATGCGAAATTGTTAAAAAAACAACATGCGATTTTAACATGGGATGAAGATCTGACGGCTTAGATTAGCGCGTACATATTGTACGATAAGGGCATTTGCACGTTAACCTAACCCTATAGGGGTAAGATCAAATAAAAAGCTTATTTTGCCTAAGTAGGATGAGAAGTAATCTTAACCATTCATTTTTCAAATCAAAGGTTAAGATGAAAGTGTAGGAAAAAGGAGGAGTGCAAGGGTATCATGAACTTATTGCATACAACAATTCTAACCCCTTACCATCTTCTATTACTATACTAACCCCTCCAATCTTTAACCTATAAAGTTTTTAAATAATTTTTTTTTCAATAGCATTCGTTTGCTAATTTCTGTTTCAAAAAACTAATTTGTCGGATGTTTAAAAACTTTATAAAATACCATTTTGATCCTCTCAAGTTTTTAATGTTTTGAGTTTACTTCTTTCGTTCTTTACTTTTTAAAAACTAATTTCTTACGTACGTATATCGTACAATTTTACTTTGCAAAACGCTGATGTTCTCCCTTTGATGTGAATGTATTTTCTTTTGTCCTTTTGTGGTTTTTTATAAAGTTCTAATTAATTATTTTTTATTATACGTGTTAGTTTTTTCTTTATACACGTTTTTATGCTTTTCTTTTTTCTTTTTTGGGTACGATTTCTATGTTTGAGTCACGTCACATATAAATACGTTATGATTATATGATACAAATTCAATTTACTTTACCTTTTGATCCAAATGCAATACTAATATGGGTTACGTTGAGTTAAATCGGATACGTTGAAATGCGCGTTTTCATATGGTTAACGCATCACAACATTTGAATTAATCCATTTTGTGTTTGTAATGAGCCTGCGGCGCATCGCCCTCGAGTCATATTACTAGTAGTTTCCAAAAGAAGAAAACGCATAGAGGACAATGGACAAGCACAAAATGTATTTTGTTCTCTCATATGAAATATAAAACTGTTTCATATAATTTTATCATATTTTTTTAAGTGGTTTACTTTGACCCAACATATTTTTAAACCCCTCTAACGAAAATTCTTGAATGTAACGTTGTTAATCCGAAAAAAATAGTTGGGTTCGATCATTGAGTCAAATGGGTTTTACCGATAGTTTCACCGTCGTGCTTATGGGCGGGTGACTATCGGGTTTTCCCCGGAACTGGTGGTGAACTCGGGTTACTCTCGGAGTACTCCATTTGATCCAATGGGTACACTGAGAGTGCTCGGGATTGATTCCCGTTAAAAAAAGTATTTAACCACATATAGCAATGGATCGGATTGCTACCGCTATTGCTTTAAGTAATAGAAATGTTCAAGTCGATGATACTATGTGTCGGTTGTGTCAATCGGCAGCTAACGAATATAGTTTGGACCGTTATACAAATAAGTTATTTAAGAATACAGCCAAAAAATATTAATAACTCGAGATGGTTTTCCCACGTCATTTAAGTTGTACCTCGGTGTTTAAGACGGTGTACACTTTAAAATATGGTCTAGAGACGGTGACCACAAATAATTATAAAAGAGGGTGCATTTTGCACTACATTGAAACTACAAGTGCATAAGAGTAATATTATTAAGGGGTGAATTTCGAAGATGTTTCCTCTAAACTTTGCACACCCCGTGAACAGACGCGGGGTGACCTATACTCACTAATTCACTATATAAACATGCCAATACCGTGCAAATTATCTTCTATCCAATTGGCCTATACTCTCATATAGTCTCTCATGGCTACCATTGCCTACATCGTCCTCTTTCTTACACTCTCATCCACCACCATTCATGCAAGAGAAAGCCAATTTTTTGCCAAAGTCTCTAACAACAACAATCCCAAACAAACACAACCCTTAAACACCAATCAAAATTACATCGGCGAACTGCCACCCTCCGCCACCACCACCACAAGTAACCTTAAAGAAACACAACCCTTAAACACCAATCAAGATTTCATCCGACAAACCCATGAGGATGATGGCTCTTTTGGCCACCAATCCGACCAGCTTCCACCCTCCACCACCACCACCACCAACAACAACAACCTCCCGGAGAACTACAATCCGATAGCATACACTGTGAAAGAGAAAATTGGAAAGGAGGTGATCAACAACAACTCCCCAAAGCATGGTACAACTAGCAATTCAAACCCTCAAACAAGGAGGCAAGAGAAAACCAACAATTCAAACCCTGGGGAGGAAGGGAAAAGTCAAACAACTAACAATTCAACGGACTTGGAGACTGGAAGAAAGCATAGGTATGAACTTAACATTCAAAATCTCAGTGTTAACACAAACATGAATGGCAACAAAGGATACAACACAGTTGGTTATTACGAGAAAAATGAGAATTCCTTGTACAATTCTGATGAACAAGGTCTGATGATGAGTTTCAAGAATGTGAGTTTTATGTTTCTGGGGGCTTTTGTCTTTATAGTTGGGATGAAAATATGGTATAGGTTTGAGTTTTGATAGTCGATCCGTTTCATCATATGTATACGTGCTTGAGTTTTTTAAGGTCGAATGTTAAATAATGTTAAATCGTTTTATGATGTTAACTTGTTTGGTTCTGTTAATTTTTGTGATGGCTTTATGGTGTTCATAGTGTATCTTGGGAGATATTAAGTCTTATATATCTTTAGGTTAAACATATGGAGGGCGAATCTCACATGTTTGAAAATGGAATGGCCTAAATGGTGTAGTTGTGATGTGATTTGTAACGTGTAAGCTATAAAGTTTAAATGATTATTTTATGAATGACTTTTCAAGAAATCCGTTTTAGGATTCTTTGTGAGGAACGAATATAGTGAATGCTTTTTTATAGGAGACACATTGTTGCCACTATCTTTGACCACTAAGAACAAACGTCAACATCTATTATTATTATAATATACATAACATTGTGTCGTTTTTTTATATTTTATTGTTATAATTTCTTTTAAATATATTCTGATTTTCACTAATAACTTTTAATACATAATGTTTTATAAAATTTCAAATATGCTGTTATGATATGCTTATTTTTCTCTACGTCTGGATATAAATTTGATTTGAATTTAAGTTGTGAATGGTAACGTACAAATGACTGAAACACAAATATACATATCATAAAAGTTATTTTATGGTTTAATTTTTTATTAACAATTATGTGTTTACCCTTTTCGTAATTATAGCAGTATAATATAATGTTTCATAAATTTGGAATATACGTTACGATGTGCTTATTTTTTTTTCTATGAAGTGTTAACCCTTTTCTCTATTATAGCAATATAATATTATATTTTATAAATTTCGAATATATGTTACGACGTGCTTATTATACTTGTTAATATACGTTATGATGTACTCATTTTTATCTACGATTCAATAACATTATATTCAAACCGGTCAAATATAGTTCATTTTCTTGTTCTTTTCCGTGAAAACTATACTGATACCATCCGCACCATTTTTGACGACTGTCGTAAGTGTCAATAAAAAACCTAAGTAAACTACGTAGATAGCGTAAGTAGGGTATCATATCGTATCCACGATGAATATGTGGTTAGTGTTTAGCTAAATTATTTAATTAACTACTACTAATCTAGAATTGGGGGTTTTGATTGATTAGAAAGAAACTAAAAAACTAACTACAAGAAAAGATCTCAGATTTATAAAACGTAACTTCCTCCAAACTTCAGATTTTAGGTTTCACAAAACGCAATTTAATCAATTAATTGGCCATCACATGAACATAATGCTGGAAAGTTGGTTAATTTAATATGCTAATCAAAAATAGGTATTTGTCATCAGATCTTTTATAATTCAATTAACCTTATTTGCTAATGTTAAAACTTCCTATACCAAAATCACTTTGGACACTCGAAGAAAGGAAATTGATTTCAAAAAAATTGTAAAGCAAAATTTCTTCTTTACAATGTCTTACTAAGAAAAGAATCTGAAAGAGTTTTTATGTGTAAAACCATTACTAAATTGTGAAAAACTCTTGTTATTATCCACGAAGCTAGGTAACACTAAGTAATGGACAATAAAACTGAATCATTTGTCTAAAAATACTATATAAATCCATTGTTTGTGAACATGAAAAGATTGATGAGGTTTATACTAGAATCAACATCATTGTTTCAAGTTTTAAAGCTATTTGTACTTAATTATTGCGAAAATTATGTAAGAAAATCTTTAAGAGCTTTACATCCAAGTTGGAGAGTTGATGGAAACCTTAAAGTCCATGAAATCATTATGGAAAAACATGATGAATCTCTGAACTCAAGAAATAAAAGAACTAGTTACTGCTCTTAAAGCCAAACATTCTAAATTCTCAAGTGAAGATGATGATGATGATGATGATTAAATCCAAGAGTGGTGATGAAGGGACAAAGGGTGAGTATATCATGGCGGTGAAAGAATTTAAGAAATTCTACAAAGAGAATGAGAAAAGTTTGGAATTTTTTTCATAAATAGGGGATTTGAACAAGGAAAGAGTGTCTATAGGTGGGCTTGAAAAATGTTTTCACATCTAGGTAGTTCGTTGTTTTAAACAGCAAACTTCTACCAACATTCTGAAAAAGTTCTGAGAAATTCTGAAAAAGTTCTTCCATGTTTAAGTTCGTTGTTTGAAAGTGAAATACTTGAACAAGTTTGTTGTTTGATTTAGCAAACTTATAAAAGCTTGTTGTTTGATTTAAAGAACATAAATAAGTTCGTTGTTTCAATAAGAGAACTATGGAAGTTTGCCGTTTGATTTAGCAAAGTTAAACAAATTCGGTGTTTTATTTAGCAAACTTAAACAAGGTTGCTGTTTGAATTATATAACTTAAACAAGTTTGCTGTTTGATTTAGCAAACTTAAACAAGTTTGCTGTTTGAAGTTAGTTGTTTATACCTCATAGGTTAATACCCTGAAGATTAAGAAGGTTCTTAATAATCTATTTAATTGTGGAGAGTGAGTCTTTGCGTCATCTTATGATTAATTTATGTTTGGTGGGATGTTTATCCTTCCAAAAAAGACTTGTGACGATGCATGTTGGTATCATGTTATAGTCTTATATATTAAAAAGGGTTATTTGTGTAAATAAATAAGTACAAAATCATCAAGTATGACTGTATGAATATAAAATAATTATATGACATATACGTTATGTGTATCAAGTAATTTATTTTTATGCACGAAACTTCTTACAAAAATTAAAATGATTTAAAATTTACTGATAGTTGTACAAATGAACAAACTAAAATTATAAAGCACAGTTAAAATAAATAAGATGGTATATATGAAAATCCACATACATTACATAACTTTTGAAACACAAAACAAAGCATTTTTCATTATTTACATAAAAATTACTATACCCCTTCTAGTTTGTTAATCTTTCAACTAACCAGTTTATCTTTTAAATGGTATTTGACCATGGAACTTTCATTCACTTTAATTATATGAGGCGTCATCAGCTGATATATATTTTTTAGAACGATAATATACACGAAAAATTAAATCCACAATATATAATATAATGATATTAAAAGTCATGAAATCAATTTAAAACAACAATTTTTGTCTGTCATCTATCATAAATCAATTTAAAATTCAATTATGGTGCAATAAAAGTCAATAAGAAAAATACTCATTTACTTTGCTAAACAAAAAGGTAAAACAACAGTACACGTTTTGTTTTTTTTTTTATTGTTTTATTGAATTCATGTATTTTTTTTTTTTTTACAGTTGAAGGATTCAACATGGATGACGATGATGTAGATTCACCAACATGGGAGAATATGGCTCAATCACCAATACTTAAGCCAAATGTTTTTTAAATAATGTCCAAGTATATGATAAAATTAAAATATAGAGGCTATTTTCGGTCGGCTAAGAATTCATCTAGGAAACGATATTGTTTTGGCTATCAAAAATGTGTATACATTGATACATACACATACAACTTTGATGATTTGGTCGAAGAGGTTACAAATCATTATCCATCAAATAGGGATTTCGTTTTCTCAGTTTGTTTCATTGACAAGTATGCCACAGAGCAATCTTTTATCAAGCTTGATTCTTACGAGAACTTTCAGTTAATGCTTAAAATGTATGAAGTGGAAAAAGAACTGACCGTCTATGTTACAACAAGTAGGAATCTTTAGACATCTTCAATCAACAAAAGGTAAAAGTTTATTTTAAAGTCAACTTAATATCGTATGCACCAATTTCTACTAAATCATTAGAATTGTAAAAAAAAATCAGGTGTCAAGATGAAGTCGGTGACGAACTACACAGTGATGAAGAATCAGAGTATTCATTAAGCGATGAAAGTTACCGTAGTTGTTATAGTACTGATAATGAAGTTGAGCAACATAACTCCAAAGAGGAAACTTATACCAAGAAAAGTCCAACCATCAGATTGAACTCAACGTTCGAAAATATTACCGTGTTTAGAAGAACATTGATCCATCATGCACTCATAAATGAATTTGAATACTTGATTGAGAAAAGTGAACCGACAAGAGTCACAGCAAGATGTGTATACATAGAATGTAAATGGAGAATACATGCCTCTGTTAAACAAGATGGAATTACATTCAAGGTAGATTTATAAATTAATTATCAATTTTCATATTATTAATAAACTGTATTTTTATATAGTATCCTGAAGGTTAAGAAGTTCGTAGAAGCACATTCTTGCACTCGAAGCAACAAGGGTGGCAACAAGGTTGCAACTCAAGGATGAATTACTGGTGTCATTAAAGATAAGCTAAAATCTGATGGGGATGTCTCTGCTACAGAACTAAAGAAGTGGGTTATGAAGATTTACAATGTTGATGTGTCATACGATAAAGTCTATAGAGGGAAAGAACAAGGTTACACTGATATGTATGGCAAGTGGGAAGACTCGTTCATGATGATGAATGATTTCAAAGGGGAACTACTACGGCGAAACCCGGGAAGTATTGTTGACATCGAGAGGCGTTTAATGCTTGGATTGGTGAATTACGTTATAAGCCGGTTCTTGACCTTTTAGATTATATGAGGGAGAAGATTATGGTACGATTTGACAAAAAAAAAAGTGTATTCTAAAGAAATGGAAGGGAACATTAGTACTTAAAACTAAGAGTTATCTTAACCGAATCTCGAAGGTTAGTGTAATGTTTTTTTATTACTCATTATATATTTTAGATTAAGATTTGTATGAACTTGTTGATATTTTTTCTATGTTGTATGTAGAGTCTGGGAGAGTACGAAGTTTGAAGAAGCAGTCAAAATCGAGCTGAAGTGAAACGCGGCGAAAAGCGTTGGGAGGTCGTACTTGATGAGCGAACATGCACTTGTCGGGTTTGGCAAGTTAAAGGTATTCCATGTTTGCATGCAGCTGCTGTTATTACTTTCACAAGGGATATAAACTGGGAGAAGTTTGGTGATTCTTACTTCACTATTGAGAAATTTGATTCGGCTTATGCTCTAGAAGTTGCTCACATGCCTACAAAGGATCAATGGGTGCACATAGATGCCGAGGAGAAGATATACCCGCCTACTATCAAACGGCTGCCCGGAAGACCAAGAAAGAATAGAATAGAATCAGAGCAAATGACGAGAAAAGAAAAAAATATAAGTGTCGGCGGTATGGTGAGTATGGACACCAACAAAAAAAATGCAAAAACTCGGCATCCCAAGATCAAACATCAACAAGTAAACGGGGGAAAAGAACAAAAGCTTGTGAAAATAACTAATCCAAGTCGAGCAATTTACTTTTTGGTACCGTATGGTCAAAACTTTGGCATTTGTCTTTTATTTTTTTGGATATTGTTCCATAATATTTTTGTGGTTGTTTTTTTTTTTTTTGATGATTTTTTCGTACCGTAATTGATTAAGGTTTTGGTATTTTGTTTAGATGTTTGTCCCTCGTATTTTTTATGATTGTTACTCGCATATTTTATGATTGTTACTCTTTCGTGTAAGGAAAAATAATGAAAAAAATAACTTTGTAAAAGACGCAAGTAGCGAAAAAAGACAAAAACTAGTAAAAGAATGGGTAAATATGCAATTTTCTAAAGTTTAGTAAAATTAAGGGTAAATTGTCATTACATAATTTAATTTTAATAAATTAAATCAAAATGGGTAAATTTGCAATTTTATTAGTTAATAGAGGGGAAATATACAATTTTATTTTAGGCTTTGGTAAATACGCAATTTAAAAGTTTTTTAAGGTGAAATATGCAAAAAACGCTAAAAAAAGACAGAGTTTAAATCCTGACATGAGATGTAGCAAAAAACGCTAAAAAAAGACAGAGTTTAAATCCTGACATGAGATGTAATTAGTATTTATTGGTGTAGTTCAGGAATAGGAAAGGAATAATGAAACTTTTAAAATAAACTAAAAGATGTTAAAACATTATATGAATGTATTAATATGATATGTTTATTTCTCACTTTCAACTTCTTTTTATAATTAAAAAAACAACATAAAATACTCTCTTATCCATAACTTAACATTCTTTTGATAACATATAGTGGATCTTAATTGCAGCTAATTATTATTGGCGTATGAAATAATTTGTCTATGAGTCAAATTTGGCGTATGAAATAATTTGTCTATGAGTCAAATATATGACGGTAATCCATAATAGATGCAACTATTAAGTATTGCGAACACGTATATATCTATCTGTAATGCATTAGGGTCGTAATCTTCATCCATTTCCCCCTTTGCACACCTATACCATATGCAAGGTATTAATTTTTTAAACCAAAAGGATTGTTTTGTGTTTGGTGGCAGTGGGTAGGGGTATATAGGATTTTAAGGTAGAGCATGAGATTTTTTTTTTTTTTTTTGACTATTTCAGATATATATGTTTGGTCATTTGGTGAATTGAGATAAGTCTTTCAAGGGGTGCAAACGAGTCGAGCCGAGCCCGAGCTCGACCAAGCTCGAGCTTGAGCTCGATTAACTTATGAGAGCTCGGGCTCGAGCTCGACTCGATTCAAGCTTTGTTTTTAAAGCTCGAGCTCGGCTCGTTTGTATTTTCTCAAGCTCGAGCTTGGCTCAGGCTCGGCTCGTTTATTTTCTATTAATTAGTATATTAAATAAAAATAATATAAATAATAGACTTTTTAGACTCGTGAGCTCGATAAGTGAAGCTCGGGCTCAAGCTCGTCTACAAAATAAGCTTATTTTTAGTTTCGAGGTCGGCTTGTAAACAAGTTTAAATAAGCTCGGCTTGACTCGGCCCGTTTACACTAAAGCTCGATAAGGCTCGACGAGCCTAACGAGCTTCACATGCAAGGCTCGAGCTCGATAAACAAACGAGCTTTGTTTTGAGGCTCAAGCTCGGCTCGGGCTCGATAAGGCTCGGCTCGTTTCGAGCTTTTTCTCAAGCCGATCTCGAGGAGCTCGCGAGCCGCTCGGCTCATTTGCACCCCTTCCTATATTTCCCGTAAAAGTATAGCACTAAATAATAACACTAATAATAACTTTCCATATCGCATAATTATATTAATTATTTTCTAATAAGACCTTGTGTCTTGGAGCGCAAAGAAGTAGCCTATGTTGTGAATCGAAATAAATGCAACCACCAATGTCTTTGTTACAATGTTACCACAATGTTGTCAAATACGTGTTCCATGGTAAGAGTTATTTTAAAGGAAAATTTTTTAGATGGAAATGTGGATCTAACAAGTTTTATGAATGTAAAGGTAAAGGCAAATGGTCATGAGACGGTTATGTCATGAAATGAATTTGAAAATTAAAGGTTATGAGATTTTGCATTGTCTCACTGCGGCGTCTCTGAGAATTCATGTACCCTATTCGAGTTTGAAAAAATGTGCCCTTATGCCTTAATGACAAACAATGCAATTACGAAAAATGACAAAATCATCGAGAATTAACGACAACTAACAAGAATCGATATTCAATTAAAAAGAATAATCGATGTTCTGTTTTGAATTAACAAGTAACAACAAGGGGGTGGCGGCGCAACTTGTTGCCCGACTACCTGCCATTGCTTTGTAATTGCCCTTTTTTGTGTGGAATAATATTACATGACAACAATAGTAAAATACCTTCACTGTGCCGATCAATTCTGAATTCTGATATTGTTTCATAGTTTGAGAAATTTCTGAATTCTAATGCTCTGTGCCTGTTTGGTTGTTCGAGAATGAAGAATGAAATCAATCAATACTCTTATACTCAACAATAAATCAATGATTAATCAATAGTTCAATACTCATAATAATTAATCAATACTCAATTCAATACAAATTATATAGAATTAACGGTTTAACACAATAACACTAAACGAACCTTCTGAAATCTGATGTTGTTCTTGTTCTGAGTTATGTTCGGAATCATTGTGTCTAATGTTGTTCACTTGTTCTTGTTCGGAATCACTGGGTTATGTTCGGAATCATTGTTCGCCCATCTGAGTTCGGAATCACTAGTTATGTTCGGCAGAAGCTGAGCATCGTTTCAAAATCCAGGAATTTGATGATCAACATCAATTGCCGTCCAAGAATGGTGTTTTATTATTTTTACTTTTTATAATCATACTAGGTTAATTCCCCGTGTGTTACACGGGTTGAACAATTTAAACCATTTAATAAATATTTCTTGTAAATACAAACCAAAGAGGGAGACATTTATATACCAAATTGACATAAATAAGTTAATATAAATATGATGTATGTTAGTATTATAAAATTTATCAGAGAAGCATGTAATCAAACTGTCGCTGAAAATAATACAAAAATAAATATATTATATAATACGTATTATTGTATTTCCGTATTTCATTACATTTAAAATTTAGTGATAAATAAAAAGTTAGAATGGATGTAAATTACAAAGACACTCAATGTTAAAAAAAAAAGATGTAACATGAATAATGATAATTTACGAATATTTTCATTAAATGTATTATTTGAAGATTTTGAAAGTTGTTACTGAGATTTCAGGATTTTTTTTTTGAAATTAGGATTAACTATTATCAAGATTTTAGGATTAATATTTTTTTTTTAATTTAGGATTAACTATGAAACTAAAGAGATAAGTAAACCAATGTGTGACACATGTCATTTATTGAAACCATCTAATTTTCTGTTTTTTCGCCTCTTTTTTATAGTTATCTTATATTAATTAAATATTAAATTAATATTAAATCGTATCCTACTTTGAATTTGAAATAGAATCCTTCTATTTTTCAAACAAAGTGTTATCTTCGAATTTAAAATTATTAATTTAAAATAAGATGTTTTTAATTTTTCTTTTGGAAAATAGAAAATAGATGACTCCAATGAATGACACGTGTCACATATTAGTTTATTTATATAGTATAAATTTGGTATATAAAATTACATTTATTCAACCCGTACAATACACGAGGTTCCTTAAAGTTTTTCCTTTATTTAATATATTAACAAAAAAACATATTCATTTATCCAACAACCAATTGATGAAAAACAATAGATTTGTGAATATAAAACACGTATTAGTAATTAAAAATATATTAAAATAAAATACTATATAAATTGAAATTGTAAGATTAAAGGAGAGGGTGCCACGTGACATTATTTGAAATTCTTTATTTTATTTTATCTGCTAAGACCATGTGTAGTGTGGCGTTTTTTTTTATTTAAAAAATAACGCCCGAACCCCCCCCCCCCCCCCCATTACATAGGGCGTTGTTTGGCATTTTTTTTGAAAAAAAAAAGTGAATCAGCGTTTTATTAACAACGCTCAACCAAACAAATTGCATGAGGATGAGATGTTGACTGGCCAATGGGAGTGGTCCAAGTGTAAGTTTCATTTTCTTATTTTTTTTTATCCTTTTCTCTATAAAAAATAATTGTTTAATGATTGGAAGGGGCGTTATTGGACATTATTCCCACTACGGCACTTTTGCAATAACCCCCAATAATGCCCCATGCTGACTGGACTGCCACATGTCGCAAAACGCCCCATGGTGGGGGCATTATTGAGCTAAACCACTACACATGGTCTAACGGCTTGACCCAAAAAGAAATACAGTAGCCTAGCTCCCAAAACTGAGTTATATTTGTTGACACGTAGTTCGAACCTCGGGGCAGGCAAAAACAACTTATCTTTACTATAAAATATATAATTTACAAACATTTGCTTTTATATGTTTTTAAACAAAT
The DNA here is from genome assembly GCA_030545235.1 of Helianthus tuberosus. Lineage (NCBI taxonomy): Eukaryota > Viridiplantae > Streptophyta > Magnoliopsida > Asterales > Asteraceae > Helianthus > Helianthus tuberosus. Next base: position 22,901,419 of record CM060437.1, on the reverse strand, counting down.
AAATAATAATAAAATTAAATTGTTATTATTATTTTGAATTTAGGATTAACTATAAAATTAAAGGGATTATATTTTAGGAGCCACGTGACATTATTTGAAATTCTTTATTTTATTTTATCTGCTAACAAAATGGGCTTGACCCAAAAAGAAATACAGTAGCCTAGGTCCCAAAACTGAGTTATATTTGTTGACACGTAGTTCGGGCCTCGGGGCAGGCAAAAACAACTTATCTTTACTATAATTTATAAACATTTGCTTTTATATGTTTTTAAACAGATAAATACTAATAAAATTAAATTGTTATTATTATTTTGAATTTAGGATTAACTATAAAACTAAAGGGATTATATTTTAGGAGGGAAAATATAATTCTAGATAGTCTCATTGATTGCCATGTGTCTCAAATTGGTTTACTTTATTATATGTATAGATTAGTATTGGGCCCAATAAACCTAATGTTAAGTGGGTAAATTATAAACCATAATTTTTTTTTTTTTTGTAAATGGGCATATATTAGAATTGGTATATGTTTACAGTTTTTTTTTAAATAACATGATACGTGTGTGTGTGTATATATATATATATATATATCGGATTTAAAAAAAATCATGTGCCCCTCGAAAATCACAGGCCATGTGCGTAGGTCCTCCCTGCACACTATCATAGCCGGCTATATGTCTAATCTGCTAAGTTCCCTGGGGGTGAATGGTAATGGAGTCTTGGAACACTGCTTTACTTCAAGCAGCTAAAACTGTTACAAGCCTTAGACCATGCGTAGTCGTTGGGGTGAATAATGCCCTACCCTTGGGCGTTTTGCACCATGTGGCAGCCCAGTCAGCAATGGGGAGTTTTTCTAAAGTGGGTGTAGTGGGGATATGGACATTATGTTAAAAGGGGTGTAAAGAATTAAAAAAAAAACCATGAAAAAAATTGATTGGCTAAACAAGAAAAGGGTTAGATGTGATTGGCCCATCAAATGGGGCTTGGGTAGACATGCACAAATCGGTTATTTTAATAACTGAAACCGGTTAACCGGTTGGGGGAGTTAATGGGCCAAAAAAAGAAAACCGGTTACGGTTAATAACCGACCGGTTAATAACCGGTTATTAACCCCGAATATCAATACCCGATAATAACCGATCAGTTATAAAAAACCGGTTAACTTGTCAACCGGTTAATAAAAACCGGTTTTTCCGGTTATTTAAACAAGGCTGCAGACTTGTTATAAAAACTGCAGAATTTTAAAAAAAAAGCTGCAGAATCATTTAAAAAACATGCAGAAATATAAAAAAAGCTGCAGAATCATTTAAAAAACATGCAGAAGCGTCTAAGAGTTGAACGACTTACGTGAACATAACGTGGTTGAAGCGTCTCTTGAATCAACTTAGTCAAGCGCGGATTGTCAAAGTGATCGAACGGCAACGATTGTTGAATAACAAATTGAGCCATCCTTAAACGAACCGCCTCCGGGTCGAAATTCCAAACACCCATACCCCGTGATATTTGCGCTTGATCTTTGGCGGGATTTTTTTTTAATGGCTTGCAATGCGACGTCACATGTGCTCTCAAAGTAGAGTTCGATGACGCCGCAAGAAACGCCCCGCAATTTTTGCACCTCGCCTTTTCTTTTCCATTCGACATCTCGCATAAATCAAAATTCACCCATAGTGTCGGGTCCCTATTCGTGGTCAAGATCTTCTTCACAAACAACTCGCTAGATGAACCAACAACGGTCGAAGCATCGCCACTCGAACTCAAACGTATTTTGTAAGTGTGTTTTTGAGCTAGAATTGAAGTGGGATTATACATATGCATTGATATCTTATTTATACACTTCAAAACTGGTCCCAAACGGTAATATTACCGTTGTTTTCTTTTCAAACGGTAACATCCATGTCAAAAAAACGTTCTGTGCTGCTGCTGCTGCTTTTCTGCTGTTGAAGATCAAATGCGACCGGTTAACCGGTTATTTACAGCCCACACAAACCGGTTTTTAATTAACCGGTTATAAACCGGTTATTACGCACAAAATCTAAAACCGGTTAGGAACCGCCGGTTATTAAAAAACCCAAACCGGTTATGTTGGTACCGGTTAATAACCGGTTTCGGTTACGGTTATTAACCGGTTTCGGTTAAAAAACCGGTTTTTTTTGCCCATGTCTAGGCTTGGGCGTGCTTTTAAAAACGCTTGCGAACCAAAAACCACAAAACACGCCCATGGGGGCGGCCTTGCCGGCGTTTTGTGGCAGGGTTGAGGGCAAAAAACGCCCATTACGCTTGGTCTTAGGACAATGTTATGGACAAAGAGTTGTAGCTGTTATAAGAAATCCTATGAAATGTCATATCCTAATAAATTTTATACTTAAAAAAGGTTGCGGTATTTTGTTGTCAAAACATGGTTTTGTTTTTTCTTTCTGTATTGTTACAAATCCTATTAAATTTTATAGTATAATGGGTCAGGCAGGTAAACTCCCATAAATATGTTGTCGATGACCTAACTTTTGATGATTCTTTGAGGCTAGAAAGGATTAAGTGAAGTGAAATAAAACAATGGGATTTAGACTACATGGTGAGTGTGGATTTGTGGTGTTTAGGCTACTCCACGCTGCACACCCCACACCGTACATGGTGTTGACGTGGAGGCGGCATGTTTTCCACCGGCATGGAGCTTCCATCTGCATGGACATGGCACGTTGTGATAGGCCGTGGGATGTGTCCGTTAGGGTGCAACGGTCAGGTATTAATTTATTTTTTTTACTTTCCAAAATTATTTACCATCTCCTATATAAATCACCCTATTTCTATCATTTTTTACAAACTCTCTCAAATTCTCACAACTTTCTTTAACAAATTCTCACAAAATTTTCAAAAAATGGCAACAATTCCGTGGACTGAAGAAGAAGATATCGCGTTATGCGAGTCGTGGGTCGAAGCGCTTAGCCACTACACGCCGTGTAATCGCTCGAGTGGTCAAAACTGGGGGAGAATTTTGCCAACACTTTTGTGTCCATAGGGGTAACACCACCCGAACCGTGAACGTGTTTTCTTCTCGTTTTAGGACTATCCGTTTGGATAGAGAAAGATTCGAGACGGTGCACACTATGGTGGAAAATGCGGGTGGTGACCTTGGGGAGGACGACATCATACAAGTCGCCCTCATCAACTTCAAGCACGACTACAACCATGAATTTAAACACGTTTCAGCGTGGCAGATAATTAATTTTTTATTTTAATAATGTTTAATTTTTAGGTTTTATTTAAGTTATGTAATTTTTTTTAATTTTATTTCGTGTGTTTTTTTTTTATTTTTAAAAATGTTTTAATTTTTAAACTATGTAATGTTTAACTATTAATGTTATTTATTAATTGCTATTAATGTTTTTTTAATTAAATAGATTTTATATAATTATTAAATATAATTTAACAATAAAAAAATTATGTCACGTGTCGAATAACGCCACACTTTCACGCTCCGTTCCACACCTCCCGTTTTTTCACCACGCCCTATTTCTGAAGTATGCTTATATGTCGTCCACATGGCGTATAGTGTTATGACGTATAGTGTTATGAGAGTATGTTTTTAGATTTAAAATGACTAAATTATTTTATCACGTGGTTATCCCTTTTTAGATATTTCATATAATTTATATTCAGACAACTATTGCATAAAAACATTAGTATAGCTTGTGTATATATTTAAATAATTAAATTCATGGGTTGCTAAGGGTTGGGCTCAAAGTTATAACAAAGGCTCTTTGGGCCATTTTTGCTCTTCCAAATCAACCGCGAATATAGTGACCGATGGCGTATTTCATCTGCAGATTGCGTATAATACCTCAATCCGTGTATTATACGCCCCATGCAGCTCTATGTTGTCGTTTTTCCTCTTTCAAAATGTTCCACAATTCATACAAACCTATCAAAGCATTAAAATACATTCTACCACAACTAGTATATAAGCTAACATCATAGTAATCCATAACAAACTTATATATTAGCTTCATCAATAGTACAATGGGTGGACCTATGCATGTGATTATTTTTTACTTTAAGCATTTCCAGTACTATAATTGCAACAAAGCAGGGCCGGCCCAAGCATAAGAGAAAAGTTAGGGCTTTGGGCCACCAAATTTGTAGGGCCTCGTTCTAAAAACAATCGAAGCGTATAATGTGTATATTAATCTTGTTTTGACAATGATAACAATTAATTTGAATGTAGTCTGGTGGAAAAGTTGCTTTCTTTTCCCACATAGACTTGGGTTCGAATCCCAGGTTTGACTAGTGTGGCTATTTTTTTATAATTTTCCTATTATATGTATTAAAGGCCTTAAATTTTGAATTTTGTGTAAATTCCAATAGCCACATGAAATTTGGAATAAATTTTATTCTTTTTTTTTTGTCATCTATCCAAATTTCAATAATAAATTCATTTTATTTTAGTTTAAAACATTGGTTTTTCATCTGTTCAAGTTTCAATAACAAATTCATGAATATTTTAGCAGCATATTGCTACTTTTATAGTAGAACATTACTTTTACAAATATTAATATTGTTTGTGTTAATTATAAAGAACAATAAAAATGTATGAAAATGTATCAAATATTAGAGAATGTGTAGCGGTTAAACGTATGATCCGCGTAGACTATAGCATATTTCGAGTAACCGATTTGAATAAAGTAAATAAAATAGTCTCTAAATACCTCTAAGTTTCCTCATACATAGTAATATTATCAAAAAAAAAAAAAAAAAAAATACTCATAACTTTATTTGACCAAAAAAAACACTTAGCTAATAAATTCATTAGTAAGCCCAAAATATAAGTGAAAAGGGGGCTTGGTTTTTTATTTCGCTTTAGGCCACCAAATTGGTTGAGCCGGCCCTGCAACAAAGGAAGTATATATGACCCAGAAACACTAAGGGCTTGTTTGGCTAAGCTTTTCAAAACAACTTATTTGCTTATTTGCTTTTCTGAAAAGCAAATAAGTTGTTTTGAAAAGCTTTAAAATGGAGCTTTTTAAAATGACTTATTTGCTTATTTGCTTTTCAGAAAGCAAATAAGCAAATAAGTCATTTTGAAAAGCTCAGCCAAACAACCCCTAATATGTAACCACATTTCCTCATAACCACAAAAATCCCAAAATATGCATCATGATCTACAACTAAGATAAACATGAATCCCCATGTTCTACTCATAATCTAATTTTAATATCAACACATGATCAACATTCTAGATTGTGGGTTAAAATCATACTTACCAATCTTTCTTCTTTCAAGTGGGTGTTAAAAGCAACTAGATTTCTTGAGTTTCTCCTCCCAGCCGTCACCTCTCCTCAGCACATATTCAAGGTTTTTATAGTGATCAAAATAAATGACTTTTTCCCTTTTTGACTCGATTTAATTAAGTTACAACCCTGTCCCTCAATATACAAAAGGTGTCAATTAGTGACCAAAGTTTCACACCCATGATGGCCAAACAAGAGATAGGAGATTCGTAAGATTTAATCTTAAGAACATATATGCTAAAAATGTTTTAATCGTAATATTTAATCTTAAGAACATGCATAGTAATGTTATGACCCCGTGATCTACGGATGTAGTTTCTAAAAGAGTTAGTTTTGTTATTCAAAAATAACTCGCGGTGCAACTTGTTGTCCGTTTATCTTCTATCTCTATGTAATTTCCGGTTGTGCAATTGAATGCATATTTTTATTCGTTTGACACGTTCGGCTTTGTCCCCCTAGCGTTTGACACGTTCGGATCCTTGGCGCCGGAGGCGGTTCGGTTCTTGGCACGTTCAGAAAGTGGAAAAGCACGCGAAAGCTTGTGAGGATAATCAGCATGCCTTTGTCCCCCTAGCGTTTGACACGTTCGGCTCCTTGGCGCCGGAGGCGGTTCGGTTCTTGGCTAGAGTTCAGCGTGTGGTCCACAGCAACTTTTCGACCCCTCAGGGGCGAGGCTTTGTTTTTAGTAGATTAGGGTTTTCCATTCAGAAGGGGATGGCGGCGCAGTTTGTTGCCCGTCTACCTGCTATTCTTATGTAATTTGCCGTGTTGATTGGAGTGAAATAAATTAAAGTTATAGTAAAAAAAAAATTCGTTTAACGAAATTAAGCATGTCTTATGAATATATAATCATGTCATTATCTCTGAGCGATTTATGTAAGTAACTCTGGGTGGTTTATGTAATTATATCCAACCTCTGGGCACCGGAAAGTAAAAAAAGTGGATATAACGCGGTTCCGCTAATCGCGCAACAAATTACATACCTTGACAACGGGAAGAAAACAAAATTTATAATTAAATTTAAACATAAAAAATATCGCCATGGAATAAAATAAATTGGTGCCCATCTTTATACATCACCCTTTTCTCTTTGCTTTTTAATTAAAACTAGGTTTATAGCACGCGCGCGTTGCGGCGCATTAAACCGAATCGCTTCACGCGTTGCGGCGTGCTAAACTGAATCATGCTCCGTTTGATAATGTATAGGTGCTCGTGAGACGCCAGTGTGTGTGAACTGTTGGATATGGGTTGCATCATAATTCACATTGTTGCTTAAGTTTCTTTATTAGACTAAAACCAAAAGTATAACCAAACAATGCAAGAAATATCAAACTAACACAAAGTACAATACTATAAAGCTATAACATGATGCAAATTGATATTATATAAATAATAATAATAATAAGTTGTTGAATTTTTATGATTTTCTGTTTCGTTAATATATTAAAGGTGGAATTACTATTAAAAACATTTGATGAGAATTTAGATAGTGTAAAAACCAGTGTTCTTATAATCGAATCCACCGATTAATTATTGACATACGACTTTTGCCTTGAACATTGTTGTTACAACGAGAATGAGACCTAGAGTAGTGATCAGGCTGGTTAGGCAAAAGGCTTCAAGGGTTTGAAGTTTGCCTAACGCAGGTCGTGTGATCACGCTGATCTGATATGAATGTCCATGCTTCCCCACCATCATTTAATCCCAAACACTTCCTGAGCTCTTCCATGAACCATTCCTAACTATCATTGGTCTCCCCTTCAACCACTGCCCATGCCAAAGGATACATCTGATCATTAGCATCCCTACCAACAGCAGTTAATAACATTCCCCCCAAGAATGTCTTCAGAAAACAACCATCTAAACATAACACCTTCCTGCATCCGGCTAAAAAATCCTTTTTTGACACCATCAAAACATACAAATAACCTAAAGAATGTTTCACATGTGGCTGTTGGATCTAGATTGATAAAACCTGGTGGTGCAGTTACAAGAACAAACGTTGATGTTGGATTTGTTTTCTTCAAAATATCCATGTATGCACCAATTTTACTATAATGATCCCTCATTGATCCATGCAACTTCTTATGAGCACAAGATTTAGCCTTGTAAGCTAACCACTTAGTAATTATGACCTTATACTTCTGTTTTACAGCCAATACAATCTCCTTAGCTGACCAATTGGGCTTGGATCTAAACAATGGTAGGAACTCATTAGCTATAAACCCAGCTGTTAATTGTCTGTTCTTTATCATGTTCCTTTGGCAAGAATGTTTATTCTTCACTCTTTTAACCATATAAGACTCCTTACCCTTATGCAGTGAGCACAATAAGAAAAATGGACACCCTTCTATACACTTGACAACTATACGACCACAGTTGCCCTTCTCACTCTTAGCAAGGATCAAATTCCTACCATTAGTCACTGAATACCTTCTCACTGCCTCTTTGAAGGCATCCCTTGATGCAAACCTTGTTCCTACCTTCCAAATGAATTTCTTCCAGTTAGTTTCTTCAGTTACAGATGGAGCAGCTTCCTTATACTTCTTACCCCTGATATCATCGTCCTCACTTTCACCGGGTGTAAGAATGTCACCATCTGATTCCTCGTAGCTACTGTACCCCTCTATATGTGCACCCACTGCATCATTAGTTTCATGCAACTCTCCCTCTGTTTCTTTCTCCTTTAAGCATTCGTCAAACAACTTTTTTTGGCTTGACAATCAACATGAGTAGCCTTTCTAACTGCATCTTGTGACTGTCTCCATTCCAAGTCCTCTCTATCAGACTCAGAACCATTTACCTCTTCTATAACCTCCTCCTCATCATGATCACTGCTTGGAACTAGGTCATCAATATCAGTATAATCATCCGACTCTCCTGATCCAGCTGATTGTTTATACTCACTGTCATCACTATCACTTCCATATTCATTGTCTATATCCACTGAAACCCTATCAGTTGACCTAGGAGGCTTTGTGGATTGGGCTTTTTGCTCATTGGGCCGGGGAGATGGTTTAGTGGGCCTGGAACAGGAGGAGGCTTCATCTGCCAATATAGGACCTGGTTGGATCAGGACTTCCATAAATGGTTCCTTCCATTTCATAACCTTACCGGCCAAGTGCAACACATCTTTATCACTCTCAAAGTGATTAAGTCCCCCATCATCAGCATCCAACCCATACATATGAAATTTTCTAGAACTGTAAAAACCGGTTTCCATGGCATAATCTACAAGTTCAAAGTAAGAAATGTGGTCTACGTCTACTTTAACAAGCTTTGAATCACCTCCTACATACTGTGCTTGACCAAATCCTACCTCAATGTGACCGCCAATCCATAGCATAACATCTATGGTTGAAGACATCTCAAATAAATGAGTAATTTCAAGAAATGTTACCTTACAATCGGCAGATTAGGGCTCCATTTGGCTTCATGTGATGATCGCAGTGATGAGTGAAGGTGATGACTGAGATTATGATGTAAGGTAGGGTATATAAGTGAGACATTACACCTCATCATCCACATCAGCATGTACAATCAGCAAAATGGTGCCACGTCGGACAAATAACTAACCAAGTTAGAGAATATTTAACTGAGTGGTGCCAGTGCAAACAAAAAGACAAGTTGGGGGTGCCGGGTGTCAAAGTGTTAGTTGCGGGTGTCATCGGCCAAAGGCCAATAGTTGCGGGTGATAAAATCCAATAACCCTATAATAAAATAATAGGTAATGGCCGGGTCGGGTTAGCCGATCCGGGTCATACCTCGTCAATTGGATTATGAAGAATTCAAGTTCGAGTCTAATAAATCGAATATGAATTTGTGATTCCACATTCGATTCAATTTGAATGGTTTTATAAAAGCCACACAATTAACGTCGTTTCAAATGGGTTCCAAATGGAAATTACATCGAAATAGAAGGTAAACGGGCAGCAAGTTGCGTCGCTACCCCTTTTTAACTTAAATAAAAATGCATAAAATATTTAACTTAAATAAAAACTAGAATAATTTGACGTTTTATCTAACGTTAAAATAACTTTCAACGTTTTCTAACAAAAAAAGTAACAATAAAATATCACTGAACTCACATAATATCTTCTATTGTTCGATTATGTGACTGAATTCTCCATATTCTGTCTGCATTTCGTCAATTGTTCCATGATTTCATCACTGCTTCTTGGAGGTATTTTTGATATTTGGGCACAAAATCAGGAACTACTGAACTTGCAAAAGGCAAGTTGAGGAAAAAGGAATTCAAGTGCTAGGAATCAGTCAGTTTGAAAAAAAAAAAATAATGAGAATTAGTGAAAACCTATGATTTGGAAAAAGTTAGTGATAATCTATCGAAAATAACCCATTAGAAATAATTTATAGATCCGCAAGTGGACTGTGACATGCCAAGTGTTTCATAAACAATTACTTATTTGCGTCAAAACGCTTTGAGATTACGGACTACTTTTGCATTTCATCCTAGAGAGACTCAACGATCAAGGAAAGTCGTGCAGTGAAGTGTTTGCGGTTGCGCATACCACGATCAGAATTTTAGACCACTCCTTTTATCATTTCATAGTAGCACGCAGGGCGGGCCCAAGGGTAAAGCTAATGTATTGCAAATCTATGATTGTTTACTTTAAGCGGTCATGATGTTAATTTGGTTTCAATCCGTAACAACATGAAACACGAGGTCATTTACACGATCGTAGATACGTTCAAATCATCTAGATACATTCAAATCATCATAAAGCTTGCAAATAAAAAAATATTCAATGCCGGTAAGTTCTTGTTTATATATAACCAATGTTGTTAGGACCGAATCGGACGTCGAACTGGTCTACTTACCGCTCCACTGGTCGGACCGGTCAAACTGGGTGACATCGTAAATATTATAAAAATAGGCTAAAATTGATTTTTTTTAAATAAAAATCCGGTTCAACCCCTAAAACATTTGGTCCAACCGGGCGGTTTTCCGGTCCAATTGACCGGTTCACTCAAAATGGTCTGATATGGTGAACCGGACGGTCGACCCCTGGTTCCCGGTCCGATCGGTCTGTTCCAGTTTTCAAAACATTGTATAAAACTTTACTGTAAACATGTCATTTTGAAAAAGGGTTCCTAAGTTTTAATTCGCTTTTGACCTCTAAAATGGTTGAGCCGCCTCTAGAGGTAGGGTGCGCAAATGGCGGTTTGGTTTGGTTTTTACCTTTAACCATATGCGTAACCGCTAGCTTCGGTTATGGAATTTCCTTAACCACAACCGTAACCGAACTTTGGTAAGTTAATCGGTTATGAGACTTGGTTATGGTTTGGTTTCGTTTAATTTTGGTTAATTAACCGATCTAGGTTTGAACTAAAATTTAAACTAAATAAACATATTAAACAATTACTGTCTCAGTTACAATAGTTTTTATAAATAAAACATACACATGCATAAAATAAGGCAAATATTATACACTAATTTTTTTAAACATTTTAAAAATAATTATATAACATAAAAGGCTTTTATATATGCTTTTTTTTATGTATATAGAGTTTGCTTTCATGAACATATATATTTTAAAACATATCTTAATTAATTTCGGTTCGGTTCAGTTAACGTTCGGCTAAACAAATAGCATTATCGGTAACCATTTGTTAATATCAGTTATCAACTAATTCGGTTCGGTTATCGGTTAATTTCGGTTGGCTTTAAGTTTGCTCACCCCTATCTAGAGGCATCCCCATATCCAATTTCTATCTTTAAAATTTAGAGTATTTATCTATTTTTCTTCTCCATCCGTATCCCTGTCTTCGTCTTCAGAATTTGAAGTGTTGATGTCTCTATCCCAACGATCACCGTTTTGCACTCTCAGGAACCTAGCTTTCTCAGTAACCTTCTCAGGTACGTATCAATCTTCATATTTCCTTTTCGCTTCTATATATCGAATTCTAACAATTTAAGAAGAGCACAATGTGGCATCCGGAACAAATGTTAACAATTTAGATTATTTCACTTGAAAATTTTGTAATTGATATTCTACAAATTTTGCTGGTGCGATTAATTCAATCTAACATCATGTATGTATAGAATTGGAACTGATATGAAGTTTCTTGAATTATTTAGTTTTGTAATAGTTTGTGAAATATTTAAAGATGTAAGTATATTATAATATTAATCTCAAATAATTAGATAAGGAACAAGACTGCAATTTTGCAACAATTTTCTTCTCTATTTATGCGAAGCCAACGATTACATTTATTTATTAGGAGAAGCAAACATGAACATGGTCCTAAACTAATGCAAATGTGCAAACGTGGAAGAGATAATATCAAAGTGAATTGCTATAGCTTCTCCATTGCTAAGTGGTTATCAAAGGCACATGTCAACCGGAAAGGTAAGTACATGACACTAGATGTTATGTCTAATTTATTTTATAGAATTATAGGCATATATCATTGTTTTTAGAAGCTGATTAAATTGTAATTGATTAATTTAATCGTTTAATTGCGTTCCTATGTTGAGTCGTATTAGGAAGCTTAGCCGCGCCAAGGTTAATAAGCATAAATATATAGTTGGATTAGTTTTATGTTTTGTATTGTATTGTAATCGTTCATTCGGTTTTAAAGATTAATTGAAATAGTCTATCATTGTTTGATCAAATCTGTGTTTGTAACCGTTGTTCTTAGATTCCCCAGTTTAACATTGTGAGGCTAAAACTGATCTTAATAACAAGTCTTGCAAGGTTGGGATCAGGAATAGTCAAAGTCAAAATGGGAAGAATTTGCTCTGGATGTAATTTGTCTTCCAATTAAGATAAGGCATTGTGAATGTTTTTGTACAGGAGTTGTGTATAGTATAGTCAAATTGCCTTTATTTGCGTGAATGGGGCACCATGGTATTATTACATTGGGCTGGCAGAATGATGGCAAATCAACAACAAATTTGATGTTTAAATGGGCTGCTTATTTAAAGTTCTGGGTATAGTATTGCAAATAATGAAAGTAGATGGGGTGGAATGGAAGTTAGTGATGATGAGGGATATGAAAATGTTGGAGAAGATGATGATTATGTAGATGGGAATGATAGGAGTAGTTTCAAGGCTGAGGATTCGGATTTAGATTCTTTTGGTTCAGGTAAATATAGCGATTGAAGCCAGCAAATGTTTATATCAGTTTTGAAGGTAGAAGATGATTTTTTTTCATGTTTTTTTTTTAGTTTTTATACTGAATTATAACTAGTAGATGTGTTTTTATGCTTAAATCATTGGTGCAGGAAACAAAATAAAAGTATTAAGTTTTAGCGTCTTAAAAGAATTGTGCACTGTATAATGTGTTATGAGTGTGTTAATTGTCTGATAGCTTACTAAGATTTTTATTAATACAATACAATTTTTTTTTTTTGTTGCTACCTTTTGTCTACTTGTGTGCAATTGTATGTTTGCTATGGCTCTTATATATGGAAACATCAGTGGAGCCGAGGGTCTCACCAGAAGCAGTCTCTCTGTCCCTTTGGATAGAGGTAAGGTGTGCCTACATCGCACCCCCCCGACCCCACTAATAGTTGTTATGACTATGGGTGGGATTATACTGGGTATGATTGACGGATCCCGGAATTATCGTTAACGGGTCCTGGTAGAACGGGCGAGGTAAAAAGGTGATTTAAACAAGCTTAAACGACCGATGATCTAACTTCTAAGCTTTCCATGATGGGGCATTTGTGATATGAAAAGCCTCTTACACAAACTAATTCTTTGACTTGAATCATATTTAACAGGCTCATAGTGAGTTCTACTTGTGTGTAATTTTACTAGTAGTCTAGTAGTATACTTGTGCTAGGCGGTTGATGGTTTCTATTGCCCACTTTGGTGGGGACAAACACATGATAGCACTAGGCCTTCGGTAGCTAACGGTGACCCCTCCATTTCTCTAATCATCTTGACTAAAAAGTTTTCCGCAATTTGTATCAATAGTCCTTGCTTCTGCACAAGCCGCTTGTCTACACGGACGCTGCTAGCTCCTTTCTCCTCCACCACTGTCGCCTCTCGCTCTTCCACGTATGCTGTCTGTGAGCTAACAGAGGATGATTTATCGAAGGTCAAATTTTGCTAACAAAGAAAGTTAAAAAAAATGAATTATTATGTTTTAGTGTTTCTTGAATTTGTGCTTAAATTTCAAGAATCTCACAAAACTCTAGTTTTTGTGGCTTGTCAATTTTTCTTTGAAAGATTTTAACCACCCTCTATTTTAAACGATTCTAACTAGCATTGAAAAAAAAATCTGAGTTTAGTGATTATATGTGTAGGGATGGCGAAAAAATCTGAGCCCAACGGGTATACCTTAAACCCGAAACATATGGGATGGGTATACCCGAAGCCTAGCGGGCATGGGACTAGTTTTGAAAACTTTCACAGGAATGAGACGGGTATGGTATTATGTGATACCTATCCCAATTAATGAAATCACATACCAGTTTACCCGAACTATATACCTTATCATATATCCAAGTTTTTTTATTTATATTTTTTTTTTCCATAACCATTATATGTTAGTGACTTATTTTAGTAGTTTCATATCATATAAGAAAAATTCTTTTGGAATATGTATTTGAGAATGTTTATATAAAACTAAATAAAAGTTATAATGTTATTATTTATTTATGATAAAACTTATATGTATGCGATGTATATTTTAATTTATATTAGTTGTTATATAAATAAAAATTATACAATAAGTATAATGTTAGAAAAGACATGTATTTAAAAATCCCAATTGGTATATTTTAACTAATTAACGGGTATAGCCGATATCTGTAGCTATGTCCGATACCCGACGGGTAATTACCTAATTTGAGGTGAGAATGGGACATGATTTTACAACCAGATTTGGGTACAGAGTTACCAATACCCGGCCATTGCATCCCTAAATTTATGTGCCTAAATATCAAGAATCACTAAACTTTGCAAAACATGGGGAATCCAACCCACAATTGAAGTTACTGCTAGTCTGCAACTAATTTTTGAATCACTTCAGACATTATTGAGACTTAAGGCTTCTAAGGGCCCATTTGAAATGATGAAAATTATTGGTCTTCAAGCTTCTTTTTCTTTTGCTTCTTGGTTTTTATCTTCCTTTTATCCTTAACTGATTTCCCCCCAAAACATATATGCAATTTATAAACACAAAGTTATGACGGTCTCTTATTGAAGATTTATTGTAGAAAAACATGATTTCCACCATATGATGTTTTAAATTGGTGTAAGCATTTTGTACTCGATTGATACATCTTAAGTTCTCGATAACATGTAAAAGGAATAATTGATGGATACCCGACAAACACTCGATACATTTACATTCAAATCACTTGATAGTAAAGAACAACGACACCATTCATCTTGAAGAAAATATATATCATATGTAATAATCTTTCTAAAAGTTAAACCTTCATTCTGATTACATGAAGCTAGCTACCAACATACCCATTACATAAAATTAAATTACGTACCAGCTACTAGAACTTGTTAATCTAAGTACACACCTACCTTATAGTAAATATCTAGCACAACCCTACTAACTATGTACATAATCCTGCGTGGATCATTTGACCTAATACGGTGTTGAAAACGGTCACAAACAGTGGGACTATCAAAAGAGGCAAATATATTATCCGTTTGAAGGAGAAACCAAGCACATATAAGAAGCAAGTTGTGGAGAAACAAACGTCAGAGATGGTACTGGAAACATAAAACCGTCTAAAGTCATTTGGACAGACGTAGGCTGCTAACGCCTTCCCGTTCACCATGACGGTCTTTTGATCAGTTGTTATACGACGGTATAGCGCAGGAGACGGAGTGCCTGCCATGAGGTTAAAGAAGCAAAGCACCAATGTAGCTGCCACTATAAGATAGATTCTCCCGGCCCACCATGTTGTACTTGTTATGATTCTAGTCAAAGAACATGGATCTGTACACAGATCTTTCAAGAAACAAAAGTACCCAAACCAAGCAAACTTTTATTCAACCCTTGAAACAGATCTGAAAGATTACAGCCTCTAAAACAAACTCCTAAGACTATCAACTAGATAATCTCTATACGATTGACCTACAACACCAGATTCAAGATGAATCTGTCGTGTTAAAGAAGCCCTAATCGTTTTGTGAAGAAAGAGAATGTAAAAAAACGAGAGAGAGACTAAAACTGAATACTGAAGTTAGGTGACTCTTGTATCTGGTTGTCTTCTAGCACCACGTAAAAGCCCAAATCCAAGTCAGCCGAAGCCCAAATCCAGTTGTCCTCCAGGTCCAGTCAACATGTAACACAGTTGTCCAGTATCCAGGTCCAATCAACATGTAACAAAAAACCAAAAATATTAAGAACGAGATACAAGGCTATAAAAGCTCCATTAGAAGTTCACATTTTTTATAAACACTGGGAACACCATAAACACATACCACAGCAAACCTATAAAAGTGCCCCGTCATTGGCGCAACTTCTAGTGGGCGGGAGGGGGCGGCCGACCCCCGAACTTTTCGCTCAGCAATGGAGAGTATGTAGTTTTCGTATTGAAATTTTTGGGTATATACATTTTCATCCCCCGATTTTATAGAAATTTTTGGGTATATACGTTACGACTTACGACCCCCTGGTCGGAAATCTCAAGCTTCGCCACTGTGCCCCATGACATATGAAGTAGATGATGACGACGGTGAGGGACATCAAGTCGGGTTTGAAATGTAAAACGTAGAAAGTTCAGGGTATAGTATTTGCAAATAATCAATGTAGATGGGGTGGAATGGAAGTTAGCGATGACGAGCAGCTGACGGTTTCTATTGCCCACCTTGGTGGGGACAAAAACCTAATGGCACTAGGCCTTCGGTATAACAGTGACCCCTCCATTACTCTAACCATGTTGACTAAAAAGTTTTCCGCAGTTTGTATCAATAGTCCTTACGGACGAAGGGACAACACCGCCACCCTCTCTTCTCCCATGGACCTTTCTCTTTTCTCTCCCCACACATAGTGAGCTTGCTTCTGCACAAGCCGCTTGTCTACACGGATGCTGCTAGCTCCTTTATCCTCTAACACTGCCGCCTCTCGCTCTTCCACGTATGTTGTCTGTGAGCTAACAAACCTCTATTGAGGATGTTTTATCGACGGTCAAATTTTGCTAACAAAGAAAGTTAAGAAAAAATGAATTATTATGTTTTAGTGTTTCTTGAATTTGTGCTTAAATTTCAAGAATCTCCCAAAACTCTAGTTTTTGTGGCTTGTCAATTTTTCTTTTAAAGATTTTAACCACCCTCTATTTTAAACGATTCTAACTAGCATTGGAAAAAACAATCTGAGTTTAGTGATTATATGTGCGGATGGCAAAAAAATCCAAGCCCAACGGGTACACCTGAAACCCGAAACATATGGGATGGGTATACCCGAAGCCTGGCGGGCATGGGACTAGTTTTGAAAACTTTCACGGGAATGAGATGGGTATGGTATTATGTGATACCCATCCTAATTAACGAAACCCCATATCAGTTTACCCGAACTATATACCTTATCATATACCCAAGTTTTTTTTATTTATATTTTTGTATTTCCTTAACCCTTATCTATCTGTTAGTGACTTATTTTAGTAGTTTCATATCATATGAGAAAAATTCTTTTGGAATATGTATTTGAGAATGTTATTTATATTTTGTTTGTTGTGAAGTATATAAAAAAAGCTAAATAAAAGTTATAATATTATTATTTATTTATGATAAAACTTATATGTATGCGATGTATATTTTAATTTATAATAGTTGTTATATAAATAAAATTATACAATAATTATAATAGTAGAAAAGACATGTATTTAAAAATCCCAATTGGTATCTTTTAACTAATTAACGGGTATAGCCGTTATCCGTAGGTATGTCCGATACCCAACGGGTAATTACCTAATTTGAGACGGGAATGGGACATGATTTTACAACCAGATTTGGGTATAGAGTTACCAATACCCGGCCATTGCATCCCTAAATTTATGTGCCTAAATATCAAGAATCCCTATAAAAATTCAAGAATCATTAAACTTTGCAAAACATGGGGAATCCAACCCACAATTGAAGTCACTGCAAGTCTGCAACTAATTTTTGAATCATTTCCGACATAATTGAGACTGAAGGCTTCTAAGGGCCCATTTGAAAGGCTCATTCTAAATGCACCCCCCTAATTACTAATTACACCCCCCTCCCCTATAAAAACATCACATCTTCAGTAAGTTTTATGAAGATGGGAATATTAATTGCGGGTGTAGCTCCTCGTTCATTTGTCTAGTTCCTAAAATCAAGGACCCGGTTTCATTGGGTAATTTTAGACCTATTAACTTGGTTGGTATTATCAGCAAAGTCATATCTAAAGTGCTGGCCAACAGGATGAGAACGGTCTTGGAGGAGGTTATCTCTGAAAACCAATTGGCGTTTCTGGAAGGAAAATTCATTCTGGATGGGCCTCTTATTGTCAATGAGGTGATTTATTGGCTTAAGAAGGAAACATCGAAGGCGTTTATCATGAAGATTGACTTTGAGAAAGCATATGACAACGTCAATTGGAACTTTGTGATCTCGGTGTTGAATCAAATGGGCTTTCCTCCTAGGTGGTGCTGTTGGGTATTGGGATTCTGAAGTCCGCTCGATCTTCTGTCTTAGTGAACGGTTCGCCTACGTTCGAATTTAAATGTGCTAAAGGAATGAGGCAAAGAGACCCTCTGTCTCCCTTTCTTTTTCTTGTGGTTATGGAGGGTTTATCCTGTATGATTGCAAAGGCGAGAAGAACAGGGGTTTTCAAAGGTATCCGGTTTCCTAAAGACGGTCCTGTGTTATCCCATTTGTTCTTTGCGGATGACGCTATTATTCTTGGTGATTGGTCTATAGATGAAGTCCTTAAAGAGGTCAGAATTCTGCGTTGTTTTCACATTTGTTCTGGGCTCAAAATTAATATTGCTAAGTCTAACTTGTTTGGTATTGGAGTCTCGGGGTCGGAAATTGATGCTATGGCTGGGGTTGTGGGTTGTAAACCTGAAGCCCTCCCTTTCACCTTTTTGGGCTTGGTTGTAGGTGCGAACATGAACCGCATTAATAATTGGAAACCAGTGTTCGAGAAACGTCTTGCCACCTGGAAGTCCAATTTATTATCCATCGGAGGCAGGGTTACGGTCATAAAATCTGTGCTAGAAAGCTTGCCAAGTTACTATTTTTCTCTATATTAGGCTCCGAAAAAAGTTATTCACGATTTGGAAAGTATTATCAAGAAGTTTCTTTGGGGCGGTACGAGCAATGACAAGAAGATGCATTGGGTAGGATAGGATCGGGTGGCGTCGAGGAAGAGTCAAGGGGGCCTCGGTATTAGTAAACTCGGTGACACTAATATTGCGTTATTGTCTAAATGGGGATGGAAATTCAAGTCCGAACCGTTGAACCTTTGGAGAAAAGTGATGGAGTCGATCCATTCAAGCAGGTCATCGTGGGAGTGTATTCCGTTTAAGTCGTCCATTGGTGGAGTTTGGTGTAATATTACGAGACTTTTTGTTAAAACAAAGATTAACGGGCTGCCGCTTTGGAACTGTATTAAAGGTAAAGTTGGTAACGAGGAGGCGATATCATTTTGGCTGGATGTTTGGCTGACGGATAATCCCTTACGTTTTGTTTTCCCTGCTTTGTTCGCTATTGATAACAAGAAAAAGTGCTCAGTTAGTGACCGAATTAATATGAATGATCCTGGCCGGCAATGTTTGTGGGACTGGAAACGGACCCCTTCCTCCGATTCTGAACTTGCTGAACTTCATCAGCTGGTCATCTTGATTCAAGGGACTGTTTTCCATATTGGAGAGGATAAATGGTGCTGGAATACTAACCCGAAAGGTGAGTTTTCGGTGTCGAACGTTAGGAAGTTGCTGATTTTTTCTATGGATGTCAGTAATAGATTTGTTATGCAATGGTGTAAGTGGGTTCCATTAAAATGCAATATCTTTGCATGGAGAGCGGAGATGGGCAAAATTCCTACTGTGATGGCGCTCCGGAATAGGAATATCCAGATTGAGGACTCGTCGTGTACGCTTTGCCACTACGGGGACGAGACGGTCAATCACATTTTTACTTCTTGCTCGTTCGCGGTCAGACTTTGGTCGTTAATTAGGACCTGGTGTAACACTCCTATCTTTTTGGTATTCTCTTTTAGAGACCTCTTGGAGTGGCATAATCACTCGGGGAAGTCGGGTCGAGCTAAAGAGGCGATCAAAGGTATTATTATCATAGCTTGTTGGAGTTTATGGAAGGCTAGGAATGAAAAGAGGTTCTCGAACTTGGCGGTTAGAGTAGAAAACATCTTTAGTCAAGTCAAAGCCGTTAGTTTTCTTTGGTTCGTTAATAGATCGAGTCATAAGGATGTTTCGTGAGACGATTGGTGTAAATTTGTGAATATGTAGTCTTGTTGTTTTCTAGTCTGCCGGTTTGTGGCAGGTTGGGGTTCCGTTGTTAATGAAAGTTACCGTTAAAAAAAAGAGTTAATTGCCAAAATCGTCCCTGAGGTTTGGGCACATTTGCCATTTTCGTCTAAAATGACACTTTTGTACCATTTTGCCCCCTACGTTTGTAACTTTTTGCCATTTTCATCCAAACCACTAATTTAGTTTAGTTTTTCTGTTAAGTTGAAGGATATTTGGATAAAACTGACAAATATAAACCACAGGGTGGCAATTTACTCAAACTCTTTTTAATTTCTTTTATTTAGTTAATTTTGTCACATATATAATAAAAAAGAATATACATGCAATTTTTATATGAAAAAAATTAATAGTTTTGTCACATATTTTTTATAAATTTTCATCCAACTACTAACTAAGTTAATTTTTTTCTATTATGGCGAAAAATGTTTTAAATTTTATAAATTAATACAGAAATTAATTTCTAATTGTTTATATAGATCGGTTTTATAAAAATAACGTACGTTAATTTTTTTTCTATAAAACAACGTACCATTACCAAACCTTAAAATTACCTACCAAATAGTAAGTATAATGCCATGAACCAAAAATTTCTTTACTCAAACCACTCAGAATAAATATTAGTTAGTTCCTCTCATAATCTTAATTAAATAAATATTTTATTTCTGCCAAACATATTTCCTAAGTGCTCAACACATTTAAAAAATATGTAACGTTTTACAATTTTTTTTATATCTTTACAATTGATTAAATACTAAAAGTTGTAATCGATTGTTATGTGTTGCACGCCAATGATATTTATTTTATATATCGCTTTCTCTTAATAAAACTAATTTATATAACGATATATAAAATAAATATCAGTTTTAATTTTTGGTAACGGTACGTTGTTTGATGGGGGGGGGGGGGGGGGCACTGGCTTGTGTTTATCGTTAGGAGCGAATTTAAAAGAGTAGAAGATTAATTACAAACTTGGTACATATGATAATATTTGTTTATTTGACATTTTTCTATAAGGTCACAAACATTTTAGTTTTATAAAAATTAGAGGTTTAAGTAGATTTATTTTTATACAACTGATCTATATAAACAATTAGAAATTAATTTCTGTATTAATTTATAAAATGTAAAACATCCTTTGCCTTAATAGAAAAAAATTAACTTAGTTAGTGGTTTGATGAAAATTTATAAAAAATATGTGACAAAACTATTATTTTTTTTCATATAAAAATTGCAGCCTTTTTTTTCATATAAAAATACTTTCAGTTGATGCTTCTCTTGGTTATTTGCAGCCTTTGTATTAATATGGTTAGGATAATGATCAGTGGGTTTAAAAGTGGATTTCCGTGATAAAAAAAACAAGACCTGTTTGTAGTTTGTACTCATTAATTTTTTTTAAGTTGTATGGTCCTTGCCTTGCATTTTTTTAACTTCAACGACAGAAACAAACATATGACTTGGGTTTCGACCTTCATGGATTCAGGACCTGTCATCGCAATTGAAGATAGGAGCCATAGAAGGCCATACACGTGCTTCAACGTACTCTTTAATCATCGTTGTCTCCAGACCTATAGCATGAAGGTAGTTTTAATTATCTTTGCAATGTACAATTTGTTTTAGCAACTCTTTAATCGGCCTCTCTAAAAAGATTGTCGGTTATATATTACAGGTTACAAAAGACAATTGCTTCACGGTCCGTGGTTGTTTACTTTCGGTAATATTTTAATTTAGTAAGCAGTATATTTGTTAAAATGTCACATACCGCTATTAGTTTCATGTTTACGGTTGTCTTTATAATTGATTGATTATATATGAATGTTTACTACTTACGTATTCTTTAGTGTTTTATGAGATGTCACCACTAAGGTCGCGTGGTAAACGTCCTTTGAGCGATAGTGTGTACGAAGTTGGTGAATCTTCACGTGTTCGCCCATCCCGTAGAATGTCGCAACTTATGCAATCAGTTATTGGTGACAACTCTGCCGCATCTTCGATGATTTGGAGGCCACTTCCTGTGTATTTAGATTATGGGGACTGCCGTTTCGTATGTGAGTGCTGTAGTGCAATGTTCTGGTTTGGAGAAAGAGTTTTATATGCTTCCCGTAGTGAACGGCCACGGTATAATCAATGTTGCAAATCGGGTTGTGTAAGGCTGCCATTTCCTCTTAATCCGCCAATTGTCATCAGGCAACTTTTTGAAAATTCTCATTTCATGGAAAATATTAGAGCATACAATAATATGTTTTCCATGACATCGTTTGGAGCAGACATTGATGATACCATTAACGATGGTCGTGGTCCCTACGTCTTTAAAGTTTCAGGACAGGTTTCACATTGGATTGGATCTTTATGTCCTCCGTCAAACGAGAAACCCCGTTTTCTTCAAATGTATATTTATGATACAGCAAATGAAATTTCAAATAGGCTTCGTTTCTTTACTAACTCAAGCGGCCAGAATCTCTCAACTGCAATTGTAAGTGATCTAAGTGAAACGCTTCATTCGTGCAATGAATATGCTCGCCTTCTTAAGAATTCTATTGAATTGTGTGGTAACGAAAATGCCATTGAGTTCGGTATCCGTCTTTATAACAATGTTCCCGATCGAAGATATGAACCTCCTGCACCTGGTACATTAGGTGGCATCGTACGTGCTGATGATTCAAATATTAGCAGTTATGATATTGTTCTTCACAAGAAGGATGGTACTCCTCAAAGACTAAGCAAACTTCATCCATCTTACATGCCTTTGCAATATCCTCTGCTTTTTCCTTTTGTTGAGCAAGGTTGGTCTCCAAGCCTTCGATTGCGTATGGCTGGTCATTCACAAAACAAAAAAATGACTATCAACATGTACTACAGTTATCAACTTCATGACCGTCAAAATGTCTATTCTCTTTTGCTAAAAGGTGGTCGATTATTTCAACAATATTTAGTGGACGCATATATATGCATAGAACAGAGTAGGTTGGAATACATAAATGCCAACCAAGATTTGTTCCGTTCAGAGTATGTCTCAGGTCTCTATGATGCTCTTTCTAGAGGTGATACAAATTGCCACAACATAGGCAAGCGAATCTTTTTGCCATCTCCGTTCACATGGGGGGCCACGGTATATGTATAAGCATTATCAAGATGCCCTAGCAATATGCAGGGTCTTTGGTAATCCCCAGTACTTCATTACATTCACATGCAATGTTAAATGGCCCGAAATCGTTAGACACTTTATTGCCATTGGTTGCACGCATTCTGAAGATCGTCCTGATATTGTAGCACGCGTTTTCCAAATGAAAGTTCAGGAGTTTATTAAGTTTATGAAAGAGGATAAACCGTTTGGTGACGTTGCGGCATGTTAGTATTTCTTTTCCTTTGTTATTTATTTGTCTTTACTTTGTTCACTTATGTGCCTAACAATTTGTTTTATTAATTCTTCCTCAGACCCAGGGGCGGACCTTATGTATACCGAGCCGTAGCACGGGCTACGGCTCAACTTTTTATCGGTAGTGTAAAAAAAAAATCTTTTTTCGGTTTTTATACCAAGGATACCCCTGAACAATTACGAGTACACCCCTAAAAAAAGTTTGTAAGCCCAATCAATTGAAAATAATAAGCCCAAATCCCAATTGCCCAATATGTTAGCCCAAATCAATTGAAGATTGTAAATAATAAGCTTTAATTGCCCAATATGTTAGCCCAAAATAATAAAAGATTGTAAATAATAGCCCAATTGCCCTGAAGTTTTAATGCACGGCACGACACAACTACGAGGATACCAATCAATTGAAAATAATAAGCCCAAATCCCAATTGCCCATTTCGTCACACTATAAGCGATGATGATAAATTTGCAAACTTGAATGGAATAAGTGATCTTGAGCGTGTTATGGTTGAAACGGGAACGCATAGTTCTTGTCCTTCAGTTTATCGGGTAGTGAAGCTAGCTTTGCTTTTACCGGTTGCAACCGCAACTGTTGAAAGATGTTTTTTTGAAATTGAAGCTTGTCAAGACGGATTTAGCAATCGAATGGGCCCGAAATTTTTGAACAATGCTATGGTTTATGCGGTCGAAAATGATATTTTACGTGAAGTAAAAGACGACGATGGTGATGGAACGATTTCAAGCTATGAAAAAAAGAAGATGGCAAATCTATTAGGTATTTGTTTTACTTTATTTATTTATTGTCGTTTTTTTTATTTTGTACGATTACACGGTGAAAAAAAAGAATTTTTTAGGATACCCCTGAGTTAATGTTCTAGTTCCGCCACTGCTCAGACCTGTATACTATTGAATTTCAAAAGAGAGGTCTACCACACTGCCACACCCTACTCTGGGTAACCGCTCCTTTCAGAATACATGATGCCTCAGAAGTTGACCCATATGTTACTGCTGAGTTTCCAGACCCTGACACAAAATCTTCTTTATATAAAACTATTACAGAGTGTATGGTTCACGACCCATGTGGATTGCTCAATCCAAAGGCTCCGTGTATGCGTGATGGTACATGCTCCAAAAGTTTTTCGAAAAACTTCGAACCTGTCACCTGGTTTGACAAGGAAGGATATGTTCATTATAAACGATCACCCAATGGCCATCATGTGTTGAGGAATGGCATTCAAATTGACAATGGTTATGTTGTCCCTTATAACAAACGTTTGTCTAGCCGTTTCAACGCCCATATAAATGTAAAATACTGTGGATGGAACATGATGATTAAGTACTTATTCAAATACATATCAAAAGGAGCAGATCGTGTTAGATTTGCAATTCAGCAAGCCGAACAGGATTCAACATCTACATCCACAAATGGTCATTCGTCGGTTGATGAGATTAAAACTTTTGTGGACGGAAGATTTATTTGCCCACACGAGGCGGCATGGAGAATTTTGAACTTCGCAATTCATGAACGAAATCCTGCTGTGCAAATACTAGCAGTCCACTTGGAGGGAATGCAAAACGTCACTTTCAGAGACAATAGCAAATTACAGTCCATTAACAACAACCCGTCTTTCGGGAAGACGACTTTAACCTAGTGGTTGTCTAACAACAACTCAGAAACAGAATCAGAAGGACGAAATCTGACCTACACTGGATACCCTTCCAAATATCGCTGGGATGCATCTGGGAAAGTATGGATTCGTCGAGTACAACTACGTACTCCAGCAATAGGACGTCTTACGTATGTTCATCCCACTTTAGGGGAATTGTTTTATCTGCGCATGTTGCTATGTCATCAAAAAGGTTGTAAGTCGTTTGCAGACATACGCACAGTTTCAAACACTACGCATGCAACTTTTCGAGACGCATGTGAGGCACTGGGTTTAATAGGTGATGATAGAGAATGGCAAACAGCCTTTATTGATGCTTCTACTTGGGCCACATCGTCTGAATTAAGATCACTTTTTGTTCATATGCTTTTGTTTTGCGAGGTAAATAAACCTCTGCTTTTATGGGAAACTGAATGGAAAAAAATGTCTGATGACATTCGTCTGTCAATTAATTGTTCTTCTCGAAATACCAATTTATTTGTAAATGACTTCGATTTACAACAACAAGTATTGTTGGAAATTGAAAAGCTGCTAAGATCTGCTACTCCATCGAAGTCACTTAAGAATTTTGGTCTTCCCATGCCATCTGAGGCTGTCCTTGCAACATTGAGAAACCGACTTCTAATGGAAGAAACAACTTATGACAGACCAGCTTTAGCTGCTCAACACTCTCAAATGCACGCAACCCTCAATGCAGATCAATTACGTGTCTATAATGCTGTGATACATCCACACACTAGTGAAACTCAGGTGCTGTTATTTGTTTACGGCCATGGCGGAACGGGAAAAACTTTCTTGTGGAATACAATAATATCCTTCTTTAGGTCTATTGGCAAAATTGTGCTTGCAGTTGCTGCCTCAGGAATTGCCTCTCTTTTGTTGCCCTCTGGTAGGACAGCTCACTCCCGGTTCCACATACCAATAGAGTTAACAGATCAGTCAACATGTTTCATAAAAAAAATTACTCAACTTGCTGATCTTCTAAAACAGACGACGATAATAATTTGGGATGAGGCGCCGATGAGTGATCGTCGGTGTTTTGAATGCCTTGATAGAACATTGAAAGACATTCTTGACAATGTTGCACATCCATTTGGTGGTAAGTCTGTACTTCTTGGAGGTGATTTTCGTCAAACACTCCCGGTGAAACCCAGAGGCACACGATCAGAGATCATCACCTCAACGTTACCAATGTCCTACTTATGGCAGTTTTTCAAAGTGTATAAATTAAACGAGAACATGCGTGTTAGAGGTGATCCTCAAAACCCAACATCTATGCAAGATTCCAACAACTTCGCTTCATGGCTACTAGACATTGGGAATGGGTTAGTAGGAGATCCTGATGTGCAAGATCCACAGAACACACGGACCATTCAGATTCCTTCTAATTTTCTAATTGAACCTGGTGAAAATGGCATCCGTTCTCTTATCAACTTTGTCTATGATGAATTCATACTTAATTATCCATCAGCTGAGAATTTATCAAATAGAGCCATTGTTTGCCCAAAGAATGAAACAGCAGATGAAATAAACAAAATCGTGTTGAATCTAACTCCTGGAGAAACAAGATCTTATATCAGTTATGATTCAATGGTACCATATGCGCAAAACACAACAGATGTTGATGCCTTATATCCACAAGAATATCTAAACGAGCTAAGTTTTCCTGGCATCCCCCCTCATCGACTAGATTTAAAAATCAATACACCTGTCATGCTTATTCGTAACATAAATCAAACGCTAGGTCTATGTAATGGTACTCGATTGTTAATATCTCAATTATTGCCGACTGTCATAGAAGCACGCATAATAACAGGTACTTCAACAGGTAATCGTGTATATATCCCAAGAATTAAATTTGTACATAAGACTAATGATTTACCTTTTTTGTTTATAAGAAGACAATTTCCATTGAAAATATGTTATGCTATGACTATAAACAAAAGCCAAGGTCAATCTCTTAACAAAATTGGCATATATCTTCCTGAACCAGTATTTACTCATGGTCAATTATACGTTGCCCTTTCCCGAGCAACTTCTCCATCCTCACTTAAAATTCTTCTCACACCTTCTAACACCACCTATCAAGACTGTACCAAAAATGTTGTTTTTCTGACTTGATGAGTAAAGTAGATGACCATCAGGTTCTTCTCATAAAACACTTATTTCATACATGTTTGTTTTGTCATTGTAATATATTAATCTTTCATGCACAACATTTTAGACTGTATTCAATCTAATATACTTAATCTACTTACCATCTCAACATGATTTTTTTTCCTATAATCACATCCCAGGTTCCTACAAATGTTGACTGAAAAGATATCCTCCGAGCTGGGTTCACCAAGAATCACAATTGAAGTGCCCGCTCTCAGATTGGAAACCACATATGCACTCAAACAAAAGCTGCGACACTTTTGTCAATAATGTGAGTTTATTTTGCTTAACATTTACATCACCTCTATCCATTTTTCTCCAATAAGTCAGGGGTATTTTCATCTTTTTTTTACCTTAAAGGGCAATTTGGTCTTTTTCAATGGTTTTCGGTCTTCTTATATAAAGTGGAAAAGACCGAATTGCCCTTTAAGTTAGCATAAAAGATGAAATACCCGTCACTTAACTGAGAAAAATGGATGGAGTTAACAAGCCAGATGAAAATGGCAAGATTTCAAACCTTTTGGATCCACCTACGGAAAAACAAACCTTTGGACGAAAGTCGAAAACTTGCCAAACCCACTAGGACGAAAATGGCATATTACTCATTTTGGTTTAACAACTTTGTTTGGTGACAAAAATGTTGATCTTGTCTGCAGGTTGTTATAAGAGTTAATTACTGTTTTCGTCCCTTTGGTTTGTCAAAAATCAATATTTCAGTCCATTAGTTTAAAAATTACGATTTCAGTCCCTGTGGTTTTACTTTCGTGACCATTTCTGTCCCTGTGGTTTCACTTTTGTAACCATTTCAATCCATTTATTCTGTTAGGACAGGGACTGAAATGGTTACGAGGTGGACTGAAATGGTTACGAAAGTGAAACCACAGGGACTGAAATCGCAATTTTCAAACTAATGGACTGAAAAAGTGATTTTTGACAAACCACAGGGACGAAAACAGTAATTAACTCTTGTTATAATAAATGAACATTAAGCGGTGTACTCCTGATTGCATTATGTTACGATATGGAAGCACGACTCCTCATATCTGGAGATTAAAGTGGAACAGTAAGTATAAACGTTATCAGACTGTAAAAATATCTTACATTTTAATTTGAATTGCATGCTTTAATGTATTTTCTGTTGTGATACAGGTTAGAATTTTCATGTCAGTACCTTTCTTATTAGTTCAACAATTTATCTTTCTTATATTTCAGCTATTAGTATTTTAAGTCTTAATTGTTAGTGTTTTAAGTCTTGATCAGTTACTACTTGATACAATTGTTAGTGTTTTGCAACTTGTAAAGGTTTATTTATTAATGGTAGGAGAGTATACCGAATTGTTAGTGTTAAATTGCTACATATATATAAAATATGCATGATTTTAAAATTACTGATATCTCACTACGATAACCTATATCTCAAACAGTGGTCCTTGACTGATATCTGATTTTTACTGCATTAACTGCATAGCTTATAATTAATACATATATCAATTATAGATGATTATAGAATATAATTTGTATTATTGCTACTAGGAAGTTCAAAGAAAGGAAGCAATATCATCCGAAGTGTTAAACTCATGAAGGTTAATGGCACAGTGCTTTCAATAACAACAAGTCACAACGCTAAACATATTGATGTTGGGTCGCATCAACGATACGTAAGATATCGTTTTCCACTTCTTTCCCCCATTCTAACTACCCGTTAAAGTAGCAAACTTTTTACCCAGGTTTCGGTAATTGATGCGGCGGGGCTCGCATTATTATAGGAGAGACCATTTTTACACCTATTAAATATTTGTATACTTTAAACGGTTAAAGTTCAAAATTGTTCTAATAGAAATCTCAAATATTAAACGTTAAGAAAAATAGGATGATTGTCTAATATCTAGAGAGGACCACATGTAGGTTGTAGTAAATATAAAAGTTGCCATATATAATGGTGCTGCTGGACCACATGAATAATACACACTAGACTACACATATACAGTCCCCCTTTGCAGGTTTTATTATAATAATTTTGTGAGTTAATAGTGGGGTGTGCATTTTGGGATGTGCAGTTTGCATAGTTTTCAGAAGAGCGTTTTACTGGCGGCCACAAAGGATTCATCAGCTTGGGCACTTGAAAGCAAAACGGGAAATATACTCAACAATGCAGTCGTCCATCCTAAAAAACAGTCTACAGATTTGTCCATTCAATTGTTGGGTACCAAATCATATTCTCTTATTTATTCATTATTTATAATTGACTAAAATGTCATTTTCGTCCCTGGCATTTGGTCAGTTTTGCGACTTTCGTCTAAAGATTTTTTTTTCCGCATCTGAATCTAATAGGTTTGAAATCTATCCATTTTTTTCTATTAAATCAGGAGTATTTGAGTCAATTTAATTTAATAAGGGAAAAAGACTCAATTGCCCTTTTAAGTTAACAAAAAAAAAAATAGTGTATAATTCTTTGTTTCTAAACAAATAGGTAAATGTCCACAAGAAGCCTCATATTCAGAGAAACAATACAATTGGGAAGCGTCAACTGAAAAAAGCAGCTTCGTTGTGTGACAGATACAAATCAGTATGTTTTCTCCGTATAAGATTAGTCGTCAGTGTATTCAGATTTTTTTCGGTTTATTTTGTTATCCGAGTCAGGTTAAGTATCGATTTAAGGCTTCGACTCATCTCGCAGGGGTATACCAAGTAACTGAGATGAAAGTAGCTCGTGTGTAATTAAAGAAGAAACTAACCCAAAAAAGCATCTTCGTCATGCGACAGACGTAACACTTCATTTGAAGGTTGTTAGTATGTTAATATTTAAAACTTTTTTTGCTTAACTAATAATACTGCTTTAATTATCTATAGCAGTTTACAAATACTTTCCTTTTAATATTGTCAAGGGCAACACATACCAGCTCAGCAGGGACAGGTCACGGAAGAGAGGCGTCAAGGCAAGCAGCAGCTTGAATCTTAAATATTTGCTGATTACATGCACATGTGAATTACAAAGTAGTGGTTGTTGTTTTCATATTTGTCATTTACCAAACTGGTGCAAGATATGTACACAAACAAGTGTTTTCCCTTTTGTGTTAGACCGCGTCAACCCGTTAACCTCTCTTACGTCTTGAATAAGTCACCTGACAAAAAAACATCTACAATCCGATTGATTTTGAATTTCATTAAGGACATAATATATCCTAATGAATCGTCATCATACTAGAGCATACTTCACCGTTGCGGCGGGATATATCCTAGTTAATATCAATCTTGGACGATTTATATTTATTTGTTTTAGAATTCCAAAGTTAAAAGAAAATGGATAAAACTCGGTTCCGCAAATCACGCAATAATTACATCCATCAAAAGGAAAGAAAAAATAAAAATAAATGAACAAATAAAATATGTTGCAGGGAATAAAATACATTTGGTCAAACACAAAAAGTACATTAGAAAGATCAAACCAGATTTATTTATATTTAAATAAATTGAAAAGGGGGTACTTATTGGCACACAACACATTGGCTATCTACACACCAAAATGTGTTTTTTGTCCTATATGGACACCCTGCAGTGTCGAGCTGTGGTTAAAGCGTGGCGTTTTGGTCCGGCCAACCAGACAAAAGACTGACGGGTCTGTTGACCGGATCAAAACGCCGAGCTTTGGCCGCGTTTTGGTCCTGTCAACCAGACCGGGTGCAGTCTTTTGTCTGGTTGACAGGACCAAAACGCGGCCAAAGCTCGGTGTTTTGGTCCGGTCAACAGACCCGTCAGTCTTTTGTCTGGTTGACCGGACCAAAATGTCGCGCTTTGACAACAACTCGACACTGTAGGGTGTCCATATAGGACAAAAAACACCTTTTGGAGGTGGCTATCTACACACTTGGTGTGTAGATAGTTTGAGCCATATAGGTATGAATCTGATTTACTTTTAAGATTTAAAATATACAAATAATTTACAAATCTATACTTCTATACCTATCTATACTATATAATAAAAGAAACCATTTTAGGACACTTGTCATCATATTAGGCCATCTCTTATAGATAATTATTATTTTAGTTTAATTTATTCAAATTAATTATAGATAACCATCCTACTAAATATTATTTTATTTAATAATATATATTTTTAATAATCCTTCTACTAAATATTATTAGTTTAATATCTTATGTATAATTATTATTTGAGTAAATTGCCATTTTGGTCCCTGAGGTTTGTTCACTTTTGCCACATTAATAAAAAAAACTCAAACTTTTTAAATCTGGGTCCCTGTGGTTTCACTTTTATTGCCATTTTGGTCCAAAAATGATATCAACTGATATTTGGCTACTAAAATTCTGTTATTTTGTCCATTTCCTCAGGGACAAAACGGTTAATATAATTTTATTATAACACATTATTAATTAAATTAATGAAATCAGCTGATATTTGGCCATTTTCCACTGGGGAAAAGGACAAAATAAAAGGATTTTATTAGCCAAATATCAACTGATTTCATTTTTGGGCCAAAATGACAATAAAAGTGAAACTACGGGGACCCAGATTTAAAAAGTTTGAGTTTTGGACTAAAGTGGCAAAAGTGACCAAACCTTAGGTATCAAAATGGCAGTTTACTCTTATTATTTAGTTTAATCTCCTTCTCATTTATAATATTATTTATTTGAATTAATTATATTTGAACGTTTTGTTTAGTTTGGTATCAAATAAATTTGACGAAACTTAAAATAAAATTAACTAATATTATTTATCATTTATACATTTACAGAGCTTTAAATAAAATGGTAAATTTATTGAGACTTCGTTAACAAATGTTGCAACAACAGAATAATCTTTTTATATTACGAAAACCAAACTTTGTATTATTATATTAAATATTTTTATTTTCACTATACAAAATTACATTTACTCGACCCATGTAACACATAAGGTTTTTTAAGATATAACTTTTTATTATTTGATATATAAAATTAGATTTATTCAATTCGTAAAATACACGGGGTTTTTTAAGAATATATATTTTTAATTATTTAGTACAGAAAATTACATTTATTCAAACCCTGTAATGAGCATATTTGTAAAGATGGAGTTTTTTTATTGTTTCGTATATAAAATTACATTTATTCAACCGTGTAATAAATGAGGTTTTTTAAAGATGTATTATTTTATTATTTGGTAAACAATATTACATTTATTCAACCCGTGTAATACACGTGGTTTTAAAGATATAACTTTTTTATTTGGTATATAAAATTACATTTATTCAACCCGTACAATATGATTCTTATGGATATAACTTTTTATTATTTAATATATAAAATTATATTTATTCAACCCGTACAATAAATGAGAATTTTAAAGATATATTGTTTTATTATTTAGTATATAAAATTTATTTATTCAACCCCGTGTAATACACGGGGTTATAACCTAGTACTATATAATAAAAGAAACTAATGGAGGGACAGTTGTCATTATTCTAGACCATCCTTAATTGTAGATAATTATTGTTTAAATTAAATTATTAAATATAAATCAAATTAATATAAATCTTATCAACTCTAAATTATTGGCATAAACTTAACTTCATATCGAAAAGTCTTATCTAAACTAAAAAGTATTGTTTCACTTAACAGCAGAAAAATATGCATATTATTTATTGTTAATGTTATTCTTGTTAACTCTGAGAAATTATATTAAACAACTTATTAATCAAACCAAAAATTTAAATTAGTATTAACCTAATTTTAAAAATAAAAAAAAATCCATTTTGATTTAGAAAGATTTTTTTAACAATAGATAAAACCGTGTAATACACATAGTTTTTAAAGGTATAACATTTTTTTAATTATTAAAAAATTATTTGTTGAATTACAAGAAATAGAAGATAAATTTATACGTATATAATTAAAATAAGAAAAAATTATAAATCTAAAAAAGGATAAATCTCTAAATATATATAAGAATAGAAGGATAGATCTTTAAATATATACTTAAACTAGGTTACAACCCCGTGTATTACACTGTAACAATCCTAAATAAAAACGACACCCTCATAATTTTTCCGACACCCTATTATATTTTAAAATGTCCCACTATGTCTTTAAATACACCCTGTATGTGAAAACCGAGCCCGAAATACAGTATAGCATTAAAAATAATTAATAAACCGAAAAATTAAGTTGAGGCGGGCCGCGTAGACCCACCCCAACCCTTACGCGGGCGGTTTAAAGGTTAAAACCTGATTTCTTTAAATTTTAAGTTTAAGCGGGTCGCGTAAGACCTCCGTTAGTTTACGCGGGCCGCGTGAGATCAAGATAGTGGCGCAGCCCCGTGATGACACGTGTCATCATCGTGGCGAGCCTAGTAGATGACCCGGACAAGCTACCCTGTTGACCAGGGTTGACGCGGGCCGCGTAGGCCCTGGGCTTATGTTACGCGGGCCGCGAGAGAACCGAGATCAGCACCTATATAAGAAAGCAACGGGTTTTCGTTTTTCGTCGTTCATTTCTTTCTTTCTTAATCTCAATTTCTGATATAGGCTTTATTAAGCGGGTATTATACCCCCCCCCCTAAATAGCGAAGTTCTGCTCCGTTGTAAGTATTATAACCCCTGGATACGTATTAGATACGCTGCCCGATTGATCTAGGGTTCCGTAACGGCTGTCGTGGTTCTGCCCGACGTAGTCGTTGGAATGCCGTCTCGGGGAGGGTATTGCTAATGTTAAAATGGGTTATTAATACTAACGCGTGTACATTTGTGTAAATTATAGATAATTCTCAGGAAACCCTTACGGAAAATCTAAGACAGCAATGTGAGTAATCTCCTTTTTGTAACCAGTTTTTACAAAACCTTAACTATTTTACAATGCAATTTAGCAGTGATTGAGTCTTTGTAATTCTACGATTATTGCCGGTATGTTGGGGTTTTGTATACCAAATGTGAGTAACGTTACCATTGGACGAAGAGTTAGCCAATGTGTAATATGACCCACCAGTCAGGATTGACAGTACTGAATGAGTAATTGGGTAGATATAAACATTGTAATCGCCCTCAATACTGTTAAGTTTAAATTAAATTAATATTTCTTGATTAAACTGGGATTCACTCACCAGTATTTCCCACTGACAAATATTTTTAAAACGCGTTTCAGGTAACACAATGTGACAGCCAATTAGTAAAAAGCCAGCTAGAGAGCACTGACGGCTTGGGAAAAATGTGGCTATAAAAGTTACCTAAAAGACGATGTTTTAAATTCAATAAAATAGGGTTTATCCCTATAAACATGTTGTAATAAGAAACTCGGGTCTTACCCATGTGATTATTAATATCAAATATGGTGGTTTTACTCTGATAAACATTTCCTAACTACGGTCCTGATTTAATTTCCGCTGCCAAATTAACAAACTAATACCACCGGACTTCTGAGTTCGCGTCTGCCCGTTATCGGGACAGATAAGGGATCGGGGTTGCGACAGAAGGTGGTATCAGAGCCTAGCCACTGGTCTAAGCCAAAGAAGTGTTCTGCTGACACTTAAATTTTAAATTTTGTGTTAGGAAATAAATTACGGAAATACGTGCATAACTGTATTTATTGTTATGTGTTATTTGACTATCTGTTGGTTACAGTATGAGCGACCAAGGACCATCTGACGCGTACCGTCAATTGTCTGGTTCGCCTAGAAGCGAAGGCACCTCCTCTTCTCAGCTTGCCCTCTCAGGGTACTCTGCTGATACGGAAGAAGGAATCTTTGTGTTTAAGGCTCAGTCAGAAGAGCCATTTCCTCAGAAAAAGAGGGGATGGTTCAGTAGAGGGGCACACGAGCGTAGAAAATGTATGAAAATGTTACAAGATCAGAGGGTACTAGCAGCAGCCAAGAGAGAGACAGATGTCTATGCCCAGGATATGATAAATAGGGGTATAGCCAATATCCACATCCTAGCAACCACTGCAGCTGACCCTAATCTGAAGCAAATAATAGCACCCCAACCACAGCCACCAATCCCTGACCAACCGATGGAGATAGAAAACCCTGAAAACCAAGTAGAGATGCATGACTTCGATCCAGAAGAAATCCCTAGGGTACCTGCACCAAACCCCCTAGACCCAAATTACGATCCCTGGTGGGATGACGTTAGGGACTATGTGCAACGTTACCCGATACATGAAGACACACCTATGCAGAACGTAGGAGCCTACCTAGGTTTGGACCCTTTAGATCCCTATTTCCACGATGAATACATTAGGGAGATCTTAGATGATCCTTATCGATTCCAGGCACCTACACCCCCACATCAAGAACCCGCACCCCAGATTCCGAACCCAGTCCTAGAACCTGCACCCCCAATGAGTGCAGAAAACGTACAAGAACTTAGGACTTTTGGGGAGGAAATTTTAGAGAGCAGTGAGAGAATGAGACAGGTGGGAGAGCGACTCGTCTTGAAGTACGACGAGCGCAATATGGATTTTTGGATGAATCCATATCCGTGAATGTGAGGATGGTAAAACGGTAATAGTAATAATAATAATAATAAAATAAAATATGTGTGTATGGATGCCTACTATTATTTATTTCAGTTGGTATTGTAATTTTATTTCAGTACTGGTGTGTAATAGATATATAGTAGATGAATAGAGTAAAGTCGCAATGATCGACGCTTTTGGCAAAAATGCGTGTCATGTGATTGACTATATTAAATATTATTTTGTGATATTAATATGGGGTAAATGTTTAAAATTCAGATGGCCGATGAAGGAAATCAAGGAAATCTGAATAACGATAACCAGAGTAACATTAACGTGGTTAATGAGAATCCGAGCGTCAATAACAATGGAAACCAAATGGATAATAGTGTCGTTCAACACATAGTGGCACAAGGAATCATAGATGCAATGCCATTTATTATTCAAACGATTCAAGAAGCGAATAATAAAAGTAAGCATAGCAGTAAGTGACCAATTGAACCAGAACACAGCGTGAACAATGGCCCTATACTTCAAGCGCCCATTCCCAAAAGAAGAAGAACCATGCCTTATGGTTGTTCTTACAAAGAATTCTGGTCCTGCAAACCAATAGAATTCTCGGGCAATGAAGAACCTATTGCAGCTCTACGCTGGATAGAAAAGACTGAGGCTGTTCTGAGAATAAGCAAATGTGCAGAAGAGGACAAGATAATGTTTGCTTCTAATCTATTTAAGAACTCAGCCTTAGAATGGTGGAACACTATCCTCCAGTCAAGATGAAGTGATAGGGTATACAATATGGAATGGGGAGAATTTAGGAACATGGTAGAAAGGAAGTTCTGCCCTCCTAATGAAAAAGAACAGATAGGAAACAAATTCCTAAACCTTAGGATGAATGGAGTGGATAGTAAAGGGTACACAAAGTTATTCTTTGAATATGCTAGAATAGTACCAACCCTTGCATCACCAGAGCCGGTATTAATCTCCCGTTACATCTGGGGATAAATTTGAGAGATTAGACATGTAGTCAAGGCAGCTAGACCTCAAACCATAGAAGAAGCTGTAGAATTAACAAACACCTAGACTGATGAATTAATACGTACTAGAGAAGAAGACCAGAGGAAAAACTTAGCACAGAGGCTTACTCAAGAATTCCGTTCTGGGAATTACAACCGTAGAAATATAGGTTCTACCTCTGCACCTTATTGCAAGCATTGCAAAAGGAAGCATTCTGGAAAATGCTCCATATATTGCAATTTCTGTAAAATATCAGGTCACAAGGAAGAAGACTGCAGGAGGAAAGCCAACAATAGAGTATGCTACAATTGTGGAGAACAAGGTCATATCAAGCCAAACTGTCCAAAATTGGCTCCAGCTGTGAACAATAAGAACACTAAAAATGCTCGAGCATTTGTTCTGACTGCAGATGAAGCTAAGATGATTCCAGACATGATAGCTGGTACGTTTTTAGTTAATGATGTTTTTGCTAAAGTATTATTTGACTCTGGTGCAAACCAAAGTTTTATTAATACTTCGTTTTGCAAACTTCTAAATCAGTCATTAACTAAACTACCACAAGAATGTCTAGTAGAGACAGCTAATGGAGAAACTATTAGGATTTCTGAAATCTTGCAGGGAGCAAGAATAGAAATTTTAAATCAAAAGTATATTGTAAATCTGTATCCTATGAATCTGGCAGGATTTGATATTGTTTTAGGAATGGATTGGTTAATAGCCAATAAAGCCAGTATTTTATGTGATCAAAAGTCAATTCAAGTAAATTCACCAAAAGGTGAAAAGATCACAATTAAAGGAGATAAACCAGTTAGATCCACAAAATTCATCTCTGTAATGAAAACTGCAAGTTATATAAGAAAAGGTTCTATAGTGTATTTGATTTCCATAATCACTAACACTAAAGGAAAAGAACTAAAAGACATTCTAGTAGTGTCTCAGTTTACAGATGTATTTCCAGAAGAATTACCAGGACTACCGCCGGACAGAGAGGTGGAATTCAGAATCCATCTACTACCAGGAACGTCCCCGATTGCCAAAGCACCTTATCGTTTGGCACCAGCCGAAATGCAGGAACTAAAGAAACAATTAGATGAATTATTGGAGAAAGGATTCATACAGCCAAACTCATCACCATGGGGAGCGCCAATATTATTCGTTAAAAAGAAGGACGGATCAATGCGTATGTGCATTGATTACCGTGAATTGAGCAAAGTCACGATTAAGAATCGGTACCCATTACCGAGAATCGATGATCTGTTCGACCAACTGCAAGGAGCTCGATTTTTCTCTAAAATCGATTTAAGGTCAGGATATCATCAATTAAAGGTACATGAAGAGGATATTCCTAAGACCGCATTCAGAACAAGGTATGGTCATTATGAATTTACTGTCATGCCATTTGGTTTAACCAATGCCCCAGCTGCATTTATGGACATGATGAACCGAATATGTAAGCCATATTTGGATAAATTCATAATTGTTTTTATAGATGATATTCTAATTTACTCTAAGAGTAAGGAGGATCATGCAAAGCATTTGCACGCACTTCTAAGTTTATTAAGAAAGGAAAAGCTTTATGCTAAATTTTCAAAGTGCGAGTTTTGGCTAGAACAGGTACAATTTCTTGGACACTTAGTGAACCATGAAGGAATTCATGTGGATCCCACAAAAATCGAGGCGATTATTAAATGGAAAACCCCTGAATCACCAACCGAGGTTAGAAGTTTCTTAGGATTGGCCGGTTATTATAGAAGGGTTATTCGAGATTTTTCTAGAATAGCCATTCCTTTAACTAAGTTAACTTGTAAATCCATTAAGTTTGAATGGGGACCAAAACAAGAAGAAGCATTTAGAATTCTTAAGCAAAGATTAACTAATACACCCATACTAGCGTTACCAGAAGGAACTGAAGACCTTGTAGTCTATTGTGACGCTTCTAAATTAGGTTATGGATGTGTATTGATGCAACGTCAAAAGGTTATAGCTTACGCGTCTAGGCAACTTAAGAATCATGAAGAGAATTATTCAACCCATGACTTGGAATTAGGAGCTATAATTTTTGCCCTTAAGATTTGGAGACATTACCTTTATGGTAGTAAGTTTACCATATTCACTGATCATAAGAGTTTAAGGTATGTTTTCGGGCAAAAGGAGTTGAATATGAGATAAAGACGCTGGATGGAGATGCTTAGTGACTATGATTGTGATATCCAGTATCATGAAGAAAAGGCAAATGTAGTGGCAGATGCTTTAAGTCGAAAGTATCATGAAAAGCCAAAAAGGGTACGTTCTCTTAAATTAAATGTACAAGTAGATTTAAATGAACAAATCAGAAAAGCACAAGAATCAGTAATCAAGGATGATACTGAAAAACTAAAAGGTATGATTAAGGAATTAGAACAAGGAACAGATGGAATATGGAGATTCCATATGAAGAGAATGTGGATACCTAAATTAGGAAACCTACGTCATCATATATTAAAAGAAGCCCATAAGTCTAAATATACGATGCATCCAGGAAGTGATAAAATGTACCAGGATTTAAGGAAAAATTTCTGGTGGATAGGAATGAAGAAGGACATAGCAGCCTATGTTTCTAAATGTTTAACTTGTTCACAAGTTAAGGCTGAACACCAGAAACATTCAGGTTTGTTACAACAACTAGAAATTCCAGTGTGGAAATGGGAATTAATAACAATGGATTTTGTTACTAAATTACCCAAAACAAGGAAAGGTAATGATACAATCTGGGTGATTGTAGATAGACTAACTAAGTCAGCTCATTTCCTACCAATGAAGGAAACTTTCAGTATGGAACAGCTAGCTAAATTATATGTAAATGAAATTGTTTCATTACATGGAATTCCTTTATCAATTGTTTCTGATAGGGATAGCCGTTTTACTTCTCATTTTTGGTCAAGTTTCCAAAAGGCAATGGGAACCAAGTTAAATCCGAGCACAGCTTATCATCCTCAAACGGATGGACAAAGCGAAAGAACAATTCAGACAATGGAGGACATGCTTAGAGCTTGTGTAATTGATTTCGGAGGTAATTGGGATGATCACTTACCTTTAATAGAATTTTCTTATAATAATGGTTATCACACAAGTATCAATGCTGCACCATTCGAAGCACTTTACGGACGAAAGTGCCGAACCCCAGTCTGTTGGGCAGAAATTGGGGAAAAGCAACTATCTGGACCTGAGATAGTGCAAGAAACAACCGACAAGATCATTCAAGTCAAGGAACGATTGAAAGCAGCACGTGATCGACAAAAGAGCTATGTTGATAACCGACGTAAGCCATTGGAATTTCAAGTAGGAGACAAAGTATTGTTAAAAGTCTCTCCTTGGAAAGGAGTAGTAAGATTCATCAAAAGAGGAAAGCTAAGTCCCAGGTATATTGGACCTTTTGAGATTATTAGAAGAATAGGACATGTAGCCTATCAGCTACAACTGCCAGAGGAAATGGCAGGAACACATGATGTGTTTCATGTATCTAATCTCAAGAAATGCTTAGCTGATGAATCGCTAATAGTACCTCTTAAGGATATAGAGGTAAATGAACAACTCAAATTTATAGAAAGGCCTCTACAGATTGAAAACAGGAAAGTCAAGAACCTTAAGCATAAGAGACTAGTTCTGGTCAAAGTGAAGTGGGACTCCAAAAGAGGACCTGAGTACACATGGGAGCTTGAATCTGAAATGCAACGAAAGTATCCACACTTGTTCCAGTAGATCTCGAGGACGAGCTCTAAAACAAGGTGGGGAGGATGTAACAATCCTAAATAAAACCGACACCCTCATAATTTTTCTGACACCCTAGTATATTTTAAAATGTCCCACTATGTCTTTAAATACACCCTGTATGTGAAAACCGAGCCCGAAATACAGTATAGCATTAAAAATAATTAATAAACTGAAAAATTAAGTTGAGGCGGGCCGCGTAGACCCACCCCAACCCTTACGCGGGCGGTTTAAAGGTTAAAACCTGATTTCTTTAAATTTTAAGTTTAGGCGGGCCGCGTAAGACCTCCGTTAGTTTACGCGGGCCGCGTGAGATCAAGATAGTGGCGCAGCCCGGTGATGACACGTGTCATCATCGTGCGAGCCTAGTAGATAACCCAGACAAGCTACCCTGTTGACCAGGGTTGACGCGGGCCGCGTAGACCCTGGGCTTATGTTACGCGGGTCGCGAGAGAACCGAGATCAGCACCTATATAAGAAAGCAACGGGTTTTCGTTTTCCGTCGTTCATTTCTTTCTTTCTCAATCTCAATTTCTGATATAGGCTTTATTAAGCGGGTATTATACCCCCCTAAATAGCGAAGTTCTGCTCCGTTGTAAGTATTATAACCCCTGGATACGTATTAGATACGCTGCCCGATTGATCTAGGGTTCCGTAACGGCTGTCGTGGTTCTGCCCGACGTAGTCGTTGGAATGCCGTCTTGGGGAGGGTATTGCTAATGTTAAAATGGGTTATTAATACTAACGCGTGTACATTTGTGTAAATTATAGATAATTCTCAGGAAACCCTTACGGAAAATCTAAGACAGCAATGTGAGTAACCTCCTTTTTGTAACCAGTTTTTACAAAACCTTAACTATTTTACAATGCAATTTAGCAGTGATCGAGTCTTTGTAATTCTACGATTACTGCCGGTATGTTGGGGTTTTGTATACAAAATGTGAGTAACGTTACCATTGGACGAAGAGTTAGCCAATGTGTAATATGACCCACCAGTCAGGATTGACAGTACTGAATGAGTAATTGGGTAGATATAAACATTGTAATCGCCCTCAATACTTTTAAGTTTAAATTAAATTAATATTTCTTGATTAAACTGGGATTCACTCACCAGTATTTCCCACTGACAAATATTTTTAAAACGCGTTTCAGGTAACACAATGTGACAGCCAATTAGTAAAAAGCCAGCTGGAGAGCACTGACGGCTTGGGAAAAATGTGGCTATAAAAGTTACCTAAAAGACGATGTTTTAAATTCAATAAAATAGGGTTTATCCCTATAAACATGTTGTAATAAGAAACTCGGGTTTTACCCATGTGATTATTAATATCAAATATGGTGGTTTTACTCTGATAAACATTTTCCTAACTACGGTCCTGGTGTAATTTCCGCTGCCAAATTAACAAACTGATACCACCGGAATTCTGAGTTCGCGTCCGCCCGTTCCCGGGACAGATAAGGGATCGGGGGTTGCGACATACGCGGGTTGAAAAAAATATATATAGTTAACATATGATGTAAATTATAACATATGGTGCAAAATGATAATAATACTGACAACAACAACAACAACAATAATAATAGTAAAAGTATTTTATGTGGTTTGGTAGATAATTTCTAAGAACACATGTATCACAATTCATGATGGAGATAGGTTATAAGCCGATTATCTTTTATGTAATTTCATTTGTGTAACATCCTGATTTTAGAACTACATATTACTAATAATACATTTACCATAGAGGTAATAATAATAATAATAATAATAATAATAATAATAATAATAAAATCATGAATGAATTGAATTTTCTTTAGTACGAATATAAAACAAAAACATAACCTTAAGAATTTTAATAGCATTATGGAATTTGTAAAGTAATAAAATGGATTTAGTTAGAAAATATATAAACAATATCTATAATTATGGCTTATCACTTATCAGTTAGAAAATATATAAATAATAATTAGACCTAAAGAATAGGTAAAATAAAAAAAACTTATCTATAATTGTTGTTTATCAGTTATCAGTTAGGAAATATATAAATTATGTTTAAACCTAAAGGATATCGACTAAATTAGAGAAAAAAAAGGGCAGGAAAACAATTATGAAGATGCATAGTAATTTGACACGTGTCCCATCATAGGTTTCTTTTATTATATAGTATAGATAGGCGAAGAATATATAATATCTATAATTGTTGTTTATCAGTTATCAGTTAGGAAATATATAAATTATGTTTAAACCTAAAGGATATCGACTAAATTAGAGAAAAAAAAGGGCAGGAAAACAATTATGAAGATGCATAGTAATTTGACACGTGTCCCATCATAGGTTTCTTTTATTATATAGTATAGATAGGCGAAGAATATATAATAGTATAGAAAATAGATTAATACATTTATAAATGAATACTTAGATAAAATCACCGGGGTAACCCTTTACCCAAAAAAAAAAAAAAAAAAAAAAATGAATACTTAGATAAGCAAAACAAAATGTAAAAAACATAAAAGATGTAAAAATACATTTACAAATGTATAAAACAATGTTTTTTTGTCATAACTTTTTTGTTCTTTGGTATATAAAATTAGATTTATTCAACCCGAGTAATACACGAAGTTTTTAAAGATATAACTTTATTTATTATTTACTATATAAATTACATTTATTCAACCCGTGCAATCACGGAGTTTTTTAAAAGATATAACTTTTTTTATAATTTGATATATAAAGTTACATTTATTCAATCCGTGTAATACGTTTTTTAAAGATATAATTTTTTTATTATTTGGTATATAAAATTATTTTACCCGTACACTACAAAGGTTCTTAAAAATATAATTTTTTTTATTATTTAATATATAAAATCATTTATTCAACCCGTGTAATAACACAAGATTTTTAAAGATAAATTGTTTTATTATTTATCATATAAAGTTACATTATTTAACCCGTGTAATACACGGGATTCTAACCTAGTGTTTTATATATTATATATATATTTTTTTTTGAACGGCAAATTTGGATCACTGACGGACCACTGGAGTATCATCGTGCCACCAGCGGAACCACCCGATCATATCCATCTCCACTAGGCAATAATGCCTATACACCAATTCAGGAGGAAACCCAATAAATCTGGGAAAAACCCCCCTTGTGGGAATCGAACTCATAACCTAATGGTCATAAGCCTTATCCCACCCCCAAGATACCACTAGGCTATAATGCCATGGGTATATTAAATGAGTATATAATGCCATGGGTATATATATTAAATGAGTATATTAAGAGAAGTTTCATTAATAAATAAGTTCTTATTGTCTTAGTTTACCGATAAAGGCTTTTCTCGATGTCTGTGAAAACCTAGTTCGATCCCCACTGCCACTCTTTTTTTTTTCCCTTTCTGTCTGACATTTCCCATTTATAAGACATTGGGCCTTGGGGACCCTCTATAATTCTTTAACAACCCACTAAAAGGCTACTTAGGGTATCCGGGGCACTCTCGGGGAGAGGGTTCGGTGACCCCATTCCCCGATCGGGAACACCGCCACCATCACCGCGGGGACCCGATTCGGGGAGGGGTTTCGGTGGGGAGACACCGCGATGAAATGGCACATTGATCGAGGCTAACGTTGGGCAACGGTCGTTTTTTTAAAAAAAAAAATCAATTTTTTTTAATATAAATAACCAACTTAAACTCACTCTCAAATAATTTTTTTACCACACCCACCACTCTCAAACTCACTCTAAAAAAATCTATCAAATACAAC
Source organism: Helianthus tuberosus (assembly GCA_030545235.1). NCBI lineage: Eukaryota > Viridiplantae > Streptophyta > Magnoliopsida > Asterales > Asteraceae > Helianthus > Helianthus tuberosus. The sequence goes on along the minus strand of CM060437.1, from coordinate 22,857,506 downwards.
ACAAAATGGATTCCAAGTTCCCGTTTTTTTCTCCCCTACCCGACTTTCCTGACGATGAAGGTTCTCCGTCAAACGATAGTAGTTTAATTTTCTTCCAAAATCTCATTCAACAAGCGGAGATACTAGACACGGCATCGTCTAGTAAAAAAAAATTGTCCCTCGAGATCGTGAGGGTGGCCACGAAACACTAATGGCCGATTATTTTGTAGAAAATCCAAAATTTAATGCCGATATTTTTCGTCAGAGGTTTCGTATGTCCAAGTCTTTGTTCCTAAAAATTGTTAGTGACGTCGATGCGAACGACGAGTGGTTTCAAGAGGGCTTGGACGGGAGAATGAAGAAAAGTTTCACGCCGTTGCAAAAGGTTACTTCTGCGATTAAACAACTTGCAACCGGTAACCCACCAGACGAAAACGACGAGTATTTAAAGATGTCTGAAAGGACCTCTCGTGAGTGCCTTGAATATTTCTGCCAGACGATCTGTGCAATGTATGCCGGTGAATTCTTACGTAGTTTAAGTAGTTACTAAACCCAATCAAAACAGCAGTCCTACGTTCATTCAACAAGCGCAAGTTCCAAAAATTGAAACCGGGTTTCCATTCTAAATCGCAGGTCGCCCGTGTATCAAAATTAAAAAAAAACGATTCTTATCCTACGTTGATTAATGATTGAATGGCCGTTAATTCATTCTAATCAGTCAATTTGTTTTAGCTTCAGAATTTAGGTGTATGTTTGTTTGTGAAGGTTATATTATTGCTTGGTTTTGAATAATTTGTTGTTGTTTTACCAGTTAGTTGTCTAGGAGATTTGCACACAAAATTAGAACCAAATTGTTGAGATTTGCACTTACAGAAAACATTGTACCTTCTTGTATTGATAGAACATTCAGATTCTCAAACGTCAAGTTGCAAGTTTGTGGCAAATCTTGCAAGAAACTAGTGAAGCATCGAGGTAACATTATTTAGTTTTAGCTCTCTATGGTTGGGCTAGGTCTCTTGAGTTACCACTTCAATTTATGATAATGGTAAAAATAGAACACTATTATTATCTCTTAATGTATGATTTGGTTAACTTTAGTTGTTACTAAAACGTTGCATTTATATTGTAGAATTATGATTATTTATGACATATCTGATGCGTTTTGACTGGCTTACTCGTGACATATTGCCTTGGACCCGTTTTGAGTAGATCATTTTTGTCTCTAGGGCCTTAATTCTTTTATTCGCTTTGGGCCTCTAAAATGCTTGGACCGGCGCTGATCGTTTTTTTTTTGTTACTACTTAGCATGGGCTTACCATCCCGCAACGCCGGGTTTAAATACTAGTTGGTACATGTTAGTTATAGCGGAACAATATTTTTTATTCTTTAGCTAATTTATGTTTCTAACTCCGGACTTTAATAGAGTTGTCATACGGCTCCTAAACTCTAATAATTTCTTTTACAAACGATTTACATTAGTACCCTGAACTTTAATAGATTTATAATACTTAAATTTAATTATAATTCTTTTTCTATAAATGATTTACGTTTCAACCCTTGAACTTATTAGACGGCACTTGAAGTTTAATAAAGTTAATTTTTTTCTTTTTTATAACAAATATTTATTCTTTTATCTTTTATATTTTACTTAATAAACTTAACTTTTAACTCAATACATGGTATTTAATTGTGTTGTTTGTTTATTTTTACCGTGTTTAGATTAAAGCCTACATGTCTAAATTAACGCTTTAATATACCAGGTAGCAAATTAATTCTTTTTTTATTTACTTTATGATAGTTCAAGCTTACCTATAACTCTAGACATGTTTATCTATCCATGTTGATTGCTTATTTTTACCGTCGTTTAGATTAAAGCATTCATGGTCAATAATAACCAATCGATATATCATGTAACAATGCATCCTCACCAGCACCCTCCTACGACGCCGTCACAAAGCACATGCTCCAATACCAGTTTAATAACAACGATAAATTGCTTAAGCAAAACCTTTACTGATGTAGATTCTTTCAAAGATGGTTTACAATAATCTAAAGATTTTGCTCAACCATTCATTCATCTTCATCAACATCGATGCTACTGTATGAACATTGCTTCAACCGTCCCAACTCTAAGGGTATGTTTGGCAAAAGTAGTTGGTGGCTGGAAGCTGGTAGTTGTAGCTTTTTAGATATTTAGGTGTTTGGCAGAGTAGTTGTAGTTGTTAATAAAATGACCAAAATGGACATAACTAAAAAAACATAACTAAAAAGTTTATTATCTTTAGAGGTTAAAATAGTCATTTTATTCCCTAAAAGCTTGTAGCTCCTTCTAAACGCTACTAGTAGGAGCGTTTAACCAAAAGTTTCAAGCTACCTCAACCAAACAATGTTTTTTATCGAGTATGAGTTTTTTCTTAAAAACTTAAAGCTAGAAGCTCCTAAAAGCTCCATGCCAAACATACCGTATGTTTGGCAAAAGTAGCTGGTGGCTGGAAGCTGGTGGCTGCAGCTGGTAGCTAGTAAGTGTAGCTTTCTAGATATGTTTGGTGTTTGGCAAAGTAGCTGGAGTTTTTAATAAAATGTATAAAATGACCAAAATGGACATAACTAAAAATTTTAAAAGTTTATGCATTAAAAAGTTTATTATCTTTAAAGATTAAAATAGTCATTTTTCCCTAAAAGCTTGTAGCTCCTTCTAAACGCTACTAGTGGGAGCGTTCAACCAATAGCTTCAAGCTCCTAACCTAAAAGATTCAAGCTCCTTGAACCAAACAAGGCTTTTTATTGAGTATGAGCTTTTTCTGAAAAGCTTAAAACTAGAAGCTTCTAAAAGCTCATAATCACTGAGCCCGACAGGTATACCTGAAACCCGAAACATATGGGATGGGTATAACCGAAGCCTGGCGGGTATGGGACTAGTTTTGAAAACTTTCACGGGAATGAGACGGGTACGGTATTATGTGATACCCATCCCAATTAACGAAACCACATACCAGCCCGTTCTACCAGGACCCGTTAACGATAATTCTTGGATCCGTCAATCAATCATACCCGGTATAATCCCACCCATAGCCATAACAACCATTAGTAGGGTCTGGGGAGGGTGCGATGCAGGCACACCTTACCTCTATCCCAAGGGACAGAGAGACTACTTCCGGTGAGACCCTCGGCTCCATTGACGTTTCCATATATAAGAGCCATAGCAAAGATACAATTGCACACATGTAGACAAAAGGTAGCAACGAAAAAAATTGTATTATACTAATAAAAATCTTAGTAAGCTATCAAACAATTAACACACTCATAACACATTATACAATCCACAATTCTTTTAAGACACTAACAAGTTAAGGGCTAAATTCTTGGATCCATAATGTCACTAAAACTTAATACTTATTTTGTTTCCTGCATCAATGATTTAAGCATAAAAACACATCTACTAGTTATAATTCAGTATAAAAACTAAAAAAACATGGAAAAAAAACCATCTTCTACCTTCAAAATTGATATAAATATTCGCCGTGTTTTAAGGTTTCAATCGCTATGTTCACTCGAACCAAAAGAATCCGAATCCGAATCCTCAACCTTGAAACTCCTCCATCATTCCCAACTACATAATCATCATTCATAATCTCATCATCATCTCCAACATTTTCAAACCCCTCGTCATCGGTAACTTCCATTCCACCCCATCTACATTGATTATTTGCAATACTATACCCTGAACTTTCTACGTTTTCCATTTCAAACCCGACTTGATGTCCCTCACCGTCGTCGTCATCTACTTCATATGTCACGGGGCACAGTGGCGAAGCTTGAGATTTCCGACCAGGGGGGTTGAAAACATATATACCAAAAACTTTCTATAAAATCGCGGGGTCGAAAATGTATATACCCAAAAATTTCTTTACGAAAACTACATACTCTCCACTGCTGAGCAAAAAGTTCGGGGGTCGGCCGTCCCCTCCGCCCACTAGAAGCTGCACCAATGACGGGGCACTTTTATAGGTTTGCTGTGGTATGTGTTTATGTGTTCCCAGTGTTTATAAAAAATGTGAACTTTCCCTTTGTTACTACCAACTGGCCCATATCCACAATATAAGAAGTATGAATTTGCACAAGAATAATGACCCACTTTCTAATTCTCCCCATCCAACAAATAAGCAGCCCATTTAAACATCAAATTTGTAGTTGATTTGCCATCATTTGCCAGCCCAATGTAATAATACCATGGTGCCCCATTCACGCAAATAAAAGACAATTTGACTATACTATACACAACTCCTGTACAAAAACATTCACAATGTATAACAATGCCTTATCTTAATTGGAAGACAAATTACATCCAGAGCAAATTCTTCCCATTTTGACTTTGACTATTCCTGATCCCAACCTTGCAAGACTTGTTATTAAGATCAGTTTTAGCCTCACAATGTTAAACTGGGAATCTAAGAACAACGGTTACGAACACAGATTTGATCAAACAATGATAGACTATTTCAATTAATCTTTAAAACCGAATGAACGATTACAATACAAAACATAAAACTAATCCAACTATATATTTATGCTTATTAACCTTGGCGGCTAAGCTTCCTAATACGACTCATAGGAACGCAATTAAATGATTAAACAATTTAATCAACTCCTAAAAATTCGCTACTTATCAATTTGATGTTCAGGCTTCATCCACATGTTTTCAGTTAATCCCAGAATTCACACCTGGTTGCCGGTCGGTGTAGTATTTTTCTCACGCAATACAAGTGTTGACTAAAATTGGAAGCTGTCAAACGGGTTGAACGTCGCTCAAAGCCTAACGCATACAACAATTTAAAGATTTAGAATTCATAATTGTAAATATATAGTTTCATAACCAGAAGTAACACATTAATATTAATATTTATTTAGAAAGAAAAGTCCAAAAAAGCATTTGCAAGTACTTGAACTGTTGAACAGGCTTGTTCTGGCCCGTACTAAAATTGACGCATTACCCAACCCACTTAACCCTTTCATATTAACACGCTGCAACGCATATGCGTTGTTCAACGTTTTTACATCTATTTTTGTTCAGTTTAACGGTACCGTCGCAACGCGCTTCACTTTTTTACATAAGATTTCCAGTATTGTCAACGTCTTTTGCTATAACGTATGGAAATTATTTTTCGTTTTATGTTTTGGTATAAATTTTGCGGTTCAACGTTTTTACGTCTATTTTTTGATTTGGTATAACGGTCTTGCCGTAACGTACGGGTCCTAACTACTAGTTACATAAAATTATTAACTAAACCACACAAATCCCTTTATAAAGTATAAACGATATATGGTTTACACACACACACATATATATATATATATTATTGTATCTAAAACATAAAGTGAAATTAAACTTTAACTTTACATATTGTATCTAAAACATAAAGTGAAATATATAGTTATATACCTTGTTTCAGTTTAATATTTATACGTAAGCCTTGTATCTCATTCTTAATATTTTTGGTTTTTTGTTACATGTTGACTGGACCTGGAGGACAACTGGATTTGGGCTTCGGCTGACTTGGATTTGGGCTTTTACGTGGTGCTAGAAGACAACCAGATACAAGAGTCACCTAACTTCAGTATTCAGTTTTAGTCTCTCTCTCGTTTTTTTACATTCTCTTTCTTCACAAAACGATTAGGGCTTCTTTAACACGACAGATTCATCTTGAATCTGGTGTTGTAGGTCAATCGTATAGAGATTATCTAGTTGATAGTCTTAGGAGTTTGTTTTAGAGGCTGTAATCTTTCAGATCTGTTTCAAGGGTTGAATAAAAGTTTGCTTGGTTTGGGTACTTTTGTTTCTTGAAAGATCTGTGTACAGATCCATGTTCTTTGACTAGAATCATAACAAGTACAACATGGTGGGCCGGGAGAATCTATCTTATAGTGGCAGCTACATTGGTGCTTTGCTTCTTTAACCTCATGGCAGGCACTCCGTCTCCTGCGCTATACCGTCGTATAACAACTGATCAAAAGACCGTCATGGTGAACGGGAAGGCGTTAGCAGCCTACGTCTGTCCAAATGACTTTAGACGGTTTTATGTTTCCAGTACCATCTCTGACGTTTGTTTCTCCACAACTTGCTTCTTATATGTGCTTGGTTTCTCCTTCAAACGGATAATATATTTGCCTCTTTTGATAGTCCCACTGTTTGTGACCGTTTTCAACACCGTATTAGGTCAAATGATCCACGCAGGATTATGTACATAGTTAGTAGGGTTGTGCTAGATATTTACTATAAGGTAGGTGTGTACTTAGATTAACAAGTTCTAGTAGCTGGTACGTAATTTAATTTTATGTAATGGGTATGTTGGTAGCTAGCTTCATGTAATCAGAATGAAGGTTTAACTTTTAGAAAGATTATTACATATGATATATATTTTCTTCAAGATGAATGGTGTCGTTGTTCTTTACTATCAAGTGATTTGAATGTAAATGTATCGAGTGTTTGTCAATTAATTATCTAGGCCGGTCTTCGGTCCACATATTTTGCACTGGTTCCGGTTCGGTCTTTGGGTCTTGACCGTGGAAAACCTAACTTCGAAAGCCCGAACCGAATTTACAAGAAACATGTAATATTAAACAAGCTTAAACGACCCATGATCTAACTTCTAAGCTTTCCATGATGGGGCATTTGTGATATGAAAAGCCTCTTACACAAACTAGTTCTTTGACTTGAATCATATTTAACAGGCTCACAGTGAGTTCTACTTGTGTGTAATTTTACTAGTAGTCTAGTAGTATACTTGTGCTAGGCGGCTGACGGTTTCTATTGCCCACTTTGGTGGGGACAAACACCTGATGGCACTAGGCCTTCGGTAGCTAACAGTGACCCCCTCCATTTCTCTAAGACTGAGTGTAGTGGGGCGACTCCCACCCCCAGGTCGCCCCATATCGCCTGGAACACCGCCCCCGGGGGCGACTTGGGTGGCGACCCCCCCTTGCCCAACCTGTTCTCGTCGCCCACTCAACACACAATTTGAAACATGTAGCCGTTGTATTCCAACGGATATATTGACATTTTTATGTTTTTTTTTTTAACCAAATTACTATATATATATATACATCTACCATATAACACAACACACTCTAAAAATATACAACACAACACACTCTAAAACTACATTCTTTCAACATAACCATTTTGTTTTTTTGGAACCACAAATGGAGTTCAACGTCCCTTCGTCATCCTCGTCCGACGACGATACAACTTCATCTAGTTCTTATGAATTTGAAGAAGCCATCAACGAGGCGGTAATGACAACGATCAATTTAATGGTTCACGTTGCTAGCGAGGACAATGAAACGGATGACCCACTGATTAGAAGAAGAAATTATATTATGCGGGATCGTGCCGCAGGACAACAACGGCTGATGCAAGACTATTTCGGGGAGGAGCCGGTATATGACGCGAAGATATTTAGACGTCGCTTTCGCATGAGTAAACGTCTATTTACCCGTATTACAAACGACATGGAGGAAGATTATGATTATTTCAAACAAAAGTATGACGCTCGTGGGTATCTTGGCTTTACTTCGTTACAAAAGTGTACTGCGGCCATCCGACAACTTGCATATGGCACAAGCGTTGATTCATTTGACGAGTACCTGAGAATGTCTTCCAAGACTGCGCGAGACACACTCATACACTTTTGTAAAGGTATATTTAGTAAATTTTGTTTTCAAATTTTTTTATATATTTAACTTTAGCGTCAATTTTTTTATATGTTACTGTCAATGTTCGTATACATATTTAAATTAAATTTATATAGGTGTGATTGAGTTGTATGGGCCGGCTTATTTACGACGTCCGACTTGGAGTGATCTCCAAAGGATGTACGAAGTGCATGAGCACGTTCACGGTTTCCCCGGTATGATCGGTAGCATGGACTGCATGCACTGGAAGTGGGAACAATGCCCTACCGCTTGGCGTGGTACACATACTAGAGGCGACATTCGCAAACCGTCGTTAATATTGCAGGCGGTTGCATCTTATGATCTTTGGATATGGAATGCATATTTTGGTCAACAAGGTTCTCACAACGACATCAACGTGTTTGAGTCTTCGCCGGTTCTCGAAGAGATTATAAACGGGTTGGCACCAACTTCAGCGTTTTATGCGAGCGATAATTACTACAAACGCGGATATTATTTAACTGACGGTATCTATCCGGAGTACGCAATGTTCGTAAAGACGTTCACCGAGCCTATTGATCTTAAAAGAAAATATTTCACGAGAAAACAAGAATCAGCAAGAAAAGATATCGAGCGAGCGTTTGGAGTTCTTCGAAAGCGATGGCACGTCATCAATTATCCAGCAAGATACTGGACAAAGGAAAAAATGCATGACGTCATTTACACATGCATTATTTTGCATAACATGATATTGGAAGACGAAGACAAAGCCATTTGCCAAGATTACAATGAGAATGACCCTTCATTGTTCGCGGAGTATTGGACACAAGAAGTATCATCGGAGACACGACTCGAGAACATAATGGATATAAAGAATAGACAGAAACACACCATGCTTATGTATGACTTGATCGATCACCTATGGGACAACAAACAACCAGGATACGAGGCGGAACTCGTTAACGAGGATGAAGGAGATAACGAGGATGAAGATAATAACAATGTAGTCGACCTCGACCTAAACGAGTACGTTAGTGACGATGAGTAGTAGATGTATTTTTTTATTTTTGTTGATTGTATTTTTTTATTTTTGTTGATGTATTTTTTTTTTTTTAGTTGATGTATTTTTTTTTTTTTTTTTGGTTGAAGTAATTTTTTTTATTGAAGTATTAGTTTTTATTTACTTTGATCAATACTTTTATAAAAAATAGGACTTTTTTTATATCTTTTACATAAAAAAAGAGAAAATAAATCAATCCACGTGTCGCAAGACGCCCCACCCAGCAAGGTTGCCCCACTCCCCCTTTTTTGGTTAGAATCCTCTTATGTGACGTGGCGCCACGTGTCGCAAGACGCCCACTCAAAAGGTTGCCCCACTACACTCAGTCTAACCATCTTGACTAAAAATTTTTCCGCAATTTGTATCAATAGTCCTTACGGACATAGGGACAACACCGCCGCCCCTCTTCTCCCATGGATCTTCCTCTTTTTCTCTCCCCACACATAGTGAGCTTGCTTCTGCACAAGCCGCTTGTCTACACGGACGCTGCTAGCTCCTTTCTCCTCCACCACTGCCGCCTCTCGCTCTTCCACGTATGTTGTCTGTGAACTAACAAACCTCTATTGAGGATGTTTTATCAACGGTCAAATTTTGCTAACAAAGAAAGTTAAAAAAAATGAATTATTATGTTTTAGTGTTTCTTAAATTTATGCTTAAATTCCCAATTGGTATCTTTTGGTATCTTTTAACTAATTAACGGATATAGCCGATATCCGTAGATATGTCCGATACCTGACGGGTAATTACCTAATTTGAGGCGGGAATAGGACATGATTTTACAACCAGATTTAGGTATAGAGTTACCAATACCCGGCCATTGCATACCTAAATTTATGTGCCTAAATATCAAGAATCCCTATAAAAATTCAAGAATCACTAAACTTTGTAAACCATGGGGAATCCAACCCACAATTTTTTTTTTTAGATGAAATAGATCTATTTTCATTAATAATTCATCAAGAATCACAATTGAAGTTACTGCAAGTCTGCAACTAATTTTTGAATCATTTCCGACATAATTGAGAATGAAGGCTTCTAAGGGCCCATTTGAAATGATGAAAATTATTGGTCTTTAAGCTTCTTTTTCTTTTGCTTCTTGGTTTTTATCTTCCTTTTATCTTTAACTGATTTTCCCCCAAAACATATATGCAATTTATAAACACAAAGTTATGACGGTCTGTTATTGAAGATTTATTGTAGAAAAACATGATTTCCACCATATGATGTTTTAAATTGGTGTAAGCATTTTGTTACTCGATTGATACAACTTAAGTTCTCGATAACATGTAAAAGGAATAATTGATGGATACCCGACATTGACATAACGAGCCCTAGAAACTTAGGTGATGTTTGTTTTTCTAAAAAAGATTTGTGTGTAGGCTCTTCTGTATACGCCGCGAAGACCACGCGCAGACAATGCTATCTGCAGACTGATTGTTTTTCCGAAAAATGTTTCACTAAAAAACGTCTGTCCGAGCTCTTCTTGGTACAGAGTTAACCCAGCTATTTATAAGATCTTCTAAAGTCTGCAAAGGGTTAAACACCATCACCACCACCACCCCATCACCACCACCACCACCGTCCATCACCACTACCACTACCACCACCACCGTCCACCACCACCCACCACCGTCTACCACCACCTACCTCCACCGTCCACCACCACCACCCACAACCATCGTCCGTACACCACCACCCGTTTATTTTTGAAGTCTACATACGTTAAAAAACAAACAACTTTCTTCTTACTGACTAAAGAAGTTTTTTGGTCCACCTCTTCTATTACATATGTCTGCAGATATGGTCCGCAGGCTGCAGACATTTACCTTTTAAAAAACAAACAACACCTTAGAAACATGGACGACGCTTTTAAGAGCGGGACCCCCCCCCCCCCCCGAACTTTTCGCTTGGTAGTGGAGAGTATGTAGTTTTCGTACAGAAATTTTTGGGTATATACGTTTTCGACCCCAGTTTTATAAAAATTTTTAGGTTCGATGACTTCCGCCCCCAGTCAGAAATCTCAAGCTTCGCCACTGCTTAGAAAGATTGAATATGGAGTTCGTGACCATGATCATCAAGGGTCACAACGAGTCATGTTTGATTTGACGTTAAGTATTTTCATTCGCATCTTTATTGTAAAACTATATCCTAAACTCAGTTCAATCTCCATCAGATACAAGTGGTTGAATACTTATTTTTGCTGGCTTTGCAACTTTACTTGCTGGATTTGAAATCAATGTTTATGATTTCAGACGGTTAAAAATTCTCTGTTACCCGAAACCTAAACTCATTCCAAAAACTTTTTTTTTTTAACGGTAAATTTGAATCACTGACGGACCACTGAAGTATTATCGTGCCACCAGCAAAACCACCCGATCATATCCATCTCTACTAGGCATAATGCCTATACACCAATTCAGGAGGAAACCTAATAAATATGAGAAAAACCTACTTGTAAGAATCGAACCCAAGACCTTTTGGTCTCAAAGTCTTATCTCACCCCCAAAATGTCGCTAGGCTATAAAACCATGGACCTATTGGTCCCAAAGTCTTATTCTAACTCCAAGATGTCAAACTCATTCGAAAAACCGACTGGAAAATCTGAAGTATAATTCTACATGTTCTAAGTTTTCTAATAATCCAAATTTATAACAAGTTCAAGAATTCAAATTATGATAGAATTTCTGTAATTAATATCAATCCTCTAACCTCTTGGACGATTTATATATATTTGTTTTAGAATTCCAAAGTTAAAAGAAAATGGATAAAACTCGGTTCCGCAAATCACGCAATAATTACATCCATCAAAAGGAAAGAAAAAATAAAAAAAGTAAATGAACAAATAAAAGATGTTGCAGGGAATAAAATACATTTGGTCAAACACAAAAAGTACATTAGAAAGATCAAACCAGATTTATTTATATTTAAATAAATTGAAAAATATAGGTATGAATCTGATTTACTTTTAAGATTTAAAATATACAAATAATTTACAAATATTATACATACACGGGATATGCATTAACAAATAACATAAAAACCTAAATAATAAGTTAAATGTTCAGTTTAACTTACACCATCGATTTTTTTTAAACGTAAATTTCATTAGAAATCAACTAACCCACAAAACAGGATGGCCACACCTAAACACTTACATAATTACAAAGTTACACCACTTGGTCCAAGTAAATGACCTTTTTTGATCTCTACTATTAATCCAAAGATACCTAATCGTTTAAATTTTGCTTACAATATCTTCTACTCAAACTTGCTTGTTTTCGAACTTTAGTTTATTCCTTGCGCGTCATATACTCCAACACTCCACCAACAATATCACATAGAAAATTTCCTTTGCTATCCCTTTCAGACCAACTTTCGATTGGTGGTAGGATTACTCTTACACCATCGATTTTAAGTTCCAATCTGTAATCGAAATGTTAAACTTTGTTTTTTTTTTTATAAAAAAAAAAAACTAAAAAAAACTGAAGAAACCAATCTAAACATCACAATAACACCTCTACAGGGAAAAAAAGCAACCCATTTAAGTAACATTACTAACCCATTTAGTGGCATTAAAAGGTACTGTTGAAGTGGTTGTATTGGTCATATTCTAGCGATGGAAAATAACAATTGTATATTATTAATATGTACTTTAAACTATTTTTCATAACTATATTTTTATTTCATCTTATCTTAGTATACATAATGCAACTACAAATCTGTTACGAATTTATTTTTTTGCCTAAGTATTTATTACAAATATATACACACTTTATACAAAACAAAAGAGGCCAGCAAGAAGCTGAAAATCTCAAAACAAAACATACAAGAAGTTAAGTTATGACATCTAACGTATTGAACTCACACCACTTCTCCTAATTTACGGCATGAAATTTAGATATATGTTTTATCTATTTGAATGTATCTTCTTTAATCATCTCCGCTTATTTCCCTATCGGCATAGCCTCTTCCAAATCCACTGGCACTTAGCATATATCACTTTTTTTTTTTTTTTGGCACCAATAGGCAATAGATAATAAAATGTGTATTATTGTAAGGAACAATAAAATAGAATATAAAGGGTGAAGGTAAGTCGGTCATTTAATCCATTTTAACAATCAATTAAACGTCTGTTAGTGTTAAGAATCAAATAAACGACAAAAAATCAATATTGTACCAAGGTTATAACTTATGATACTTAAGAACGAGAGCCAGTCTATGTATACGTTTAAAGTAAAAGTTATTTAATACCAACCATGCCATTGTACAAATCAAATGGAACCATCGCTTCGTCCTATATATTTTTGCTTCAAATGGTAGCTAGAATATACTTTTATGGATCTAAAGTAAACAACAAAAACATCTTTCAACAATGCTAGAGTTGTAAGGGTCAATATGGGAACTGCATTTCCTTTGGGTTTATTTATTAGAATTGGTTGTTATTTATTAGTTGTGTGTAAAGATGACGGTTTGGGCATGTAAAGCGGAGGGAAGAGACGGCACCGGTTAGAGTAGTGGAAACTCTTACTGTGGAGGGGAGGAGAGGAAGAGGCAGACCCAAACTGACATGGGATGAGCAGATTAGGCATGATTTACTAGAGTTGCATCTTTCTGAGGACATGGTCCACGATAGGACTTCGTGGAGGCGTAGGATTAGGGTTAAGGACTTCTAGAGGATATTGTAGAAAGGTCTTAGGTGTTTCTCATGGACGTAGGCTTTTCCTTTTCTTTAAGGGACTTTTCCGATGATTGCCTGCTTGTGTCTATGATGTTGTATGCTATTATACATGATTTACATTATCTTTATGTTTACGCCCAAAATGATGTTGCATGCCATTATACATGATTCACATTATATTGTCCCACTCTTATCTCTTTCTTAGTATGGGCGACTTCTTATTTCTGTATTCTTTGACTTGGTATGTTGGTTTGCTGTTTGCTGTTCGCTTTCGAGCCGAGGGTCTCTCTGGAAGCAGCCTCTCTATCCCTATGGATAGAGGCAAGGTCTGTCTACATCCCACCCTCCCCAGACCCTATAAATAGCTCAGCTATCTGTGGGATATACTGGGTATGGTTGTTGTTGTTGTGTAAAGATGAATAAAAAAGATGCTAAAGCATTCATGAAAACTTTATAACTAACGAGAAATGTATGGTAGAGTTTGTCACTTGGCATTATTAATATTAGTAAATGTAGTTTAAGAAATAACAATAACATCTATATAAAGAAATGATAGCATGTGTATATACACTTACATTGATGATATCCAAAAATGAGTTCTTTTTCAGAAAGTTGTAGAAAGAAAAGATAGTCTTCGATTGCCTCAAATGAATATTGATAAATACTGATAATGTTGTATTATTGTAATAAGTAGAGAGTTTAATATGTTAAATACTCGGTTTAGGTAGCATTGGGTCAGGTTTGGTAATCGGGGTTCGGTTAAAAAAGGTAAAAACATAAGTGCCTTTATTTCTTTGGGATTATGGTTAAAAAAGTGGTTTGGCTCAACTCATTTCTTCATAAGTGCTTTGGCTTAACCAGTACCGTATCGCATAGCATAGGGGTGCACATGTAAAGAAAAGGAAGGAGGCGCCCCATGGAAAAAAATGTTATTTTACGGCAAATAACGTTTGAAAACATGTCTTTTAATTTCAACATTGGTACCGCATAGTATTGACACCAAATTTTAACTTATTTATTTAAACACTTAATAATGTTTGAAAACATGTCTTTTAATTTATTTAATGACATAATCAGATTATAAATTGATTTTTTCTGCCCGGGAAGTTCCCGGGTTATAAAGATTCACAACTACATGATATATTTTTATTAATTAATATATATAGATGTATATTTATTTTTTAGATATAAAGATTCACAACCCGGGAGTATTCCCGGGTTATAACCTAGTGAATATTGATAAATACTGATAATGTTGTATTATTGTAATAAGTAGAGAGTTTAATATGTTTAAAATAGCACAAGATAAAATATAGGAAAAAAGTTAGGCGTTTTTTAACTTTTAGTTTTGATGTAACCAAGATCTAGGGTTCATCAAACTTTGTAACCTCAAATATCTGTCAAATATTATAATTTCTATTAAAAGAGTTTATATAAGAAAATCCAAAGTTTTATGGTTTTAATTTGACATGAATTTTATAGTTACTTTGTATAAACGGTGCTTTTAATATTATTTGATACGTTTTTATTACAAATTATAAAAAAAAGGAGGGATCGGTGTGAGTTTTTTTTTTCTTTTATCATTGATGATTGCTAAAAAAATATTTAAATTGCCAATGACGATATCTAAAATCAAAACGAGATATGGTGTGAGTGTATAACATTTGTCAACAAATAGTTGGTATGCAACTTTCCTAATAAGTATTGAAGAATAAGCCTTAATCCGGTTTTGTGCAAACAACGTTAGATGGGATGGGATGACGATTAGATTTTTTTTTGAACGGCGGATGACTTTTTTTTAATGACAAAGGTTACATAACAATACTCTTAAATTACATCAAATTTTACCACATGTCAGGAATTAAACCATGGTCTCTCCCCAAAAGGCACAAAGCCTCTACCACCCCCATCAAAGTGATGATGGCAAGTAGACAGAAACCTCGATCATGTCATCTAACGGCGGATGACTATTAGATAAGAAACCTCGATCGTGTCTGCAAGTAGACAAATAACCGTCGATGAGGACTTCAAGGAGACAGTCACCCATGGCGCAAAGATTATGGTGACTTTATGAGAGTGTTGTATTTGTTATGGGGGTTTGGGCTGGTATTTCGACGTGGTGCAAGATGGCTCCATTTTTTGCTTTTTCGATTAAAGATGTTTTAGACGTCGTCGATCATATGCAGCTTAAGGATGTTAAGAGGGAAATTGTCTACGGCATTCTAATTGTTACGTGTTGGAGAGTTTGGAAGGCGAGGAACGAAAAGACGTTTTCTAGCATAGAATCGGATGCGGTGAAGATTGTGGCGGATATTAAAAGCTTAGGCTACTTGTGGTACAAAAGTAGATTTAAAAAGGATACGGTAGATTGGAAACGATGGTGCCATTTTAATTTTGATGTAATGTAACTCGGTTCTTGTGGCTTTTCTCCTTCTTGGAGAATTCGTCGGTTTTTTTATGAAATTTGCTTTCCAAAAAAAAAACTAAAATCAAATTAGTGAGAACAAAGAAGAGTAACTTTCCTAACTTGATGAATATTAGTCAAGTTAAATCAACACAACATACACAAAATAAGCATAACGTCATCAACAATATTTACTATCATAACTGAAACAACAATTGAATTTAGGCCAAAGCAATTAATACTTCTTTTTGGTGGGAATGGGGTAGGGGTAGGCTTTTGTGGTAGCCTCAACTGCTGTTTTAGGGGTGGGTATTGACATTAAATGACACTATTTCTCTCTTATTTGTTCAAACAATATTATTTTGTCTCAAAAGTTTTAGTGGCAACTCAAGTAGGGTTTAAATATAATAATGAGTGTAAAAATTTAAGGATCTAAAGAGGTACAAGTGGCAATGCCAAAGGAACAAGTCATACAAGCACAAGTAAATTCCATAAGAAGTACAAGGAGCTATAGTGGTGACAATAATAATGCCATGATACGATAACAAAATTAAATGAACTCTTTTTTACAAATTTCAAGTAAAAGGAATTCAGTATGGATGTCATTGGCCCTTCACCTTAGCAATTTTTGACTCAATAACCACCAATCCTCCGCACACACCATATCATGGGCGCTTTTAAGGCCAGCCACTACAATAACGAACATTCACGATGTGTTATGTGTGAGAGAGTTATTAAAGATAGGAGCGTCATTACTGAGAGTAGGAAAAGAGAGAGCTGCAACCCATACCATATTAGCTATTGAGAAGAGGCAATAGAGCCTCCTCGTTAATGTGGCGCATACATAGGGCATATATGGCGCAATGAAGTCCCTGCCAACTCTAAATCATACCCTGCAGCCTTATATCTTCAAACAAAAAAAATCATAATTTACAATGCGTTACCAGTGTCTCCACTATCGCTAGTTCGCTACCGCCACCGACGAATTCCAATTTCTTTTATAAATTTGCAAACTGAACATGATTATTTTATTAACTAAAGAGTAAATTACGTTTTTGGCCCCTGTGGTTATATCAGTTTTACTATAGTGGCCCAAAATAAGATTTTTTAACAGATCTGCCCCCATGGTCCTTATAACTAACTGTTTTGACCCCTAAATCTAACCAACCCCTAACTCTGGTTAACTTCTTGGTCACATGGGTTGCACATGATGGGTAAAATTGTAATCCCCCCCCCCCCTTTACTTTTACTGATTATATACACCCACACATACATACAGAACACACACACTCTCTCTCTCATCTTTCTCTCTGCTCTCTCTCTACTATCATCACCACCATCACCGTATCATCACCACCATCACCGTATCATCACCACCACCACCGTACCTACCACCACCACCTCCTCCACCGTATCATCACCATCACCACCGTACCTACCACCACATACAGTTCTCTCTCATAAACTATCCCCCTTCTCTCTGTCTCTCTCTTCTCTCTCTCTCTCTCATAAACACCCCTCTCTCTCACCACCGTCAACTCCATACCTCCGCCACCGACCCCCTACCAAACACTACAACCTGTCTCTCCCTCATAAACTCTCCGCCATGAACCCCCAATCTTGGATTCACAATTTTATCAAGAAGAGTACACACATGAACCCCCAATCTCGTTCTCGTTCGAAACCGATTTATAATTGGAGCCACGAGGAGAGAGAGAGAGCGGCGGGAATAAGGGAAAGCGGTGGCAGCGGCGGTGGTCAGGTGGCGGTGGGAGGTTCTCACAGTGGAAAGGATATGGTTATTGGGTTTGATTTTGTTTCAGATCATTTATCCAGGTATAACACAAATAGGCCTGTGTATGTTTGATTTTGTTTGTGGGTTTGTTTGAATTTGATTTGATTCTTTCGTTAATTTGGATTTGATTTTGTCTGTGGGTTTGTTTTTTAATCTGGATGGATATGGTTATTGGGTTTTGATCAAACATTATTGGTGTGGCAGTTGTGGAGGTGGAGGTGATGGTCACCGACGGGGGACTAATGTGGTGTGGTCGGTGGCTGAAGTGTGGTGGTGGCTGAGGTGTGGCTGAAGTGGTGTTAGTCGGAGGTGTATTGTTGCAGGTTGTGTTTTGCGGTGGTGGGGGTGGTGGTGGTGGTAGGAGAGAGAGAGCAGAGAGAAAGATGAGAGAGAGAGTGGTGTGGTGGTGTGGTGTACTGTTTCTTTTATATTTTATAAATCAGTAAAAGTAAAGGGGGAGGGGAAATTACAACTTTACCCATCATGTGCAACCCATGTGACCCATAAAGGACCATGGAGGCAGATCTGTTAAAAAATCTTATTTTAGGCCAATATATTAAAACTGATATAACCACAGGGCCCAAAAACGTAACTTACTCTTAACTAAATCATATATTCTAATTCCATAGACATATTCGATTGACTATTCCTCAAATTTCAATTTTCTTTGAAGACAAATTTTTTAAAGTCCAAGTTTTCATAATACATGATAGGTTCTTTTAACTGTTAACAGGATTATAAACCAAACTACCACTTATCCTTTCTTGAAGGACTCTCATTAGTCATTACTCATTAAAGGACAAAACTAATTTTCAACATAAATTACATAAAAACTACTAAAAATTGATAAAATTAATTTTTTTCATAAATTATATTATCGCTCCACAACTTTATCCATAGTCATTTTTAAAATACACAGAAATCTTATAATTATATTATAAAATACTGTTGTATATATTTTTCTAGATGTTATTATAATATAATACAATAACAAACAATACACAACAAATAGTTATTCATAGAGAATATTTTATCTTATATATACAGAAAGTGATCATATTTGAGAGATAATCAACAACTCTAGCGTTACATCTTCATTTTGACGTTTACAGTGACAAAAAACACTCATTATTGTTCTTTGTTGGCTTGTATATATATTTTTGTTACTTTTTGTATTTTCTGCAATTCTAGTTATTGATTTTAGTCGACTAATTTTATACAGTTTATGTTTATTTTTTATAATCTTTATATAAGAAGGTAAGTGACTTGATTATGACATACCTATAATTAGGAATATACACACGAATCAAGACATCAAGTCGAGTTCAACTTGTTTTGAGTTCTATATCTAAAACTCAATCTCGACTAGTAAGAAAGTTTTCAAGATCGAGTTAGTCTAGTTTTCCATATTAGTTGTTTTATTATTTACTATTTTTTTAGGTTATAAGTATTTTTGTGTGTATATGTATGTATATATAATTGTAATTATATGTGTCTAGCATAATATATGCTATTTAGTTATTTTTATCATAATTATTTAGATAATAACATTAGTTACGCAAAATATAATTATCATACCAAAACAAAATTTATATATATCTATAATAATAGCTTGTGAGCTTAGTCAAACTAGGTATATATAAAGTTCGTGCCCAAACTTACCTAATTATTATATAAGATTCAATTTAGCCAAACCTGGGCTAGCTTGTTTGGATCATCCGTAATTGTTAATACCCCTTAAGGGAATTTTACGTCACATCAGCATCATAACATCCCTTTAAAATGTGTAATGGTTAACGCCTCTTAGTGTATTTTCAATAATTACTTTCCGTTTTACTTTCCGTTTTATTTTCTCTTTGTTTCTTCCATTGAACCACCAACCTCAATTCTAAAACTTTAATTACATATAAAGGTACTTTATATTCGTAATAATTTATATGGATTTACAAAGTATCTTCAACAATTTGAATACGATACGATCTTAAATTAAAATCTGGTTTATAAATAAAAGTATATGTGTTATTACGGAAATGATTTTAGAAATTCTTTATATTGATACTATTTGATATCGTATAATACCAAAGATATATAATATAAATAAATGAAGAAAGTATTAACCAATAGAAGACGAATTGAGTAGATGAGGGCATGCTCTAGACATGATTTTTATTCATGCTTCGTGAAGCACTTAATGCTGCTTTTACATTTATGTCCCCTTCCCCGTCCCGTTATATTAATATTTTTCTAGATTTTTCTACTTTCATACACAAAATCTTATCGAGTATTTATTTATTTTTAAATATTATACGAGCTAGGTTTATACATTTTGACGATTTGTAAATAAAAATATACATGAAATATTTATGTATATACTATCAGCTAATAATCGTAAAGATAAATCTTGTCTGACATATTATCAAGCTAATAGTCGTAAAGATAAAATCTTGTCTGACATGAACATTGTCGCATAGAAAACTACAAACCATCCACTATTGTAACCCCTTGCTACCTCACTTCTTGTTAACCACGCCCATCCCTAAACAATTCGTCATCACTTCATTTCTCCCTTACGTTGCTACCATCACGTCCTATCTAAGCCAAGTTCCATTTTCGTATATTTTGTTATAAAAGAGTTAGGGGCTGTTTGTTTGCCTCTGAATGATTTCATTAAGAGGTGCACCTCTGAATCGGTCAGAGGCATATGTGTTTGGTTCACTAAAGAGCCCACCTCTTAATGGTTCCATTCAGACTGAATGATTCAGCAACTTTTAAACACTGAATGAAACTTTTGACACTCATACCCCTTTCTTGCCATGACAAAACAAGCAGCCTCCTTTGCACCACCAATCCTTTCAACGTACTGCTTTTCAAACTCAAATTCAGAACCTGACCCATCGGCCCGAATCCATCGGAAGCTGACCCATCGGCCCGAATCCACAGTGGAAGCATCGGATTCGTCACACTCCGGAATCGTTGCTGGTGGAATACGGTGGCGACGAGTAGGGCTCGACGGAGCAGAGGCGGCAAAAAGGTGGGGGTTTGGTTGTCGGGTGATGTTCGGTGACGATGGTGTAGGTCGGAGGAGGTGCGGGTTTGGTTCAGGTTGCTGTTGGTGAGGGTGGATGTTTAATGGTGCTGGAGGGCAGGTATGGCGGTTAGAGGTGAGTGGTGAGGGTGGATGTTTAATGGTGGTGGAGGGCAGGTATGCGGGTTTGGTTCAGAAGCATATGAAGAAGAAGAAGAGGAGAATTAGGGTTAAAGTGAAGAAGAAGAAGCAATTGGGTATTTTGTTTTGTTCAGGGGTAAAAATGTCATTTTACACATTATTCAGATGTGCAACCAAACAACGTTTTATTGGTTCAGCAGTTCAGACCCTCTTACCCATTCAGACCTCTTATTCATTCAGCACTTATTGGTTCAGATGTTGCCAAACAGCCCCTTAGTTATTTGCTTGAAGTTTATATTGTCATCTCATGACCACCCAAAAACACAAAATCTTTAAAATTTTGTTGATTTAGCGGCTTTTTTTATTCAAATTAAATGAAAATAAACACAATTGCTTTATCCCTTTATTCAATGCCCCTTTTAATAAGTTGCACTAAATACAAAATGGAAAATAACACTAAAGTAAAGGGCTCTTTAGTCAAAGTTTTGCATTAGGACCGCAATCTTCATCCATTTCCCCTCCAATTTGCACCTACCATGTTGAAAACATTAAATTTAATAGAGACATTTTAGGAGAGAGATATACATAGAGAGAGAGAGAGACACACACTCTTTGCTATATAAATCAACAAAACACATAAACTTAAGCATTACACAAGAGCCAAAACACACAATCTTTACTCTCCTATAGTCTCTCATGGCTACCATTGCCTACATCATCCTCTTTCTTACACTCTCATCCACCACCATTCATGCAAGAGAAAGCCAGTTTTTTGCCAAAGTCTCTAGCAACAACAATCCGAAACAAACACAACCCCAAGAAGTAGTCCCTTACGGCCACGAATCGGGCCAGTTGCCACCCTCGGCCACAAACACCAACAACGACAAAGAAATCAACCTTCCCAAATACCTCCCAGAGAACTACAACCCTGTGGCATACACCACACCAATCCATAGTACCACCCAAGACATCCCAGAAGAGTACCGACAGGAGCCTGCCGCCTATCGGTACAATGGCGAAAGCTCAATGTACAACTCCCAGAAGCAGCAGCAGCAGCAGGGGTTTGAGGATGCAAGGTTTATGGATACCGAAGAAGATGGTGCCAACAATATGTACAACAACAAGCAAGAGGTGGTGGGGACAAATGGTGGGAATATGTACAACTATGAGAAGCAGGATGTGGGGACAAATGATGAGAATATGTACAACTATGAGAAGCAGGGGATGAGTGACACTAGGTTATTGGACAATGGGAAGTACTACTATAGTCCAGGTGGCAATGGGTACAACTCAGAGAAGCAGGGGTTAGAGGATACAAGGTTTATGGAGACTGAAAATGGTGACAATATGTACAACACCCAAAAGCAGGGGATGGGTGAGTATGGTACAAGTAACAATGCAAACATGTACAACAATGGGAAGCAGGGGATGAGTGACACAAGGTTTTTGGAGAATGGGAAGTATTATTATGAAATTAATATGGAAAATAATGCTAATACAAACATGAACTCAAGAGGGTTCAATTCAAGAAATGAGTACAATACACAAGGGTATTATGGGAACAATGAAAATGAAAACTCATATGATAGATACAATTCCAATGGTGGGTATCAAAACCAAGAGGAGTTTCAAGGTGAACAATTTAATCCTTGAGGGTGTTTTTGTCTTTTCACTTGTTTGAAGATGTGGTGTTTCAAGAAGAAGATGGTGATAATTGTGAGGTGGTTTTTATTTGGTGTTATATTTGTTAATTATGTCATGTTTTATTAGGGAGGGTAAAATATAAAGTGAAGTTAAATTACATTGTGTGTTGTTTTGTCTTGTGTAATCTCACATGTTCAACTCATGCTTGGAAAGAAAGTACTTTAAGCTTTAAATGTTGTACAATATGTAAGGCTTGATTACAATTTGGAAGGATTGGAACTATTTAATTTATAACTTTATACTTATAAGCCACATTAAATATGAAGCACACCCAAAAAAGGAGTAACACAATGATTATGTACAACCAACAATGAATTCCAATTGTCATTTATGAACTACATGTGAGCAATTTATAGAGTTTAATAAAAGCCTATCAATGACTTTAAATGATTGTTATGAATGCCTTTTGTTAAAGCCGTTTTATGTATCTTTGAAAACAAGCCATTACAAACGATAGGATAGCAAAACCACTTGTAATTAAAAAAAAAAAAACGGGTAACTTTGTAGAGTAGTAACCAAATTTCAAAAGTGTTCCAATTAGGTTATTCAAGTTTCAAAAGTGTTTCAATCAGGTCACTCAACATTCATTCTTCATTAAAATTGATGTGGATTTTTGTTTTTTTTTTGTCTCTTTTATTTGACGCTAACGTCGAGTGATGATGTGGATTGTAACTTTTTTTTAATGTAATTAAATGGTTATTATTTCTAATAAATATAATTTCATATATTAAAATAATTCGACCCCAGCATCTTATGCTCCATTTTTTTTTCTTGACACGTGGAAAAAAAGACATGGCTCGATTTGAATGTTAAGTTATCTAATTGTGACAAAAACGACATCAGTGACCTAGTTAGAACACTTTTAAAACTTGGTTACTATTATGTGAAAATTTTCCTAAAAAAATTACACCAATATACATGTTCTTATTAGAAATTCCAACATTAGTCCCAATGGTTTGAAACTTCATGATAGTTTAATCTTCAATGTGGGTAATTGTTTGCAGCGTTTTTAAAATCGGACTGGTCGTTAAACTTAGCTACCGGTTCACTTGTTCAACCAGTCAAACTATTTTAAAAAGGCGGATATCATTGTATTAAATTTACATGTTAAAAATGTTTAAAGATGTCCAAGCAACAAGATAATTCATACCTCTATTTACAACAACTTGGTAAGTAGGAAGCTTTTCTTTTATATGACTATATTAAATTCATTCATGTGGTCCGATTCTTTTTTTGTCAAAAAAAAGTCGATTTAACCATCTCCAATTCAATTCTCATAACCTTTTAGGTTTCATTTTTTCGCTCATTCACGACCAATTGGTTTAAGTATAACTTTGCTAGCTTTTGTATATAGCCACTAAAAATGTAATTTCACATCATAACTAAAGTTATAGTAAAATTACCCTCTTAGCTTTGTAATCATGGTGACCAAATGTTCAAATTGTCTTGTGCAACACATGTGTGTTTGTTAATACTAACGTAGAGTTATGTTTTCACCCTTGTAATAATAACTGCGGTAAAAAAAGATAATAATAACTATCACCTACCCAAAAGGTAAAGTGGCTAAAACTTAAAGGAGGATTATTTCGGTGATGCATTTATGGAGGTTCAGATACTAGGTAGAGATGGATGGTGGATGGGTGGGTGCCTTTGGTTTTAAGTGGTTGGAGTGTTGTAGCCTTCACAATGTTCCAACTTCCAATAGGATGTCGTTTATGAAACAAAACTAACCCTTCAAACTTGAAATCTTTTTTAAGGTAAGGTAAATTTGTTTTTAATCATTTAAATTATTACTATTCGTTGATGATAACTCATACCGACAATATGACTAATGAAGCTTTTAACTTTAACTTTTGTTATTATGGGTAATCTTGCTTTAACGGATAAGTAACTCTGCTGCCTCTAACAATCAATCAGTTGTTCATTAGGGGCAATCGAATTTACTTTCCAAGTTGAATTAAGTTTGTTATGACAATGAAAGTTTAACTTGAGAGAATTATTGGTTACATTTCTTAGAACACACGTAGTGGTGGTTTTTTGGCATTTGTTTTCAAAAAAACGCCCAACAATGCCCTTTAACCGCTCCCTGAGGCGCAATTCTTGAAAAAAATGGTTTTGACGTTCTTTTTTCCACGCCTTGTTCAATGCTTTTGGCCAATGACATTTTTTTGGATGTTTTTTTTTATTTAATTGTTTAACACCCTTTGAATAATGCCCCACAATGTCCACATCCCCACTACACCCATTTTAGAAAAACGTCCCATGATGCTCTATTGCTAACTGGACTGCCACATGACACAAAACGCCCAAGGGTGGGGGCATTATTTACGTCTTCCACTACACATAAGGACTGTTTGGCAACATCTGAATGGTTAAGTGTTGAACCAGTAAGAGGTCTGAACCATTAAGTGTTGAACCAGTAAGAGGTCTGAACCATTAAGAGCCTGTATAATGCTTAACCGTTCAGAAGCAAATGTCTGACCAATTCATATTAGAGGTCTTAACCATTCAGACTTTGTATAAATCTTAACCATTTAGAGGCAAATGTCTGAACCATTCAGACATCTGCTCGTGAAACAAACAGTGTGAATCATTAAGTACTGAACCAGTAAGAGCTCTGAACCATTAAAAGCATCATTAAGAGGTAAACAAACAACCCCATAGTCTATTTCCGAAATTACTAAAGTTTCAATATTATTTATTATCGTGGAATTATTATAAATGTTTAAAATAAGTGACATAAATGAAACATATATACAACTTGTTTACCATTCTATTTTTAGTTTTAACATGAAGTATGAGGAAGTTGTAAAGAAAAAATCACTAAATAATAAAGGAATTTCATAAATGGTTAATGAAAAACTTCATAATAATGAGAAAATATTGAAACTTCAGTGGTTTTTTTGGTTGAAAAATAATGCAACTGTAGTGAAACAATATAGAAAACTTGTTACTATTTCAAACAACTTATCAAAAATATTGAACTGCCACAAGAAAATTACCAAGATACCCACAACTTGAATTTGTTTCGTAGTATAAGCCCCGGCGAAGCTTGAGATTTCTGACCGGGTGATCGAAGACGTATTATACCAAAAAATTTCTATAAAACCGGGGGGTCAAAAACGTATATACAAAAAAAATTCTATACGAAAACTATATATACTCTTCATTACTGAGTGAAAAGTTCGAAGGATCGGCCGTCCTCTCCCGCCCCCACAAAGCTACGCTATGAGGGGAGACAACGGATGTGAAGAGGGGTAACCAGTATTCAATGTTGAGAGCAACATTCTTCAAGGGGTGGGGTTGGGTGGGGTCAGCAATACAATTGACGAATTTTAGAGGTGGGTATTATATGTTATAAATATGGTACAAAAAAATATTTGCTCGATGGTGAATGACAAAGATCGATCCGTGCAGGTCCGATACATGTATTTTGAGGATAAGAACGTAGATGAGATTTTTTTTTATGGTTTAGGTATGGCGATAATATCAGTTGATCTCCAAGACATTATTCCGAGTAGTGGCAGCTTTGATGGTGTGCGGGGAGGACCTCCGCACAAGGCCGTTATTTCGAATGGCACGTGATTTAAAAAAATCCGATATGTATATGTTATTTTTGTTTAAATAGTAATCATATACCAATTCCAATATAAGCCCATTTACAAATCATTTTTTATGGTTTAGAACTTAGGCCACTTGGCATTAGGTTTATTGAGCCCAATACCAATTTGATTATTTTTTTTAAATAATAATAATAAAACATTACGGAATGACACACTTTTTTTCAAGCTCGAACAGGGTACGTGAATTCTCATAGACGCCTATGAATTTTCGAGATTCAAAGTCTTCATAAAACAGTATACTGCATATATGTAGCATGAAGTTCTTTAAGTTTTTTCCAATTTTTAAGTCCCTGTGTTTTAGTGGTAAAATGAAAATTTATACGAGTCGTGAGAACTTAAAGAACTCGGCCTTACGAAAGGTTTTTTCAAATTTTTTTTTACCAAAAACCTTAAAAAATCAACTTTTCTAAAATTAAATAAATAAATAACTTAGGTTTTTTTCATTTACGGCAGCCGTAAATGCTGTAAAAAAGTGATGTCATGCTTATGTTATCAGCTTTTTAAAGCTGCTGTAAGGGGCCGAAAAACACCACCTCGAATTTTTGTTTACGACAGTCCTAAACATTTTAATCTAGAGGTGTGAAAAAAATAGGGGCAAACTCGCACAGAAATACCGAGTTCACTAAGTTCTCACAACTATTATACCGTTCTCAATATGATTCTTAGATGAACACATATGTACATACATACACACCTCTTTTGGCTTTAGACTCTTGACCGAAAGTGTTTTCAAATACATATTTTTTTCTTTTCATGTAGAATTACTACTATCTAACATTTGAAGTTTGAACTACTCAATCAACTAGAGTTTACTTTATTTTTCTGCAAGTTTTTTTGCCTTTGCCTTTTGCTTTTGTTTTATGTTATATATCTTTGTTCCTGGATTTTCTCTCCGGAATCTATGTAGGATGTAGTCTAATTAGGAGCTCAATCCTACTCAAAAGCCACCTTAAAAAGCTCCTGCCTATATAGCTATGTATATAATACTGGCACTAATTTTATTTACTAATGTTCTTAAAAAATTAAGCTTAATTATATCAAATGGTACTCACTTTAGCCCCGAGCTCGTATAAACTCAACTCAGTTCATGTTTTTTAATTAGTTGGTCTTAAATAGCTCCTGAGTGACTTAACTCGTTTATGAGCCCAGTAACCGAGGCTCTTTGAAGACTATTAAATATTGGGTACGAGACTACGATTTTATCATGCT
Organism: Helianthus tuberosus; assembly: GCA_030545235.1. Classification (NCBI taxonomy): domain Eukaryota; kingdom Viridiplantae; phylum Streptophyta; class Magnoliopsida; order Asterales; family Asteraceae; genus Helianthus; species Helianthus tuberosus. The sequence continues at coordinate 22,830,217 of CM060437.1, read as the reverse complement.
ACGTCATACACGGTAATATTTTTTTATAGAATTTACGCATTACGCTATTCATAGAGAAATACATGGAAATACTTTATAGAATTTACGCATTACGCTATTCATAGAAAAAATAAAAATAAAACATCATTAGGTAATATAAAATAATATTTAAATGTCCCTAAGGCTAAAGGGTGTGAGGATCATGGTTGGAACCAGTGTTGTAGAAGGCGCTAGGCGCTAGTCGGGCGGTGAGGTACCGCCTAGGGATTAATCGGGATTAATCGGGATTAATCGGGATTAATCGGATTGGGATTTTTATATGTATTTTTTCAAAATTATATATATATACCCAATAATATAAAAATAATACTTCAAAATTCACATAAATACTTTAAGTTTCAGATAGTATGGTTCGATTTTGACCGATTTTGACTGATTCTGACCAATTTTGACCGCCTAGGACCGCCTGGGACCGATTTTGACCGATTAATATAGGCCGATTAATCCGATTTTTGACCGCCTAGGACCGATTTTGACCGACTTTGACCGACTCCGATTAATTGGCCGACTAGCTCAAAATTAGTCAGTAACTAGCCGCCTAGCGCCTAGGCGCCGATTAATCGGCCGCCTAGGCCGATTTTTGCAACACTGGTTGGAACACAATTCACCACGTAGAAGTATGAATGAAAGGCTACACCACTCCCTTTCTTGATTGATGGTGGTTGGCGTGGATCGACCACGATTACCACGGCCCTCCATTTGATGACCTTGAGACAAAAATGTATTAAAATAATAAAGAGGATGGTGGCTTTGATCTTGATCACACCCTTAGAACAGTGGTTTTGGATGGTGGATTAGAGGTTAGTGACATGATGTCTATGTGGATAGGTTATGGTGGTAATGAGGGTCATGACCACACCCTTTAGCCTAGTGATATAATATTATTAAAATGATTTGACATATTTAAAAAAAAAAAAAAAACTTATAATATTATGGTAGCCGTGACTGGTGGAAGAACGTGACTACTTGAGATTGTGTGAAAGGTCAAAGCTCTTTTGACTTCCTATTAATAGGTCCACACTTCAGTCTGAGTTCTATGTTGATGGGGGTCTTAATTGTAACATCTACAAACTCTAGGGGTCTAACTAGTATCTTTTCGTAACGTAATTATCGGGACAATTTTGTTAAAAAGGAGAGATGATTTTAAAATCTTTTTAATTAATTAAATTGAGAGGACAAGTATGAATTTAAACATAATTTTGAAAGGATTTATCATTAATTAATATTGGTTTAATAATAATTAATTACTTATATATTGGTTTATGAAATGATTAGCATGAAAATTAATAAATATTATTTAAAATCTTGACAAGAACACGTTAGTATCTATTTTAGAATGAATATACAACTCATAAAATAAGTATAGAAGTTTTAGAAATAAAATGTGAAAGTATTTGAGACTCTGTTGTAGTTATTGAGTAATAGCGTTTGATGACCTACTAGACTACTAAATGTCATGTCAAAGCCTTAATGGTGCCTTAGCACCTCACTTAGGGTCACATTTACAGGTTTGGATAGCATACAAGTTTAGGTCTGCAATGTGAATTACGTTGAAGACAACCTTAAATAATACATAATTATAATTCACTCTAATCTAGCCACTAATGTAATTATAAACTTGTATAACAAAAAATAATAATAGTAATAATAATAATCTATCATGGTCGATCATGGGCAGAACTCCATCGAACAACTGGTGTAAATGCTTATGTTAGTTTATTTTTGTATCGTGTTGCTATTGTGTGTGTATGTTTGTTTGAGTCCGGTTTTCTAAGGGTAGCTGTGTCATCGATCTTGATTGCCTAAACACAATCGATCTGCCCTTACCTGACTGATCATATTAGAACTAATTCTCGTGGGCTTATCGAGTATCCTTTCATCTAGGCTTAATGTGATAGGGTTAAAACCTTGGGGAAGAAGAAAACTAAGAGATAGAGAGATATTTGACTCAAATTATGCTTGATTTCCATTCCGTACGTAACCCAAATAAATAAATAAGAAACTTTCATAAGACACCCCAAACTAAACCAAAATAGCATACTAATCCCTTGACTTAACAATAGTAATAAAAATAAAAATAAGATACGTAACAATACTCCCCCTTAACCTACTTTTTGCCCTCAAAAAGTACTTCAAGAAACCTTGTCTTCATCCTCTTCCGTTGCTTGTTTTTCATCGTCTACCACTTCGAGTATGAAAAGTTGTTTTTTCTTACACTTGTGCCCCGGAACGAACCTTTCGGTACACCAGAAACATTCCCCCTTTGCTCTTTTTTGCTCAAGTTCATCACTCGTCAAACGCCTCGATCTAAGGATTCCCGGTGTAGAACTTGATGGCTCGGTTGTTGGACTTGGCAGCAAGGGTAGTTTTGAACCATTAACGGGAGGTGTTATTTTGACATCTTCGGGTTGCAGCCCATCCTCCACAGCGTTGAAACACTTCAACAAGCATGTGTTGTTAATAGTTTGAATTCTTGCTAACCCATACGCCTCACGTAATGTCTGAGGCTTGAACATCTTTACCGGCCCTTTTATTTCCGGCTTCAAACCCTTCAAATATAGGCCAACGACATAAAGTTCGCTAACGGTAACCTTGTTAAACAAACGATCGAAACCTGAATTATATTCTTGTAGACCCTTGGCGTCATCAGTAAGTTGAACGAGAGATGCAATCTCTTCCATAGGGTCTTCAAACATTGCATCAGAAAAACGGGCAGAGATCGAACGAACATAGTCCGCCCATGGGACCTCGGCAACCGTGGCATTACGGGTCTTCAAGTAGGCACGGTTCCATTGGAGGGCATCGCCTTCCAAGTGAACCGCAGCACAGCGTAATTTCGAGTCATCGGGGGTGTCATCCATAAAAAAAAAATGTTCGCAGCAATAGACCCACCCCTCAACATCGTCCCCCGAAAATTTAGGGAAGTCAATCTTACTGATACGGAATGGTTTGGATGTTCATGAGTCATCTGGGCTGGAGAAGGACCTGAAGGAACTACCCGACGACTGCACGGCTTTATCACGCACCGCCTTCAAAATCTCTTCCTTCTGCTTCGAAGATTGTTCCTGTTGCTTCATCAGGGCCGCTAACGCAGCTTGGATGTCGCTGATTGCCTTACCATGGGACTTGAGGGTGTTGTCGATTTCATTATTGCGGGTGTTAGTCATGGCGGCGGCAAGGAATTCCGATGAGGAATCGGACTGGAGCTCTGATACCCTTGATAGGGTTAAAACCTTGGGGAAGAAGAAAACTAAGAGATAGAGAGATATTTGACTCAAATTATGCTTGATTTCCATTCCGTACGTAACCCAAATAAATAAATAAGAAACTTACGTAAGACACCCCAAACTAAACCAAAATAGCATACTAATCCCTTGACTTAACAATAGTAATAAAAATAAAAATAAGATACGTAACATAATGAGCCTAGGTTAGTGATATTGAGATTCTAGCACAAACTCGTTTAAAACAAGTGTCACTAGCTTACTATATATATACTAGCGCCAAGCAGGGTGTATTTTGGGCTTTAAATAACAAAGCCCAAACTAAATGTGAATTTCAATATTTGCACAAGCCCAATGGTATTATACTACCTAATTGTAATTACTTCATAATTTGACTTGCTAACCAAAATTTAACTATTTTTTGTTACTCTGAATTAACATTAACAGATTAAGGATGAAGAAGCTTATGATATTAGTTATCCATTAATGACTAAACAAAAACTTATGCGAACGGTATGGTCATCACAAATTAGATATTAAACTTGCTACAAATAGGGTGGTTGTCCACTGGCAAATACAAAATCTTTAAATACCTAGGTTTGAGAGGAGAGGTCTTAGGTTCAAGTCTCGGAGACGATATGGTTTAAAAGAAATTTGTCTTTAAAAAAATATTAAACTTGCCATATCTATGATGTATTTTATAATTTATTAATTCAAGGCTTGGTGGCTTGGGTGTGCATCCAACTCTGATCATTATGGAGGAGTGGATGCATTTGCTCGACTGATGGCATGCCATGATGATTATCCGGTGATTTAAACAAAAATTGAATATATTTAATATTATTTCATGTCTTTCTTCTTTGGATTCCATGCTAGTTACTTTTTAGTTGGTTTAGTGATCATTTTCCTGTCCTATTTCTTTTGTTGTTTTGTTACCGGTGTATCATTTACATGTAATTTGTATTTTTTACGGTAAAAATAAAAGATTTTATTAGCTGGGGTCTCACTGAAAATTACATGTTATGTACTATTGTTATATACTTTATCTTATTTTAATTAGTTCATATAATTATACAATTAAAATAGGATAATATAGAAATTAATATAGAATAATCAGTTTCGATTATATCAGTACAGTACATTTCTAATAGGGGAATTGGCCTGTAATAATCCCACCTAGACCTTATTGGCCATTAATAATCCCACCTCAGAATATTCCCCCCACCAGTCCCACCTTTCACCTATTTTTCTACAATGGTCCGCCGTTAAAAAAACTTAACGGAGTTAAGTTTTTTTCAAAATTACAAACAGATTTTTTAGGGCTTTTGATCAGAACGACGATACGAATCCATTGATGTAAAACTTACTTCGAAATGGTGCTCCAAGTGACTTGATTTCTGTTAATTGGAAATTTAAACACCCGAATTGAAGCATCGTTTTCATCGTTTGGAGCACCGTTTCGAGGCAAGTTTTACATCAATGGACTCGTATCGTCGTTCTGATCAAAAGCCCTAAAAAATCTGTTTGTAATTTGGAAAAAAGCTTAACTCCGTTAAGTTTTTTTAACGGGGGACCATTGTAGGAAAAATAGGTGAAAGGTGGGACTGGTGGGGGGAATATTCTGAGGTGGGATTATTAATGGCCAATAAGGTCTAGGTGGGATTATTCCAGGCCAATTTCCCTTTCTAATATTATTAGTAACTAAAACTTGATTTGTAAAATAAATGTTTTTAACAGGTGAAATATTGTTTAGAACTTTGAAATGAGTCCGAATTGCGGAAAATTTTAGAAAAGCTTATTATTCATCTATACATTTTTGTAAGATTATACTTTTAGTTACATAAATATAAAAGGAAAAATGATTAAATTCAAGTAAAATAAATTATATAATGTTTGATATAGATTGCATTGCATTGTATACTTGAAGCCTTAAAACACTTAAAATGTAGTCACCTCTAGTTAAAGAAACATGAACACTTAAACATGCAGATTTTCCTTTTCACGTGCGTTCATTAAAAAATAAATAAACGTGTCCTTGTTCATTTATGTTCGTCTTTTAATATTCTAAATAGATGTAAATGAAAAATTATAAACGAACATAAATGAACAAGCATAAACAAAAAAAACGTGTTCTTGTTCGTCATTAGCGGATTACCTAAGGTCTGGTCCTAAAGTTTGATTATGTTGATGGGATTAATGCATGATTGACCAATAAGTAATTCTAAATTACTAATAACTCTGAAATAAATATAAAGAATATGTAAAAGAATATAAGCAAATGTAAATGAACAAACATAGACGAATGTAAATGAACAAACAATGACGAACTTTAATAAATGAACATTCACACATGAATGTAAATGAACGCTCGAAACGTGTGTTTATGTTCGTTCGTTCAACTAAATAAACATGAAGTTTTGTCCAATATTTAATAAACGAATGTCCCTCTAAACGGTTCATTTATCATTTAGTTCGTTTTCATCTAACAAAAGCATGACTTTGCTTCGTGATGTCCATGTAAAAGTGAGAGTTTTGGTGGAAAAATGCCATTTAATAAAAGGGTTGGAAGTTTATATGTGCATGCATATGGGTTGGTCATGGGTCTAAACGATTAATATTTTAGAACTGGCCAAATTTTGTAATATGCATATGATGTGTAGGGTAATGATGTTCCATTATATGCATTCAAACTATATTTTATGATCTTTTGTGTCAATGTGTCATGCTAATGAATGTATGGTAATTAGTGTCTTTGTTGGGCCTTTATTGGGTCTTTGTTCAGTGGTTGCGAATTTGGGCCTAATGTTGAAGACATGGATGCATCATGTCTCTTAAGGACAGCAAGCCAGCTACTCCTGGATATCCATTATGTTCATATATGCTGGGTTTTAAAAAGCGCGCCTGAGGCGCGAGGCGCACTAAGGCGCAGGTCTCAGCGTCTCATGGCACTTGAGGGGCGCTTTTTCCACAAAGCGCAAGAAAAACACATTTTTTTGGGTGTTTTGAGGTCTGAGGCGTGCGCCTTATGTATTTTGGGTGTTTTTATGCATGAAAGTATTGGACAATAGGTTTTTTTGGCTTGTACATGTAGGTTAAATCATATATAAGCCTTAGTTATAACTATATATTGGATAAGGGATGCTAAAAACTTATGGGATATATATAAAAATTTATATAATCTTCTTGCGCCTCGGATACAAAAAGCCCAACGCTTTTGCGCTTTGCGCCTCATTTTTAGACCTCGTCGCTTTTGTGCGCCTCTCGCTTTTTAAAACCAAGCATATATGTTTCCGCAACTCTTCTATAGAAAAACCACATCATGATTTGTGAGAAAGCAAAATTAACAAAGTAATGAAATTTTATTAAGAGATGCTACTGTCCAATCATAAAATATATCTGCACCAGAACTAGGGGTGTTCATCGAATCGAATATCGAATTTTCGAATTATTCGAATCGAATTGTTCGAATAATTTTTTTTCCTTGAATTCGTATTCGATTCGAATTCGATTAAAACCTATCGAATTCGATTCGAATTCGTATTCGAATAAAAAACCCAATTCGTATTCGATTAAAGTTTCGAATTCGAATCGAATTCGAATAAATTCGATTTAATTCAGATTCTTTAAAACATGTAAAAAATTATCAAAATGAAACATAAATTTTAAAGCAGCCATAAAGCACGATATCACACTAAAAGTTTTCAAATAAAGTCCCACAAGTCTAAAATTCAAAACGAGAAGTCGGGAATAATCACTCCACATTACAAGTTAATATTTTTATGGTTAGAAATCTATTGATAGATACTTAGGTTTTACTTATGGGTCATGTAGTGGGTTTGGTAATGGGTAATTTTAATACTTGGAAAAAATTTTGAAAATAATTTATAGTATAGCTTAATAAAAGTTATATCTGTATTATATATAAAAATAATAAATAAAAATGTATAATTTTTATTCGAATTTCGAATCGAATCAAATTTGAAATTATAAATTCGTATTCGATTTACTTGACTCGAATTGACTCGAATTCGAATTCTTATAATCGAAACGAATTCTTGATAATCGAATCGAATTTAAACGAATTTCGAATTTTTTCGAATTCGAAACGAATCCTGAACACCGGTCCAGAATACCCTTTCATCTGACAAAATAGGTATTTTTAGGTTTATTTCGTTTGTTTCTTTAAGTATAATATTGTTAAGAGTAAATTATGTTTTTGGCCCCTGTGGTTATATCACTTTTACTATATTAGACCAAAATAAGAATTTTTAACATATCTGCCCCCATGGTCCCTATAACTAACCATTTTGGCCCCTAAGTCTAACCAAACTCCCAACTCTGGTTAATTAATTTGCACATGACTTGCACATGATGTCTAAAATTGTTATTTCCCCTCCCCTTTTTATGACTTTATAAATAAAACCCTAGATTTTATTTTTGTCACTTCATCTTCTTCCGGTTCATCTTCTTCGTGCTATCTACAGAACCGCCGGTGTTGTCCGGAGAGTTTATAAATTTTCATTGATTTGTAAATTTTCATAGTAACCACCGGTGTTGACTAATTCTCGCCGGAGAGTTCCGCCGGAGAAGACGCCACCTGCCGCTGAACTTGAAGAATTTTTTGCGGCTGCTGAAAAACACCTACAGAACCGTTTCAAAGACAAGTAATATAATTAAGCTAGTTATAGGTTTATTATATGCTTATGAATACATATATCTGAATTCTGAATTTGATCAGTTGAAATTTAGAATTTAGAAACATAGGTACAGTAGTAGTGGTATTTGATCAGTTTAATTTATGGTTTATTATTATTTTCTGTTAACTTGAAATTAATTATGTTATTGTCCATTTTCATTGATTTGTAAATTTTAGTTCCTGTTAAGTAGTAGTTGATGCTGTAGCTGGTACTTGTTTGTGTGTGTTTAAAATACGAAGTGAGTTGGAACCCAAAATGGGGAAGAAGGAATAGTTAGTGATTTGGTAATTGGGATAGTGTACTTCAGGAACATGCATTTCGTGAGTCTCTATACATGTACATCTCTGCAATTCTCTCATATCATAAACGTACAAATGATTGCATATGGAAGAAAATGTTGATCAAACAATGAAAATTTGCACTGCAAATCAATGAAAATTTATAAACTTTCCGGCGAGAATTAGACAACACCGGCGGTTCTGTAGTAATTACGAAGAAGATGAAATCAGGAAGAAGATGAAGTGACAAGAATAAAATCTAAGGTTTTATTTATAAAGTCGGGGAGGGGAAATAACAATTTTAGACATCATGTGCAAATTAATTAACCAGAGTTGGGAGTTTGGTTAGACTTAGGGGCCAAAATGGTTAGTTATAAGTACCATGGGGGCAGATAAGTTAAAAATTCTTATTTTGGGCTAATATAGTAAAAGTGATATAACCACATGGGCTAAAAGCGTAATTTACTCTATTGTTAATAAATTTGTGGGTTTTGCTTAATTTGTAGGGAAATCGATAGTGTTTATAGCGGTGGATGGAAAAGTGTTGTGAGTTCGTATTTTTTTTTTTTTTTTTTTGAACGGTAAATTTGGATCACTGACGGACCACTGGAGTATCATCGTGCCACCAGCAGAATCACCTGATCATATCCATCTCCACTAGGCAATAATGCCTATACACCAATTCAGGAGGAAACCCAATAAATCTGGGAGAAACCAATCTTTATGCATCATCTCATTGTATTTTATGCATGTAAATGATGCCATTTCTTAGAAATGAAATATTAACCAAAGATAGAATGATGCCATTTCTTACAAAGATTCCTAGGGTAGGTTGTGATATACATAATTTACTAACTGAAATAAAAGTTATTATAACACGATGAGGTCGGGATTTGCATTTCAACATGAAGAAAACATCATCTTTCACCTATAATTTATCCACTGAACTTCTGTATATCTACTACTATAAATGAGTAACATTTTAGTGTATAAGGTACTACACAAATATACTAATTTATATCCTCCTTTTTGTTTTTTTTTATTTGATTCGTCTTTTTGTTGTTGTTGAATCCAGATCTTGATTTTGAATTGAAATTATTTACTCTATTTAGAATTGGGAGTAGATTTAATGTTTTTATGAGTTAATGTTGAAATTTGCAAAATATGTAAATCCTTATGTTATGCTTTTTATTATTATTTGAATTTAGCAAAAGTGTGTCAACTATGATTTTTTTTTTTTTTTTTTTTTGGTTCTAGACTTCTAGAGACACCTTGATCTACAATTGATTTCAAAACACATAATAACTGCTTATATTAGATCTATTACATGAACTGATGAACACCCCCATTTGTATTTAAATCACATGTATCTTTACACTGAAAATATCACTCATGTTACTTAATTTTTGAGGTTTTGATTGATGATGATTTACCTTGCATTATTAAAAAATACTAGCAACGGGAATCACTAAAAGGATGAATGTTTTTTTATTCAAGTCTATTATTTTTGCTTTTTTTTTTTCATAAAGTTTAACATTATTTTCAAATTATCTGGTATCTTTTCGTAACGTAATTATCGGGACAATTTTGTTGAAAAAAAGAAATGATTTTAAAATATTTTTAATTAATTAAATTGAGAGGAGTTATGAATTTAAACATAATTTTGAAAGGATTTATCATTAATTAATATTGGTTTAATAATAATTAATTACTTAATTGGTTTATGAAATGATTAGCATGAAAATTAATAAATATTATTTTAAAATATTTTTACATTTATTTCACGACAAGAACACGTTAGTATCTATTTTAGAATGAATATACAACTCATAAAATAAGTATAGAAGGTTTAGAAATAAAATGTAAAAGTATTTGAGATTCGGCTGTAGTTATTGAGTAATAGCGTTTGATGACCTGCTAGGCTACTAAATGTCATGTCGAAGCCTTAAAGGTGCCTTAGCAACTCACTTAGGGTCAAATTTACAGGTTTGGATAGTATACAAGTTTCGGTCTGGAATGTGAATTACGTTGAAGACAACCTTAAATAATACATAATTATAATTCACTCTAATCTAGCCTCTAATGTAATTATAAACTTGTATAACAAAAATAAATAATAATCTATCATGGTCGATCATGGACAGAACTCCATCGAATAACTGGTGTAAATGCTAGTTATGTTAGGTGGTGTTTGTTTTTTGGCCAAAAGCTCTTCTGAGCACTTATGTCTGCTTCGCGCAGACGCGCGCAGACATAAGGGTCCTGCAACTTGTTTGTTTTCTTGAAGATCTGCAGAGCTTTTACCTCTGCCTCACCTCTTCCCCAAGCAGACCCTTCCTCATGTCTTCAAACCTTTGCCAACCTCTTCTCCCTCTTCAAAACATCCACCTGCTCCAAAACCCTAGGTCCACCTCCACCTGCCGACACCACCTCCACCTGCCGACAACCTCTTCAGCCGCCGACCGGAGCCGCCTTTCCGGTGTGCTTCTCCAGCCGTTCAACACCGCTAAACACCCACCCACTACACCATTCTCCTCCCTCAGCCGCACACAAACATCCCTCCCATCACCCACTTACCGGCGACGAATACCCAACCCCTTCTTCATCTCCGGTGAATCACACTCCACACGACAACCCCTGTTATAGATTAAACGGCCGACCACCATTGACGGTGGCGTGCGGCGGCGACAGTGGAAGAAAGGAGAGAGAGAGCGAGATCGGTGAGAGAGAAAGACCGTAGAGAGAGAAAGAGGCGGTGGTGTGATGGCGGAGGTGGTGCGGCGGAGGTGGTGCTATGGGCGGTGGTGGTGACAGATTGTAGAGAGAGAGAGTTCAAGGCAGAGCTGTTGTGTGTATTATGTGTGTGAAGTGGTTTTTGTAGAAAAAAAACAAACCCTTTTCTCCTTGCAGACTGCAGACATTTGGTCCACCTCTTCTCCTGCAGATGTGGTCCGCAGACTGCAGACCTTTTACCTCTGAAAAAACAAACAGCACCTTAGTTTATTTTTGTATCGTGTTGCTATTGTGTGTGTATGTTTGTTTTGAGTCCGGCATTCTAAGGGTAGCCGTGTCATCGATCTTGATTGCCTAAACACAATCGATCTGCCCTTACCCGACTGATCAAACTAGAACTAATTCACGTGGGCTTATCGAGTATCCTTTCATCTAGGCTTAATGAGCCTAGGTTATAGTTATATTGAGATTCTAGCACAAACTCGTTTAAAACAAGTGTTACTAGTTACTATATATACTAGCGCCAAGCGGGCTTCAAATAACAAAGCCCAAATTAAATGTGACTTAATTTCAATATTTGCACAAGCCTAATGGTAATATACTAACTACTTTTAATTTTCTTTTCTGAAAATAAAACTTCATTAAAAGTTAAAACAACCACCGATCCAACAGGACAAAAGGCCAAACAAAACAACACTTCCGACCCAAACGGGTAAAGGACCAACTAATTTTAATTACTTCATAATTTGACTTGTTAAGCAAAATTTAACTATTTTTTGCTACTCTGAATTAACATTAACATATTAAGGATGAAGAAGCTTATGATATTAGTTATCCACTAATGACTAAACAAAAACTTACGCGAACGATATGGTCATCACAAATTAGATATTAAACACAACAGATGTGGATTCACGTAAATTAATTATAAGTAAACTTACAACTAATATCAAATTAAAAAATATATTATATACCCATATAAAAAGCAACTTGGATTGCCTCTCTATAATGAAAAGTTGTGAATTTTAAAAAACCACCAACACATACCTCTTTGCTTAATTATTATCTATTATATTTCATTTATAAATGATGTGTTGCTTTATATATTAATAAAAGGCACCATTTCATAAATTTCATTCTAAGTCACCGTTTCTAGGATGGGTTATACCCATTGTTTAAACACTGCGCGGATTAGAAAATATAGACATACATATTAGAATTCAACCACTTTCCATTACATTACTGTTATTACAATCACCACTTTCCATTACATTACTGTTATTATAATCATCATCCAGAAAACGGTTATTGGCCACCACTTTCCATTCCATCCTCTTTGCGCCTCCCGCCAATCTAACCATGATGTAGCCGCTCGAAGAGGAGTGATGTCACACCCCCAAATTACCACCTAGGGAATGTCCCTGTTAGACGTGTGACGTACCAACAACGAGCCACTAATTACATTGAACCCATACAAGTTTCAAAATAAAAATCCTCAATTACTAATGAAAAGTACCATCAACGAGTTTAAATGAAAACCAACATGCTCAGCGGAAGCAAATTGTAAACTGTAAACCATAGTTAAACAGTTTCAAAACCAATGTATAGTATCAATAGTTCAAACACATAAATCCCTCCAGTCGACCCATGACCACTCCAGCTACTACAGACAGCAAGTTCCAAATCCAATAAATCTAAGGACCTGCGAGCATGCAACAAGTGTATCAGACAAAGCTGGCGAGTTCATAGTTTGTGAAAACGTTTGTTACCAAGTGTTTTGTTCAGTTCATTGTATGTAATGTAGATAATATCCCGAATACAAGACGGCTCCTGATTTACATTGCCCTTTCCCCAATGCTCCTATCAAAGCATTGGTCATGACTAGGTCATTAGTTCACACCCGTCCTCTCAGGTACGGGGTGAGGGTGTCAAACCTAAGTAGCGCTACTAACTAATACCTTGTTACCTCTCAGGTAACCAAACAACACGGAGGGACTTTAATGGTGATAGGATGAGTATATTATCCAACATTCCAGATTTACCCAAAAGACATATTCCTCTCAGGAATACCCATGATTTACCCAAAACCAATCCCTCTCAGGGATACCCAAAGACTGTCCCAACCACCGGGACGCATGCTCGAGAGATGAACTCACATTCGATTGCTCGGTATGTTATGTTACCGGTTCCAAGTTGGTCAACCAAACCCTACCGTGGTTACCAGAAACAATCAGTTTTGTATGCACATAAATCACATGTTTCACATTCACAGTGTACAAGCAACGTACTAGTAAGACACATATTGTCATGCAAGTCGTAACAAGAAATCGTGTAATACCACAGTCCATAACCCTGATCATAAAACCACATTGCAATTACACGAGCTTTATACAAGTCTACTCTACAAAATTCATGTTTCAATAAGCACTAATCAGTTTCATGTCTTTAATGGTGTGACTAGACATGCACAAATCGGTTATTTTAATAACTGAAACCGGTTAACCGGTTGGGGGAGTTAATGGGCCAAAAAAAGAAAACCGGTTACGGTTAATAACCGACCGGTTAATAACCGGTTATTAACCCCGAATATCAATACCCGATAATAACCGACAAGTTATAAAAAACCGGTTAACTTGTCAACCGGTTAATAAAAACCGGTTTTTCCGGTTATTTAAACAAGGCTGCAGACTTGTTATAAAAACTGCAGAATTTAAAAAAAAAAGCTGCAGAATCATTTAAAAAACATGCAGAAATATAAAAAAAGCTGCAGAATCATTTAAAAAACATGCAGAATTATATACAAAACATGCAGAATTTTATAAAAACATGCAGAATCATTTAAAAAATGCAGAATCATTTAAAACCTGCAGAAACTTATACAAATCCTGCAGAAACTTATACAGTGGGCAATAACTGCAGAAAGTTAAAAAAAATGCTGCAAAATTATATTAAACTGCATTAAACATGCAGATTTTTATAAAAACCTGCAGAAACATATTTTAACATGAAAATATCCAATACAATTATCTTAACTAGTCTAGAATGAAGTTGTCGTCTTGTAGTTTTGTTTCGTCATTTCTTCGTTTCTTCGTTTAGTCGCTTCGGGGGCTATTAGAGCGTACGGATTCATCGTACATGAGTTCGTCATCGGAAAGTGGTTGCGCCCGTCCTTGAAAAACTTCAACATCATGTAATTGTTCTTCCACCTCAAGCTCGCCCTCAAGACTTGAAATATGTTGTATACGTTCCACGCCATCCAAGTAATCCTTCAAACAAATGCACATTTCCATCGCCTCCGGTGTAAGTCTTGTTCGTCGAATAGATAGTACCCTTCCACTAAGAGAAAAAACCGACTCCGAAGCTACCGTAGAAGCTTGGGAGCTTAGTAGATCACGTGCCATGGCGGCTAAAACGGGATAATGCGGTTCTTGTATTTTCCACCAAGCCAAAACATCAAAGTTGTGAAACTCGTCGGGTGACAAGGTTGCTAAAAAATCGGTATATTTATACCTTCCGAGTTCACTATTTGATGCATCACCTCGAGAACGTTTACTATTTTCATTTCTTAAGGAATTATAGAAATTTAAGTCCGCATCTTTTCTCGACGCCTTCGAGCTCGCCGCCATTTGTTGGTGTAACGATGACACATTACCATATTTTTGAGAGTAATGATCAAAAAGATTGTTTAAAGAAACGTCAAAACGTTTTAGTGCATTTCTTGTAAAATGTGGGTCGGCATCATTTAACTCCAAATCCGAACAAATATCCGAAATCATCATCTCAACACCCGCAATATTTATAGTCGGGTTCAAGGCGGCGGCACATGTAAAAACCGGTGGCATTTCTTGAAAATATTTTTTAAACTTTTCTCTCATTGGAACAATCATATGTTCGTAAATGTCACCTTGGAATTCAAAGTCGTTTACTTTTTGACACATCAAAAATAGTTGTTTAAGCACCAAAGAACTAGTGGGATAATAAACTCCCGATAAAATCTTTGTCGCGGTTCTAAAAACTTCAAGTAATTGTGTTAACGTTTCAATACACTTCCAACCATCGTCATCAAATGGTTCCACCAACCCGGACGTTGCAAGACTATCGTGGAAAGATTTTAAGGTTTCTTTTTGCATTATCGCGCTATCAAACATTTTCCACGTAGAGTTCCAACGGACGACCATGTCAAAATGTGCGCTATAGCATTTCTTATTTAAAGCTTTACACCATTTTCTATAATCCGCATATCTTTTTCGACTACCTTGAAAAACGTCACGTAACATATCTTTAAAAGTTTCTTTAACTTCTTTAACGGACTCAACATTTAGCCCGTCTTGCACAACCAAGTTAATGATGTGCGCAACACATCGGCTATGATAAAATTCTCCATCGCAAATCGGATTGTATTTTATTTTTAACATTTGCACCGCGGTTGTGTTGTTCGACGCATTATCAAAAGCAATAGAAAGTATTTTATTTTCTAATTTATAAGTTTTGATAACATCGTCTAAGACATGAAATATATTTTCCCCCGTGTGTGGATAACCAAATAAATCGAACGCGAGTGTACGTTTCATCATGTTCCACGAATTGGGATCGATCCAATGCGCGGTAACACAAATGTAAGAATCCGGTAAACCAAATGGAGCCGACCATACGTCGGTTGTTAAATTAACACCGGTGTTTAATTTTTCAAAACCTAAAATCATTTCTTTTTTAGCTTTTGACCACATCTTTAAACAATCGCGTCTAAGAGTTGAACGACTTACGTGAACATAACGTGGTTGAAGCGTCTCTTGAATCAACTTAGTCAAGCGCGGATTGTCAAAGTGATCGAACGGCAACGATTGTTGAATAACAAATTGAGCCATCCTTAAACGAACCGCCTCCGGGTCGAAATTCCAAACACCCATACCCCGTGATATTTGCGCTTGATCTTTGGCGGGATTTTTTTTTAATGGCTTGCAATGCGACGTCACATGTGCTCTCAAAGTAGAGTTCGATGACGCCGCAAGAAACGCCCCGCAATTTTTGCACCTCGCCTTTTCTTTTCCATTCGACATCTCGCATAAATCAAAATTCACCCATAGTGTCGGGTCCCTATTCGTGGTCAAGATCTTCTTCACAAACAACTCGCTAGATGAACCAACAACGGTCGAAGCATCGCCACTCGAACTCGCCATTTGAAAGTTGAAACGTATTTTGTAAGTGTGTTTTTGAGCTAGAATTGAAGTGGGATTATACATATGCATTGATATCTTATTTATACACTTCAAAACTGGTCCCAAACGGTAATATTACCGTTGTTTTCTTTTCAAACGGTAACATCCATGTCAAAAAAACGTTCTGTGCTGCTGCTGCTGCTTTTCTGCTGTTGAAGATCAAATGCGACCAGTTAACCGGTTAACCGGTTATTTACAGCCCAAACAAACCGGTTTTTAATTAACCGGTCACACCCCAGCTTTTTAATGGGGCGGCCCAAGTTAAAACCAATTGTGTGTGGCCCAGATTTAGTAGACTAATTTAAATGTGTGTGTGTTCAACAATGGTGTGTGGCCCAAAGGTAAAACATGTATGTATCCCAACAACTAACAGATCCAAAACATTCGAGGTCCAGCCAAGTTATAACATGTGCGGCCCGAGCACAATCAGGTGGATCCCTTGTTTACGCCGCCCAGTTGTTAACCTAAGGCCCAACCAAACTTGCATGTTACCGGTACCCTTCCATCTCCCAAAACCAATTACATATCATCAGTTTAATTCCCACACTTATCAAACTCATTCTCCTCAATATTCTATTCAACCTACGCATGGAGTTATCACCAAGTAATCTAGAAGTCATGACTCAATTCTTGTTACACGTGATTATTTTTCTATCTACTAACATATGTCAACAAACAACCATAACCATGAAACAAAGTAATCGACCAGACCCCTCCCCCATTAACATCAGGAATATTTGTTCATGATTAACATATTTGTTCATGATTAATGGCACATATAGTTTACCCTATATTACTATAGCACACAAAATACATACCAAGATCCCATGCATAACTTCAATAATAAGCAGGCAATTTTTATAAATAACTTATCTACTGTTTTCCGTTTCATTAACATCACAACCAAACGCCAAGATACAAACATCACAACTAAACACCAAGAACCCCTTATTACCTGATCATGTCATATGTTATATGTCTACTTATGTTCGGCCCCATGATTCCCACATTTATAAAACCAATGTTTTAAAAACCGGTTTATACCGGCCGGTTGAACCGGTTAAACCGAATGACGGATGCTTAGCCGGCACGAATCATACGGTAAACTGAGGGAACGGTAATGAAGTACCGCTGGTAAATTAGCTTATACCGGTATACCGGTACCGAGTCAAAGGTTAAAATTTGGACTTTTAATATTTTATAAGCACAAAAAGGTGACGATTTACCTTCATAGAAAAGCCTAGCGCCTAAAAAGGCAACAATAGTGAATTTTTGGATTATTTTTTTATTATGAATAACTTTTAGAATATTTTTTATTATGAAAAGATATAGTCTTTGATTATTTTTGAGTAAAAATTGTATTTTATGGATTTATAGGTTAATTAGTCAACCCGGTTAAACCGACTAGTGCTACCCGGTTCTACCAGTTGAACCATTTCTGAACCTAACCCGGTATGATTTTAAAACCGGTTTTTAAAACATTGTATAAAACATACAAACACTTTGTCAATCAAGATTACACATACACTTAAACATCAATTAATAATCAACAGTTAGCGTAGATATGATTTACTAATCAATGGCCTTGATCGAACAAGATGAGGTATCGAGAGGGGTATGCCTACTGCCGTATGTATATTTAGAATAGGTAGGGTTTGTTAAAGTTGTAAACTAAAACACCCACCCCCATTATTACGTAATATAAGAAGAATAAAAGGGGATTGGGCCGGCTTCACAACTGTTGGGCTTGGGCTGAACGGCCCAGTGCATTATAACGGTAGGTGCGGCCCAAACTATGTTAGTTCCCTAGATTAGCTATTCGACACATAAAAACATTTTAACGATTTCTTGTAGTTAAACAGTGTTTGCTAATTTTTATCATTTAGCAATTACATCGCAATTACATTTAGCAATCACGTTATACATTTAGCAATTACATTCCAGTCACCAGTGTTTGCTAATTTTTATCATCGCAAGAAATATGAACGAGACATAACAAGAAACGGGATCACGTGACTAAGAGACACTGACCTTGAAAGTTCGGGTTGTCACAAGTGAGATACCAACCAATCGACCATGATCGTAAATGGCTGCAACAGCAATAACAAATTTGTACAGAACTCGATTTGGTGACGTCACCTTTGATTATCGTTACCATTCACCGTAGACGCCATCGTCTTTCAACCGCCACCCTACCCAAAGAACTTCACACACATGCTTCAAATTACAGAATGAATACCGAATCGCCACCATCAAGACGCTTCATCATTCAATAACCGCCATCACATCGCTTCATCATTCAATAACTGATATACAAACATTCGGAGTCGGGAACATTCATATTCATCCACGCTATGTTTCCTCACGAAGGCGATTCGATTCATCGTTCAATAATCGCTTTTGTCAAATTTACCGACGTGTGGAACTGATAAGTTTTGCATCTGGCCATTCAATTTCCATGTGAATGATGATGTTTATACAAATGATTTCGTTGAGCTTTTGAAACATATCAGGATTGATTATAAGAAAAACAACGAAAACGGAATCTATGTGCGTAGATTTGGTGAAATTGTTGATATCTTCATGGATTGTTTTTAAAGATGGTGTGTAATGGGATGCGTTTCACAATGGATCGACTCTTAATAATAATCCAATATTTTACACTAAAAAAACAAATTTTCGGTAAAATTAACACTACGTACGAAAAATCGGTGGAGCCGAGGCACACCCGGGCCTCCGTTATCCTCCGACCCTAACTACAACACACAAGCTTTCAAACTATAAAGTGCTATTGCTTTGTAATACATGAAATGCTAACGTTACTCTAGTGCACACGCAAAACAAACCCGCCTCAACGTGCGGGTAAATTTTCTAGGTTCAGCGCAGTCAAAAGCCACGTTCAAGGTTCTATTTCATTCAAAGTTATAGTCAAGGTGGTTAAATTCTTAGTTTAAATCAAAGCACAACTTGATTTACGGAATAGGTTTTGTATTTGCATGAAAATGTTATATGTTTTGTATTTAAAAGTTAGCATATACCACCAGCTATATGATGCATGGATATATCTAACAGTATTCAAGTAACTATATTAAACTCTTTAGAAGCTATTTATAATTTATCCAATTAATATTTGTGTAAAGCACAACGTAAATAAAGGATTAGATAGGATGCAATTTATCCATTTAATATTTGTGTAAAACACTTTTAAAAAACGTAAATAAAGGATTAGATAGGATGCATATATTCTAACATAATTATTATCTAACCCGAAACATAAAACCATCACCTTGAACATTCATTTTTACATTTCTACTGCAATGCGCGGCAACACCAACTTATATCTATCTTTTATATATTAACTAGGTTATAATCCCGTGTATTACACGGGTTGAATAAATAAATTCTATATACTAAATAATAAAATAATATATCTTTAAAAACTTTCTTTATTGTACGGGTTGAATAAATATAATTTTATTTATTAAATAATAAAAAGTTTTATCTATAAGAACAATATTGTACGGATTGAATAAATGTAATTTTATATACCGAATAAAAAAGTTATATCTTTAAAACCACGTGTATTACACGAGTTGAATAAATGTAATATTGTTTACCAAATAATAAAATAATACATCTTTAAAAAACCCCATTTATTACACGGGTTGAATAAATGTAATTTTATATACCAAATAATAAAAATTATATCTTTAAAAATATGCGTATTACACGGTTTGAATAAATGTAATTTTCTGTACTAAATAAAAAAATATATTCTTAAAAACTCCGTGTATTGTACGAATTGAATAAATCTAATTTTATACATCAAATAATAAAAAAGTTATATCTTAAAAAACATCATGTATTACATGGGTCGGGTAAATGTAATTTTGTATAGTGAAAATAAAAATATTTAATATATTAACACAAAGTTTGGTTTTCGTGATAAAAATAGATTATTCTGTTGTTGCAAAATTTGTTAACGAAGTCTCAATAAATTTAACTCTTTATTTAAAACTCCGTAAATATATAAATGATAAATAATATTAATTAATTTTATGTTAAGTTTCGTAAAACATGTTTGATACAAAACTAAACAAAATGTTCAAATATATAGTTAAGATCAAATTAGATAATTAAGTTTGAATTTGAAGTAAGTAGATAAATATAAAAGTAATAATTAATTCAAATAAATAATAGAGTAAATTACGATTTTGGCCCCCGTCGTTATATCACTTTTACCCTTTTAGCCCAAAAAAGAATTTTTTAACATTTAAGCCCCCAACATCTTTTTTTCTAACCTTTTTGGCCCCTAACGTCTTTTTTTTTTTTTTTCTAACCCTTTTGGCCCTTAACATTTAATGGATGTGGTTAGTGTTAGGGACCAAAAGGGTTAGAAAAGAAGACGTTGGGGACTCAGATGTTAAAAATAACATTTAATGGATGGGGTTAGTGCGTACACCACGATCAAATACGTGGATTGTGGCTACCCTAACGATTTAGGTAACTAAGATACATACATACGTACATATATTTAAGTGTGTATATATAGAGTAGTTATCCCAATGGCTTTTGTTTATAAAAAAAGAAAAAGAAATTGATTTTCTATCTTCGTTTTCATTTTTGTTTAGAAAAGCCATGATTTAATTATAAAAATAGTATTTTTCTTACTTGTGTTTTAAATTATAACAACATGGTTATATTGTTCGATCATATTTAGCTTTAAACTATTGGATTTATAATTTACTCTAATTAATATTATAAATGAGTAGAAGATTAAACTAAATGTTAATTATCCATAAGATATTAAACTAAATAATATTTAGTAGAAGGGTTATCTATAATTAATTAGAAAAGATTAAATTAAAATAATAATTATCTATAAGAGATGCTCTAATATGATGACAAGTGTCCCCAAAGTGGTTTCTTTTATTATATAGTATAGATTTAATGTAAATTATTATTTTTGTTAGTATTAGAATTATATAATCTAAAAAGATAAATGCTAAAAGGTTTTTTTGGATGAAAAAGGTAAAAAGAAAAGGATATATGTTATCTGACCAAATTACCACTGAGTTAATTATTTTTGGACGAAGTTATAGATTTGGACAAAAATGACAAAAAAATAAAAAATAAATTAAACCTCATGGACCAGACGAGAAAAAAGAACTCTTTGGTAATCAACTCCCGCAGCAACGCGCGGGTAGCATCACCTCGTTTGATACAAGATCAATCTAAAAAAATAGAGTAAAATACTAAAATGGTCATTGAGTTTAGGCTACTTTTATCACTTTAGTCCAAAAATGAAACTTTTTGTATCTAAATCCATAGGATTTCATTTTTGTTGTTGTTTTCATCCAATTGGCAATCTGGATTAGAATTTTCTGTTAACTTCTTCTTTTTGTCGTTTTCCTCATTTAATTAAAAATATATTATGGCATAAAATGATGATTATACCCTTCATCTAAATGATAAAAGCACAAAAAAGGGAGACGTTAACAGAAATTCTAACCCAGTTTGCCAATTAGAAGAAAATGACAACAAAAGCGAAACCCTAGGGACTGAGATACAAAAGGTTTCATTTTTGCACTGAAGTTGCAAAAGTAACCTAAACTTAGTGATCATTATGGCATTTTACTCAAAAAATTATTATCAACTTAAACTAATTTAGCAATTAGAGTAAAATGCCAAAAGGGTCCCTGAGTTTAGGTCATTTTTTCCAATTCAGTCAAAAAAGGGAATTTTTTATATCTGAGTCTCTGAGGTTTCATTTTTGTCATCGTTTTCATCCAAAGGCAAACAGGGTTATAAAATTCTTTTAACCACTCCCCTTTTTGTCTTTTTCCTCATTAAATGAAGAGTATAATAGTCATTTTATAAGAACAATTATTATAATTATTATCACTGTGACAACCCCAATTTCAGGTTAATACATTAACCTAGCCACAATCAGTTTAGACATACATTAATAGTACTGCATTTAACTAGGGTTAGTTAAGTAAGTCTACATTGGTAATTCGGGGAATTACCGGAACACATACACACAAGTTAATTCTCGAATGTTGGTGACTAACACGAATAATTAATATAAACAGACGGTTTATACGAAATTTATACGTTGCATGACAAATATGTGACTTACACGCTTTAACTGTAAACTGCAAGATATTATGTGCTTTTGTGTAAAAGTTATATAGTTAAGGGTGTGTTAAGGTTAATTAAGAAACTCTAATAAACTACTGCAACCCTAAACACTCCCCATAATCTCACTTTACGACAGTTGGTATTCTCTAATCATTTTGGCTACACAATCTCACACACAATCATCTATTCTCTGATATTTCAATCCATCAAAAACAAACGCTAGATCGAATCAAAGGTAAGTGTTTTGTGTTATACGTTGTTATCTTTGTTCTATTGATTTCATGCAAAATCCTAGATATCCAAACAATCTGTGGTTAGTTTAATCATGCCTGAATGAATGTGTAATTGTTTGTGAATGAATGTGTAATTGATTTTCAGATATTAGAGATGCTATTGACAGGTTAGAACTGCTAAACTGTTGATTTGGTTCGTAAAACTATTGAAATTAGGGTTTGATCGTAAACTGTTACATTGGGAAAACTGCGATTCTTGCTTATTCTGTGTGTTGTATAACTGTTCTGAGTTTTGTACACTTGTCCGGGTTATACAATGGTTCCAAGTTTACAAGTGTTCTGAGTTTATGAGGGAAACAAGGGAGTCCGGGTTTTCTTTTGTGAGTCCGAGTTTCCATGAAACATGTCCGAGTTTTATTATGTTTGTTCTGAGTTTTAAAATGGATATAAGGGTCCGAGTTTTTGTACACTTGTTCCGCGTTTTACATATATTGTTCCGAACTTATATGTGAGTCTGAGTTATGTGGGGGTCCGAGTTTAGTAAGGAGTTCTGAGTTTCATTTAGAGTCTGAGTTCAATGATAGCTGCCTCAAGTTTATAAAAAGTCCGAGTATATATGATATGTTATGATGGTTCCGAATTTATTGATTAAAAGGTTGTCCGAGTTTATTTGTATAAACAAGGTTTGTCCAAATTTCTTATATGCTTTTTCCGAGTTATGAAGATGATGAGTAGTAGTCCGGGTTTATGTGGGACACCTATTTGGTCCGAGTTTATATATAATGATTGGTCCGACTTTATTTATAGGGTAAATTACACTTTTCGTCCTTTATTTTTGTATCATATTGCAATGGATAGCCTTTAACTTCAACAATTACAGTCGTAATCCTTTATTTGGAAAACTCATTACATGCTAGGTCCTTTAACACTAACCAAGTTAAAATTTTTAGTTAGGTCTGGTCAGTTAAGGGTAGTTTAGTCATTTTACTAACTTAATTAGTATTTAATATAGTTTTATTGAAAAAAACAAGTCAGCAAACAATATTGTTTCTCTAAAGTCAACACCCTCTTTCTCAACCTAACCTAACCTAAACTTCATCTGCCACTCTAGTCACCATTCGGCCACCACTCCGGCCACCACCTAAATCCTTACAAATCTCATTGTTGTGTTGTAATATTGCTTCCAAAGTTAAAATCCTTGAATCGAGACTCATTTTTAGAACTATTTGCACCCGTCATGATCAGTCGAAACAAACGAAATCATCTAAAAACATAAATCGACTGAATACCGAATCTTTTGGCGATTTCATTCCAAATTTTTATGTGTCGGTTTGTTTTAGTATAACTACTAGGTTCAGATCAACGCCTCGAACCTTGACAAACATAGAAATACTTGAAATTCCTCTGTTCCCACGTTATTGTTTCCAGAGTTCAGCAAGAAATTCACCAAAGAGACATGGTGATTCGGGCGTAAACGTCAAACCGTTGACGGAAAAAGGCAAAAGAAAACGATCGATAAACGGAATGATGCGAACACGGAAATAAATAGCCACCCTCAGACCAATGGTTTGGGTTCTTCTGGTGGGCATTCTTGTCATTTTTACATGGGAAACAAAAACCCTTAATCAATTTCGTTGTTGAAGTTGTTTCGTTACCTGCGTTTTGGATTAAAAAAGTAAGGGTTTTCAGTTGTGTGCTGGTTGGGGAAGAAGCACTGAGTCTGAAACAAAGTTAAAGAATAGAACCTTTTGTTTTATATATTGATATATATATATTTTAAATAAATAGATAAAAGACAAATTTGCCCTCATGTGAGGTCACATGACTAGATTTAACTGTAAAAATTAACTAGGTTTGGGCCAAAGGACGTAGGGTGTAATGAGTTTTCCAAATAAAGGATTGCGACTGTAATTACTGAAGTTAAAGGCTATCCATTGTAATATGATACAAACATAAAGGACGAAAAGTGTAATTTACCCTTATTTATATATAATGGAAGTTTTGGGTTTAGGTATATACATAAGATAATTCCGAGTTTATGTATATACGTATGATAATTCTGAGTTTATGTATATACACATGAAAATTCCGAGTTTATATGTGTTACTTTAGTGTTTCCGATTATATATGTGAGTTCGGGTATATGATGATTTTTTCGAGTGTTGATAATTCCGAATATGTTTGGGGTCCTAAACAAGAGGAGTCTTTTCAAACGCTCAATGACATGCTTTGTAATGCTCCTATCCTAGTTCTTCCCGATGGTAACGACAACTTCATCGTGTATTGAGATGCTTCTAACCTAGGCCTTGGTTGTGTCCTTATGCAACGAGACAAGGTTATCGCTTACGCGTCGAGGCAACTCAAAATAGATGAGAAAAACTACACTACGCACGACCTTGAACTTGTCGCAGTTGTTTTTGCCTTGAATATATGGCGACACTACCTTTATGGTACCAAGTCTGTGGTCTTCACCGACCATAAGAGCCTTCAACACATCTTCAACCAAAAGGAACTGAACATGCGTCAACGTCGTTGGGTAGAGTTGTTAAACGACTACGAATGCGAAATTCGCTACCATCCCGGTAAGGCGAATGTAGTGGCCGACGCTCTTAGTCGTAAGACTCATGTTAAGGGTATTCGTTGTCTACAACTCGTTAACGATCTTCAAAACCGCATTCGTGAAGCTCAATACGCGTCCGTTAATGAGGGTAACCTCTTCAACGAGATGCAATGTGGTGCTGAAGAAAGTCTTATGTCTAAATCTGAAGGTATTTTATATCATATCAATCGTATATGGATTCCTAATCGTGATAACCTTCGAGACTTTCTGATGAAAGAGGCACACAAATCGAGATATTCTATTCACCCTGGTGTTGATAAGATGTACCACGATATGCGTACGTCCTATTGGTGGCCTGGAATGAAGAAAGATATTGCCACTTTCGTTTCGAAATGTCTCACGTGTTCAAAGGTTAAAGCCGAACACCAACGTCCCTTTGGCTTGGTCGAACAACCAAAAATTCTTGTCTGGAAATGGGAGAGCATTGCGATGGACTTTATCACCAAACTTCCTCGTACTTCTTCTGGTCACGACAGTATATGGGTGATCATGGACCGATTGACCAAATCCGCCCACTTTCTCCCCATTCGTGAAGATTTCAAAGTAAAAAATTGGCTCGTATCTACATGGATGAAATCATTTGTCGTCATGGTATCCCTATTGACATCATCTCTGATAGCGATGGTCGCTTTACGTCTCGTCTTTGGCAAAGTTTTCAATCCGCTATGGGTACTCTTCTTAACCTTAGCACCGCTTTTCATCCTCAGTCTGACGGATAATCTGAGCGTACTATCAAAACTCTAGAGGATATGCTTTGTTCATGCGTAATCAATTTTTGTGGCAACTGGGATATGCACTTACCTTTGATCGAATTCTCGTACAAAAACAGTTATCACGCGAGTATTCAAATGGCACCTTTCGAGGCATTGTAAGGTCGTAAGTGCCGTTCGCCTATTTGTTGGCACGAGATCGGAGAAGGTAAGTGACTTGATTATGACATACCTATAATTAGGAATATACACGAATCAAGTTGAGATCAACTCGTTTTGAGTTCTATATCTAGAACTCAATCTCGACTCGTAATAAAGTTTTCAAGGTCGAGTTAGGCTAGTTTTCCATATTAGTTGTTTTATTATTTACTAGTTTTTTAGTTTATAAGTATTTTGTGTGCATATGTATGTAGGATTCCTATGTATGTATATATAATTGTAATTATATGTGTCTAGCATCATATATGCTATTTAGTTATTTTTATCATAATTATTTAGATAATAATATTAGTTACGCAAAATATAATTATCATATTAAAACAAAATTTATATATTTCTATAATAATAGCTTGTGAGCTTAGTCAAACTAGGTATATATAAAGTTTGTACCCGGATTTACCTAATTATTATATAAGATTCAATTTAGCCCAAACATGAGCTAGCTTGTTTGCACCATCCGTAATTGTTAACATCCCTTATGGGAATTTTACGCCACATTAGCATCATAACACCCCTTTAAAATGTGTAATGGTTAATGCATCTTAGTGCATTTTCAATAATTACTTTCCGTTTTATTTTCTCTTTATTGAGTGCTATATTAGAAACACCACTCTCTCTTCTTGCACTTATAACGCCCCTGCAATATATTTTTCTAAATATTATTATAATATAACAACGAACAATACAAAAAAATAGTTATTCATAGAGAATATTCTATCTTATATATACAGAAGTGATCACATTTGAGAGATAATCACAACTCTAGCGTTACATCTTTATTTTGACGTTTACAGTGACAAAAAGCACTCATTATTGTTCTTTGTTGGCTTGCATAGATATTTTTGTAACTTTTTTGTATTTTCTGCAATTCTGGATATTTATTTTTTTAATTGACTAGTTTTATACAGTTTATGTTTATTTTTATAATCTTTATATAAGAAGGTAAGTGACTTGATTATGACATACCTACAATTAGGAATATACACGAATCAAGTTGAGTTCAACTCGTTTTGAGTTCTATATCTAGAACTCAATCTCGAATCCTAAGAAAGTTTTCAAGGTCGAGTTAGGCTAGTTTTCCATATTAGTTGTTTTATTATTTACTAGTTTTTTAGTTTATATGTATTTTTGTGTGCATACGTATGTAGGATTCCTATGTATGTATATATAATTGTAAATATATGTGGCTAGCATCATATATGCTATTTAGTTATTTTTATCATAATTATTTAGATAATAATATTAGTTACGCAAAATATAATTATCATATTAATTTTTTTTTATATATTTCTATAATAATAGCTTGTGAGCTTAGTCAAACTAGGTATATATAAAGTTTGTGCCCGGATTTACCTAATTATTATATAAGATTCAATTTAGCCCAAACATGAGCTAGCTTGTTTGCACCATCCGTAATTGTTAACATCCCTTAAGGGAATTTTACGCCACATTAGCATCATAACACCCCTTTAAAATGTGTAATGGTTAATGCATCTTAGTGTATTTTCAATAATTACTTTCCGTTTTATTTTCTCTTTATTGAGCGTTATATTAGAAACACTACTCTCTCTTCTTGCACTTATAACGCCCCTGTAATATATTTTTCTAGATATTATTATAATATAATATAATAACAAACAATACAAAACAAATAGTTATTCATAGAGAATATTCTATCTTATATATATACAGAAGTGATCACATTTGAGAGATAATCAACAACTCTAGCGTTACATCTTTATTTTGACGTTTACAGTGACAAAAACCACTCATTATTGTTCTTTGTTGGCTTGCATAGATATTTTTGTTACTTTTTTGTATTTTCTGCAATTCTGGTTATTGATTTTTTTAATCGACTAGTTTTATACAGTTTATGTTTATTTTTATAATCTTTATATAAGAAGGTAAGTGACTTGATTATGACATACCTATACTTAGGAATATACACGAATCAAGTTGAGTTCAACTCGTTTTGAGTTCTATATCTAGAACTCAATCTCGACTCGTAAGAAAGTTTTCAAGGTCGAGTTAGGCTAGTTTTCCATATTAGTTGTTTTATTATTTACTAGTTTTTTAGTTTATAAGTATTTTTGTGTGCATATGTATGTAGGATTCCTATGTATGTATGTATAATTGTAATTATATGTGTCTAGCATCATATATGTTATTTAGTTATTTTTATCATAATTATTTAGATAATAATATTAGTTACGCAAAATATAATTATCATATTAAAACAAAATTTATATATTTCTATAATAATAGCTTGTGAGCTTAGTCAAACTTGGTATATATAAAGTTTGTGCCCGGATTTACCTAATTATTATATAAGATTCAATTTAGCCCAAACATGAGCTAGCTTGTTTGCACCATCCGTAATTGTTAACATCCCTTAAGCGAATTTTACGCCACATTAGCATCATAACGCCCCTTTAAAATGTGTAATGGTTAATGCATCTTAGTGCATTTTCAATAATTACTTTCCGTTTTATTTTCTCTTTATTGAGTGCTATATTAAAAACACTACTCTCTCTTCTTGCACTTATAAATCCCCTGTAATATATTTTTCTAGCTATTAGTATAATATAATAACAAATAATACAAAACAAATAGTTATTCATAGAGAATATTCTATTTTATATATACAGAAGTGATCACATTTGAGAGATAATCAACAACTCTAGCGTTACATCTTTATTTTGATGTTTACAATGACAAAAACCACTCATTATTGTTCTTTGTTGGCTTGCATAGATATTTTTGTTACTTTTTTGTATTTTCTGCAATTCTGGTTATTGATTTTTTTAATCGACTAGTTTTATACAGTTTATGCTTATTTTTATAATCTTTATATAAGAAGGTAAGTGACTTGATTATGACATACCTATAATTAGGAATATAGACGAATCAAGTTGAGTTCAACTCGTTTTGAGTTCTATATCTGTAGGAATCCGTTCGTGTAAAATAAATAAAAAATCTTTTATTAAATTGTAATACAGAAACAAACAGAATGAAATAAAATTACAGAACAAATTACAACTGAAAAAGAAGAATACAAGAACAGAAAATCGAACAGAAACACTGTTCGTGGCTGAGGATCGTGTTAGACACGGGTTCCTTAAAACAAATTTCGTGTCTCCCAGGAGAACACGTTTGTTTCCAGGATACAACAGCCCAAGCAGTTGCACTGCCGGTCTTGACTCCAACCCGAAAGTATACCTTGAAGCTTGAAAGAAAAAGAAGAATTCTGCAGTGGAGAAAAGAGAGAGCTGGTAATTTTCGGTGTGTTTGATTTGCCATAGGAACCTCCTATTTATACTGCAAATCTGAACGAAACTGATAAACAAATTAAATGGGAGAATTAAACTGCATTAGACGTCTTTAATGCACTTTAATTCGTCACTTAATTCTCAGTCAAACACATTAACTTCGTCAGTTTCGAATGCTGAAATGTAACTGCCCAGTGTAACTGCACTGGCATTAACTGCTGCTGGAAGCCACTGCGCGCGCGCGCGCAGCTGTGCACCCTCTTGCGCAGTGCGTCCATTTGGCTCACTGCCATGCGCGCGTGCGCCATACTCACTCAGGTCCATGCGCGCCTGAGCGTGTGTGCCACGTCCCCTGTGAGCCTCTACGAGCACGCCACACAGTCGCGCCGTTTTGGGTCACCTTGGTGCGCCACGCACGTCACATCAGGCCTATGCACCATGCGCAACCGCGCGCCTCCATGCCATGTGTACTCGCTCGCGGACTGCCACGTCACGTGCCTCAAACCTTCACACCACTTGGTCCTTGCAGCCTCTGTGATCCACCACTCGCATGCGGCGATGCGAGTGTGCGAAGTGCAAAGTGCGCCATCAAAGCTCACATTGCGCCTCATCGCCCACGCCGCGCGTGCGCGCGTGTGCGAGTGCGAGTGCGAGTTAGGGTGCTCCGCACCCTTCGCGAGTACACTAGTGAGTGCTTCCATGAAACAATAAGGATGGAGAGTTCCCACTTAAATACCCCTTTAAGTTTCATCTCTCATCCGATGTGGGACAAGGTGCTACCTTCCCACTTTTTCAGCATTCAAGTTTCAAACACCAAACTTTGAGCATCGATATCTCATTCATCTTAGCTCCGTTTTGGACGTGGTTTAGTTCGTTGCGAAGCTCTTCCAACATAGAACACAAACCCACAAATAAATATATAAAATCCGCTCATTTTATTATATTTATTTCTAGTCCAAAATAGGAAAAAATCATTTTCCTATATTTGTGAAAAATGCTATTTTCACAATTTTTCCAACAATCCCCCACATGAATAGAAATCGATCTATCAAGTTTCAACGATACACGTTCAACAGTTGAGTATTGCAAGATAGGTAGATGTAACCTTTGAACCTTCTTTTGTGAAGCATACTTAGCCTCCTAGGGTCTTGTAGACGCGGTGTCCTTGAACAATCCCCCATTTATGTAGGCGACAGTATACATTCACACAATACTCTCCCTAGTCGAGTCAAGACCTCATGGTTGTGTCCGTTCATGGTCATGGAACACGTTCCTGGTTCTGCGAGAGCTCTAGGATTTGCGCCTCCCCACAAATCCATTCGAAGCGACCCCACTTCTCTCTAACATAGGTGATTCCTCTGAATCATTAAAAGCATCATGGTTAATTTGGATTTCCTCAAAATCCTTAACCTCAACATGCTTAACCTTTCCTTCATGTCACTGATTGGAATGGACTAGGAAGTATACAACTCCCTTTATTGATTTTGGGGCACCCCCCCTACAGTGACTCCCTTTGGGTTTATGATTAAGTTTTCCTATTGAACCTAGATCTTGGGATCTCCAGTCAACTAGGTTAGGTTTCCCTCATATTCCCTTCATCTATGGGCTTTAGTCCCATTCCTCTTGACAACCTATACACCTTATCTGTGCTTAAGCCTTTTGTTAACGGGTCCGCAATGTTATCATTTGACCTCACATAGTCAACTGAGATAACACCCGTTGAGATAAGTTATCGTACCGTGTTGTGTCTACGTTGAATGTGCCTTGATCTGCCATTGTACATCATGTTTTGTGCTCTAGCAAGAGCAGACTGATTGTCACAATGTATGCAGATCGCCGTCAACGGCTTTGGCCACCTTGGAATATCTTCCATAAATTGACGTAGCCACTCCGCCTCTTCCCCGCTTTTATCTAAAGCGACGAATTCGGATTCCATTGTGGATCTCGCTATAACCGTTTGCTTGGAAGACTTCTAAGCTATAGCTGCGCCAGCAAGTGTAAACACGTAACCACTTGTTGATCTGTGATCCTTTATATCCGATATCCAGTTCGCGTCAGTGTATCCTTCGATCACTGCTGGATCACGGGTATAATGCAATCCATAGTCTCTCGTGTATCTTATGTATCTGAGCACTCTCGTGATAGCTTTCCAATGATCCTCGCTCAGATTACTGGTGTATCTACTTAGCCTGCTTACAGCATATGCTAAGTCGGGTCTAGTACATGTCATTAGATACATGAGACTACCAATGATCCTTGAGTATTCTAACTGAGAAACACTCTCGCCTCTATTCTTCCTTAGGCGTTGGGTATTATCAATTAGAGATCGAGCTATACTCTTATCGTCCGGATTGAATTTCCCAAGGATCTTGTCCACGTAGTGAGATTGACTCAACACAAGACCATTTTGGGTTCTAGTGATTTTTACTCCAAGAATCACATCCGCGAGACCCATGTCTTTCATGTCAAACCTCGCTTTCAACATGTCTTTCGTTGAGTTGATCATCTTATCATCACTCCCAATGATAAGCATATCATCTACATAAAGACATAGAATCACATAACCTCTTGGTGTGTCTTTAAAATAAACACACTTGTCGCACTCATTTATTTTGAAACCATTGTCAATCATGACATGATCAAACTTTTGGTGCCATTGTTTTGGAGCTTGCTTCAAGCCATACAAAGACTTGACCAATTTACATACTTTGCCCTTGTTTCCAGGGGCGGAAAAACCCTCAGGTTGTTCCATGTAAATTTCTTCTTCTAAATCGCCATTTAGAAATGCGGTCTTTACATCCATTTGGTGAACTTCCAAATTTCTTAGAGCCGCAATTGCAAGAACCAATCGTATAGAGGTTATTCGCGTTACAGGCGAGTAAGTATCAAAGTAGTCTAGACCCTCCTTTTGGCTAAATCCCTTGATCACTAACCTTGCCTTGTATTTATCAATACTTCCGTCGGCTTTCATCTTCCTTTTGAATATCCAACGATATCCAAGTGGTTTACAACCAGGTGGAAGATCTACTAACTCCCAAGTATGATTTTGCAATATAGAATCAATTTCAGTCTTAATTGCTTCTTGCCATTGAGGGCCTTCTGCGGAGGTAACCGCTTCGTGGTAGGTATTGGGCTCACCCTCAACCATATAGCTCATAAAGTCTGGACCAAAGGATTTTTCAACCCTTTGTCGTTTACTTCGTCTAAGCTCACCCTCCTCGACCTCAGGTCGTTCATGTCTTTCATCTATCCTCGTAGATGAACTTGGTCCTGCTTCATCTAACCATGTAGACAAATTGGACCTGCTTCATCAACCGCTCTTGATGAAGGCGCATGTGTTTGTCCTAACATAGGAAACACATTCTCAAAATATGAGACGACGTTAGGATTTGCCTCTATGATAGTGTGTTTATGTACATCGGGATTCTTGGACTCATGTACAAGAAAACGACGTGCGCTACTTTGATGTGCATATCCAATGAAAATGCAATCAACAGTTTTGGGTCCTATCCTAAGAGCCTTAGGAGGTGGTACAATCACCTTAGCTAGGCACCCCCACACTTTCAAGTATTTGTACAAAGGCTTCCTTTTTCTCCATAACTCATATGGAGTTTCGTCCCTATTTTTCAAAGGTATCTTGTTCAAAAGATAATTTGCTGAGAGAATGGCATCCCCCCACATTTCTCGGTTCACTCCCGAGCTTATCAACATGGTGTTCATCATCTCTTTCAATGTGCGGTTCTTACGTTCCGCAACGCCATTTGATTGTGGAGAATAATGTGGTGTACACTCATGTACAATGCCACTTTTTGCGCATAAATCCGCAAAAGGTGCAACATATTCACTTCCTCGATCGCTTCTCAAAGCTTTTATCTTCTTTTTAAGTTGATTCTCAACTTCATTTTTGTACAAGATAAACTTCTCTATTGCTTCGTCTTTACTCTTAAGTAAATACACGTAGCAATACTTCGTACAATCATCAATAAACGTGATGAAGTACTTATTTCCTCCACGCGTGGGAACCGCTTTTAAATCACACACATCGGTATGAATTAAATCAAGGGGTTCGGTTATTCGTTCAACCGATTTACATGATGATCTCGTAAGTTTGGATTCAACACATGTCTCGCATTTGTGATTGGACTCGATATGGAATGTTGGTATCAAGTTTAATTTAATTAAACGTCGTAATGAATTAAAATTTACATGTCCTAGTCTACCATGCCAAACATTAGAAGACTCAATCATGTAAGTAAAAGAAACATTTTCATTCATATTTTTGTTTTCGTTTACAACCGAAGAATTCATTTTAAACATTCCATAAAGGGCATAGCCCTTTCCAATGAAAGTACCACGTCTAGACAAGACAAAATTGTCCGATTCAAACACTAGCCGAAATCCAAACTTGTTGAGCATCCATCCCAACACGAGATTCTTCCGTATCTCTGGGACATAAAGCACATTTGTCAAGGTAAGCTCCTTGCTCGAAGTCATCTTCAACACGACCGTGCCTTCCCCCTTGATGCTTGCGGTAGCTTTATTTCCCATATAAAGCTTTTCTTCACCCGAAGCTTCCTTGAATGTAGAGAAAAGAGCCTTGTCTCCACAAACATGGCGGGTTGCACCCGTGTCAACGAACCATCCTTTTGGGTTTTCACCCATTGCGTTGACTTCTTCAATCATAGCCGCTTCCTCGGTTATCATTGCAATCAGAGGCATACCATCCTCATCAACCATGTGCGCACGCTCACGCTTAGGTTTCTTGCATTGGTTAGCACGGTGCCCCGTCTCGTTACAGTTGTAACAAGTACCTTGGAAAGGCGCATGCTTCTTTTTCACAACCCCCTTTTTCGGTTCAAGGTTGTTAACCTTTGCTTTCCCTTTGTTGTCCTTTTTACCCTTGCCTTTCTTGCCCTTTGAGGACTCCCCAACTTCCACCATATTTGCCTTAGCCGAAGCTTGCAAAATGGTGCCTTTTTGGGCCACCATGTTGTCCTCTTCTATACGAAGACAGACGACAAGTTCCTCAATCGTCATTTCCTTCCGCTTGTGTTTAAGATAATTCTTAAAATCCACCCAAGCAGGAGGTAATTTCTCAATCATGGCTGCCACTTGAAACGTCTCGCTGAGTACCATACCCTCAGCATGGATGTCATGAAGTATAATTTGTAACTCTTGTACTTGGTTCATAACAGTCTTGTTATCGACCATTTTGAAGTCCAAGAAACGGGCGACAACAAATTTCTTTGTTCCCGCATCCTCCGTTTTGTACTTTTTATCCAAGGACTCCCATAATTCTTTAGAAGTCTTGATACAAGGCATCCGAGAGACCGTTGAGTACGCAGCCTCGACATATAAAGTCCGAGTGCTTCCACGCCTCTATCGCGCTCAGTGCCTGAGCGTCGGTCTCCCCTTCCGCAGGTTGGGGAACGGTTTCAGTCAAGAACCTCGCAAGGTTCATGGTGGTCAAGTAGAAGAACATCTTCTGTTGCCACCTCTTGAAGTGGAGACCCGAGAACTTCTCGGGTCGTTCAGCATGATTTGCCACTGTGGACGCTCCCACAGTGTTGGCAGGGGTACCAACAACAACATTGGTGTTGCTCGTGTTCACATTTTCAGTCGACATTCTGAAAAAGTTCCAAGAAAACAAGTTAAATTCTGTTTTCAAAAATAATAAAGGCGCTACTTTATTATTATTAGGAGTTCAAAAACCAGCCGTGTAGCTTCTAAGTCCAACTTTGAAGACTACAACAGGAGATTTTTAGGACTCAGCGACAGAAAGGAGTAGAAGCAGAGTTCTGTTTTGACAAAGGCGCAACTTTGAATCAAAACAGAGAAAAAACCTTTTAAAACACAACCTGCTGTGAGAAAAAAAAAATTAAATTCACAACAGAGAAGTTTGTGAATTTTATACAGTTTATGCTTATTTTTATAATCTTTATATAAGAAGGTAAGTGCCTTGATTATGACATACCTATAATTAGGAATATACACGAATCAAGTTGAGTTCAACTCGTATTGAGTTCTATATCTGTAGGAATCCGTTCGTTTAAAATAAATAAAAAATCTTTTATTAACTTGTAATACAGAAACAAACAGAATGAAATAAAATTACAGAACAAATTACAACTGAAAAAGAAGAATACAAGAACAGAAAATCGAACAGAAACACTGTTCGTGGCTGAGGATCGTGTTAGACACGGGTCCCTTAAAACAAATTTCGTGTCTCCCAGGAGAACACGTTTGTTTCCAGGATACAACAGCCCAAGCAGTTGCACTGCCGGTCTTGACTCCAACCCGAAAGTATACCTTTAAGCTTGAAAGAAAAAGAAGAATTTTGCAGTGGAGAAAAGAGAGAGCTGGTAATTTTCGGTGTGTTTGATTTGCCATAGGAACCTCCTATTTATACTGCAAATCTGAACGAAACTGAAAAACAAATTAAATGGGAGAATTAAACTGCATTAGACGTCTTTAATGCACTTTAATTCGTCACTTAATTCTCAGTCAAACGCATTAACTTCGTCAGTTTCGAATGCTGAAATGTAACTGCCCAGTGTAACTGCACTGGCATTAACTGCTGCTGGAAGCCACTGCGCGCGCGCGCGCAGGTCTGCACCCTCATGCGCGGTGCGTCCATTTGGCTCACTGCCATGCGCGCGTGCGCCATACTCACTCAGGTCCAAGCGCGCCTGAGCGCGTGTGCCACGCCACCTGTGAGCCTCTACGAGCACGCCACACAGTCGCGCCGTTTTGGCTCACCTTGGTGCGCCGCGCACGTCACATCAGGCCCATGCACCATGCGCGCAACCGCGCGCCTCCATGCCATGTGTACTCGCGCGCGGACTGCCACGTCACGCGCCTCGAACCTTCACACCACTTGGTCCTTGCAGCCTCTGTGATCCACCACGCGCACGTGGTAAAAAATACAAAGGCGGCTCTCAAGCGGCGATGCAAAGTGCAAAGTGCGCCATCAAAGCGCCACATTGCGCCTCATCTCCCACGCCGCGCGCGCGCGCGTGTGCGAGTGCGAGTTCGAGTGCTCCGCACCCTTCGCGAGTACACTAGTGAGTGCTTCCATGAAACAATAAGGATGGAGAGTTCCCACTTAAATACCCCTTTAAGTTTCATCTCTCATCCGATGTGGGACAAGGTGCTACCTTCCCACTTTTTCAGCATTCAAGTTTCAAACACCAAACTTTGAGCATCGATATCTCATTCATCATAGCTCCGTTTTGGACGTGGTTTAATTCGTTGCGAAGCTCTTCCAACATAGAACACAAACCCACAAATAAATATATAAAACCCGCTCATTTTATTATATTTATTTCTAGTCCAAAATAGGAAAAAATCATTTTCCTATATTTGTGAAAAATGCTATTTTCACAATTTTTCCAACAATATCTAGAACTCAATCTCGACTCGTAAGAAAGTTTTCAAGGTCGAGTTAGGCTAGTTTTCCATATTAGTTGTTTTATTATTTACTAGTTTTTTAGTTTATAAGTTTTTTAGTGTGCATTTGTATGTAGGATTCCTATGTATGTATATATAATTGTAATTATATGTGTCTTGCATCATATATGCTATTTAGTTATTTTTATCATAATTATTTAGATAATAATATTAGTTAAGCAAAATATAATTATCATATTAAAACAAAATTTATATATTTCTATAATAATAGCTTGTGAACTTAGTCAAACTAGGTATATATATAGTTTGTGCCCGGATTTACCTAACTATTATATAAGATTCAATTTAGCCCAAACATGAGCTAGCTTGTTTGCACCATCCGTAATTGTTAACATCCCTTAAGGGAATTTTACGCCACATTAGCATCATAACACCCCTTTAAAATATGTAATGGTTAATGCATCTTAGTGCATTTTCAATAATTACTTTCCGTTTTATTTTCTCTTTATTGAGTGTTATATTAGAAACACCACTCTCTCTTCTTGCACTTATAACGCCCGTGTAATATATTTTTCAAGATATTATTATAATATAATATAATAACAAACAATACAAAACACATAGTTATTCATAGAGAATATTCTATCTTATATATACAGAAGTGATCACATTTGAGAGATAATCTACAACTCTAGTGTTGCATCTTTATTTTGACGTTTACAGTGTCAAAAACCACTCATTATTGTTCTTTGTTGGCTTGCATAGATATTTTTGTTACTTTTTTGTATTTTCTCAATTCTGGTTATTGATTTTTTTAATCGACTAGTTTTATACAGTTTATGTTTATTTTTATAATCTTTATATAAGAAGGTAAGTGACTTGATTATGACATACCTGTAATTTGGAATATACACGAATCAAATTGAGTTCAACTCGTTTTGAGTTCTATATCTAGAACTCAATCTCGACTCGTAAGAAAGTTTTCAAGGTCGAGTTAGGCTAGTTTTCCATATTAGTTGTTTTATTATTTACTAGTTTTTTAGTTTATAAGTATTTTTGTGTGCGTATGTATGTAGGATTCCTATGTATGTATATATAATTGTAATTATATGTGTCTATGCTATTTAGTTATTTTTATCATAATTATTTAGATAATAATATTAGTTACGCAAAATATAAATATCATATTAAAACAAAATTTATATATTTCTATAATAATAGCTTGTGAGCTTAGTCAAACTCGGTATATATAAAGTTTGTACCTGGATTTACCTAATTATTATATAAGATTCAATTTTGCCCAAACATGAGCTAGCTTGTTTGCACAATCCGTAATTGTTAACATCCCTTAAGGGAATTTTACGCCACATTAGCATTATAACACCCCTTTAAAATGTGTAATGGTTAATGCATCTTAGTGCATTTTCAATAATTACTTTCCGTTTTATTTTCTCTTTATTGAGTGTTATATTAGAAACACCACTCTCTCTTCTTGCACTTATAACGCACCTGTAATATATTTCTCTTGATATTATTATAATATAATATATTATAATAACAAACAATACAAAACAAATAGTTATTCATAGAGAATATTCTATCTTATATATACAGAAGTGATCACATTTGAGAGATAATCAACAACTCTAGCGTTACATCTTTATTTTGAAGTTTACAGTGACAAAAACCACTCATTATTATTCTTTGTTGGCTTGCATAGATATTTTTGTTACTTTTTTGTATTTTCTGCAATTCTGGTTATTGATTTTTTTAATCGACTAGTTTTATACAGTGTATGTTTATTTTTATAATATTTATATAAGAAGGTAAGTGACTTGATTAAGACATACCTATAATTAGGAATATACACGAATCAAGTTGAGTTCAACTCGTTTTGAGTTCTATATCTAGAACTCAAGATGGAGGTAGCAGAGATGAGGATGTTGAGGTGGATGTGTGGACACACGAGGTTAGATCGGATAAGAAATGAGGTTTTTAGGGAAAGACTAGGAGTGGCTAGTATATCGGAAAAGATTAAGGAGGGGAGATTGAGATGGTTTGGGCATGTGAAGCGGAGGGAAGCGACGGCACCAGTTAGAGTAGTGGAAACTCTTACTGTGGAGGGGAGGAGAGGGAGAGGCAGACCCAAACTGACATGGGATGAGCAGATTAGACATGATTTACTAAAGTTGCACCTTTCTGAGGACATGGTCCATGATAGGACTTCGTGGAGGCGTAGGATTAGGGTTAAGGACTTCTAGAGGACATTGCAGTAAGGTCTTAGGTGCTTTTCAGGGATGTAGGTTTTCTTATTTTTTTGAAGGGACTTTTCCGGTGATTGCATTCTTGTGTTTATGCCCAAATGACGTTGTATGCTAATTAACTTGATGTACATTGTGTTTATGCCTAATTGAGGTTGCATGCTACTATACATGATTTACATTATATTATTTTGTGCCACTCAGATCACCTCCTTGGTATGGGTGACTTCCTTTTTCTGTAGCATTTCTATATTCTTTGACTTGATGTGACCGTTTGCTGTTCGTTTTCGAGTCGGGGGTCTCTCTGGAAGCAGCCTCTCTATCCCTATGGATAGAGGCAAGGTCTGTCTACATCCCACCCTCCCCAGACCCTATAAATAGTTCTGCTATTTGTGGGACTTACTGGGTATGGTTGTTGTTGTTGTATCTAGAACTCAGTCTCGACTCGTAAGAAAGTTTTCAAGGTCGAGTTAGGCTAGTTTTCCATATTAGTTGTTTTATTATTTACTAGTTTTTTAGTTTATAAGTATTTTTGTATGCATATGTATGTAGGATTCCTATGTATGTATATATAATTGTAATTATATGTGTCTAGCATCATATATGCTATTTAGTTATTTTTATCATAATTATTTAGATAATAATATTAGTTACGCAAAATATAATTATCATATTAAAACAAAATTTATATATTTCTATAATAATAGCTTGTGAGCTTAGTCAAACTAGATATATATAAAGTTTGGGCCCGGATTTACCTAATTATTATATAAGATTCAATTTAGCCCAAACATGAGCTAGCTTGTTTGCACCATCCGTAATTGTTAACATCCCTTAAGGGAATTTTACGCCACATTAGCATCATAACACCCCTTTAAAATGTGTAATGGTTAATGCATCTTAGTGCATTTTCAATAACTACTTTCCGTTTTATTTTCTCTTTATTGAGTGTTATATTAGAAACACCACTCTCTCTTCTTGCACTTATAACGCCCCTGTAATATATTTTTCTAGATATTATTATAATGTAATATAATAACAAACAATACAAAACAAATAGTTATTCATAGAGAATATTCTATCTTATATATACAGAAGTGATCACATTTGAGAGATAATCAACAACTCTAGCGTTACATCTTTATTTTGACGTTTACAGTGACAAAAACCACTCATTATTGTTCTTTGTTGGCTTGCGTATATATTTTTGTTACTTTTTTGTATTTTCTGCAATTCTGGTTATTGATTTTTTTAATCGACTAGTTTTATACAGTTTTTTTTTTTTTTTGAACATCAAACAAACTTTATTTATAACGCTAGCAAGAAGCTAGCCACCAACAATCCGGGGATCAAGTCCGAAAAAACAATAACCGAATAAAGGTGAAGTTGAAACCGTCAGGTCCCGGCGCTTTACTCCCATCACAATCAAAAACTGAATTTGTAATCTCGTCCATAGAGAACGGGCTATCCAATAAAGCAACTTCATCAACAGAAAGCCGCATGATATCAGGACAGATAAACGTCGGCTTAGCTCTGCCACAATCGCTAAACTTGTCCTCAAAAAAGGACGCAATTATTGCCTTAACATGACCCGGTTCCGAGACCCACAGACCATTAGTACGTACCCCATGAATTCTATTATTCGCCGTATTGAGCTTTATGATACCATGATAATATTTAGAATTCTCATCCCCATCGAGAGCCCATTTAACTCTAGATTTTTGTTGCGCGTCCAATGTTCTCAACCTCTCTTCTTCAAACAATGACTTCTTCTCTACAACCCGGGCCTCCATTTCAGATTCGGTCAATGCTCGAGATTCGGCAATTTTCTCCAACTCTTCAATTCTGCGCTTACAACCCAAATACTTCTCATCTCTTTGCCTACGTTCAGCATTCACCCACAATTTAGTTCTACCTTTTAACCATTTCAACTTTGCCGCTAAGGCAACATCGGCAGGCCCTGAAAACTCAAAATAAGAAACAACAGAATTAACAAATCCCACAAACCCCGGCAACTCCAACCACGAGTTGTAAAACCGGAAAGGAATATGGCCAAAATCCGCATCTTTCAACGAGAGCAATATCGGACAATGATCTGAAAGGTGTCGAGCAAGTGACGTGACTGCCGCTCCTGACCAAGATACCATAAAGTCATTACAAACCAAGACCCTATCCAATTTACTTAACTTGTCACCCTGCCTGGACATATAAGTGTACTTATACCCGCACGTATTATATTCAAAGAGCTCCACATCCCTAATAAAGTTGTTGAAATAAAGCGCATTTTTTAATGAGAATTCCGAATTGCACCTTTCATCTGCACATTGCACCTCATTAAAGTCCCCCAAAAAAACCCACAACCCACACAAAGATCGTCTATACAATAACAACTCATTCCAAAAACTCCGTCGACTCGCCGGATCATTAGGTGCATGAATATTTGCAATATTTACATGAACATTAGCATGAACCATTAGTCCCGAAACCACCAGAACATGGCGAGACTTAATAACCCCAGATTGACGAAAACAAGATGGATCCCACCAAGAAATTAAACCCCCCGCATTCCCTTCCGAATCTACACAATCAAATTGAAAAACAGAGTTACCCTAAACCTTGAAAGCAAACAAAGAGGAGGATTCGTTATTGATGTGTTCAGAATTATACACATTTTCTATATCAAATTACCCCTATTACAGATAAATTGTACGCGTTTATCCGTTGTTTTTGGTTCTGAATTGATTAAATTGTGAATCTGCAGGATTTTACGAAATATCTGTAGATTATGCGAGAAAACAATAAAAGATCGTTGAAGGAATCAAAGCATAGGGAAACGTGTCGAAGAAAACCAACAAGTTGACCTAATGAAACGAATACGCATCGTAACAAACATAAGGTTACGATGCGTAGGCAATGAGAAAGAAAGTTGGTTGTAGACCTCCTACGCATCGTAGCAAAACATGTGCTACGATGCGTAGGCGTTGTGCAGAAAGTCAACAGATGAGGGCTTACGATGCGTAGCATACTGACTAGTACGATGCGTAGGGTCTTAATGAAGAAAGTTAGTTGGAAGCCCTACGATGCGTAGCCAACTTAAGGATACGATGCGTATGGGGTCTGTCGGCTACATCTTCCGGTCAAGATTGTGACATTACGGGGAAAGTTTGTTACAAGTTCCCTGCGCATCGTAGCACTATCTTGGCTACGATGCGTAAAGGTCGCCCAGAAGCTCTAATGTTCAACTATAAATAGGCCTTCATTTGTAACTCGAAAACACACCTTCCAAGCTCGGAAATATCACATAAAAGTCTGTTATCAGGCGACATTAGGCAGCTGGATGTGTCGAGGAAGTACCACGGAGCTCTCGGGAAGTTTAGAGGCGTTCGGTTCTAGTCCTAATCGACCCGAGTTCGGTAAATATTCGTATTTTAAGTTTTGTTTAAGTGTGTTATTGTGTAATATGTGTAGTTAATTTGTATAATACCTGGGTTATGATGAACTAGATAATTGTAATGTATATTTGAAGTAATTTAAGTTATTTGGTGTGATTTACATGATGTATTGTTGAACTTGTCTTTATTCTGTCCTTTAATTGTTTACAACTTGGTTATTGAAATTAGTAACTTTAAACCATATTGCTATTTCAATCTGAATTGTTAATCTTTTGAATATCAGTTCGGGCCTTGTCTTTTCGATAAAAACGTTAACTTTCGATTAACAAGATAATCAAGTGTTAAAATCAAACCAATTAAAGATGCAAACTTACTTGGTAATTAGAAATAGTTCCATGTATGCTAGGTTATTAGCTAGCCGTTGTTGGGTAAATTGGGTGACCGATAACTCGGATTCATTTACTTTTTCGCGTCTAAGGTTTCCTAGGATTTCAATGTTTCAATAATACTTCTGCTTTGCGTGTTTAAAAGATCGTCTCACAACTTAGTTTCTGAGGTTCCAACGGTTGGATTCACGTAGGATTTGGTATCGATAGCTCGAGCCGGTTCGTTCTAGCACTTCACATTTAGTCTTAATCTTTTGTTTAAGTTGCATCTCTAACGGGGGATTAATCAATTGATAAAGATACTTAACTGTTTTTATTGTCAAATTAGGATTGCATGATTCTAGGGATTCTAAACCCAGGTAGTCCGTTTATATATTTGTAAAACTCTGTTTCTGTGATTGTTATAATTTGTCTGTATTTATTTCATTGTGTGTGTTTATTTGTTTTACTTTTATTGTTTTGTATTATTTAAAAATCAAAAATCAAAAATCAAATTAAAACCAACCTGTTAAAATTCAACTTTATATTCGATAAAGGTTTATTATCTAAAGTTTGTATATAGTGTCCACGGATTGATATCCGGTCTTGCCAACTACACTACACCGCGACCGGTGCACTTGTCGATTGTGTGTGGTTTAGTAGCAATTCCATTTTAAAACTTGTTTTGAAAATAAAAAGAAATATCATTTGCTCGGATATGTAGTAACTGGAAGGGTTAAGTGCCGTTAAATTGGGAACTCCTGTCTAGGCTGGCATTCGCATAAATCCAAAAGGACCCGTTGCCTACCTGGGGACCATCCCAATGAGAGTACCTATACCTATTAGGCCAAAGCATATCCCACTTTTGAGCATTTGAATAAACAACCTTACATCAAGCTTTTTATATACCAAGGCTTTTGAATAAAACGACATACAACATCAAAGTCTTTTCAAACATAAAAAGCAGGTTGTACACACACCAAGTTTTTGGCGCCGTTTACGGGGACCAAAAACAGGTTGTAAAATCATACAGAAAAAGGTTGCGAATCCGCACGATCAAGTTTTTGGCGCCGTTGCCGGGGACACTGGCAAACTTTAGAGAACTACCCGAGTTGTCTATTAAGTTATTTTGTTTTACTTGTTTTTATTAGATTAAAGTTTGGTTGTTTGTTAGTTTGTTTGTTTGTTTGTTTG
The DNA here is from genome assembly GCA_030545235.1 of Helianthus tuberosus. Classification (NCBI taxonomy): domain Eukaryota; kingdom Viridiplantae; phylum Streptophyta; class Magnoliopsida; order Asterales; family Asteraceae; genus Helianthus; species Helianthus tuberosus. Next base: position 22,786,213 of record CM060437.1, on the reverse strand, counting down.
TTTGTTTTGTGATTTTTTTTAAAAAAATGTGTTTGATCTGTGGAGGACATCATTATACCAAATACTGTCCAAATTCATCAGAGTGTTCCACAGATTACTCTTCTAACTTATATTCAGAACCACAACCATATCAAGACTATTATTCTACACCATATCAACCATGCAATGAGAGCAAGTACCCACATTATTTTCCGACACTTGTGGAATGTCAAGTCGCTCAGATAAACTCTTCATTGAAGCAAAACTGCGAAGTCCTAGAACAAATGCTAGAAAAAATGAAAAAGGACGATCTAATCGTAAAGACAACATCTTTAATGAAGCAAAACTGTGAAATACAAAAACAAATGTTAGAAAAGATGAAAAACAATGATCAAATCAGAAATCCATTTTGTGGGAACTGCGCTGGACCGAAGGATGCTGAGGAAATTGGTGAAGATAATAAGGTAAAACAGGAAAAGAAAAATGTTAAATTCATAATTGATTTTTCCTGTGATGATGCAGAGATAGATGCGAAGTTGGCTGAATATAGGAGACTAATAAAAGAAGAGAAGAAAAAGGAGCTACCCGGTCATCCAGAATTGTCAGATAGAAAACTGGAGACAAAAATGGACACTGAAATCCCACCTCCGGTTCAGCAAGTTGTTAATTCCAACTATTGGTGTGATGATTTTTGGAGTGATGACGATGAGGGGGTAGTAGAGGAGATTGACTTGGAGGTGCCTCGATACTCAGCATCTCTAATTGAAGAAAGTGAAGAAAAGCCACTTGACAAGATGGAAGATGTGAAATATCATGAACCATCTTGGGAAGAAGAGTTTGGTGATGAGTTGGAAGGTTTGCCAACTTATGAAAATGAAGAATTTGACCCAATCGGTGATCTTGCCTATTTAGAAAAATTACTTGAAGGTGAACCGATCATGGAAATCAAACAAATACCAAACGAAGAAAAAGAGAAAGTGGCTGAGGAGTTTGATAGCCGACCCGTGGAAAATCTAGAAGCTGGATCAACACCACAATCAAGAACACGGGAGAGGGTAAGAAAGAAAGAACCTGGAAACCGGAGTAGGTCATGCATCCGGTTAATGCCAGGTAAGTTTAAATTCTGGTGGTCTAACCCGTTTCAAAATTTCAAAATATTATATTATTCCACCGTTAAATTTTTAAATATTTTTGAAGACCGGGTGGAATTGAATGGGTTGGATAAGGTCCAGATAAACGAAAAACCTCCTGATTAAATTCAAGTGTGGGGAGGTTTTGTAAATATTTGGGTTTTTAAGTCGTTTGTTTTGTATCGAGTCAGTACTGCTTGGGTTGTTGCTTGTTTTTGTTTATGCAGGTTTGGATCGTACCACCCGTACTCAATCTCCATTCGGGTGATTTTGGAGCTGCTTACAATCTCAGAAACATTCCCCTAAGTGTATTTTAGTTTTAAATTTACTTTGTTTGAATTTTGTAAAACCAAGGTTACCTGACGAAAAAAAAATGGCTTATTCAAGAACAGACACACACTGGAAAATGTAGATGAAGTCAGACTGAATCCCAAGGTGAGTACATTCAACTAATGAGATTGGGGGCTATTAGGCTCAATGCCGAACGGTCCATTAAAGTTGGTAGTAATGTACACTACAGGATATAGGAAGACTTAGTAAACATTTTGGAAAAAAACTGGTCTTGATAAACAAACGTTACAAAAATCCCTTGGTTTGTAAATAATTTTTATGGTTGTGTTTGATTTGTTGCTTCTAGCTGTGCAGTTTCATTTTACAGGTTATATCATTATCGCGAAAGCTGAATATCTACGAGCAATTTATCGAACATATCAGGGGAGTTTCTGTTTCACCTCTCCTATTTTTGTTATTTTTGTGTTTAATTCCATTTCTCATTTCCACATTGAGGACAATGTGTCTTTCAAGTGTGGGGATGAGGGATTTTGTATAATATTTAGTATATACATAAAAAAAAAATTTTAAAAAAATTTTCATAAATACTACACTTGTCCCGATCCTTTAAACGCATATAAAACTTGAAAATTTTGCAAAAATGTATGTTAAAAACAATTTAAATGTTGAATTTACAAAATCTGAAAATACATGTTTCTTTAAGTTGCGGGATAGTAGGTTGATTAAATCAAGTTTTTGTGAAAATTTTTACGAGATACTTAAGATAATTTTTTCTAACTTTAAAGTAAATTAAATATGCAATAACAAAACCTTTAACCCTTACATTACCACATGACAGTAAGATTTGAGCATAAAAGTGTTTAATACATAAACACTACTTTCGTTTCATGTGTGTTTACCAACTTGTTGCATTACTTTAGAACTTGTACGTTTTGATGCATTTCAAAACCTTTGGTTTAAATTTTGATACAAAATCTCAAGAGGCATTAGGATCACCCTTTTCCTTGTATAAATTAACCTTTCACCTTTAGACACCACTTTGTACCTATTACCTTTTGTTGTTACCATTTGTAAACCGGAACAGTTATTTGGTGTGATTTACATGAAAAAAAAAATGAAAAAAAAAAAAAAACTAGAGAAAAAGAAAAAGAAAAAAATAGAATAAAGTATGGTCAAATGACCAAATTGTTGTTAATTTTTTTTTTCGTGTTTTTCCGGGTTATCGTAAAATTTTCTTGTTAGCCATCTTTCACCCAAATAAACAACCCACCTTTTACCCTTACCTACCCATCTTCAGTCCTCTATTTTTGTATAAATTTTTAACAATAAGGTAGAGATTTGATTGACGTACAAGCTTATAGTAGTCATGCTGCATGGTTTGGTTTTGAGAGTTCACTTGAAATTATATACATATTATCCGAGAGAAGAGTGAATTCAGTGAGTGGTATTGTTTTTGCATAATTAGTTACTTAAAAATAAGAAAATTTTGATTAAGTATTTTCGGTTTACTGTTTCATTTTCTTGATTTGCCAACCTTTTGAACGTTGTAAGTCTTGTGAATCCTCTGTGTTTAAAGATTTTGTAATTCGTATTTTAAATTTGTTTGAAATATGCGTTCTTGTTAAAAATTGTTTAAATTTGTTATGTGTTTAGGATTTTGCTTAGGGACAAGCAAAAGAATAAGTGTGGGGATATTTGATGTGTTCAGAATTATACACATTTTCTATATCAAATTACCCCTATTACAGATAAATTGTACGCGTTTATCCGTTGTTTTTGGTTCTGAATTGATTAAATTGTGAATCTGCAGGATTTTACGAAATATCTGTAGATTATGCGAGAAAACAATAAAAGATCGTTGAAGGAATCAAAGCATAGGGAAACGTGTCGAAGAAAACCAACAAGTTGACCTAATGAAACGAATACGCATCGTAACAAACATAAGGTTACGATGCGTAGGCAATGAGAAAGAAAGTTGGTTGTAGACCTCCTACGCATCGTAGCAAAACATGTGCTACGATGCGTAGGCGTTGTGCAGAAAGTCAACAGATGAGGGCTTACGATGCGTAGCATACTGACTAGTACGATGCGTAGGGTCTTAATGAAGAAAGTTAGTTGGAAGCCCTACGATGCGTAGCCAACTTAAGGATACGATGCGTATGGGGTCTGTCGGCTACATCTTCCGGTCAAGATTGTGACATTACGGGGAAAGTTTGTTACAAGTTCCCTGCGCATCGTAGCACTATCTTGGCTACGATGCGTAAAGGTCGCCCAGAAGCTCTAATGTTCAACTATAAATAGGCCTTCATTTGTAACTCGAAAACACACCTTCCAAGCTCGGAAATATCACATAAAAGTCTGTTATCAGGCGACATTAGGCAGCTGGATGTGTCGAGGAAGTACCACGGAGCTCTCGAGAAGTTTAGAGGCGTTCGGTTCTAGTCCTAATCGACCCGAGTTCGGTAAATATTCGTATTTTAAGTTTTGTTTAAGTGTGTTATTGTGTAATATGTGTACTTAATTTGTATAATACCTGGGTTATGATGAACTAGATAATTGTAATGTATATTTGAAGTAATTTCAGTTATTTGGTGTGATTTACATGATGTATTGTTGAACTTGTCTTTATTCTGTCCTTTAATTGTTTACAACTTGGTTATTGAAATTAGTAACTTTAAACCATATTGCTATTTCAATCTGAATTGTTAATCTTTTGAATATCAGTTCGGGCCTTTTCTTTTCGATAAAAACATTAACTTTCGATTAACAAGATAATCAAGTGTTAAAATCAAACTAATTAAAGATGCAAACTTACTTGGTAATTAGAAATAGTTCCATGTATGCTAGGTTATTAGCTAGCCGTTGTTGGGTAAATTGGGTGACCGATAACTCGGATTCATTTACTTTTTCGCGTCTAAGGTTTCCTAGGATTTCAATGTTTCAATAATACTTCTGCTTTGCGTGTTTAAAAGATCGTCTCACAACTTAGTTTCTGAGGTTCCAACGGTTGGATTCACGTAGGATTTGGTATCGATAGCTCGAGCCGGTTCGTTCTAGCACTTCACATTTAGTCTTAATCTTTTGTTTAAGTTGCATCTCTAACGGGGGATTAATCAATTGATAAAGATACTTAACTGTTTTTATTGTCAAATTAGGATTGCATGATTCTAGGGATTCTAAACCCAGGTAGTCCGTTTATATATTTGTAAAACTCTGTTTCTGTGATTGTTATAATTTGTCTGTATTTATTTCATTGTGTGTGTTTATTTGTTTTACTTTTAGGGTATGTTTGGTATGGGGTAATGGAATGGACAAAGGAATGGAATGGACGAGGTAATGGAATGGACGAGGGAATGCAATGGATCATTACCATTCCGTGTCTTGTTTGGTTACCATGTGTGAATGGAATGAATTATTATTGTGTAGTGTCCGGTAGGCAAGAAAAACGGAGTAATAAAATTAGCGGTGAGTTGTGGTGGTGGTCGGTGGTAGTGATTGTGGGTGGTTATAGGTGGCGGTGGTGAGTGTCGGCGGCGGCGATGGGTGGTGGTGGTGGCGGCGAGTGGCGGTGACGACGAGTGGTGGTGGTGGTTGGTGGTGGCTGGCAGCAGAGGTGGCGGTTGGTGGCGGCGGCAGCGGTTGGTGGTGGCGTCGACGATGGTGGTGGGCGGCGGTGGCGAGTGGCGTTGGCGGTTGGTCGCAACTGTGGGTGATAACAGTGGCGAGTGGGTGGCGGCGGCGGCGGTGGCTGTCGGGGTGAGGTGGTGGCGGGTGGCGTCGATGGCGTCGGTGGCAGGTGGCGGCGATGGCGTCGGTGGTGGGTGGTGCTGGTGGTGGGTTGTAGCGAAGGTGGTGGGTTGTGGTGTTGTTGATGAATGGTGGAAGAGAGGATGGAATGGGAAAAAAACATGGGGGGTGGAAGGAATGATTTTGAGGGAATGGAATGCCTTTTGGAATGGGTGATTCCATTCCATTGACCAACCAAACACCCTTTTTCTTTATTCCCTCGTAATCATCCATTCCATTCCACCTCTCATTGCTGTATACCAAACACTACCTTATTGTTTTGTATTATTTAAAAATCAAAAATCAAATTAAAACCAACCTGTTAAAATTCAACTTTATATTCGATAAAGGTTTATTATCTAAAGTTTGTATATAGTGTCCACGGATTGATATCCGGTCTTGCCAACTACACTACACCGCGACCGGTGCACTTGCCGATTGTGTGTGGTTTAGTAGCAATTCCATTTTAAAACTTGTTTTGAAAATAAAAAGAAATATCATTTGCTCGGATATGTAGTAACTGGAAGGGTTAAGTGCCGTTAAATTGGGAACTCCTGTCTAGGCTGGCATTCGCATAAATCCAAAAGGACCCGTTGCCTACCTGGGGACCATCCCAATGAGAGTACCTATACCTATTAGGCCAAAGCATATCCCACTTTTGAGCATTTGAATAAACAACCTTACATCAAGCTTTTTACATACCAAGGCTTTTGAATAAAACGACATACAACATCAAAGTCTTTTCAAACATAAAAAGCAGGTTGTACACACACCAAGTTTTTGGCGCCGTTTACGGGGACCAAAAACAGGTTGTAAAATCATACAGAAAAAGGTTGCGAATCCGCACGATCAGTTATCTTTGATTCTTGCAAGGCCCTGAAATTCATACCATGATGCATCCTCAAACCCCTAACCCAATTTGCCTTTCCTTGGCGCCTTATCCCACGGATGTTCAATGAAAGAAAATTCATTGACAATCCAACACCCCATTCTCCGAAATAATCTCCTCTGCAATCGGGCTACAAAAATTTTTCAAATCCATACCAACCAACTCCCGTACCTGAACTGTGGCATTTACCTCCTTATTAAGACCCTCCGCCTCCTCTACCATTGCATTTGAAATCGGATCCGAAGACCCAGGAACATCCACAAGAGCGATAGGAGGAACGACATCCGGCTGCTCAGGTTCTGTATCACCAACTACTTGATCACTCCGAGCCAAGGTGACCTCCACCGATTCTTCCGACAACCTTGTATTCAAGTCCGGACACCTAAGTTCATTATCCTGAAAAAAAGAACTAGAAAATAAAGGACCACGGTAATTATCCTCTGGCGAATTATTAAACACCAAACGAAACCTATTCCTGCTCTTTACCGAATTGAAACAACCCATGTTAAAGCCCATCCCACTATTCCCAACAAACTCATTTGACTGAAACCCATGTCCCTGGCCCACACCAACCGGCCCAGTATCAGTTTGGCCCACAAAATTTGAATGCTGAGCGGGAATAGTCGTATCCACCATAGAAGGAAAGTCTTCATTGACATGCAAATTTTCCTCCTGATTTTCAGCCGGATTTAATGACGAATTATTCACCGGAATATTCCCAGCCAATGTCGTCTCATCGGACTCCGACGAAACATCCCGGATCTCACCTTCTTCTATTTCATCATCCTTATCTTCGACATTCACAGCTTCGAATTCCGGAACCCATGTAGAACTTTCTTCAACAACCCGAACCGTATAACTATTACCTTTCCGGTAGACGGTGACCTCTTCATCAATCCTAGCGGCAATCTTAGTAAGAACGTGATTGAACCCAACCGAGTTATCAATACCGGTCCATGAAAAATCCGATGGCCAAACCACCTCTCCGAACAAGGTGCCAACCTTATCAAAAACCACATTATCACGAACGGACACCGGCATGCCAACAACCTTGAGGACAACAATTCGTTCAAATGGCAAGGATTGACCAATCCATGGAGATACCGAAATCAAAGCTTGTTCCCACACATCTTTTCTTGAATACATAAAATCAGACATCTCAATGCTATCATGAAATGTAATAAGCATCGACACACCTCCTAGATATGAAACAGCAGCATCTTTATAACTTGCGTCCACCAACATCTTTTTGACTGCATGAAGTTGAGCAATGGTATTCGAAACACCGATCACTGCCCGTCCCATGCAATGCATGGGATATATTGCCCCCTCGTCATTCAACTCTAACGTCTTCTTGGACCCGGATGTGTCACCAAAGACCGTAGTCAAGGGCGGAAACTCCGCTTCCACAGTATTTTTTTCTTTAGGAACCCATGTCTTCGTCCCCATGTCAGCCACATCATAAGAAATCTTTCGACGAGAGCGATCAAACATGGCCAGCGAAACCGAAATCCGAGAGTCCATGATGACAATCTCATTCAAACTCTGAAGAATAGAATAAGGATCCCTGATCTTCACACATCGAACAAATCCGAAAACTCTCCCTTTAATCGTTCGTCTCCTCGGAACCCATGCATCCGTAACTGTGACAAAATCCTTGAAAGCCTCCTTCAACTTCAAGCCCGTAACCCTATCCGAGAAGTTTGTAACGTAGAAGGTTGTCCTTGTAGCCGGATCGTCGTCGTCGAAATGGTTGTTTGAAGCCTGCCGCCGTGAATCACCTCTTCTATTAGGGTTGCCCATGTTTGCCGCCGTGAATCGCCTCTTCTGTACAGTTTATGTTTATTTTTATAATCTTTATATAAGAAGGTAAGTGACTTGACTATGACATACCTATAATTAGGAATATACACGAATCAAGTTGAGTTCAACTCGTTTTGAGTTCTATATCTAGAACTCAATCTCGACTCGTAAGAAAGTTTTCAAGGTCGAGTTAGGCTTGTTTTCCATATTAGTTGTTTTATTATTTACTAGTTTTTTAGTTTATAAGTATTTTTGTGTACATATGTTTGTAGGATTCCTATGTATGTATATATAATTGTAATTATATGTGCCTAGCATCATATATGATATTTAGTTATTTTTATCATAATTATTTAGATAATAATATTAGTTACGCAAAATATAATTATCATATTAAAACAAAATTTATATATTTCTATAATAATAGCTTGTGAGCTTAGTCAAACTAGGTATATATAAAGTTTGTGCCCGGACTTACCTAATTATTATATAAGATTCAATTTAGCCCAAACATGAGCTAGCTTGTTTGCACCATCAGTAATTGTTAATATCCCTTAAGGGAATTTTACGCCACATTAGCATCATAACATCCCTTTAAAATGTGTAATGGTTAATGCGTCTTAGTGCATTTTCAATAATTACTTTCTGTTTTATTTTCTCTTTATTGAGTGTTATATTAGAAACACCACTCTCTCTTATTGCACTTGTAACGCCCCTGTAATCCCCCCCCCCCCCCCTATGTATGGCCTTAGCATGACAAAATTTGAATTTTTAACTAGCCGTTTTTAAGTGACTTGACTCATGTAAAACCCTATCTTTAATCATTTCAAATAAAACTTTTGTTATATTTTTAATGGCATTTTTTTTACTGTTTGTGGAATTTGAACTCGTGATCTTAAATTAGGTGCTCCTAAAAACTTTGTTTCTTCCATTGAACCACCAAAACCTCAATTCTAAAACTTTAATTACATATAATTATATAAAGGTACTTTATATTCGTAAGTTTATAATTTATATGGATTTACAAAGTATCTTCAACAATTTGAATACGATACTATCTTAAATTTTTTTGTGTGTGTATGATATTGTTAACAATTAACTTTAAAATAAGAATACAAGTAAATCAGAGATAAACAAACTCAATACGATTACACACTAATGGCAGGTAGACGAGCAACAAGCTGCGCCGCTACCCCTTTCTGAATAGCAAACCCTACCCTGCTAAACACAAAATTCTGCCCCTTAACATGTGCGGTGTTACTGCTTACCACCCATTGAACCCGCTTTAGGAACCGCACCGCGTCAGGGGCGAGAGCGCCAAATGTATCGAAAGCGAACGGGACGAACACGTGCTGATTCTCGATGCAAGCTTTTTCGTGTTTAGCTACTTTGCCCGCCTCTGCCTTGGTTATCGCCTGTTCCGCCACAAACCCATGGTCCCTTAGCCCAACGAGGGGCGACACACCTGTCAAATCGACACACGCGTGTTTCCCTCCTTCCCATCCAAAAACAAGAATGTCAGCGGGCCGTAGCGTAGATCTCCCTTCTAATGGATCAGTCAAGAAGTTCACCGGAGCTTCCTTTTTTGCCGAAATCCCTGCTCGCTTAAGGACATCATACAACACATCTCGAACTAAATCATGATGATACTTAAAGCCCGGTAATTCTTTGCAATGTACTGCATGCTCCCCAAAAGAATCCAAGCAACACTTCCGACACACAGGACACGGGTCATCAGCCGGGAAAAGGGGTATCATTAAACGGTACTTGAGGATAGCCCGGTATTCCACAGCCGACATACATTGCCCTAAACCTTCGATGGGAACAACAGACAGGAAATCCTGAGCATGGGGGGCTCGCAAACACTCAAACACGGCTTGCTGGCGAGGGGAAAAGGCAAACTTCTCTTCAACTGTCTTGACGATTTCGCCATATAAGGCATTCGCCAGAATTTTCTGGGCTTTAATGGGGGCGGTGTCTTTAATGTAGAAACCGTCAAGATCAAGATCGGGAAGAGAACTATGCAGATTGTCCAACGCACCCTTGTAATCAGAGTCCAACAGCTCTCCCCCACATTCGCGAAGGATGTGGTCTTGAAGAACCCAAGATTGGGCCCTTGAAGCCACAAAAGCGTAGGAAGAGGCATCCTCAGCTGAGCAAATCCCAAGCCCCCCAAAACGTGTCGGGAGGGAAGCTAACCTCCATTGTAGGTCCCCGAAAAAGGAACCCCCACAAACAACAATGTCCTCGATCGCATTCCGAAGCCCCTTGTCAAAAACAGAGACGGCTTCCCCGACATAAGAAGGCTGACACGTTCTAAGCCCAAACAGCAGTTTAGCAACCCCCATACACGAACGAAGCAGGAGGAGTTCGCTCTGAGGGTCCTTAAGGCGTTTGAGGCATCCCATCAGCTCAACCGCACATTTGGCTCTTTTGAGAGCCAACCCACTAATAAACTGCCCATCTCTACTGACAACACCACCCAAGAGTTTCACACCATGCATCGGCCTACCAATCTCCCGTGGAAATAAACCCTCCTGAGTCTTCACCCCGTCGCATGTAGGCCAAAAAACTTCAGTTTTTTTAATGTTGAGAAGGAGGCCCAAGGAGGGGCCCTCCACTCTAATGATGTCTAAAGCCTTGGCAACCTGAGTAGCATCTCCAATAATTAAAATAAAAGTATATGTGTCATTACGGAAATGATTTTAGAAATTCTTTATATTGATACTATTTTTTTTTGGAAGGTGACTTTCTATGTACTGGACCAGTGGTCACCGGGTTCATGTCGAAGACAATCCCCCGTCAGCCCCGCACTCTCGGACGCGATGTTCGATCGGGCCCCGGCCGCCGCGCAAGCTGACTTCCGCCCGGAAACCATACTGCCCCCACACGAGAGACTCGCTGGGTAACAGCTGGGTAAAACCGGGTTGCCCTCAGGACCGCACCATGCCTCGGTAGGATACGATCCATCATTGGGACGTCCCCCCCCCCCCCCCCCCCCCCATAATGCCACAGCCGGGGATCGAACCGGAGACCTCCAAAGAGGTAACCGGCCCAACCCACCCACTTCGGACCAACTGGGCTGGAGGAGGGATTATATTGATACTATTTGATATCGTATAATACCAAAGATATATAATAAAAATAAATGAAGAAAGTAATGATAGGTGTATTAACCAATAGAAGACGAATTGAGTTGATGAGGGCATGCTCTAGACATGATTTTTTTTCATGCTTCGTGAAGCACTTAATGCTGCTTTTACATTAATATTTTTCTAGAATTTTCTACTTTCATACACAAAATTTTATCGAATATTTATTTATTTTTAAATAATATACGAGCTAGGTTTATACATTTTTGACGATTTGTAAATAGAAATATACATGAAATATTTATATATATATGCTATTAGCTAATAGTCGTAAAGATAAAATCTTGTCTGACATATTATCAGCTAATAGTCGTAAAGATAAAATCTTGTCTGACATGAACATTGTCGTATAGAAAACTATTGACCATCCACTATAGTAACCCCTTGCTGCCTCACTTCTTGTTAACCTCGCCCATCCCTAAACACTTCGTCGTCACTCCATTTCTCCCTTACGTTGCTAGTTGCTACCATCACATCCTATCGAAGCCAAGTTCCATTTTCGTATATTTAGTTAATTGATTGAAGTTTATATTGTCATCTCATGACCGCCCAAAAACACAAAATCTTTAAAATTTTGTTCATTTAGCGGTTTTTTTATTCAAATTAAATGAAAATAAACACAATTGCTTTATCCCTTTATTCAATTCAATGCCCCTTTTAATAAGTTGCGCTAAATACAAAATGGAAAATAACACTAAAGTAACACTAAATAACACTAAATCCATTAATAAGTTGCACTAAATACAAAATGGAAAATAACACTAAATCCAAAAATGGAAAATAAACACTAAATACAAAATGGAAAATAACACTAAATACAAAATCTATTATATATAATAAATGAAAGTTATTTGGGGCACGTGTCACTTAATTAGGGCATCCTCAGTTCTCTTTTCCCGCCCAACAGTACCCCTGCACTCTTCCTTATATAATCTCTCTTCTCACTTCTCATCTTTGTTTACAAACATTGGGTTCCTTCTCTCTCTACATTCAGGCGATTCAAATTCAAATTTCACAAACCCTGCAAATTATTGAGATAATTCTTTCCATCCAAACCTTAATCTTCTTCCAGACGCCACCATAAAATCTTCTTTTGTTCATCGATTACTTCATCAAAAGGTTTGTTCTTCTTTTTTTTTAGTTGAAATACTTTCATGATTTCCTCTTATTTACACTAATCCTAATTTATACTCGTAATCTAATCATATGGTTCCAGGGTTGTGATCATGGATTGTCCTCAAAGTTGAAATCCGCTTAGCTGCGGATAGATTTCTGCCATAAGCTGGTATGTTTGAATATATTTAGAAATTAGCGTTTTTTTCTTAATGGTGATGATATGAGTAAAACATCTGTTGATTATTGATGTTTGAGTATGTTCAGCCATTATTCTTTCTGAAATTAGGGTTTCATTTCCAGTTCTCGAGGTATTATCTGTTTGTAACAGCAGTGGTTCAGCGTCTACAGTGGATTCAACATCACGTGTTTGCTATTATTGTTTGCTATTCTACAGGTTCCATAAATTAAGGGTATTCTCATATAATGATGATGATTGTTCCACGGTTGTTTCCAGTATTATTGTTCCAACATCGTTTAAAGTATGTGTTTTTTGCTACTCCGATATTCAATTTTGAGGTTTTTATTTTGAAGTGATATACTCTAATTCTCGGTTTATATTTCAGTCTAATCACAGTTGTTTGAAATTCATACAATCTGCTGCGGGTTATTATAGGTTTGTATTCAAAGAAGCATAAAGTTTAATTAAACACAAAGAAAGATTATTAAATTTATAGTTAAAATAATTTTTGCTTATGACTAAATGATGATGATGATTATAATTGACTTGTGCAGAAGATGATGATGGAGAACCCACAGTAGTTCCTACTAAACGCAAGGTGGAAAAGGTCGTTTAACTGTAAATAAGCTATGTTATGGTATGTGTTGTGGGTATGGTAAAGTTCAGCTACCGCCTTTAAAGGATGCACATCCGTCTTATCAAAATTTGTTTTCTTCCTCAAATCCGAAAAGCAACTTCTTCCTAAAGAACATAAGACGATACAACTCTATGTTCTCTTTTACATCTATGGGTGGAAAGCTTGATTCTAATATCAACATGGGCAATGCTCCATTTATATATCGTATCAGTGGCCAAAACTATCATTGCATGGGGAGTCTCAAACCTCCAGCTGGAAACGAAGCTAAGTTTTGTCAGCTATACATACATGATACTGAAAATGAAATAACAAACAGACAGGCATTATTCAGGTACGAGTGATTTCTAAGTTCCATTTTTATTCTATTAAAGAACATCTAGAAATTTAACCATTTGTAGTTCAATATCAGTTGTTAAGTACCATCACTTAATCCTTAATCACTGATTCTCTATCCAGAGATTGCTACAACAGCAGTTGTTAACCATTAGTAGTTCTCTATCAGTTGTTAAGTACCATTAGTTTTTTAATTACTAGCAGTGCTTACAAGTTTTTCATCAGCTGTTTAAATTAACAGTAGTTTCACTTAACAGTAGTTTGCTTTATTCATTTTAAATTCATTTTAAATATACAATTACAATTAAAGCCAACACAAATGCACACTTGCATTATGTTAAACATACCATATGGACACCAAACGTCATACCAAGAAAGATAGAAGGATATCCAACTAGGTATACTTAACGGAACTTACAGACTCGATAACAAAAGACTGTAACATACAACGAGTTTTTGAACTTCTTTGTGATGAAAACTCAAGGAATGAGTGGTGCACTTTGGAATGTAGCTGATAACCTCCTTTAGTGTAGCTCTTCGATTTTCCTTGAAATTACCAACCTCGCTAATTACATATCTGCCACTGGGGTTGTATTCATTCATGTGCACCAATCAGCTTATGTTTTAGCAATTGATCGTTCTGATGAATCCCTTCCTTATGTGCATCGCACTATCTTCTAGGAGGTTGTCAAGTATTCTCGCCAATGTTTTCGTAGTTGGTGTTTTGCGTATCTTTACATCTGCAGCCATTCTGTACAATAAAAACATCCATAGTAAGAAGGCTGATACAGTACTTTCATAATCCATATATGTATACATATATGATAAACCCAATATGAGGAACCCAAAACACAGTTGATGTCATATGAAGAAAACACATTCAAATGACCAGCTAGAAGAACCCATAATATATAGTCTTTAACCAACTATATATGAGAAACAAAACAACCATACCCACATTTCAACATTAACAGCAGATAGTTAAGAACCTTGACCCTGTTTTAATAGATTGTATATTTTAAACATTTCAAACAAACTATAAGACAAAAACAATCTTAGGTTAACGCCAAAAACCAAAAACCCAGTATTAATAAACAGAGAAAAACAAAAACATCACAAACAAAGCTTCATACTAACCAAAAGCCAAACCTCTGTTTTGATATCCGAGCCGAAAAGCCACAATAATCAAACAATATTTTCACACAAAACCTGTTAAATTCTAGCATATCAAAAACATATACAGATAAGAAGTGTAAAAACATCAGTGGTAAAAATGAGATATCATCAAACATTATTAAACATCAACTTACATAGGGTTACATAAGTATCTAACTAGAACAGAGGGTAAACCATAGTGTCGATCATGTTTTAGGTATGTGATTTACCTTGGATTGTTATAACAAATGGTCGGTGAGGAGATTCAATGAAGATGAATACGATGAAGATGAAGATGATGATCGGTGTTGGGAGAAGAGATTTTTAGATATTTTTGAGAAGTGTGATCGGTGTTACGGAATTAGGGATTATATGTGTTTATCCTTAGGTATAAAGGATAATTCACAATTGTCAAACAGAAGGAAGTGTGATAGAGGGACTCAAACTGTTATGAATTTATAAGCTCAGGGGCTCAAAAAACCAAAAAGTTAATTTAGGGGCTCAAGTTGATGTTTCAGACATACCACAGGGACGGAAATTGTATTTTACTTTTAACTTAAATGTTACTTTTTCTCAACATATTTTATAACTTTTGGGCTGGTATCAGCAGATGTTAACCACTGCTCTTCCTTAACACTTCATCCTTAATCCCTGCTTCTGTATCCACTGTTTATTGTAGTAGCAGTTGTTAACAATCTGACGATCTGTAGTTCACTATCAGTCGTTAAGTACCATCAGTGTTTTAATCACTAGCAGTGCTTAAAAGTTTTTTTCATCAACTGTTTGACTTAACAGTAGTTTGCGTTATTAATTCTAAATTCATCAGCTGTTGTAGGTAAACTGAAGTTTCCTACAATAAGCTCTGCCCAGCTAAGTTTCCTACAATGACATTGGTTATAACAATTTAATAAGGCAAAACACTGTTGGATATAATTACATTTGTACACAAAGTCTAATTAACCCCATCCAATGTTCAAGACCAAACCAGTGATGCCTACCAAACCACTGTTTAAGACCAAACCACTTATTCTAAAAGTTTTGAGCTGGTATCAACAGTTGTTTACAACTGTTCTTCCTTAAAACTTAATTATTAATCACGGATTCTCTATCCACTGCTTATTACAATAGCAGTTGTTAACCTTATGTAGTTCACTATCAGTTGTTAAGTATCATCAATGTTTTAATTACTATCAGTGCTTACAAGTTTTACATCAGCTGTTTAACTTAGTACTAATCTGTTTTTCCTTAACACTTAATTACTAATAACTGATTCTCTATCCACTGCTTATTACAATAGTTATGTTATGTTAACGTTTTGTTGTTTTTTTTTCTTTTAACAGCAAAAGAACCAAACCTTCATCGCCTGCTGATAAAGAACTTGATGTTGAAATGATAAAGTATTTGAGGGCTTTATAAGATTCACAAAATATGTTGGTTAAGACATATAGGATGGTCAGAAACCATTTTCACCAATCTCCAGATGCCAACCTTAGTCTGCGACTAATTTATAGAAGAGAAAAAGACGGCAGGACATATAACTTACCCACCACATCTGAAGTTGCTGCTTTGGTTGTCGGAGACATAGATAAAGCTATAGACCATCATGATATTGTTGTCCAGACGCAGTCGGGAATGCTGCAGCGTATTAGCGAATTACACCCATCGTATCTTGCTCTGCAATATCCGTTACTTTTTCCATATGGTGATGATGGTTATAGAGTTGATATTCCTCATAGAGATTTTATGTCCACACAAAAGAAAATAAAACCAAAGTGCACAATGAGTGAATTTTTTTCATATAGGATCCAAGATAGAACTTATGGCTTTTCCTTAATTTTAAATGGGCGAAGGTTGTTACAACAGTTTTTGGTTGATGCGTACACAATGATTGAGAGCGAAAGATTAAAGTACATTCGTAGGCAACAAGCGAACCTTCGCTCTGAAACATTTGAGAATCTTCAAAAGTATAAATCTAAAGGTAAGGAAGTTTTAACAGATACTGGAAAGCCTGTTATACTTCCTTCTTCATTTACTGGTGGTGCAAGATTCATGCAACAAAATTACCTCGATGCAATGGCCTTGTGTAAGTGGTATGGGTACCCTGACTTCTTCATAACTATAACATGTAATCCTAAGTGGCCTGAAGTAAAAAGATTTCTAAAAGATTCAACCATCAAAGCCGAAGACAGGCCTGACATATTGTGTCGATTGTTTAAAAGGAAGCTTGATTCGTTAATAAAAGATTTTAAGGATTCCAAGTATTTTGGTGAGATTAACGCTGGTATGTTATTTTGTTTTCACATCTTATCCTCTGATGTATATTTTTTAATCAAGGTTATTAACTAATAAATTTATTTATTTTTCCTTTTTATTTAGTTGTTTATACAGTAGAATTTCAAAAGCGTGGTCTTCCTCATGCACATATATGCTTATTCATGAAGGTCGATCACAAACTTCCAACCATAGATCACATAGATCCATTTATTTCTGCTGAGATTCCCGATAAAAAAGAAGATCCTGAACTTTATTCTCTTATGACTGATTATATGATTCATGGTCCGTGTGGGAATGCTAATTTGAATTGTCCTTGCATGATCGATAAAAGATGTTCAAAAAACTTTCCGAAGAAATTCACACCACATACAACTATTGATTCAAATGGTTTTCCTGTATACAGAAGAAGAGATTCAGGTCATACAGTTATAAAATCTGGTGTTAGATTAGACAACAGAAATGTTGTTCCTTATAACAAAAGGCTTTTGAAAAGATATCAAGCACACATTAATGTTGAATGGTGTAATCAAGCCGGCTCAGTGAAATATTTGTTCAAGTACATCAACAAAGGTCCTGATATGGCTACTGCGGTAGTTTCTAGTGATACAAGTTCAACCATCAAAGAAAAGCCAAAAGACGAGATCAAGGAGTATTATGATTGTAGATATATTTCAGCTTGTGAGGCATCCTAGAGAATATTCTCTAATGAGGTTCATTATAGGTATCCTGCTGTTATGAGGCTTCCCTTTCATTTGCCAGGCAACAGAATGTTGTGTATGGTGCTGATGACGATATTGATAATGTTTTAAGCAAGCCTTCTGTTGCTTCTTCAATATTTATGCAATGGATGAAGTTGAACGAGTCAAATAAAGATGCTAGAAAGCTGACTTATGTTGAGTTTCCTTCCAAATTTGTTTGGATACTTAAAGATAGATGTTGGCAGGTACGTAAGTCGTACCAGTGTGTTGGCCGGATTCATTCTGTATCTCCTGCTTTGGGCGAACCTTATTTTTTGAGGATACTACTGAATAAAGTTAAAGGACCTAGATCATTTGAGGAGATACGTACAGTTAACGGTCAATTATTCCCGACTTTTAGAGATGCTTGCTATGCGATGAGACTTTTAGATGATGACAATGAATACGTTGAGGCCATTAAAGAAGCAAGTTTTGAAGGACATGCTGGGTATCTTCGAGCATTATTTGCTACCCTGGTTTTGTCAAATACTCTATCTCGGCCAGAATTTGTTTGGGAGAATACGTGGAAATACTTAGATGATGATATTGTTTATAGACGTAAAAAAGAAACAAATATTTCAGGTTCTGATCTATTTTTTTATTTCACATACTACATTTTGATTTTTTATTTAATAATGTTAATTTTTTTATTTGCTAGGTTTAGTGCTTCCTGAACATCAGATTAAGAACCTTACTTTGTTGAAAATTGAAAACTATTTAATTTCCAATGGTTCATCATTACGAAGGTTTGCCACTATGCCGTACCCTGATGACGATTCCTTACGTGATGCTTCTAATCGTCTGATCAATGAAGAGCTGTCACATGACCTAGATGAAGTACAAGCTGAGTTTAACAGGTTGCATCAATCTCTTACAGATGAACAACGAGCGGTTTTTGACGAAATAATGGAAGCAGTTGTAGGGCGTAAAGGAGGCCTTTTTTTTGTCTATGGTGGAACTGGAAAAAACCTTTTTATGGAAGACTTTGGCTTCAGCTGTTCGATGCAGAAATGGAATAGTTTTAAATGTGGCTTCAAGTGGTATTGCTTCGTTATTACTTTCCCGTGGAAGGACAGCTCATTCTCGGTTCCATATTCCCATTAATCTAACAGAAAATTCAATGTGCAATATTAAGCCAAATAGTGATATTGCGAGATTATTAAAGGAAACCCAATTAATCATATGGGACGAAGCACCGATGGTACACAAACATGCCTTTGAAGCTTTAGATAGGACCATGACCGACGTATTTTCAGAAGGTAGGAGTATTCGTTCGGATATTCCTTTTGGTGGTAAAGTTATTGTATTTGGTGGTGACTTTAGACAAATACTACCTGTTATTCCTAATGGTACTAGACAAGAAATTGTTAGTGCGTCTTTAAGCTCTTCATACATATGGGCAAAATGCAGACTCTTACGGCTGACTAAAAACATGCGTCTAACTATTGGAGCTGAAAGTTCGAATATGAAGTCTATCAGAGAATTTGCAAAATGGCTTATTGATATTGGTGAAGGAAACGTTGGAGATGATAATGATGGTGACGCCATTATAGAGATACCAGATGATTTACTGATCACCGATATTTGTGACCCAATACAAAGTTTAATTGACTTTGTATATCCTTCAATTATTCAACAATTTAGGATTGCTGGATTTTTTTTCTGAGCGAGCAATTCTAGCACCCAAAAATGAGGTAGTTCATGAAATTAATGATCGATTGCTTTTGTTATTTCCTGGTGATGCGAAAGAGTATATGAGTTCTGATAGTATATGTCAAACCGAATAAATTCTTGATTCTTATCAAGAAAGATTATACTCAACAGAAAATTTGAATGCTCTTAAGATTTCTGGCTTGCCTAATCACAGATTAGTTCTTAAAGTTGGTGTTCCTGTGATGATTCTTCGAAACATTGATCAACAGAAAGGGTTATGTAACGATACAAGGCTTCAAATTACTTTTCTTGGTAAACGAGTTATAGAAGCTGAAGTTATATCTGGTGGGAACATTGGCACGAGAGTTTTTATTCCAAGGATTAATATGATCCCGTCTAACAAAAAAATACCTTTTCAATTTCAACGAAGACAATTTCCGTTATCAGTTTGTTTTGCTATGACAATTAACAAGAGTCAAGGACAATCGTTATCAAAGGTTGGTCTTTATTTGAAAGATCATGTCTTCACTCATGGTCAGTTGTATGTTGCATTATCAAGGGTCAAGACCAGAGAAGGCGTTAAAATACTAATATTCGACGCTGATGGAAAACCAACAAATAAGACTTCTAATGTTGTTTACAAAGAAGTTTTTACTAGCTTGTAATCATTGTGAGGAATGTTAAAACGTTGTTTGATCAAAGTCAAACTACTTATGTTAAAAGCTAATCATAATAGATAAAATACTGTTTGAGCAATGTTAAAACGTTGTTTGACCAAAGTCAAACTACTTTTGTTAAAAACTACTTGATAAAACACTGTTTGACCAAAGTCAAACTACTGATGTTAAAAGGTACATATAATAGATAAAACTAGATTTTCCCTCGGCATTGCTTCTTGAGGTCATGAAACTTACTTATGTTAAAACTTAATTATTATTAATACATGATTCAAAGCATTCAAATTATATGTTATGTTAATGGTTTTGCTATACGAAAAATTATTTTTCTTTGTTAATTTGAATACCAAATCAATTCAACTAATCATGTACTTTACTCTTCTATCTCAATGTAAATGTAAATAACAAATTCAATAAGGGGTGTATGTGTAAATATTCTTCATCAGTTGAAAATATGGGAAGAGAAAAACACAACCGTCACTATTTCTTCATCATCATTACACATCAAACATCTATCATCTCTTCTTTCAAAAATCTCTTCTCCCCAGTCATTTTCTAGGGTTTCAATTTTCTTTTCCTCCGTCTTCTACACTTCAATCACCTGAGGTTTTATTATTTTTTCTTCAGCAACTGGTATGTACATTCCTATTGTAATGAACTTTATATTGTTTAATCTATGTTAATTTAAATCCTATCTTGCTACTAATACGATTTTAAATGTTTATTGCTATACATTCTAGAAGGGTTTACTTATGTGTTTGAATCATTTGTTGAGAACTTGTTAAAATAATTATTATTTGCAGAATAATTTTAACTCATACTCTGTTTCTATGATTAATTTCACTATATACTCTGTTAATACAAAAAGTTAATGTTCATTTTGGAACCCGGCTTTTTAATTACAGTCTTTTAACATCTTTACTGATTCAGGTTTTATGATGTATACTACATTTGTTAAGTTTCTTCATAACCCATAATCTTTGAAACTGGTATGACATGTTTTTACATACATAATTTATTTTTATTGAGATATATATTTAACAGTTCTTATGGTTTATATTTTCTTACACTATTTAAAAATTATATACAGGATGTACCTATATTCTTTGCTAATCAAAAGTGGGGGGATTGTTGGCAAAAAAGTATGTTGCAAATATATCATGAGTCTGGTAAAAAATGGGTTGTTAGGGTCAGAACAGAAAATTCAACGCCGATAATAACTGACGGTTGGGACATTGTTGTTAAAGATCTCAATTTGCCGAGGGATACTTTGTTGGTTTTCAAACCGTTACGTGATTTTGGACTTGAACTTTCATGTTATGTTAATGGCATGTGTGGGGAATCTTATTTCACCTTTAATCGTTATGCAAGATTTGGTTTTACGGTATGAGTATTGATCTTAACTTCAATTCTTTTGCATCTTTAACGTGTTAACACTTATTCTCATAAGATACATGCTTCACGTTTAGTATTCATTATTTTTAATTTTATGCAGGTAATTGAAGACTGCTTCATTGAATAATTTTACGTAAACAGGCCACCGAGTGGGAAATTTCAAATCTGTTACAAGGGTTCCTACTGGAATGTTGAGGTGTCTAAAGTTGATACCCACTTTGTATTTTCTAGAGGATGGCCGGAAATGTGCAACGATGTTGGGATACTTGAGGATGATTTGCTTGTGTTTAGCAGGATTGATGATTTTGTTTTTGAAGTAGTAGTTTATAGAGATGAGATTGAGATTTGCTTTTTGAAGAAACCTGAATCTGATGATGATAGTGTAGTTGAGATATCGAAGGCTGATTATGTTGATAATGCATTCAAGGTACGTAAGTATTTAGCATTAGCAATAAAAGTTTTAATTTTTTAGCATTATATTAATTATTTCATTAATTTTGACCAGGACATCTATGAGGATGAAGAAGTTGTTTCTGTAGGTGAAGGTACAACCGTTACTCAGGTACTTGCTAAATTATTAAAATTATTTATTTTTAATTTAACACATATAAGAATTTAATGTTTTTACAACTATTAGTAATGCTGTTTACTGATGTTATATTTATTCAATAATGTATTATTTACAAGAACTTACCAACCAATGCCGAATGCACGTCCAAGAGACGCATGTCTTCACGATTGAACAAAACCCAAGATGTAAGTTTACCATCTTAAAGATTGTTATATTACTATTGTTATTAAAGTTACTCTATGACAACAGGTTATGAAGAAAGGTAAAATTACTTCTGAGAGAAAGGAGGTCGTCAATAATAGGACTAAGGGAAATGCTGCCTTACCTGTCGACACAAGTGATCATACTGGATGTTCTTCGTCTGTTCATAAAGTTAAGGTATCTATACTTGCCAGTTAATTAGTATGTGTTATATAAACTGTTTTTTTTTGTGTGCATATATTGATCATTCCTTTAATTCACATGTATATGTTTACTTTTTCATCAAGGTGAAGAGAGCTACCAACGTTCAGAAAAAGCTTAACCGTAGAAATAAGATTGCAAAGACTGCAAAAAAACATTCTGGACATCCTCTTGACCCTGAGTTCTTTCATTTTGATCGCAAAGGAGACTATAGGCTGGTATACCATTTTTTATAATAAACTAATGATTTACGTTTATTTGTCTGACTATTATTTTTTTCCACACAATACATGTAGCGTCTTCCTGCTGAAGTTGCGAGACGAGCAGGTCTTTCTCTTGATCTTCATCCTTTGAAAGTTCAAAACATGGTTGGAGTTGTGCAGGTTTATGATGTTAAGTTGGAGTTAAATGAATTGAAGCCACGTTATGCGTTGGACGGTTGGCGAAAGTTTATGACTGACAATAACTTGATGTTTGGTGATATGTTGCATTTCACATACGTGTCTTCGCAACAGAAGATAGTATTAAATCAAGTTACATCAGTTTAACAAACACATTTTAAGTCTGTTCTGATATCTGATACTAATTATGAATTTTTTGACGGTGATTTTGTAGGTTTTTTTCTTAAATTATTAACTTGATGATTTGTTGCTATGTATGGCTAAGATGATAAAACACTGTTATTAGCACTTTATGTTTTATATTTGCCCAATTAGATTATGTGTTAAATTATAGTTCTTTAAGTCATTGTTCCATTTTCTTGAATTCTATCTAATTTTTTAAAGAACTTCAATAACAAATAGTGGTTTGAACATCTGTTTGCCTTTTGGTCAATAGTTAATGGAAACCCATGTTAGGTTCAACAGTGTTTTGAAGAGGAAAACTGTGTTAGAAGACAGTAGATCTTAACAAGTTAAACATCTGTTAAGGCTTAAACAGATGTTTGGCCTTTAACAGATGTTTGGCCTTTTATATCAGATGTTTGGACTTAAACAGTTGTTTGACCTTAAACACATGTTTGACCTTAAACAGATGTTTTGCCTTAAACAGATGTTCTTCTTCTATATTAGATATTTGGACTTAAACAGATGTTTGACCTTAAACAGATGTTTGGCCATAAACAGATGTTTGGCCTTAAACCAAACATCTGTTTAAGCTCAACATCTGTTTGACTATTTGTCAATATCTTATTGACTTTTGGTTAACATCTGTTTCAAATTTGTTCAACATCTTATTTTGTAAAAGAGGTACAAAAACAAAGATTTTTTCAAAATCCCAAATCACCCTATCATGTAAGTGCATTGATGTAAAAGTGGAAATGATATTATTCATATGGTCCTGTTGTGCTTTTGTTTGTCATCTAATATGAGTTCATGATCTAATCCGGTGATTTGAAGACATTGATGTTGAATCGAATGAGATGGTTGATGTAATGTGGTCGTATTACAAACAAATAGTAATTAATTAATCTAAATAACTTTCCCAAGCCCGGGAAGCAATCCCGGGTAAAAACCTAGTGGAAAATAAACACAATTGCTTTATCTCTTTAGTCAAAGTTTTGCATTAGGACCGCAATCTTCATCCATTTCCCCTCCAATTTGCACCTGCCATGTTGAAAACATTAAATTTAATAGAGACATTTTAGGAGAGAGAGATATACATAGAGAGAGAGAGACACACACACTCTTTGCTATATAAATCAACAAAACACATAAACTTATCACACAAGTGCCAAAACACATAATCTTTACTGTCATATAGTCTCTCATGGCTACCATTGCCTACATCATCATCTTTCTTACACTCTCATCCACCACCATTCATGCAAGAGAAAGCCAATTTTTTCCCAAAGTCTCTAACAACAACAATCCAGGTGGCAATGGGTACAACTCACAGAAGCAGGGGTTTGAGGATACAAGGTTTATGGAGACTGAAAATGGTGATAATATGTACAACTCCCAAAAGCAATTGTGGCGCCCAGAGAACTACAACCCTGTGGCATACACCACACCAATCCATAGTACCACCCAAGACATCCCAGAAGAGTACCGACAGGAGCCTGCCGCCTATCGGTACAATGGCGAAAAGAATCCTTGAGGGTGTTTTTGTCTTTTCACTTGTTTGAAGATGTGGTGTTTTAAGAAGAAGATGGTGATAATTATGAGGTGGTTTTTATTTGGTGTTATATTTGTTAATTATGTCATGTTTTATTAGGGAGGGTAAAATATAAAGTGAAGTTAAATTACTTTGTGTGTTGTTTTGTCTTGTGTAATCTCACATGTTCAACTCATGCTTGGAAAGAAAGTACTTTAAGCTTTAAATGTTGTACAATATGTAAGCAAAACCACTTGTAATAAAAAAATTACACCAATATACATGTTCTTATTAGAAATTCCAACATTAGTACCATTGGTTTGAAACTTCATGACAGTTTGATCTTCAATATGGGTAATTGTTTGCAGTGTTTTTAGAATCGGACTGGTCGTTAAACTTAGCTACCGGTTCACTTGCTCAACCAGTCAAACTATTTTAAAAAGGCGGACATCATTGTATTAAATTTACTTGTTAAAAATGTTTAAAGATGTCCAAGCAACAGGATAATTCATACCTCTATTTACAACAACTTGGTAAGTAGGAAGCTTTTCTTTTATATGACTATATTAAATTCGTTCATGTGGTCCGACTCTTTTCTTTTTTTTTTTTTTTTTTTTTTTTTGTCAAAAAAAGTCGATTTAACCATCTCCAATTCAATCCTCATAACCTTTTAGGTTGCATTTTTTCGCTCATTCATGTCCAATTGGTTTAACTATAAGTTTGCTAGCGTTTGTATCACTAAAAATCTAATTTCACATCATAACTAAAGTTATAGTAAAATTACCCTCTTAGCTTTGTAATCATGGTGACCAAATGTTCAAATTCTCTTGTGCAACACATGTGTGTTCGTTAATACCAACGTAGAGTTATGTTTTCACCCTTGTAATAATAACTGCGGTAAAAAAAAAAAGATAATAATAACTATCACCTACCCAAAAGGTAAAGTGGCTAAAACTTAAAGGAGGATTCTTTCGGTGATGCATTTATGAAGGTTCAGATACTTCCAATAGGATGCCATTTATGAAACAAAACTAACCCTTCAAATTTGAAATCTTTTTTAAGGTAAGGTAAATTTGATTTTAATCATTTAAATTATTACTATTAGTTGATGATAACTCATACCGACAATATGACTAATGAAGCTTTTAACTTTAACTTTTGTTATTATGGGTAATCCCGCTTTAACATATAAGTAACTCTGCTGCCTCTAACAATCAATCCGTTGTTCATTAGGGGCAGTCGAATTTACTTTCCAAGTTGAATTAAGATTGTTATTGACAATGAAAGTTTAACTTGAGAGAATTATTGGTTACATTTCTTAGACCACCCGTAGTGGTGGTTTTTTTGGCATTTTTCCCAAAAAAAAAACGCCCAACAATGCCCTTTAACCTCCCCCTGGGGCTTTTTTTCTTGAAAAAAATGGTTTTGGTGTTCTTTTTTCCACGTCTTGTTCAATGCTTTTGGCCAATGACATTTTTGGATGGTTTTTTAATTTAATTGTTTAACACCTCTTTTAATAGTGCCCCACAATGTCCACATCCCCTACACCCATTTTAGAAAAACGTCAAATAATACCCCATTGCTGACTGAACTGCCACATGGTGCGAAACGCCCAAGGGTGGGGCATTATTTGCGTCTTCCACTACACACAGTCTTGTTACCGAAATTACTAAAGTGTCAATATTATTTATTGTTGTGGAATTATTATAAATGTTTAAAATAAGTGACATAAATGGAACATGAGTAGGAGTTGGGTGGAAAGTCTATTTTTCCTAGAAAGTCTAGGAATGAATAAGAATTGGACATGTGTCATTGAGGGATTTTAAGTAGAAGGGCTATCATGTAATTTCACATTTTAATTTTATTTTTGGAATGTATCTTAATTAACTAAAATTCCATGATTTTCGGAATTTTTATTATTTTCGAATTCAAATCTGGAAGTCAATGTGTTTATCTGAAAATTAACAGCATGTTCTTAGTGATGTGTGTTACCAGTCAGAGAGGTTGAAGTCAGTGTGTTTTAACACTCTGAAGTCAATATATAATCAGGTTGTGTTTTAACAGTTCTTTTGCATTTTAACAATCTAAATGTGTTTTATGTTATTGTCTATGTCACATTACATCGCATATTCCATTGTTCAGAAGATTACTGGAATTTATCAGCATGTTCTTGGTGCTGTGTTTTAACAGTTTACAGGGCTAAAGTCAATTTTTTTTTATAGATCCCACAATATAAAGATGGTAAAACACAGGGTATGAATCTGATTGATGTTAAAACACAACTGTATGAATCTGAATGCTAAAACACAACTGTATGAATCTGATTGCTGTTAAAACACAACTGTATGAATCTGAATGCTAAAACACAAGTGTATGAATCTGCTTGCTGTTAAAACACAACTATATGAATCTGAATGCTAAAACACAACTGTATGAATCTGCACAAGTGTATGAATCTGCTTGCTGTTAAAACACAACTATATGAATCTGTTTGCTGTTAAAACACAACTGTATGAATCTGAAGGCTAAAACACAACTGTATGAATCTGCTTGCTGTTAAAACACAACTGTATGAATCTGAATGCTAAAACACAACTGTATGAATCTGCTTGTTGTTAAAACACAACTGTATGAATCTGTTTGCTGTTAAAACACATATGTATGAATCTGAATGCTAAAACACAACTGTATGAATCTGCTTGCTGTTAAAACACATCTGTATGAATCTGGATGCTAAACCACAACTGTATGAATCTGCTTGCTGCTAAAACACAACTGTATTAATTTGCTTGCTGTTAAAACACATCGTCAAGAAAACGGAGATGATAAGAACAATATTTGAATGGTGATGATGAACTCGGAGATGGTGGAGATGGAGAAGTGTTTTAATTTGATCCGGTGCTCTCCATCGTTTCTAAAGTTATCTTCTTCCATGATTGTAGTTATTTTTGGTAGGGATTGGGGTTTCCAATATGGGTTTGGAGAGAGAGAGGCAGGGAAAATCGCTTGAAATTAGGAACTGGGCGGTTATCTAATTGATTTAAAACACGGCCATTGACAAAATTGCCCCTACTCATTTAAAACAATCAATTAATTAAACTCTAATATTACAAGATTGCCATTGATTTAATCTCAACCCTTAAACACACCAATCGGATGGACCAGATCGCTTCCTAGACTTTCTAGGAAAAACACACTTTCCGTGCGAACCCTACTCAATGGAACATATATACAACTTGTTTACCATTCTATTTTTAGTTTTAACGTGAAGTATGAGGCAGTTGTACAGAAAAAATCACTAAATAATAAAGGAATTTCATAAAAGGTTTTTTTGTTGAAAAATAATGCAACTGTAGTGAAACAATATAGAAAACTTGTTACTATTTCAAACAACTTATCAAAAATATTGAACTGCCACAAGAAAATTACCAAGATACCCACAACTTAAATTTGTTTCGTAGTTAAGTAGGTACAATTTACCTTTTACCTATATATTAAAAATTGAACATAATGAACAGTAACAATATTGTATTTATATATAAGTTTAAATTTAAATTATCCTATATATTAATAATACAACTTTATAAATAGTACTTTTTATATTAAGTTAGATAAGTCTGGTGTCAACCGGCACTGGTATCGAAGATATTGGTACGCCCCGGTTCGGTATCATTAGTGCATTTTATATTATAATAATTTTTAAATTTGTATCACGGGTCGGGATAAACTTGGTGTCAACCGGTACTGGTATCGAAAATACCGGTACGCTCCGGTTTGGTATCAGTACATGAAGGTAAAAACCGTCACCAGACTGGTACAGAAAACGTCGAAAGTCGGCACCGAATTGATATTGAAAATCTTTTAGTTTGGAAAATTCGGTACTGCTACCCGGTAACATTTGCTCATCCCTGATCACGGGCATCGTACGAATAACAACGGTATCGTACAACTTTTTTGTTGATTTTCTTCAACTTTTAATGTTTTTTTTTAGTTTCAAGGGTAGGGATGAGCTCGATGCCAACCGATACTGAATTGGCACTGGTACCGAAAATACTGGTTATGGTACAGGTATATGAAGGTAAAAACCGGCAGCGAACCGGTATTAGGAACGCCAAAAGTCAGTACTGAATTGGTACTTAAGATATTTGAGTTCGGGAAATTCGGTACTGGTACCCAATACCATTTGCTCATCTTTGACTACAAGTTTCATACGAACAACATCATTACCATACAAAATTTTTGGTTGATTTTCTTTCGGTTATCTTTTAGTGTTTTTTTCTACGTTTTATTTTTATTCTTGTGAACAGTTGGGTTCAGGAAATTCGGTACTGATACCCAATACCATTTGCTCATCTCTGACTATAAGTTTCATACGAACAACATCATTACCATACAGATTTTTTGGTTGATTTTCTTTCGGTTATCTTTTGGCGTTTTTCTGCATTTTATTATTTTTCTTGTCAACGGTTCTGTACACAACGCGCTCATAGTGATTTCAAAACACAAGTAAACACAAACTAAATAATAAAAGAAGTTAGCCGCAACTCGGCGGGACGAAAAAACTAGTTTTATGTTAAAATTTAAAAGTAGAAAATAAAAAAAGCAATATAAGGGGAGACAACGGATATGAAGTCATCAGTATTGAATGTTGAGAACAACATTCCCGGGGGGGGGGGGGGGGGGGTAGGGTCGGCAATACAATTGACGAATTTTAGAGGTGGGTATTATATGTTATGTGGGTTATTATTCTACAAAGGCTCCTAATTGTAAAAGCTCCTAATTGTAAGAAGTGTAAGAAGGATTTATAGAGTGACAAGTGTCCAATAACCTAAAACTCACTACATCACCACCCAAATCCTAAACACCCACCCCTACCCCCAAAAAACCTACCCCCCCCCCCCCCCCAAACCTAAAAAAAATATAAAAAAAAAACTAAACATCCACCCCCACCCAAAAACCTAAACCCCCACCCCCTCGGCAAAAAAAAAAATTGGGTTTCGTGATTGGGGGGGGGGGGGTTAGGTTTTTGGTGGTGGTGGATGTTTAAGTTTTTTTTTTTTGGTAGTGGGTTTTTTTAGGTTATTGGACACTTGTCACTCTATAAATCCTTCTTACACTTCTTACAATTAGGATCATTTGTATTTGATCCTAATCCTATGTTATAAATATGGTACAAAAATAATTGCTCGATGGTGAATGACAAAGATCGATCCGTGCAGGTCCGATCGATACCTGTATTTTGAGGATAAGAACGTAGATGAGATCTTTTTTTTATGGTTTAGGTATAGTGATAATATCAGTTGATCTCCAAGACATTATTTCGAGATTCAAAGTCTTTATAAAACAGTATATTGCATATATGTCACATGAAGTTCTTTTAAGTTTCTTCAATTTTTTTAGAGTAAATTACTTTTTAATCCCTGTGTTTTAGTGGTTTTAATCACTTGAGTACAAAGTAAAAAAGTTTAAGGATCTGAGTCCCTAACTGCTCATTTTATAATGTTTCGAGTCTCTGTATTTTAGTGGTTTTAACCATTTGAGTCCAAAATCAAAAGTACTAGTGTTAAAAATTGTACTCAAAACGTTTTAAAATAAGTGGTTAGGGACTTAGGGCGTTAAACTTTTAGATTTTGGACTCAAATAATTAAAACCACTAAAACACAAGGACTCAAAAATTAATTTATATGATTCTCTCTGTGTATATGTATATAAAATCAAATAAAATATATTTTTTTTATAGAAAGTGGTGATATTCTTCATTTATATACTAAACAACAATTTAAGTAATATAAACATTTTTCCTTTCCTAAAAAAGACAAACTACAAAGCAATTAATCTGATTCTTTTCTCTTCCTCACTTATCATCACCGATGTGCACAATCGTTTATAGCATTTGTTACGGTTTGTGAGAAGCACTAGTGAGAGCTAATGTGACGTCTCACTCTTTCAAAACTTGAATCAAACTATTGTGTAGCAAAGAAAAGAGTTAAATGCTTGGTTGGTTCATGTGGTTTTCAAAAATTTCACACTTGGTCCTAGTGGTTTACTAATTACACTCGTGGTCCCAAAACTTGCCAAAAATGCACTCGGTTGGTCATCTGACCTAACCTCTGTTAAATTTCTCAGTTAGCTATGTGTGAAATGACTATATTACCCTTGAGCAATTAAAAGAAATAAAACAATGATCTTCTTCCAACCATCGCCCAGCATTAATACTGGTCTTCTTCCTCCTACCTCTCAATCACCATCACCACCCTCAACCACCTGGACAGCAGGTTGTGGCTGTCACAGCCCGAAACCCCACCGTGTGCCGCTGATCCACGTTGAACCCAACACCCCCAAACGGCACTACCCCACTGTTCATGACTGCCCAGCCATCTCTGATGTCTCGAACCCAGAACCACCCCTGTTCGCAGTCACCCAGCCATCTCTGATCTCTGATGTCTCAAACCCAGGCGTTGTTTCCGGCTCGGTATGTTAAGGAGTTGGAGAGGGTTGTGAGGGTTGGTGGTGTGGTGGTTGTGTGTGTTGAAGAGAGTGGGGAGAGTGGTGTGAGGGAGGTTTTGAGGTTGTTTGGGCGATCAGAGGTGGTACGGGTGGGGAATTTGACGGTTGTGGGATCGTTAAGGATGATGCCCTTGAGGATGAAAAAGTTCACATCTTGTTGTGAATTACTGCTTCAATTTCAGTCAAGGTTCAATCGACCCACATTAGAAAACCTTGAAATCCACACGGGTTTGTGAAAAAATTCTCATCTTGTTGTGAATTTTTGCTTCAGTTTCATGTTTTCTGTGATGGTTTATGTAGAAAAGATATGGGTATCTCTGTTTTTTATTGGGTGTTTGCAGGTTCTTTTGAATTCACAAAACCTAACATATAATCCCAGTGATTTCAGT
Organism: Helianthus tuberosus; assembly: GCA_030545235.1. Lineage (NCBI taxonomy): Eukaryota > Viridiplantae > Streptophyta > Magnoliopsida > Asterales > Asteraceae > Helianthus > Helianthus tuberosus. Next base: position 22,755,065 of record CM060437.1, on the reverse strand, counting down.
GGGTCAAAAGGGTTTATGACGGTGGAGGTGGCTGCGGTGGGTTGAAGGTGATGGAGAAGGTGGAGGGTGGTTGAAGGTGACGATGGAGGTGGTGGGTTGAAGGTGACAGTGGTGGTGGTGGGTTGTGTGATAACTGTCAAATTTGCGTGCATCCGTACAATTATTAAATGATGATTAGTGCTTAATGACTGTGCTGAATTACAATTAAATGCTTGTATTGCTTTCTGATCATTATCATTATTCATACATGTTCAACATATATTGCAAATGACATAACATTACTACATGCAAACTTTATTGATTCAAATGATGCACGAAACAAAGCTAGCACAGTTATCAGACAAAATCAGAGAAATGCTGACGAAGTTTAGAACATAGACAGACATTGTATTAAGATACAAAATGGGCCAGAAACCAAGTATTACACTAGTATAGTGTGTAGGAAAGTAAGGATCACAAAACTGTCTTCCTAGTGATAGTCTAAGTGCCGGAAAATGCCTAAAAACTCTCATACACTGCAGAATTCAGCAAATTCAGCAAAAATTCAGCAATTTAACAACTAAATATCATGTAGAATTATGGTTAAATGGCCCAGAATACTTTCCTAAGTGTCGGGAATCAAAACTGTCACAAAAGGGTACATAAAGCACACTAAACTGCAGGTTTAGCACTTTAACGAACCAGTATCTAACCGAACAACCGGACACTACCCGAAACATCAAATTTACACTAGAAGCATTGTTTTAATGTTTCCAAGCTAGTTATGGTCCCCGAACATCTTAAAACACTATACAAATATCTAATAACTAAACACCCTAACTAAACCCTTGGAATTGAACTAAATTATCTAACTATGGTTGAAGCCTAGTCTAGAACCCCCCCCCCACCTAGTTCACGGCCCAAGTTGCCCCCACCTTGTTGATTTTATTTGATTAAATAATAGATTATGTCTCCTACATAACTTGCATATCATACCTTAAGATTTTGAGATGTTGATGGTTATAAGTAGTAACCATAAGTTCAAGATCCTTCATATCTCTCACACACCAACACACACTTTCCTTCTTCCTTTCTTTCCTCCATGCTCACGACCAAGAACAAAAACAACACTATCATCATCATCAACCATTTTCCATCCATTCCACATATATACAAAGGTGTAAGAAGGTATATTAGGGAGCTTGGGGTTTTCAGAGGTTGAAGGGCCTTTACCATTTGCTTTTATCCACTTCATTTATCCTCTTGATCATCCCTAGCCTTGAGCTAGTGGTAGGAATACTAATCCCTCTATTTTACATCTATTACAAGTGGTTAAAAGAAGATACATCATGATAATCTTGAAGAACACTAAGAAACTTGAAGATGAAACATGAACATAAGCATAAAATTATAAGAAATCATGTTATTTATGTGTTGTTATACTTGATGATTGTTGTTTGCTTATGTAAATGATGTGGATCATCATATGATCTTGCCAGACCATGATTAAAAACATGATTTAGCAAGATGAGAGGATGATTATGTTAAGAAATCAATAGATCATCCTTATGTAAATCATGAACTTGAAGTATAAATTGTTTTTCTTGTAAAATGATGATCAAAGTAAGTTGTGATACTTGTAGATCTAGAAATTTTATGGATGATTTCTAAAGAAACCGAGTTAAAAATATAAGTTTTGTTAAAACTTGGTTCTTACATAAACAAACACTATTTTTGGTGGTTAAACAAGCGTAGAAACACTTGTGTAACAAGAAAATTCCATAAGGAAACATTTTTGTAAAACATGATTGCAAGTTGTAAACATCTAAATCCTTCAAGAATGATGTTTTTAAATAAACAACCACACTTTAAAGGGTAAGTAAACACACTACCAAGTTACTACAAATTTTCATAAACTTTCAAGTTCATGAAGTAGTAGAAAATGCATGATTTTGGCACGATTGGTAAGTAAAGGTTGTTTAGTGTTGATTGTAGATTGATTGTGATGATTTTTACAAAAGAAAATGATATGCTTGAAAGCATGGAAACCTCCATTTTTAGGGGAAACTATGGCAAAATTTTCTAAAAATATAAACACTTAGAAAAATATTTATAAACATGCACTTACAAGTGTATTTTCAACAACAGGTTGTTACATAAACCTTGCCATAAATTTTGCTACAAAAATTATAATTATTGGAGGCTGATTTTCATAAATAAAAGTGACTAAATATGTATTTGGGAAATACATATTTAGGAGACACCATGTGTGTGATTATTTGTATATTTTGTGTATTAGTTATATTATTTTAGGACTTGAAATAATATAACACATCGAAATACCAAGGATTACAATCCAAAATATTACCAAAATTCCAAGGATATGAAGATACAAGTTATACACAAAATGTTGTTGAAACCGAACAAAGGAATATAACTCACAAAATATTTCGGAAAATTATTTACAAGTATATTTTGGTAATTGGTATTTTGAACAGCAAAAGAATGAAAATGGGATTTTCATGAGTACTATAAGACATATCACATTTTTTATAAGTAGGACATGTATTATTTTTGAGCAAGTAAAAATATATTTTCTTGAAATTATTAGACAAGGTATTATTGGAAGAAATATATATTTTTCTCAAACAAATATGAAGTATATTATTTTGGGAGAAAAATGAGTTTACATATATTTTCTAAAGTTAGACTTGAAAATATATTATTTTTGGAACTTATACGAAAATACATATATTTTTGCCAAATGAAAAATTATAAATAATTTTTCTAAGTAATATTTCTTGAATATATATTTTGGAAATATATATTGGTGGACATTTATTAGAAATAATATTCCGGAAAGTTTAATATAAATTTAAGTATATGAATACTTAATGAATACAATAAAATACGTATTCTCATACGTATAAATACACACCAGAATACGACACATTTACATGGCAAAAATATACAAAAATACACATGTATAAGATACCTCATCCTTGGGAAGGAAATACAAGTATAAATACTTGGGAAGTATTAAGTTGATATATATTGTTTTAACAATTATTCCAAAGTTTAATATATATAATTTAAGTTAAAATATTTATTATTTTGGCAAATAATTATATAACTTGGAATAATGACGAAGACACTTGGAACGTAACTCAAAGGCACTAATTAATACTAAGTCAAGGCACGACCCGCTCGTCTAATAAGACCATAGTACATTGTAGGTAGTCGTGTACACCAGAGGAAACCTTGAGTTACAGGCGGATTCGAAGAACGCAAAAACTGTGAGTTCATGTCCCCCTTTTCTTTTAACTGTTTTCAGTTTTATAACTTCGGGGGTGAAGTACATGTTACAAATTGATTCAAACGCTTATACATGATTTGGTATGGTTAGCTAAGGAAAGGTATATGCTAGATCATTTGAGTGGTGGGCATAACACTTAAGGCCATTAATCCTCACTGTAGGACCGAGGGACATGAGTGATAGATCTATTCGGGTGTAGCGCGCCCCACCCATGCGCACGCCGAATGAGCCATGTGGTGACTATGTCTTATTGACGAAATTTGCTAGGTTTGAGTTCCCTGCATCACGTCACAAATATTAATGTATTAGCTACACATTAATTGATTTGTTTTTCCTTGTTGCTTGCATACCGGGTTTTCAAGTACATACAAACATACTTTCAAATGCTACAAAGGTTTATTCACAAACTCACACATGAACTCGCTCAACTTTTGTTGATGTTTTCAAACTACATGTATTTCAGGAAATTAAGTATGGATCTGGCGGGCGTTGGAGTTTTCAAGTGTTGTTTGGAATAAAAGATGTCATCCGGTGTCGTATGGTTTGGAAGTATGTACCCTATCCTGGATAGGATGCATATTCAAAAGCCAAGTTTTCATTAGCATCTTTTGAGAAGTCTTTATGGAACTCTAAAACAAAATGACGTGGTTTGTAATTTAGATTTGAAGTCAGTATTTGGATTCTAAAACAATGTTGTTGTAATGTCTTAAAACTTAATCAATGGATGAACATCTTGGATTTATCATATAGTTGTTTGTTATGGTTGAATGCAATGATATTAAGCAAGTCACACCAAATCACGCTTTCGCAAAAGTCAGGGTATGATAGTTTGAAGGTGGAGGTGGTGGTGGTGGTGGTGGTGAAATGAGGAAGAAGATGAGGGGTGGACCCCATTTATTTTATTTTTTTAATATTTATCAGTGTTTTTGTTTTGTAGTTCAAGGGCAATCTAGTCTTTTTACACTCACTTAACTGAGAAAATTAACATGGGTTAGTGATAAGGACCAACCGAGTGCATTTTTGACAAGTTTTGGGACCCCGAGTGTAATTACTAAACCACTAGGACCAAGTGTCAAATTTTTGAAAACTACAGGGACCAACCAAGCATTTAACTCCAAAGAAAATAAGAGCTTTGCTTTTGACCCATTCACTAATGCACGCTGTAACACGCCCGTGAACGAACACCCATGTCACACCCCGATATTTCCACGTATTACCGGTGGGCCCGGTGGGGAGTATCGTGACGTGGTTGGTAACATTACAGTCAAACAACACAATATTTAAATGCACAGCGGAAGCAAAAGATAGATATATTTCAACTTTAATAAATTGTAATATCAAGTATCACAAACAGTTGAAAGTAATCCACAGGTGGATCAAAAATAAAATGGAAACATTGTTCAACAGTTTTGACATTCAAGCTTGCGAGACTTATTGTGGACGCTAGGAGAAAGCCAGCCTAGTCCGCGTAGTACCTGCACTTAACCTTTTTGGGTAAATACGTCAGATTGCACTGGTAAATACAAATAACTGACTCATTTGAAAAGGTTTAATAAAATTGATTTGAATGCACGTGGCACAAACTCTTTATAACTTGGGATAATTATTTGAATATAATATTGTAAAAGAATTACATGTTCCTTATGCGTTCAGTAGCCCGATCCGTAGACCGGGTTAAAGATCAATAGACACACCACATTATGTATTTTGGCACTGACGGGTGTACGCCTACACCCCGTGCTTAGGTCGTGGCCATATCGTAAGATGATGCCAATGATATCCGGGACATGGTCATTAACCCCCCAAAGGCTTTAAGCAAACAAAACATTTCAAAACAGAGCATATCAATGATTTAACCTCTAATCGATTAAAGATTCAATGTCCGACCAAGCGGTATTTTATATACCATACCCCAAGCCCGTATAGGGAAAATACGTTAAAAGTATTTACCTTTGCAAGTATAAATCACAAATAGCAAATGCGGGTAGCTTTTACCGGGCCTCCTATTCTAGAACAAAGGTTTACAATAACCTATTAGAATCCTAACGGGTCTTTAATTAAGCCTAAACTTAGACCGGTTAGTTTTAAGGAAAGATACGGTTCGAACGCGTGATTAAGCGAAGACCGGAATAGGATGTGATTTAGACCCGAAAAGTTTGAAGACTTGTATAATATGGGTAATCCAAACACATTCTGAATTTTGAGATAAAAACGACAAGGTTTGACCCGTTTCGGCTAATTTATGCAAACTAGTTACATAAACCGAACCGAACGCGTAAGAAGCGTAACGGGTAACCGTAAGAGTCATATATAGGTTTCCTAAGTCAATATGCTTTAAATATGTTGTGATATCAGTAGGATATCTTCCATTATGCCCAAAACGAGTTTAATCTCAATTTAAGCCCCGTAGGGGTATTTTGATCATTTTAAAGATTATAAAAGAGATTAAATGAAACTCTGAGATTCAGGTCTAAATACATCAGTAAAATAACTTATTTTAACAGGTCGTATCAGTTGTGATAAGTCTTAAGTGCCAAAAATGGTTTTAAACCTAAACTATGTGTTTAATACGCGTAAAAAGCCATTTTAAGCGATTTCCGGGTTATACAGGAAAGCTGAGTTTTCTGATTAGGTTATAAAGTTCAAAATACTTTACTTATTATTTAAAATCAGTAGCAATTGGATTGGTGTCAAAATATTATGTAGAACTCATTTTATAACCAAAAAGGGTATAATCGGTATTTACCGAATCAAGGTCATAACCTTGGGTTATGAGCAGGTTAAAAATAATTAAAAATCTTTAAAAATCCCAGAATACTAAATTACATCAGTGGGTAAAAGTTTTGGTGTCAAAAATTGGGTTTAGATAGGCTTTATGCTAATGACGCCGTTTAATTACTAAAAAGCGTTCTAATTACGCTAATGAGCATAACTCCTAATCTAGACCTCCAACTGATGTGAAAATTTAGGAACATGTTTATAAATCAGTAACAAAGATTATTGTCCTTTCATATATCCAAAATTCCCGTTTTATGGTCAAAAGGGCATATTGGTCAACATTTAAGCAATTAACGGAATCATACATATTAATTGGATAGCTAATGAACCAAGGTGTATAATCTTAGAGGGTTATACTATCATGTAGCCTGGTCCTAAGGAAGCTCTAAGGCATTTCCAAAACATACTAAATCGGGTCAGAACTGAAGTCAAAGCAAAAGTCAAAGTTTTGCAACTTTCGGTTCCGAACCGGGTCTAAACAGAAAATTGTCAGGTCGAACATGTTTAGACATGTTCTTATACTTATTACCAAGTTATATGAGTGATAAAATAGGTTACATGCCTTCTACATTGCTAATTACATGTTAATTTGCAAATTAAGCTTCTGTTGACTTTTTATAAACAACTTTGACCCGACATTTGATCTAGTTAGAGCGGGAATCAGTGGGTGCCCTTTTAAGGGTTTAATGCCCACATAATTACCAACTTATAACTACCTTCAATTCGACTAATTACTGGACCATTAATGATTAATCGCTAAGTCAAACGGTAATTACGACGGTTTGACTTTTAAGCTAAAACTAAGTAAAAACTCATTTAAGGAAGGTCAAGGGTACTTACCAAAGTCCAATGCACGACTAGGGATGACTTGGGTCTGCTTTGGAGCTCCAGAAGTCTTCAAGAATGCAGATGGAAGGTGTGATCAAAGTGTTGCAACATGAAGGCCTTTTATAGTGCTTTAATCTCACTAGATTGTTGACAACCAAAGCTACAACTGATCATGGATCATCCACAAGTGTCCCTAAGGTCTAAAAAGCATGTAGGGGTCGCCCATGGAATGGAAAATATCTTTTTAAGTCGGTTATTGCACTTAAACAGGCTGCTGTCTCACTTTTCTGCATCTGGGGATCGGACGCGGCCCGCGTAAGCTTCTGTTAAGGCTTACGCGGCCCGCCTGAGTCATGCTGTCAGGTTAAGAACTTTTCTAGTTGTTGCATCTTGGCTCTTGGTCTTTCGAAAGGGCATTCCACTTTATTTCTTGCATTATGAGCCCTCAAAATTTATCTATAAGGGTTTCAAGACTTATACCCACTTTGTTAAGTCCTTGGTTTGCTTTGTTATCACCCGAAAAGTCATAAACTTCATCGTTGACGCTTTAACCCCTCGTATGCGAATTTGATCATAACTTTCTCATACGATAACGAAACTTTATGAAATTTTTATCGTGCATTCTAGTGAGCATAATTAACCGTTACAAAGCTTCAGGTTTGCTAAAAGGTCACTCAGAGGTATACTTTAAACATGTTGACACATTTAACCCCTGTAGTTTGTAATCTCTCACTTTCTTTCATATTTAGCTTCGTATGGTCCATGATTTATTCGTTTGAAGGTATCAACATTATGTAGGGTTATTGTAAAGTATGTTTATCCACCGTTGACATTTTGAACCCTTAAATTCACATACTTTCCATGTTTGTCAACTTTAGTCCCTCTAGAGTATTCTTTCACACGTTCAAGTTTATGACACGTGTCAATACATTATAGGACGTGAATTTTCGAGGTGTTACATCCTCACCCGCTTAAAAGAAATCTCGACCTCGAGATTTACGGGAATAAATGAGGGTACTTTTCTTTCATTGTGGATTCTACCTCCCACGTATACTCGGGACCTCTACGGGCATCCCATTTAACCTTTACTATTGGCACATGCTTCCTTCGAAGCTTCTTAACCTGTAGATCCTCAATCGACACAGGTTTTTCAACAAACTTCAAGCTCTCTTCTATGTGCACATCTGTATGTGGTATGACTAGTGATTCATCAGCGAAACACTTCTTCAGATTGCAGACGTGGAATACATTGTGAATACCACTGAGCTCTTCAGGTAAGTTTAACTTATAGGCAACTGATCCGACATGTTCAATGACCTTGAATGGTCCTATGTATCTCGGGCTTAACTTGCCTTTCTTACCAAATCGCATCACTCCCTTCCATGGTGACACTTTAAGCAGTACTTTGTCACCTACCTCGAAGTTAAAAGGTTTACGCTTTAAATCTGCGTAGCTTTTCTGCCTATCCCTGGCAGTTTTCAGGCGGTCATGAATCTGGACAATCTTGTCCGTCGTTTCAAAGACTATTTCTGGTCCTGAGAGTTGAACATCTCCAACTTCCGCCCAACAAACGGGAGTTCTGCACTTCCTACCATACAATGCCTCAAAAGGCGCAGCCTTAATGCTGGTATGATAGCTATTGTTATACGAGAACTCGATTAGTGGCAGGTGGTTATCCCAACTACCACCTAAGTCAATCACACATGCGCGAAGCATGTCTTCCAAGGTTTGGATTGTACGCTCACTCTGGTCGTCCGTCTGAGGATGGTAAGCCGTACTGAAATTTAAGCGCGTGCCCAAAGACTGTTGGAAACTTTTCCAAAACTGTGACGTGTATCTAGTATCTCTATCAGAGATAATAGACACTGATACGCCATGTAGAGCTACAATCTTATCGACGTATAATTGGGCTAACATGTCAGAGCTATAGGTCTCCTTAATGGGTAGGAAATGTGCTGACTTAGTCAGTCTATCTACTATCACCCATATAGTATCGTTTCCTTTCCTTGTCTTTGGCAACTTGGTGATGAAATCCATCGTCACCATTTCCCACTTCCACGTGGGAAGTTCAGGCTGTTGTAGCAAACCTGACGGCTTCTGATGTTTAGCTTTGACTTGCGCACACGTCAAACATTTAACTACATAGGCAGCTATAGACTTCTTCAAGCCTATCCACCAAAAGTTTGCTTTCAAATCCTGGTACATCTTATCAGCTCCAGGATGAACGGAGTATTTAGAACTGTGGGTTTCCTGGAGGATAACATCTCGAAGTCCTCCATAAATTGGAACCCATATTCGTCCATTCAATCTCAGAATTTCGTCCTTGCCAAGAGATAACTGCTCCTCGGTTACCCCTAGCTTTTCATTAGGATAGTTAGCTTCCAGCACAGCTTCCTTATGTGCAGCTAACAACCTTTCATTCAAACTATTCTTTATTTCAATGCTTTTGGCATTGATTCTGATGGGTTTCACCCTTTCCTTTCGACTCAAGGCATCTGCGACTACATTCGCCTTGCCAGGATGGTATCTTATCTCACAATCATAATCATTCAAAGTTTCCATCCAACGTCGTTTCCTCATGTTCAATTCCTTTTGGTTAAACAGGTGTTGGAGGCTCTTGTGATCAGAATAGATCACACACTTGATACCATATAAATAGTGCCTCCATAGCTTTAGTGCAAATACAACGGCACCCAACTCCAAGTCATGGGTGGTGTAATTCTTTTCATGCACCTTTAACTGACGTGAAGCATAGAAATAACCTTGCCTTTCTGCATAAGCACACACCCCATGCCAGTGTGTGATGCGTCGCAGTAGACTACAAATTCTTCAGTCCCTTCAGGCAATGTCAACACAGGTGCATTGCTTAGCTTCTGCTTAAGGATATCAAAGGATTCTTGTTGCTTGGGTCCCCAGTTGAACTTTATATCCTTCCTAGTTAAAGAAGTCAGGGGTGCAGCAATCCTTGAAAAATTTTCAATAAAGCGTCTGTAGTATCCTGCCAATCCCAAGAAACTGCGAATTTCTGTGGGCGTCTTCGGCTCTTGCCAATTCATGACAGCTTCCACCTTAGTGGGATCCACTTGGATACCACGCTCACTAACCATATGTCCAAGAAATTGGACTTCACGAAGCCAAAATTCACACTTAGAGAATTTGGCGTAGAGCTTCTCCTGCTGAAGTAGTGAAAGAATACATCGAAGATGTTTCTCATGATCAGCTTGGTTCTTCGAGTAGATGAGAATGTCGTCGATGAAAACGATGACGAATTTATCCAAGTAGGGCTTGCAGACGCGATTCATGAGATCCATGAATGCGGCATGTGCATTAGTGAACCCGAAAGGCATCACTAGGAACTCGTAGTGACCATATCGAGTCCTAAATGCAGTCTTGTGTACGTCTTCATCTCTAACATTCAGTTGGTGATAGCCTGACCTTAAGTCAATCTTAGAGAAGTAACTTGCCCCTTGAAGCTGATCGAACAGATCATCGATCCTGGGCAATGGATACCTATTCTTGATAGTGACCTTATTAAGCTCACGGTAATCGATGCACAGACGCATCGATCCATCCTTCTTCTTGACAAATAAGATTGGTGCTCCCCAAGGAGACGAACTAGGTCTAATGAAACCTTTGGCTAGCAATTCATCTAGTTGTGTCCTCAATTCCTTCATCTCTGTTGGTGCCAACCTATAAGGCGCCCTTGCTACTGGTGCTGCTCCAGGGATGATGTCAATTCTGAATTCCACTTGCCTATCTGGTGGTAAACCAGGTAGTTCTTCAGGAAAAACTTCAGGGTATTCAGAAATGACAGGGATATCCTTAATCTTAGGCGTCGGCTCATCAATAGTCACTTGTTCCATGTAGATGACACAACCCTTCTTTAAACACTTAGAGGCCTTGAGCATAGTCACTTGCTCAGGCAGTCCATACTGAGTATCTCCCTGAATGGTAAGTGATTCACCAGACGGAGTCTTGATCACCACTTACTTCTTATTGCAGACAATCTGGGCCTGGTTATGAGATAACCAGTCCATACCCAAAACTATGTCGAAACCAGCTAACTTCAAAGGAAGTAGGGATAAAGGAAAAGAATGGTTCTTAATGGATATAAAACATCCATCTAATATGGTTGAGGTGGTTTCTAAGGTGCCATCTGCTAATTCCACCTCATATTTCACACTTAAGGTCTTAACAGGTAAATTCAGCAATTTGCAAAACTTATTATCTACGAAAGACTTATCAGCGCCTGAATCAAAAAGTACTCTTGCATAGACATCATTTATGAGGAAGGTACCTGTGATCACATTGTCGTCCTGCACAGCTTCCTTTGCATCCATCCTGAAGACCCTAGCATTGGTCTTCTTTCCTTCATCAGCTTTCTTTGCATATTTTGGGCAATTTGTCTTAATGTGCCCTTTTTCGTTGCAACTGTAGCACGTTGCGTCCTTCAGCTTCTTGCACTCTAGGGTTTTATGTTCTGAAGATTTGCAAATCCCACACGGCCTCTGCTGAGACTAGGATTTTGTGTCAAGTCTGCACCTCCCAAAGTGGTGCTTCTGAAAATTTTTGCACTTGGGCTTATCTCCAGATTGATGCCCATCCTTCTTAGAACCAGACCCCTTCTTGTGGTCATTGTTTCCCCTGTGCTTCTTATCTGACCGTCGTGAATTGTCATCTTCACGTTTTCTTTTCTCGGTATCCATGTTCCTCAGCGATCTATGTCTAACCGCGTCCAGTGTGAGGGACAAAGATATATCGGCTACATATCTGAAAGTAGCTGGCCGAGAGGCCTTCACGCTTGCCTTTATTTCTGGGGCTAAACCCCCAATGAAACGAGCTATTCTTTTGGGTTCCGGGGTCACCAGATACGAAACCAATCTTGACATCGTATTAAAGCTCGTAAGGTAAGCTTGGCAATCAAGGTTCTTCATTACCAATGACAGAAAATCCGATTCGATCTTCTCTACCTCATGCTGAGGGCAGTAGTTTTCCTTGATGAGGGTAACAAATTGTTCCCATGTCATATTGTGCAGTGGAATCTTCCCAGTGGCTTGAATCAACGATCTCCACCAGGCTAAGGCCTCACCTTTGAACGATTGAGACACAAACTTTACCACGTCCTTCTCAGCACATCCGTTGATATCAACTACTGTGTCCATTTCATCCAACCATGTCATGCAGTCTATAGCTCCTTTCTCCCCAGTGAAATCTCGGGGTTTGCATGAAACAAAGTATTTGTAGGAGCAACCCTTATCACGGGGTCCTTGATTCAGTACAACCTTTTGAGATGGAACACTTTGCTGATTTGAGGACTGACGATCGTCATCAACTTTCTTTGGTTCTTCCTTCTTGGAGGGAGGCTTGCTATGAGCCTCAGAATGAGTCTTCGGCTTAGAATGTGGTGCGGATAGGGTCCTACTTCGAGTCCCGCTATATTCCTGATACTGCCGCTCTATGGCTTTCGTAACAGCGTTGTCTATTAACGCTTGCAGTTCAGCACCCGCTATATTAATCCGAGCATCATTCTGATTCTCCCTTGGGTGACTATTAATTTCATCTGAGTCAGCCATTGTATCTTGAACTGCTACATAAGATATTGACAATGGTTTATTACGGAATTGTCTTTTATAGCAATTCATTAACCATGGTAAGCATAGACCATATTTGGTTAATTTGTTAATCATAATTATTTAGGATTTTTATTTTAATTTATCCTAATTATAAAGCAATAACAGTATTATTAGTAGCACAAAAGGCCTAGTCACAAGGACATTTTTTAATTCATAAGCCATGATTTCAGAGAGTCAAGGCATGAAGGTTTGAACATAGTTCTTTACCTTTTTCTGACAGGGAGTCGTAGACTACTACTGTCTTTTGTCTTATATGACAATGAGTATGGCCCGTAGGCACTATATCGTTAATGGGTGTTTAATATTTAATCATCTTAATTGATGATTTAAACCCATGATTTATAGATCATAAGGTTATAATAGGAATCTTTTGAAGGATCCTTATATAAGAATGACGTGTGTGATTTTAACGAATCACGTCTGCCAGGAGCGTTAACATGTTTACAGATGTTAACAGGGATTTGAATATTTTAAACAGGTCTTACCATCTTGGCCAAGTCTTATAATGACATGCGGGCTAGGTTATACCGTTAAGATTCTTAATTAATATTTAAATAGGCATATATTTTTTTTAAAAGGAATGATTTTGATTCTTTTATTTCATATATAATTTATTTATGCATATAATGGCAAAACTAAAATTTATAAACTTAACATTTCATTAATTATAAAGAGGATTACACATCGCCCTAAATGGGACTTTTAATAGGCAAATTACCCACGCAGGGGTTAAACCGAAACGCAAGTCCACGCAGGGACCAAGTACTAAAACAGATGTCCACGCAGGGACTAAAAGACAAGTCCACGCAGGGACTAAATACACAGAATAAATGTCCACGCAGGGACTTGATTAAAATGGGAAATACAACAATACATACAGGGATTTAATGATCCCTCTTCTTCTTCCCCTTTAGTAAGCTCGCTAGGCCCTTGAGGAAACCCCTTTTGTTCTTGCGTTCTTCTTGGAATTCATGTTCCACCCTACTTAATCTTTGGAGGATTTCCTCCTGTTCTGGTGGGGAAAATCGTGGTGGCTGCGACTGTTGCCGAATCGGTGGTCGTGCAGGTACTTGATACCCATGAGTTGGATATCCCATTCCCCAAGGGGTTCCATAAGGTCCTTCAGGATGAATGGCGAGGTAGTTTGATGCCACTTGGTAAGGGTCTTCAGCAAAGTTATAGTTTGTGTGAGCCGGTTGCTCAAACGGGTTGTACGCTGTTGACCCAGCGTACGTAGGAATCGGGTTACCAAAACCCATTGGTGGCGGTTGTGCTGCAACTGGTGCAGAACTAACCTCGGGAATTGGGTTCGAGGGCCCACCCATTTGTGGGTCTTCTTGCAGTGGCGGGTAGTGACTGCCACTTGAGTGATGGGGGGTGCTGAAGTGAAAATCCCCTGCTCGCGCAGATATACGTGCGCTCGTTCTCCTACGCCTTGGTGGTTCTGGAGGTGCTTGATGAACTGGCGGCGGTGGAGGCGGTGGCGTGACAGCCACGAAACGTGAATCCCCAGAGGGATCCTGCTGCTGCTGGTGAGGTGATAAATGGTGAGAAGGTGTGAAGTACCATTCATGCTGGTTAAACCTTGCTTGGTAACTGTCCGGACCACCGTAGGGTGATCCGTGGAAGGATGAACCGTCAGAGACCTCAATAGGGTGTGTGGGGGTTCCAGTCGGTGGTTCCATAGGGCCGGTGTCCTCATCCATATCCATGGCGTTATCGCTGGAAAAGTGATCCTCCGGTCCCAATGGGTTAAAACCCACTGGTTCTTGAATATAGTTTTGCCGGGTTAAACCGGCCCTGGAAAACAGGAGTGGGGTTGCCAAAGGAATTGTGCGAAAGGGATCGCTGAAGAGGTATATATGAAGGTTGTGGGTTATCGGGCTTGTTTTCCGAGTGCGGCCCAAATGAATGACGGTAAGGAGGTGTCGAGCTGTGTGAAACAGACCGTCTGGCGGGCTCTGTATAGGTCCTCCAGGCTCCTTGCGGATCGGCACTCGCAGTAGTAGAAGGAGCTCGCCTGTGCGAAGGCCCGACTTCGTGATCATTGGGGGCGGTGATTGGCCCCTTGCCTCGTCCTCCTCTTCTAAATCATGGCGGCATATTTCCTATTAACAATAAAAGATACCACAAGAAATATAAAGGACAAAGTTAAAATTAAAACAAATTTGGATTTGTCCTAAGTTCTTTGTCTAGACTCGAAAATTTAGGAATGCGCAATTGTGTCATTGAGATTAAACACAAAAGGCTAGTGTTTAATTCACTCAATGTTGGCTCTGATACCAACCTGTCACACCCCGATATTTCCACGTATTACCGGTGGGCCCGGTGGGGAGTATCGTGACGTGGTTGGTAACATTACAGTCAAACAACACAATATTTAAATGCACAGCGGAAGCAAACGATAGATATATTTCAACTTTAATAAATTGTAATATCAAGTATCACAAACAGTTGAAAGTAATCCACAGGTGGATCAAAAATAAAATGGAAACATTGTTCAACAGTTTTGACATCCAAGCTTGCGAGACTTATTGTGGACGCTAGGAGAAAGCCAGCCTAGTCCGCGTAGTACCTGCACTTAACCTTTTTGGGTAAATACGTCAGTTTGCACTGGTAAATACAAATAACTGACTCATTTGAAAAGGTTTAATAAAATTGATTTGAATGCATGTGGCACAAACTCTTTATAACTTGGGATAATTATTTGAATATAATCTTGTAAAAGAATTACATGTTCCTTATGCGTTCAGTAGCCCGATCCGTAGACCGGGTTAAAGATCAATAGACACACCACATTATGTATTTTGGCACTGACGGGTGTACGCCTACACCCCGTGATTAGGTCGTGGCCATCTCGTAAGATGATGCCAATGATATCCGGGACATGGTCATTAACCCCCCAAAGGCTTTAAGCAAACAAAACATTTCAAAACAGAGCATATCAATGATTTAACCTCTAATCGATTAAAGATTCAATGTCCGACCAAGCGGTATTTTATATACCATACCCCAAGCCCGTATAGGGAAAATACGTTAAAAGTATTTACCTTTGCAAGTATAAATCACAAATAGCAAATGCGGGTAGCTTTTACTGGGCCTCCTATTCTGGAACAAAGGTTTATAATAACCTATTAGAATCCTAACGGGTCTTTAATTAAGCCTAAACTTAGACCGGTTAGTTTTAAGGAAAGATACGGTTCGAACGCGTGATTAAGCGAAGACCGGAATAGGATGTGATTTAGACCCGACAAGTTTGAAGACTTGTATAATATGGGTAATCTAAACACATTCTGGATTTTGAGATAAAAACGACAAGGTTTGACCCGTTTCGGCTAATTTATGCAAACTAGTTACATAAACCGAACCGAACGCGTAAGAAGCGTAACGAGTCACCGTAAGAGTCATATACAGGTTTCCTAAGTCAATATGCTTTAAATATGTTGTGATATCAGTAGGATATCTTCCATTATGCCCAAAACGAGTTTAATCTCAATTTAAGCCCCGTAGGGGTATTTTGATCATTTTAAAGATTATAAAAGAGATTAAATGAAACTATGAGATTCAGGTCTAAATACATCAGTAAAATAACTTATTTTAACAGGTCGTATCAGTTGTGATAAGTCTTAAGTGCCAAAAATGGTTTTAAACCTAAACTATGTGTTTAATACGCGTAAAAAGCCATTTTAAGCGATTTTCGGGTTATACAGGAAAGCTGAGTTTTCTGACCAGGTTATAAATTTCAAAATACTTTACTTATTATTTAAAATTAGTAGCAATTGGATTGGTGTCAAAATATTATGTAGAACTCATTTTATAACCAAAAAGGGTATAATCGGTATTTACCGAATCAAGGTCATAACCTTGGGTTATGAGCAGGTTAAAAATCTTTAAAAATCCCAGAATATTATATTACATCAGTGGGTAAAAGGTTTGATGTCAAAAATTGGGTTTAGATAGGCTTTATGCTAATGACGCCGTTTAATTACTAAAAGGCGTTCTAATTACGCTAATGAGCATAACTCCTAATCTAGACCTCCAACTGAAGTGAAAATTTAGGAACATGTTTATAAATCAGTAACAAAGATTATTGTCCTTTCATATATCCAAAATTCCCGTTTTATGGTCAAAAGGGCATATTGGTCAACATTTAAGCAATTAACGGAATCATACATATTAATTGGATAGCTAATGAACCAAGGTGTATAATCTCATAGGGTTATACTATCATGTAGCCTGGTCCTAAGGAAGCTCTAAGGCATTTCCAAAACATACTAAATTGGGTCAGAACTGAAGTCAAAGCAAAAGTCAAAGTTTTGCGACTTTCGGTTCCGAACCGGGTCTAAACAGAAAATTGTCGGGTCGAACATGTTTAGACATGTTCTTATACTTATTACCAAGTTATATGAGTGATAAAATAGGTTACATGCCTTCTACATTGCTAATTATATGTTAATTTGCAAATTAAGCTTCTGTTGACTTTTTATAAACAACTTTGACCCGACATTTGATCTAGTTAGAGCGGGAATCAGTGGGTGCCCTTTTAAGGGTTTAATGCCCACATAATTACCAACTTATAACTACCTTCAATTCGACTAATTACTGGACCATTAATGATTAATCGCTAAGTCAAACGGTAATTATGACGGTTTGACTTTTAAGCTAAAACTAAGTAAAAACTCATTTAAGGAAGGTCAAGGGTACTTACCAAAGTCCAATGCACGACTAGGGATGACTTGGGTCTGCTTTGGAGCTCCAGAAGTCTTCAAGAATGCAGATGGAATGTGTGATCAAAGTGTTGCAACATGAAGGCCTTTTATAGTGCTTTAATCTCACTGGATTGTTGACAACCAAAGCTACAACTGATCATGGATCATCCACAAGTGTCCCTAAAGTCTAAAAAGCATGTAGGGGTCGCCCATGGAGTGAAAAATATCTTTTTAAGTCGGTTATTGCGCTTAAACAGGCTGTTGTCTCACTTTTCTGCATCTGGGGATCGGACGTGGCTCGCATAAGCTTCTGTTAAGGCTTACGCGGCCCGCCTGAGTCATGCTGTCAGGTTAAGAACTTTTCTAGTTGTTGCATCTTGGCTCTTGGTCTTTCGAAAGGGCATTCCACTTTATTTCTTGCATTATGAGCCCTCCAAATTTACCTATAAGGGCTTCAAGACTTATACCCACTTTGTTAAGTCCTTGGTTTGCTTTGTTATCATCCGAAAAGTCATAAACTTCATCGTTGACGCTTTAACCCCTCGTATGCGAATTTGATCATAACTTTCTCATACGATAACGAAACTTTATGAAATTTTTATCATGCATTTTAGTGAGCATAATTAACCGTTACAAAGCTTCGGGTTTGCTAAAAGGTCACTCAGAGGTATACTTTATACATGTTGACACATTTAACCCCTGTAGTTTGTAATCTCTCACTTTCTTTAATATTTAGCTTCGTATGATCCATGATTTATTCGTTTGAAGGTATCAACATTATGTAGGGTTATTGTAAAGTATATTTATCCACCGTTGACATTTTGAACCCTTAAATTCACATACTTTCCATGTTTGTCAACTTTAGTCCCTCTAGAGTATTCTTTCACACGTTCAAGCTTATGACACGTGTCAATACATTATAGGACGTGAATTTTCGAGGTGTTACAACCATGAGCTTAGACTGTGGGGTATCGGGCGTGCGTTGGCTGAAAACGCCCAAGCCACCACCCCGGGTGGGCTTGGGTTTTGGCGTGGCCCAAGGGGCTGGAGTTTAAAGCCGGGCGTGGGGCGGGCTAGTGACTATGATGCACTGGGACGGGTACGGGAAACGACAAAACTAAAAAATTCAAGAAGCGGGGACGGGACGAGTACGGGAATAAAAACATATAAAAAATAAATATATATTAAAGATAATAGATGTAAAAAGTTAATAACATAAGTTTTAATAATAACCACCTCATAATCTAACTACAAACAATTTTATAAATTAAAAATAACTTTTTATACTTTTATAAATACCCTTTTTATCTAGTTTAAACACAAAAGCAAGTATTAGTTTTTTAACTCAATCTCTTTTCTACCATTCTTCTCCCTCCACAAATCTGTAACAGTTCCAGCAAGTTCAGGCTTGCTTTTGGTCAGAATCTGGTTAGAAAGTCGCCGGAAAGTTGTTTTTGGTCAGAATCTTGCCGGAAGAGCGCCTGTAGTCACTTGTGCCTAGCTGCAGAATCTTGCCGGAAACATTTCCTGCACGTCCCCAAACCCCGTCTCCTTCTGCAGCGCGTTTCCAGGTCGTACCCAACATGCCGGGGACGTTTCCCGGCCGTCCCCGTGCCATTTCCGTCCCCTAGCAGTCCCCGGGACGGGAGACGGCACCTCAATGGCGTTTCCGTGCTTCCGAGGCTAGCGATCCTATGTGGCCGATTCCTATTCGCTTGTTGGCTAGGTCGGAGCGGGGCATTTAAATTTCAAAATCTAACCGTTTGGCCAAGCCAAGCGGGTCACCCAACCCAACAGTCAACCACCCGGCTATATATATAACCCCAACCCCACCGGCTACCCCAACCCAAACAAACTTGTTGGTTGTCCACCGCTACCCCAACCCACTTGATCGACCCCGCTACCCAAACACACTTGATCGATGGCCTCTTGGACACACGAAGAAGAGCTAGCTCTCGTCACGAGCGTCGTTGACTCAATAAAGGGCCGACAACCCAGTGAAACGCGTTATTGGCCTGAAGCTTTTGCTAGCTACCGACATAACGTCAGAAACGACCGACACAACTTAAACGTGTGCCAACATAAATGGCGCTAGCTACGGCCGAAGCTTGATCGTTTCAAAGCCTACTACTAAGCCGTTCCGAGCGGTGAGTTAAGCCACGAGGACCGGGTGGCGGTGGCGAACATTGAGTTTCGGGGCAAGGTGCTAAAGCTGTTCGACAAGCTCGCTCTTTTGAAATTTACCTAACGCTCTAGGTTTTTTTTTTTGTAATCCTTTTTAGGTTTTTTTGTAATTTTTATGAATTTTGTAATTTTTAAGAATTTAATAAAATTTTAGGCTTTTTTTAATGTTGTGTGTATTTTTTTAATTTTTTGTATTTTTTTAATAAACTGCCAAGCCACGTGGTTCACCCACGCCCCGCCATACCCCACATACACGTCACTCACCGGTGGGGAACTCGAACTCCACGTGTCAACTCATGCCCCCAACCCCCGTCCCACCATACCCGATGGTCTTACTCACACAGTGAGGGATAATAAACAATTTAATTTTGTTTTTATATTATATGATTTTATTTAAAAAACAAATTATTTTTTCTCTAATAGCTTGTAATATTTAAGCTTTAAAAATAACTATATATGAGATTTTGTTTGATTTTTTTTCTCAACGTTCACATATAAGTTTTAAAAAAAAATCTAGTTGTTTTCAAAATAAAGTATTCTTTGTCTTGTAAACGGGGTTTAGCTTTGTTTAACTTTTTTTTTATTAACATTCTGATACATTTTAACAAAATCAATTTTTTTTCAAACTAAAATATTTTTATGTTTTTTCTTCCTCTAATTTGAAGTAATGTATTTTTTAATATTTGATGTATTTAAGAAGTTTAAGTAATACAAATCCTATATTTACATTTATTTTTTATTTAGTAAGTAACTGTTAAATAAAAATGATAATCATTGTAATAAAAAATAATTAAAAATGGTGAATGAGCAACTAATGAAATACAAGTCAGTAGCAATTTTTTTCTCTCTTCATGGCTGTGGCTGTGGCTTGAGTGCTCGACGACGACGGTCTAACTTGGATTAGTGTGTGAGGTTCTACCGTGCATCTCCCTCGGTGTTTATCGGTCTTAACCTTCCACCCTAATTAGATTATTCCAGAATCCATTCGCCTCTTAAACAGCCCTCGCTGCGTTTCGCTCTTGTTTTCTATTCGGTTGGGCAGTGTCTATAACAACCCTCCAAAATTATTTTCCGACACCCTAAAAATATTTAGAGTGCCCCTATATGCCTTAAAATACAACCCGTATACGAGATTGGACCCTATATACCTTTATATAATTAAAATAAAAATAAAAACAAAATTTAATGGTCTGTCGCGGTGCGCGACAGACTACACCTGAGCCTTCGCGGGCCGCGAGCGCCCGACTACGAGGTAGCACCCTGAGCTACCACGTGGCAGCCCCGTGTCAAGCCTAGTTTGACGAATCAGCAAGCCTACGCCTACACCCCTACGTCGCGGGCCGCGAAAGCCCTCCATATTTCCGTTGCAGGGCGCGACGCCCTATCTGATCAGCCCTATAAAAAGCCTCGATCAGATTCAGTTGAATTCGTTCAAAATTTTCGTATTATCTCTCAATATTCTGCATAGCAAAAATAATATCGGGCATAATACCCCCATAATTAACGAAGTTCTGCCTCGTTGTAAGTATGATAACCCCCGGTTACGTATTAGATACGCTGCCCGATTGATCTAGTGCTCCGTAACGGCTGTCGAGGTTCTACCCGACGTAGTCGTTGGAATTCTGTCTCGGGGAGGGTATAACTAATGTAAATATTGGGTTATTATACTAACTGATGTGTTCAAAATGCAACATATAAATTTCATCAATTGTGGCATAAAACTAACCCTTTTTAGTACTAATGTTGGAAAAAGTGTGCTTTTATCTTCCTTTTGTATTTTCAGGATTAAATGAGATCAAATTCACAAACGAAGCAAAAAGACATCAAAATCTAACTTAAATACAAGAAAAGGAACAAGACGTGACATGCCCGACCCCACAACAGCATCTTCCAAGCAAAACAAGAGATCAGAAAACTGAACACGCCCCGTGCTCAGCCAGCACGGGGGCGTGCCCAAGTGTCAGCAGAAAAGACAAAGTAGTAGAAGCTTCTATTGCCCACCACGGGGCCGTGCTCAGCGGACATGGGGCCGTGGTCAACTATAAGATTCGCACAATCCAGCAAATCTTCATAGTACAAAGATTCTTCTGCACCACGGGGTCGTGCTCAGTGGACACGGGGGCGTGGTCAACTAAAAAGACAAAACTGCATTAAATGAAGAAAGAGAAGGATGTGGACACGGGACTGTGCCCGAGCTTCTGTTCAGCCTATAAATAGAAGTGCTTGGCTCAAGCTCAAACCATCCCTTGGCACACCACCTCTCTCACACTTCACCCACCACCCACCACCCATCACCACCATAACACCATCATCCACCACCATCATCCATTGTCCATCGTAGAGTGTGTGAGTCGTCTCGGGATCCAAGATTGATCGTAAGAGTTCTTGACAATCAAGGCCATGTTTGCCTAAGTCTCTTACATCACTTGGTGAAGACAAAGTGTCTAGTGTAATACTTTTTATTTCTAATCTTTTCGCACTTTTTACTTGGTTTTGTATTAATGACTTTAATAACTAGTTTCTTATGTTGAAGGTGATCTTTCCTTATCGTTTGTCCGTGGTGTCTTGGCATTATTTTACTGTCTATATAAAATAAAAGATTTTCACCATTCATATCTCCACGGTCTATATGGAGGTATGTTGGCTACCTGGTCGGGGGTTAAGGGAACGGTTTGGTAAAGGTCTTGCCATTGTTCAGCGTTTAGAGGTCCTGCAATGGACCTGGGTCAAATTTAGTAGGACCTCCTTCAATACTTAACGGTATTGGATGGCGGGGGTCCAAACTCTTTGATCCCCTCATAAGTTAACTACTATTAATACTATAACCCGGCTATTTAGGACTGTATCCCTGCTGACTCAGACTACTTAGTCGAGGGTAACGTCACCTCCAAAAGAGGGGCCTACCATAATATTGCATTAATAACTTAATTCATTATCTTCCAATAATCCACCCTTTTAGGACTGTATCCTTGCTGACTCAGACTACTGGGGTGAGGGTAACGTCACCTTCAAAAGAGGGGCCTACTACAATAACTAAGATAATCTCTTAAAATAGTGCAAAAGTGCGGAAATAACCAAAGGTTACACTAGATACGAGTCGGAACCAAGTGATTCATCTTGTCTATCTGTTTTTCTTTTATTCTTATTTTCAGCATTTTAATTAGTTTTTATTTTTCTTAGTTTAAAACATTTTTCTAAACTTTTTGATTTGATTAGACGTTGAGGATAAACCGGTACTAAAAGCTCTTGTGTCCTTGGACGACCTCGGTATCTTACCAACACTATACTACGCTCACGATGGGTGCACTTGCCCATATGTGTGTCTAGTGTTAGTAAATATCGTGTTTTATAAATTTAAAACTTGACTAAAAAGTGTTAAAGGGGCTAAAATATACACCTAATATATATAACACTCGACTACGCATCAAGTTTTTGGCGCCGCTGCCGGGGACACAAGGATTTTAAGAAAGTTAGGAATCAACGGCCTAATCGTTTTTCTTATTTTTCATTTTTTTTAGGATTTTTCTTAATTTTTCAGCTTCTGCAGAACTCAGCACGGGCCGTGCCCGCTGAACACGCCCCGTGCCCAATCATTGGAACTGGCAATCCTGTTTTAAGTCAGACAGTAAGCTGAACACGGGGCCGTGCCCACTCAACACGCCCCCGTGCCCAAGTTTCAGTTACTGAAAACAGAACCGTAAGATCCCGACGGTTGGTAACTTCTGACACAAACATGAGTGATAATGATACTTTTTACTTTCGGCACTCTTATGGTACAATGTGGTGTCAATTATGTGGTGGTAACCATAGAGAATTAGAATGTTATTTTCTAAATTATAAACCCCACTATATAGACCCATCGTTTCCTAGTATCCTTAAGAGGGGCGAAAGTAAAATTAATCCTTATCTCCCCTCGAATGCTCCGAACCAGATTTTTTAGGAGAAATGCTTCTCGATGAATTATTTCAACTAGAAGATCTAATTAATGATTGGTTAAAAGAACTTAGGAAAGATTTCAATAATCTTTTCCAAGACAATAGCCAAGAAGAAGGGTTGGGACCGCATTCAAACAACTTCATTGTTTCCAATGATACTTCTAACTCTAGTGAGGACTTGAGCGATAGTCGTCCCTGTGTCGATTGTGCCGTGAAGGACTCCCCATCAACTTCGTTTGATGCATACATAGACCTGAGCGATTCGACATACACCTTCTTTAACGAGAGCCCGGAAAAGGGTTGGACTTGTCCACCTACATATAGCATAGGAATCACCCTCACCGACAACCTCTTGCGTTCTCGTCTTAGTCTAGATCAATTAAGGTATCTTAGGCACTTTGGGGTTGTTCCATCCAGTAAGGAACCGCCCGATCCGGAAAAGTTCCTTGAAACTAGACCAACTTCATAAGACAGCCTTCCGACACGGGGCCGTGCCCAGGTCAACACGCCCCCGTGTCCACCAAAAGATTCCCTTCTGACTTTTGTCAGAATACAGACAAAACGTGTCAGGATCTTGCCTGCACACGGGGCCGTGTCCAGCAGACACGGGGCCGTGTCCAGCACGATGTCGTTTTCTATAAATGCAGCCAAGAACCCTGCACATTTGGACCATCCAGGGACAGAGATTTGAAAGGATTTTCTGACTTACCATCCTAGGTATGTTCTAAAAGAAGGTTCTTACAAGCATCTTGTCCTTTCCTCTTTTATCTATTGCCTTCTTCTTCTTCTTCATCTTTCTTGCACCAACAACTCCATTAAAAGTTTGATTTCAAGCTTTGTTGTGATGTTTATTGAATTTTTGTTCAATGAATCTTGTTAAAAATAAGTTACACAACATTGTTTTAAGTTATTTCTGCTCAAAAAAGCTTCATAAGTTAAGAAAATAATTTAAAACCCCAAGATTCCTTGTTCTAAAAATCTGCAGAAAGTTGAACACGGGGCCGTGTTCATTGAGCACGGGGCCGTGTCCGTTGCACTGTTTCATTAAAACACGCTATTTTTGGTATGTTTTCGTAGAATGTCTAGCCAAAACAGTGGAACCTCTTCTGCGCACTCAAGAAACAGTCGACGGGAGAGGAGGCCATCGATTGAAGCAACTCTCGTAAGATACGTAATGGCGCTACGTGAAGCACTTGACGAGATGACTTCGGTGGTGGAGGTCCTCATAGACCGTATAAATTATCTTTCGGTGGGGTTGGAAAACAGTTTTCAAGAAATAAACCTCTTGCACCAGAGGTTAAACATTCTTGTGACACCTCCCATGGAACCGATCCTCCCTCAAGAGGATTGGAACCTAGCACTTGGAATCCAAAATCCTACCGGTTGGGACGACATTCCGGCGGAACCTCCTCTTGAAGAACTCCAAGAAATCCCGGTGGAAGTTGCACCTCCTCAACCCGATGCTCATGAGCCCGCTTTTCTTCTCCCTAGGGAGATCGAAGAATGGCTCGCCGACGTGTGAGGAACCCATACCCGGAGAAAGAAGTTTGTCAAGCCACATTTAACCGGAAGATTTACCTTTTCGGAAATTTTGCTAATAGAATAAGGCTAGAATTTCTTGGTTTAGATTTCTTGTGTTTCTTTGACCTAACTATCTTAGTAGTTTAATTTTTAGGACTATTATGTAACTCTCTATGAAGTAATGAATGATGGTTTTTAGTTACTTTGGTGTTTGGGTGGTGTTGACATGAATAAAACACACTTGAGATGACAAAGGATACAAGGGAAACTTGAACCAGCACTCCATGCAGGAAGACAGAACCGTCCGACGAAATTCTTCATTTACAGTAGGTTCGGCACGGGCCGTGTCCACCCAACACGGCCCCGTGCTGCACCGTCTGCAGAAAAAGACCCAGTTCAGGTAACTGGACACGGGCCGTGTTCACCCAACACGCCCCCGTGTCCAGGCTTCTGTTTCTCTTGATTTCATTTTGTTACTGGCACTTGAACACGGGGCCGTGCCCGGACTACACGGGGCCGTGTTCAGCGCCCAGTAACACAAAATTTTTGCTTTTTCACACCTTTTACACATTCAATCAACCTAAAAACTTATTTTTGGGACACATTGAGGACAATGTGTAATTTAAGTGTGGGGGGGATGCTAAAACCTTGAATCTTGCAAGTCCTAAATACAAGCCTTACACAAAACTCTATTGGAACCGCTAATCACCCAAATTTTTTCAAAAATTTTCATTTTTTTTACTTGTCTAGGTTTAACTCGGGAATTTCAAGTTCTTAAAAAGGTTATATTTTTACGAATTTACAACCGATAGCGTCGTGATAAAAAGAACCAACATAAGAAAATTATGAAAAGGCATGACAAGCTTAGTTAAAATTTGATTATATATACTTGATCACATAAAAACCCATTCCCACAAAAAGTGAGTTTTGAGCCTTTATTGAGCATACAATTACATATCATTAGACTAATTGCTCATTTTTCGTTTCTTGTGTGAATAGCCGCTTGGTTCTTACGACTCTAGAACTTGCCATGACAATACATTCCCAGTCCTTATCAACTTAAACCCGAGTAAGTAAATGATGGAGGCATTAGGACTAACCCTTTTTATTTCTACACCATTATTTTTTTTTTCTACCTACCCAAAATCCCCCTAGTTAGCCCCTTTGAGCCTAAACCTTTTCATTTCATAACCCAAACCAAACACCCTTTTACCCACCAAAACCTTTTTCATTTTTACCCCTTTGTTTTAGTAACTAGCTCGGTTTTTCGTATGACTTTAAAAAAAAAAATTGTGTTGATGATGAAGCAAAAGAAAATAAACAAACAAGTTCATCAAAAATAACTTTGTTTGAATAATAGCTTCATCAAAATAAAAGTTGCAAAAATAAAAAGTCTTACGAAAACCGACGCTTGTTACGCTTTTCGCCTTTTTCTACTAACCACTAACCCAACCACCTACCTTTAACCCAAGCCTAACCCTTCACCCAAAAAGTCCTCTTGATATTTACAAAGGTATATAATTTAAAAAGGAGGAGGATTGATTGCTTGGCAAGCATATGGTAGGAGTAAGTTCCATGCCGCTCTCGAGTGATCCACAAAAATACATTTTCGGCCGAGTGTTGAGTGATCCCCGTGAGGTATGTGAACTTGTATATAAATAGAATTTTAAAGAGGCATGTTATGCCCTAATAAGTAATTTATCTTGTGAAAAGTTTTAAATAAATCATGACGAATAGGATTGTAAATAAATAAAAATAAAATTAAATAAAGAATCTTGGAAATCCCGACACTCTACGACAAGCCCAAAAACCTTCTTCTCTACCCATTCCATTTGGGAAGTGTAATAGCCACATTGTAAAGAGTTTTGCTTGAGGACAAGCAAAGATTCAAGTGTGGGGGTATTTGAAGTGTTCAAAATGCAACATATAAATTTCATCAATTGTGGCATAAAACTAACCCTTTTTTAGTACTAATGTTGGAAAAAGTGTGCTTTTGTCTTCCTTTTGTATTTTCAGGATTAAATGAGCTCAAATTCACAAAAGAAGCAAAAAGACATCAAAATCTAACATAAATACAAGAAAAGGAACAAGACGTGACATGCCCGACCCCACAACAGCATCTTCCCAAGCAAAACAAGAGATCAGAAAACTGAACACGCCCCGTGCTCAGCCAGCACGGGGGCGTGCCCAAGTGTCAGCAGAAAAGACAAAGTAGTAGAAGCTTCTATTGCCCACCACGGGGCCGTGCTCAGCGGACACGGGGCCGTGGTCAACTATAAGATTCGCACAATCCAGCAAATCTTCATAGTACAAAGATTCTTCTGCACCACGGGGTCGTGCTCAGTGGACACGGGGGCGTGGTCAACTAAAAAGACAAAACTGCATTAAATGAAGAAAGAGAAGGATGTGGACACGGGGCCGTGCCCGAGCTTCTGTTCAGCCTATAAATAGAAGTGCTTGGCTCAAGCTCAAACCATCCCTTGGCACACCACCTCTCTCACACTTCACCCACCACCCACCACCACCATAACACCATCATCCACCACCATCATCCATTGTCCATCGTAGAGTGTGTGAGTCGTCTCGGGATCCAAGATTGATCGTAAGAGTTCTTGACAATCAAGGCCATGTTTGCCTAAGTCTCTTACATCACTTGGTGAAGACAAAGTGTCTAGTGTAATACTTTTTATTTCTAATCTTTTCGCACTTTTTACTTGGTTTTGTATTAATGACTTTAATAACTAGTTTCTTATGTTGAAGGTGATCTTTCCTTATCGTTTGTCCGTGGTGTCTTGGCATTATTTTACTGTCTATATAAAATAAAAGATTTTCACCATTCATATCTCCACGGTCTATATGGAGGTATGTTGGCTACCTGGTCGGGGGTTAAGGGAACGGTTTGGTAAAGGTCTTGCCATTGTTCAGCGTTTAGAGGTCCTACAATGGACCTGGGTCAAATTTAGTAGGACCTCCTTCAATACTTAACGGTATTGGATGGCGGGGGTCCAAACTCTTTGAACCCCTCATAAGTTAACTACTATTAATACTATAACCCGGCTATTTAGGACTGTATCCCTGCTGACTCAGACTACTTAGTCGAGGGTAACGTCACCTCCAAAAGAGGGGCCTACCATAATATTGCATTAATAACTTAATTCATTATCTTCCAATAATCCACCCTTTTAGGACTGTATCCTTGCTGACTCAGACTACTGGGGTGAGGGTAACGTCACCTTCAAAAGAGGGGCCTACTACAATAACTAAGATAATCTCTTAAAATAGTGCAAAAGTGCGGAAATAACCAAAGGTTACACTAGATACGAGTCGGAACCAAGTGATTCATCTTGTCTATCTGTTTTTCTTTTATTTTTATTTTCAGCATTTTAATTAGTTTTTATTTTTCTTAGTTTAAAACATTTTTCTAAACTTTTTTATTTGATTAGACGTTGAGGATAAACCGGTACTAAAAGCTCTTGTGTCCTTGGACGACCTCGGTATCTTACCAACACTATACTACGCTCACGATGGGTGCACTTGCCCATATGTGTGTCTAGGGATGAGCATGTCGGTATTCCGTCCCGTACCGATACCGATACCGACTAATACCGATACCGATTTTCACCCAAACTAGGTACCGATACCGAAACATGTCGGTTAGGTATCGGTACGGTACGGTATCGGTATTATACCGTATTTTGAGGGTCGGTATCGGTATAATACCGATACCGTACCGATACCGAAATCGCCAAAATGTGGATACCGATCGGGATACCGATACCGATCGGTACGGGATCGGTACGGGATCGGTATGGGATCGGTATTGGTATTCATATGCTCATCCCTATGTGTGTCTAGTGTTAGTAAATATCGTGTTTTATAAATTTAAAACTTGACTAAAAAGTGTTAAAGGGGCTAAAATATACACCTAATATATATAACACTCGACTACGCATCACTAACGCGTGTTCATTGTGTAATTAATAGATATTCACCAGGAAATCACAAAGGAAAACCCTAAGATAACAATGTGAGTAATCCTCCTTTTTGCAAACTGTTTTTACAAAACCTCAAATGTTTTAATTTATACTTAAACAATGATTAAGTATTTGTATTCTACAAGTATCGTCAGTATGTTGGGGTTTTGTATACAAAATTGGTTACTACACTGTGAGTAGTAACATGACCACAAGTCGGGTTGACAGTACCATGGGTGGTAATTAAAGTTGAAAATAAACAAATGTAATTGCGCGACCGCCCTCAATGCTGTAAACGGTTTTACCTGTCTTGATTAAACTGGGATTCACTCACCAGTATTTCCCACTGACAAAATGTTTTTAAATGCGTTTCAGGTAACAAAATGTGAAAGCCAAATAGAAGCCAGCTGAACAGCACTGAAGGCTTGGAAAATTGGCTATAAAAGTTACCTAAACAAAGAGATTTTTTATTTAAATAAAATAGGATTTATTCCTATATAAATGTATGTACTTGAAACTTGGGATTTTCCCATGTGTTTAATATTATAAAAGCGTGGTATTTTACTCTGATAAAAATATTTCCTAACTACGATCCTGATGTAAATTCCGCTGCCAAACTGATAAACACCTATACCACTAATACTGGCCGTGGCCGCCCGTTCCCGGGAGAATAAGGGGACGGGGGTTGGGACAGAAGGTGGTATCAGAGCTAAGCCACTGATTCAGCCACAGAAGTGTTCTGCTGACACCAAAATTTATTCTTTATGTTAGGAAATAATCTACGGAATTACGTGCATATATGTATATTATTGTTTTGTGTTATTCGACAATTTGTTAGTTTACAGTATGAGCGACGAAGGACCTTCAGATGCTTACCGTCAGTTGTCCAGCTCACCTAGGGACGAAGGCACCTCTTCACAGCCTACCGCCTCGGGGTATTCGGATAATACCGAAGATTGGATATTCGTGTTCAAGGCCCAATCTGAAGAGCCATTCCCTCCTAAGAAGAGAGGATGGTTCAGCAGAGGAGCTCACGAACGTAGAAAAAGGATGAAAAAGTTACAGCAACAACGAGCTTTAGCTGTCGCTAATAGAGAAATGAACTCTCAGGATATGATCAATAGGAGACTGGCAAACTTTCACATCCTAGCAACCACAACCGCCGATCCGAATCTAGAACAACTCATAACACCCCAGCCATTACCATTGTTTCCCACACAACCAATGGAAATTGAAGCCAACCCAGAAAACCAAATCCCAATGCCTGCTTTTGACCCAGCTGAGATTCCTAGAGTGCCAGCACCCAATCACCCAGACTATGACCATGGTTTGATGACCATAGGGATTATGAACAACGCTACCCAATACCAGATGAACCCATACCAGACCTGGACCCTCTAGACCTCTATTATGATAATGAACAATATATCAGGGAGATTCTAGAGAACTCGTACCCTTATGAAGAACCCATGCCCCAGTTCCCAGACCCAGTACCAGCCCCTGCACCACCCATGAGCACTGAGAATGTGCAAAAGCTCCGCACCTTTGGTGAGGAGATTTTAGAAGGAAGTGAAATGATGAGGTAGATAGGTGAACGACTCGTCTGGAAATATGACGAGTGCAATATGCAATTCTGGATGAACCCCTATCAGGGATAATAGTAATAGTAGTAATAATAACAATAAAATATATATGTGTGTATGATTGAAAAAATAAATAAATAATATAATAATAGATAAATAGCTACGGTACATACTAGTATTGTAATTTTAGATTTCAGTTCCAGTTTGTACTAGACGCATAATATATAAAATAGAGTAAAGGTCGCAATGACGACGATTTTGGATCAATATGCTTGTGATGTGATTGTTTGTGTTGGATATTGTCTTATGATATTAATATATGGCAAATGTTTAAAATTCAGATGGACAACGAAGTGAACCAGGAAAACCAGAATAACGATAACCAGAATAACAATAATAATGGAAACCAAGTGGATAATAGTGCCATCCAACACATAGTGGCACAAGGAATTATAGACGCAATGCCATATATTATCAAAACAGTTAAGGAAGCAGATAATAAAAGTAATAATGGCAGTAAACGACCACCTACTGAACCTGAACACAGCGTAAACAATGGACCCATACTTCAAGTGCCCATTCCCAAAAGAAGAAGAACCATGTCTTATGGTTGTTCTTATAAAGAATTACGGGCTTGTAAACCAATAGAATTCTCAGGCAATGAAGGACCCATTGCAATTCTAGGCTTGATAGAAAAGACTGAGGCAGTCTTAACAATAAGCAAGTGTGCGGAAGAGGATAAGATAATGTTTGCCTCCAATCTGTTTAAAAACTCAGCATTAGAATGGTGGAACACTATCCTCCAATCTAGGGGAAGTGACAGAGTTTACAATATGGAATGGGAGGAATTTAAGAACATGGTGGAAAGAAAATTCTGCCATCCCAATGAAAATGAACAGATAGCAAATAAATTGTTAAACCTTAGAATGACTGGAGTGGATAGTAAGGGTTACACTACGCTATTTTTTGAATATGCTAAAATAGTGCCAACCATTGCATCACCAGAACCTGTATTAGTCTCCCGTTACATCTGGGGATTAATCAGTGAGATTAGGCATGTAGTCAAGGCAGCTAGACCACAAACTATAGAAGAAGCAGTAGAATTAGCAAATACCTTGACTGATGAACTAGTACGTACACAAGAAGAGAACCAGAGGAGGAACCTAGCTCAAAGGCTTACCCAAGAATTTCGCTATGGAAATTCCACCCATGGGAAAAATGTAGGTTCTATCTCTGCACCTTACTGTAAGGCCTGTAAGAAAAAGCATTCAGGAAGATGCTCCACTTAATGCGATTTCTGCAAGATACCAGGACACAAAGAGGAAGATTGTAGGAAGAAACCTAGTAATGGAGTGTGCTTCAACTGTGGAGAAAAAGGTCACATCAAGCCACACTGTCCGAAACTAGCTCCAGCCATGAACAACAAGACTACTAAAAATGCTAGAGCATTTGTTCTGACTGTGGAAGAAGCAAAGATGATCCCGGACGTGATTGCCGGCACGTTTTTAGTTAATGATGTTTTTGCTAAAGTATTATTTGACTCTGGTGCGAACCAAAGTTTTATTAATACTTCGTTCTGCAAACTTCTCAATCAACCATTAACTAAACTCTCACAAGAATGTCTAGTAGAGACATCAAATGGGGAGCCCATTAAGATTTCTGAAATCTTGCAGCGAGCAAGAATAGAATTTTTAAATCAAAAGTTTATTGCAAATCTTTATCCAATGAATCTGGCAGGATTTGATGTTGTATTAGGAATGGATTGGTTAGTAGCCAATAAAGCCAGTATTCTATGTGATCAAAAGTCAATATTGTAAATTCACCAAAGGGTGAAAAGATCACAATTAAAGGAGATTAGCCATCTAGATCTACGGAATTCATCTCTGTGATGAAAACAGCCAGTTATATAAGAAAAGGATCATTAGTGTATTTGATTTCCATAATCATTAACATTAAAGGAAAAGAACTGAAAGATATTCCCGTAGTATCTCAATTTCCAGATGTGTTTCCAGAAGAATTACCAGGACTACCGCCGGACAGGGAAGTTGAATTCAGAATCCATTTGCTACCAGGGACAGCACCAATTGCCAAAGCACCCTACCGCTTGGCACCAGCAGAAATGCAAGAGTTAAACAAACAGTTAGACAAACTGTTGGAGAAAGGATTCATACAACTAAGTTCATCGCCATGGGGAACACCAATATTGTTTGACAAAAAGAAAGACGGATCGATGTGTATGTACATTGATTACTGTGAATTGAACAAAGTCACAATAAAAAATCGGTACCCATTACCGAGAATCGATGATTTGTTTGATCAGTTGCAAGGAGCTCAATTTTTCTCTAAAATCTGTTAGGGCTCATTTTCTTAACATACGTATCCTGACCAATATCCTGCCTTTGTTTGTTTATTTGTGACCAGGATGCTGGAAGAGGATATTGCTAACATCTTGGGCGATATCCTGAGGCTTATTGAATTAACCACGTGCAGGTTAAAGGCTGAGACTTGTTAACGGTCAAGAGGACTTCTTCTCCTCAAGACTCAGACGAATTTGTTGAGGGAGAGACGTTGAGCCCGAAAGACCAGGTCTACAACGTTCGAAGAAGGAATATTCGGTGGATCCCGCAAGTTTAGGGTAGTTTGTTATTTTATCTTCACTATAAATAGATGGGGGCGGATCAGCTTAGAACACACAATTTTTCACTAACACTCTCGTACACTTTCACTCTCTAGCTCATTGCAAACACCACACTTGTATTCAACTTTCGTTGTAACACTTAGTCGATCCGTACCACATCCCGCACTGTATCCTGATTTTTGAAGCAATAGAAGAACAAGGCAGCTGCGATTGTCAGCTCCCGAGGTTTTATGCCGGCGATCTAGATTGATCAAGGGCTTTCCTCGTACATCTCGTGTCGTTTACTTTACTTTTGCTCATTGTTTGATCATAGATACAGCTCAATATCCTGAGCCGTATCCTGAATACTGTTTTTCTAAATAACTTAACAAGCATATTTTCAATACACTTTCTAGCACACTACCTCACTTTACTAATTTGATCACTAAGTTACTTCGGTAATTTTTGACCAAAACAATTTGGTGCCCACCGTGGGGCAAGTGGTGCTCTCTTTACTAAAATTTTTTGTCAAATCGCTAATCGGTTTTCTATTTTCAAAACTTTTTGCCACATTGTCCATAATGGCCCCGAGATCAAACATGAGTTCCTCTACTGTGTCTGCTATGACTTCTGCTACTACCGGTTCGGTGCTTCCACCACCTCCTCCAAGGATGTCAGCCTCTACACAATCTCAAGATGTTATCCCTACTCGGAGTGTCCAGGGATCTGCTCCCGTTTTAGCTTCTAATGATGAAATTTTAACCTTATTTGGAAGTGTGCAGGAACAAATGAGGCAGCAACAGGAAACAAACCAAATGCTTTTGAGGGAAATACAACTCCTGAAGTCTGGCTCGAGCAGATCTGCTGAGGATATTGTCACTCCATTACATCCCAGAACGTTGAACTTCAGTTCAGCTGTGTATACTGAGGATAACAGGGGGAATATTGTGCCCAGCCTTCCTCAGAATCATACTCCTGAAATACCCTCCTCGGTCAGGATGTCGACCATAAGGAGCTCAGGATATGCTTCAGGATATGGGCAAAATCCTCCAACGGGTAACGTGTCAAATAATAATAATACTCATGCTACTAACAATAATAGCTCTTTGCAGGATGCAGGTATGACGTCAACATTTACCAGGGAGCTCCAGAAATTGAAGGACATGATATCCAGTGTACCTGGAGTAGTCCAGCCAATTCCAGAAGTATCCCAAGACAGCCACAGGATATCCCGCTTTGCATATCCTATCTGTGATGCTGAAATCCCAAAAAGATTTCAGACTCCCAACATGAAGCTTTATGATGGGACTACAGATCCTGAAGAGCATATTGCTCAGTATAGGGAAGAATGGAGATTAACCCTATCCCTCCGGAGCTCAAGGAAGCATGCTTATGCAAGGGATTTGGTTCTACTCTGACAGGATCAGCCTTGAAATGGCTGTTGAATGTCACTCCTCACTCAATTACTTCGTTTGCTCATTTGGTTAATTTATTTAACAGTCAATTTTCTTGCAGTCGGAGTTTTGAGAAACTAACCAGTGATCTTTACAGGATAACTCAAGGGCCTCAGGAATCCTTGAGGGATTATGTGAACAAATTCAGTCGAGAATCTTTAGATATCCCACATCTTGATGTTGCAACAGCTGTGCAAGCTTTTAAGATGGGGTTACAAAAGGATTCTCCGTTTTATCAAGATCTTGTAATGAATCCCTGCAGGAATCTCGACGAAGCTCGTAACAGGGCTTTGAGATATATCCGTCTGGAAGATGACAAGAAGATGCAGGAGAGGATGAACTCTACCTCAACCTATGAATCAACTAACAGGAAGTCGGAGACCTCGTATAAGCCATATCGCTCCAGGCCATATGGCAGAAATGATAATAAGAAAGTGAATGCTGTTGAAGACGAGGATCCTGAAGAGTATCCTGAGTTGTCTGAATATTTCTTTTCTGTTAATATTCCTGAATTGTTGTATGCTATGCAGGGTCTAGGAGACAAGGCTAGGTGGCCTCGAAAGAATCAACAAAAGGCTGACTGGAAAGATAAGTCAAAATGGTGTGCTTTCCACGAAGATTTCGGACATGTGACTGAGGATTGCATTGCTCTAAGGAAAGAAATAAGCTATCTTCTAAGCAAGGGATATCTGAAAGATCTCTTAGGAAGAAAGAAGAATAAGGGTCAGGATACTGAGAAGGATCCTGAACGGGCAGCATCACCTCCCGCGGATGCCAAGATAATCAACTTCATTTCGGGAGGATCCGACATTTGTGGAACTTCGTATTCGGCAGCAAAGAGACATGCAAAGGAAGCCAAGGCCGAAAGGGGAGACAAACCTGTCAGGATGACTACCCTCACAACTGACAAAGTGATCACTTTTGATGCTGATGACAGGGATACTGTCCAAGATCCTCACCATGATGCTCTGGTAATAACGTTATATGTGGCTAACCATTTTGTACGCAGGATACTAGTTGATAATGGCAGCTCCGTCAACATAATCCAACTAGAAACTTTGAAGAGAATGAATGTATCTCCAATGGATATCACTTCAAAGTCTACCGTGCTTGTTGGATTCAGTGGAGAGGCTAGAAACACAGTGGGAGAGATAAAGTTGCCAGTATATGTTGAAGGAGTCAACTCGATACAACGTTTCTGTGTGATGGATTCTCTATCCTGCTATAACATCATACTGGGAAGACCGTGGATTCACGATATGAAGGCCGTGCCATCAACATATCATCAATGCATCAAGATACCTACCCCTTGGGGAGTGGTCAAAGTTGATAGTGATCAGCAGGAGGCGAAAGAATGCTACTCATCCTCGATGAAATCCTCAACCAAACCTAGTGCAGCATAGCAATTAAAGACGCGGGCCCAGGATATCGTGGAGGATCCGGAGCAGGATGTGAAGAAAATAATCCTGGACCAGGATAATCCCGATATTTCGGTGCTCGTAGGGACCAATATCCCTCGGGATATTGAAGAACAATTAATTAACTTTTTGAAATGCAGGATGTCTACGTTTGCATGGAAGCATGAGGATATGACATGCATATCCAAAGATATTATCACTCACAAGCTTGGAATTGATAAATCATTCAAGCCTGTGCAGCAAAAAAGAAGGAAGTTTGCTCCTGAGCGGAACACAATTATCCAGGAGGAAGTTGAGAGATTATTAAAATCCAGAATGATCAGGGAGGTTAAGTTCCCAAGGTGGCTAGCAAACGTGGTTGTAGTACAGAAGAAAAATGGGAAATGGAGAGTTTGTGTGGACTACACAGACTTGAACAAAGCTTGTCCTAAAGACCCATTTCCTCTTCCCCACATTGATGCAATGGTAGATGCCACTGCCGGGCATGAAATGCTGACCTTCATGGACGCATCTTCAGGATTTCAACAGATCCAAATGGAACCTTCTGACCAGGAGGATACTGCCTTCATGACACCAACAGGTATTTATTGTTATACAGCTATGCCTTTTGGTTTGAAAAATGCAGGTGCAACATACCAAAGATTGGTAAACATGATGTTCAAAGACAAACTGGGGGACACCATGGAGGTATATATCGATGATATGGTGGTGAAATCTAAAAAGACTGAGGATCACCTCCAGGATATCAAGGGAGCATTTGATATCCTGGATCAATACAACATGAAGCTGAATCCTGCTAAATGCCATTTCGGAGTGGGGGCAGGAAAGTTTCTTGGATATATGGTGACAAAGAGGGGGATAGAAGCGAGCCCAGAGCAGATCAAAGCTATCCTGGATATAAAATCACCCTCAAACATGAAGGACGTACAAAGATTAACAGGCCGAGTAGCAGCTTTAAACAGGTTTATCTCGAGATCCTCAGAGAAGTGCAAAGATTTTTATGATATCCTGAAGAAGAATAAAAGATTCGAATGGGGGGAGAAGCATGAAGCAGCCTTGCAGGATTTGAAACGATATCTCTCAACCGCACCTCTATTGATGAAGCCTGAAAATGGTGAACCACTATCCCTGTATCTTGCTGTATCAGGGAATGCTGTAAGTGCCGTTCTCATAAAGGATCATGAAGGTCAGCAATATCCTGTTTATTATGTTAGTAAAAGTTTATTAGATGCTGAAACTAGATATTCTCACTTAGAAAAATTGATACTAGCATTAGTCATGGCATCAACGAAACTTAGGCATTATTTTGAGACACATAGGATACATGTTAAAACAAATTATCCTGTCAAAAATGTGCTTAGGAAACCAG
The DNA here is from genome assembly GCA_030545235.1 of Helianthus tuberosus. Classification (NCBI taxonomy): domain Eukaryota; kingdom Viridiplantae; phylum Streptophyta; class Magnoliopsida; order Asterales; family Asteraceae; genus Helianthus; species Helianthus tuberosus. The sequence continues at coordinate 22,717,767 of CM060437.1, read as the reverse complement.
AGATGTCAGGCAGAATGGCCAAGTGGTCAGTAAAGTTGAGTGCTTATGATTTAGTATATGAACCTAGAAATGCCATAAAATCTCAGGCTTTAGCTGACTTTGTGGCTGACTTTAGTAGTCACATTCAGGACGAGGTAGACCTAGAAGTTCAACAGTTAGGAGAATCCTCAGGATCCTGGACATTATATACTGACGGTGCATCTAATGTAAGAGGAGTAGGATTAGGAATACTACTAAAATCGCCACAGGGGGACATATTACCCCAGGCTATTAGGTGTGAATTTCCTGCTACTAATAATGAAGCAGAGTATGAGGCTTTAATTGCAGGATTAGAGTTGGCTAAGAGCATGAATGTAAAAAATTTGCAAGTATATGTTGACTCTTTGTTAATTACTAACCATTTTAATGGATCCTATGCAGTTAAGGGTGAGAAGTTAATCGAATATCTCGATATTCTCAAAAAAATTAGCAGGATATTTCGATGTTTTTATACTTGAACAGGTACCGAGGGAGGATAATGCTGAAGCGGATGCCTTAGCAAATTTGGGATCATCGATCAGGATACCAGAAGGGACCCAAATACCAATATTACATGTCTTATATCCTGCAATGATTCTTCAGGATAAAGAAGTAGCGGGTATTCAGGATCCTGGAGCAGAACATCCTGAGAAGGATCCTAAATCCTGGACAGCTCCAATCATGAAATATCTCAAGGAAGGACACATCCCTGGAAATGAGAATCCTAAGGCATTTAGGATGAAGGTATCACGATTCACTATTATAAATAATATTTTATACAAGAAATCTCTTGCAGGACCGTATTTAAGGTGCTTGGAGGATCTTGAAGCCAAAGAAGTACTTCAGGATATACATGAAGGGGATTGTGGTAACCATACTGGGGGCATGTCGTTATTCTCAAAAGTATTAAGGACGGGATATTATTGGCCAACCATGAGAAAGGATGCAGCAGAATATGCCCGAAGATGTGACGCTTGTCAAAGACATAGTAATATACTGCATCAACCTGCTGAACCATTATATCCTATTGTTTCCCCTTGGCCGTTTATGAAGTGGGGTATGGATATAGTGGGAAAGCTACCAAAAGCTCCGGGAGGAAAAGTCTTTATGTTAGCAATGACGGATTATTTCTCTAAGTGGGTTGAAGCAGAAGCATTTGTTCAAGTGAGAGATCAAGAAGTAGTATCCTTCATAAAGAGGAATATCCTTACCAGATTCGGAATACCAGCTGAGATAATCTGTGACAATGGTTCTCAATTTATAAGCAAGAGAACTACTGACTTTTGCAAAAGTTGGGGAATCAAAATGATCACATCTACTCCGGTACATCCTCAAGCAAATGGACAAGCAGAATCCTCAAACAAGATAATTGTCAATAACTTAAAGAAGAGACTTGGAGCCAAAAAAGGAAGATGGGCAGAAGAATTACCCTTTGTTTTATGGGCTGACAGGACAACGGTAAAGAATGCAACAGGCCAAACCCCATTTTCCTTGGTATTTGGAGCAGAAGCAATGATTCCAACGGAAATGACGATGCCTACTGCAAGATCTACCTTAAGTGATCCTGAGCAGAATCCTGAAGCCTTGAGTCAGGATTTAGACACTATAGATGAGAAGAGAGATGCGGCAAGGCTAAGGATGGCAGCATATCAACAGAGAATATCCAGGGCATATAACAAGAATATTAGGACAAGAAGATTTAAGGTTGGAGATTGGGTGTTAAGAAAGGCTTTTCAGAATACTACTAATCCTGCCGATGGCAAGTTAGCTCCAAAATGGGAAGGACCATATGAAGTTGAATCAGAAGCAGGAAAGGGAGCATACAGACTCAAGAATATGGAGGGAGATATGCTACCAAGGTCTTGGAATGCTATACACCTTAAGCTCTATTTCAAGTGAGTTTAGAATTCAATTTCTAACTCAGAATGGTAAGAATTCTATCTTTTTTAAATATGTTTTGGTTTAATTTATTCTTTGAAACTCAATACTAACTTAAGCATCGGAGGGGTGTTAGCAGTTTACAATTGTTTTGCAAGATATGTTTCAGGATATAGCTCCAGGATATGTACTCAGGATAACTCGAAAGATTAAAGGATTGGCCCCCTCTCTCACGTTTAAGGGATACTGATCCCTTCACAGGTTTAAAGGTATTCACCTTTCTTCCGAATTGGGTTTAAACACCCCGCCTGGAGCGCAAGTTATTCAGGGATAGTTCAAGGTGGCGGGACCAGTCCATGTAAAAGTGGCTGACAATTTCGTTACTGTTGGCTATATCCTGAATCCTAAAGGTATATGAGGATTGATCACCCTCTCTCACGAAAGGGTATTTTCATACTCTCTAAGGTTTAAAGGTTTTCACCTTTCTAAGTCTTGGAGTTTATACACTCCCGCCTGTAGCGCATGAAAATTTGGGATTTTCCCCAGGATACAAGGGATTTATCTCCAGTACATCCTTGGGTTTTGCCCTTGGGACGTAAAAAATTGCCTATGGAAACTGACATTCAGAAGATTTTTAAAGTATTTGAAGACATTGTACACAGGGGACATTCCCACCAAGGTGGTGGTGTAAAGCTAAAAGGATGAGGTTTGGAACTAATGCACTAAGTACCTTGCACAGGGGACATCTTCATTGGAAGAGTTGCAAAGGGATTAAAGTTTGGTAATAGGTTTATACCCTATTTCTGGTATGATCTTTCCTTTGTAAGCCTCATTTAAGTTTCTAGTGATATTATGCTAAGTATCCTGATATATTCTCAAAGTCTTTTTCAGGATATTTGATTAAGGTGTTTGAAACTAGTATTAGTTTGGAACTTTGATCATTTAAATATTATTAAAACTTGGTTTTGGAAAGATAGATTGTTTTTTACTTTCTAAAAAAAAAAAAAAAAAAAATTTCTACAAAGTTGAAGGAACATTTGGAAGTTCTATCTAATAAAAGGTTTTTACAGTATATCGCTGAGCATACTGATCAGGATATTTTCATAAGATAGTAATATAAAATTTTTATAGAGCTTAGAATTACACTAAGTAATGCAAGACAACAGCAAAAGATAGTTATATTATTAACAGGTCAAAAGTTGTGCTTTTGGTTTCACCACAAACCGAGGCCCATCCGCCAAAAGCACAATTAGTTTTTACTATACTTGTGTAACGGTTGCAGGATATATCTCAAAACAGGACCTATCCACCTGCAACCGTTATCACATTCAAAACGAGTTATACTAATTGATGACCAAGGGCTTCACCCTAAAACCTAGGACCCATCCACCTTTGGTCATCACATTGTTCTAGTGCAGGAAATGTAAATTGTTCGAAGACAAGAAAAGTAAATTGTTTATGCAACCACAACCATGAAATTTAAAAATGGGCTCCGGCCTTGGCACGTATATCCATCATCGCCCATTTCGCCGCCTAAGAAGCGGCACCTTCTTGATCAGCAACCTCTTTGCCAGCATTCGCCCCAGCATCAGCCTCAGGATTCTTCTCGGCATCATCATCAGCATTAGCCACTTCCTCTGCCGCCTTCGAAGGCTCTTCACCGGCATGCTTTGCAGGATGAGCAACGGGATGACCTCCAAGATCCTTTAGTTTCGCCTCCCAAGTCTTTACATTCCAGGAGGGGCATTCAAAACCCAAATCCATGGCCTCGTAAGCCATCCTTATCCTGGCTTGGAGAAGAGAGACGACCACGGATGCTTTGAGGCTATCCCGATGTGAGCTCATATTCTGCTGATATTGGAGAAGGGCGGCATCTAGCTTGGCTTGAGCATCCTCATTAGCTTTGTGGAGGGCAGCTTGATGTTCCTGAGTCATTGCCTTGTATTTGTCTTCATAATGCTGGGATTTGACAGCCGCAATGGTTCCTTGGTCAGCTATGGTGGCTTGAGCTTTCTCCAGCTGGATCTTTAACATCTTGTTAAGCCCGCAAGCGTCTTCATACAAATGCATAAGACGATCCAGACCCTATCGATAAAGACACAGGTATTAATGTGAAAAATAAGCAGGATAAAGACTAACATACTTGTACAGGATATCGAAAAGAAAATTCTACCTGTTTGAGGAATGAGGTGGCTTCGTTGAACCCATGATTCTCAAGGGAGAATGTTTCAGAAACAGCTGGGGAGTCAGTCTCCTTTCTCTTCCGAGAGCTGGATGCCCGGGTCCTGGATGCCGGAGGGCCTTTGGGAGCAGAAACAGTTTTCGAGGAGGTAGGCATTGGTGTAGCAGACGACTTTGGCTTGGATTATTGTTTGGTGGGTTCGAGGCTGGAGTAGCAATCCAACTCGTCAAGTTCGAAACCTTCAAGTTTGACGACTGGTACTACACAAGGGAAGATATTCTTAAACTCATCATACTTTTGAAAAATAATTAATATATGAGAATGTGCTTACCAGACATTTCTGAGCTTGATTTTTGGTGTGAATCTGTAAGAGACAGGGAAAAAGTCCTTTCACTGGCAGGAAGACGGTAGATTTCCTTGATCTTGGATTCGGATTCTGCACTGGGAGGCACTAAATCTCTGAAATTCGCTGCATAAAAATATCAGAATATAAGTCCGGGATACAGTTTGAAGATATAATTGGGGATATTCCTAGAACCCTAAATCCTACCCTTGGTTAACCATTTAACCGGTAGATCGAAACCCTTATCAATAGAGTCTCTTTTTACGAAAAAGAATTTTCGTCGCCATCGATCCTCGTTCTTGGTGGCTTTAAGAACCAGAGGGTTCTTGATGGAAAACAGAAGAAAACGGTGATTGCCGTGGGATCTCAGCCGGTATGCTATAGGAAGGTCCTCAACAAGTAGGTTAGGAAAATGGCGAGATTTGATTTGATCCAACACTATCAATATTCGCCAGACCATTGGCATAACTTGGGCATAGCTAAGGCCGGTGAGGTCGAAAAAGCTAGAAATAAAGGGTGGAAATGGGTACCGGAGTCCAAGAGAGAAAGGATAAGCGAAAAAACAAACCCACTCGTCGGATGACGCGTCCGATCGGGCTTCCTGGTCGAAGGGGCGAAAAACCGTTCCGGTGGGAAAGGCACCGGAATCTTTAAGAGCAGCGATGTCAGCATTGTTGAAGCAGCAGATCTCCTTTGCTGGATCGGCGATGAAATTTTGGCTTACGAGGGTTGAGGCTGGTCGGTTTGATCGGGATTTCGTTCGTGGTGCCATGAAGAGTATTGAGCAAATTAAGAGAGATTCAAGAAAGAAGAATAGAAAGGAAAATACCTGATATTCGCTTGCAGATAAGGATAACCGTGATTAGGAGCCCCTCAGTTAATATAGGATGAATATAGGGGGGTAAAGAGTAAATAATGCTTTGGAAGTTGCACCGCTGTCATTTCAAGAGTCTAGTCATATTAATTGCCTTAGGTTATGAGGTGAAACTTTTGAAATATATCCGTTGGATTGGTATCCCAACTGATATATTTGGGGACAATTGTTAGGGCTCATTTTCTTAACATACGTATCCTGACCAATATCCTGCCTTTGTTTGTTTATTTGTGACCAGGATGCTGGAAGAGGATATTGCTAACATCTTGGGCGATATCCTGAGGCTTATTGAATTAACCACGTGCAGGTTAAAGGCTGAGACTTGTTAACGTTCAAGAGGACTTCTTCTCCTCAAGACTCGGACGAATTTGTTGAGGGAGAGACGTTGAGCCCGAAAGACCAGGTCTACAACGTTCGAAGAAGGAATATTCGGTGGATCCCGCAAGTTTAGGGTAGTTTGTTATTTTATCTTCACTATAAATAGATGGGGGCGGATCAGCTTAGAACACACAATTTTTCACTAACACTCTCGTACACTTTCACTCTCTAGCTCATTGCAAACACCACACTTGTATTCAACTTTCGTTGTAACACTTAGTCGATCCGTACCACATCCCGCACTGTATCCTGATTTTTGAAGCAATAGAAGAACAAGGCAGCTGCGATTGTCAGCTCCCGAGGTTTTATGCCGGCGATCTAGATTGATCAAGGGCTTTCCTCGTACATCTCGTGTCGTTTACTTTACTTTTGCTCATTGTTTGATCATAGATACAGCTCAATATCCTGAGCCGTATCCTGAATACTGTTTTTCTAAATAACTTAACAAGCATATTTTCAATACACTTTCTAGCACACTACCTCACTTTACTAATTTGATCACTAAGTTACTTCGGTAATTTTTGACCAAAACAAAATCGATTTACGCTCAGGATATCATCAATTAAAGGTACGGGAAGAGGACATTCCTAAGACCGCATTCAGAAGAAGGTATGGCCATTACGAATTTACTGTCATGCCATTTGGTTTAACCAATGCCCCAACCGCATTTATGGACATGATGAACCGAATATGTAAGTCATATTTGGATAAATTCATAATTGTCTTTATAGATGATATTCTCATTTACTCTAAGAGTAAAGAGGAACATGCAGCGCATCTGCATGCACTCCTAAATTTGCTGAGAAAAGAAAAGCTTTACGCTAAATTTTCAAAATGCGAATTTTGGTTAGAAGAGGTACACTTTCTTGGACATTTAGTTAATTATGAAGGAATTCATGTGGATCCCATAAAGATTGTGGCAATTACTAAATGGAAAACCCCTGAATCACCAACCGAGTTTAGAAGTTTCCTAGGATTTGTCGGTTATTATAGAAGATTTATTCAAGATTTTTCTAGAATAGCCATTCCCTTAACAAAGTTAACCTGTAAGTCTATTAAGTTTGAATGGGGACCAAAATAAGAAGAAGCCTTTAGAATTCTTAAGCAAAGATTAACCAATGCACCCATACTAGCGTTACCAGAAGGAACTGAAGACTTTGTAGTCTATTGTGACGCTTCTAAGTTAGGTTATGGATGTGTGTTGAGGCAACGCCAAAAGGTTATAGCTTATGCCTCTCGACAACTTAAGAATCATGAAGAGAATTATTCAACCCATGATTTAGAACTTGGAGCTATAATTTTTGCCCTGAAAATTTGGAGACATTACCTTTATGGTAGTAAGTTTACCATTTTCACCGATCATAAGAGTTTAAGGTATGTTTTTGGGCAAAAGGAGTTGAATATGAGACAAAGACGCTAGATGGAAATACTTAGTGATTACGATTGCAATATACAGTATCATGCAGGAAAGGCTAATGTAGTAGTTGATGCTTTAAGTTGAAAGTATCACGAAAAGCCAAAAAAAAAGTATGTTCTCTTAAATTAAATCTACAAGCAGATTTAAATGAGCAGATTAGAAAAGCACAAGAATCAGTAATCAAGGATGACACTGAGAAACTAAAAGGAATGATCAAGGAACTAGAACAAGGAACAGATGGAATTTGGAGATTTCACAAGAAAAGGATGTGGATACCCAAATTAGGAAACCTACGCCACCGTATTTTAGAAGAAGCCCATAATTCTAAGTATACGATGCATCCTGGAAATGATAAGATGTATCAGGATTTAAGAAAGAACTTCTGGTGGATAGGAATGAAAAAGGATATAGCAGCTTACGTTGCCAAGTGTCTAACCTGTTCACAGGTCAAAGCTGAACATCAGAAACCCTCAGGTTTATTGCAGTAGTTAGAAATGCCGGTTTGGAAATGGAATTGATAACAATGGATTTTGTTACCAAATTACTCAAGACAAGAAAAGGTAATGATACAATCTGGGTGATTGTAGACAGGCTAACTAAGTCAGCTCATTTCCTACCAATGAAAGAAACCTTCAGTATGGAACAGTTAGCTAAGTTATATGTAAATGAAATAGTTTCATTACATGGAATTCCTTTATCAATTGTTTCTGATATAGATAACCGTTTTACTTCTCATTTTTGGACAAATTTCTGAAAAGCAATGGGAACCAAGCTAAATCTAAGCACCGCTTATCATTCTCAAATGGACGGACAAAGCGAAAGGACAATTCAGACAATGGAGGATATGCTTAGAGCTTGCGCAATTGATTTTGGAGGAAATTGGGATGATCATTTACCATTAATAGAATTTTCCTATAATAACAGCTATCACACCAGTATCAATGCTGCACCATTCGAAGCACTTTATGGACGAAAGTACCGAACTCCAGTCTGTTGGGCAGAAATTGAAGAAAATCAACTATCTGGACCTGAGATAGTGCAAGAAACAACCGACAAGATTGTTCAAGTTAAGGAAAGACTGAAAGCAGTACGTGAACGACAGAAAAGTTATGCTGATAACAGACGAAAGCCATTGGAATTTCAAGTAGGAGATAAGGTATTGTTAAAAGTCTCTCATTGGAAAGGAGTGGTAAGATTCATCAAAATAGGAAAGCTAAGCCCCATGTATGTTGGACCTTTTGAGATTATTAGAAGAATAGGATCGGTAGCCTATCAGCTACAACTTCCAGAGGAAATGGCAGGAATACATGATGTATTTCATGTATGCAATCATAAAAAGTGCTTAGCCGATGAGTCACTAGTAGTGCCTCTTAAGGATATAGAGGTAAATGGAAATTAAAATTTGTAAAGAGGCCTCTACAGATCGAAGATAGGAAAGTCAAGAATCTCAAACATAAAAGATTGGTATTAGTCAAAGTAAAATGGGATTCCAAGCGAGGACCAGAATACACATGAGAGCTTGAATCAGAGATGCAAAGGAAATATCCACACTTATTCCAGTAGACCTCGAGGTCGAGTTCTAAATTAAGGTGGGGAGGATATAACAACCCTCCAAAATTATTTTCCGACACCCTAAAAATATTTAGAGTGACCCTATACGCCTTAAAATACACCCCGTATACGAGATTGGACCCTATATACCTTTATATAATAAAAATAAAAATAAAAACAAAATTTAATGGTCTGTTGCGGGGCGCGACAGATGTCGCAAACCCCAATCCCTTATTCCCCGGGAACGGGCTGCCGCGAGCCAGTTTCGGTGGTATCGCGTATTGTCTAATTTGGCAGCGGATTTTTTCATCAGGACCGTAGTTAGGAAATATTTATCAGAGTAAAACCACCATATTTTATATTGATAATCACATGGGTAAAACCCAAGTTTCTTATTACAACATGTTTATAGGGATAAATCCCATTTTATTTAAATAAAACGCCTTCTTTATTTAGGTAACTTTTATAGCCACGTTTCCAAGCCTTCAGTGCTGTCCAGCTGGCTTCTATTTGGCTTTCACAGTTTGTTACCTGAAACGCGTTTTAAAAACATTTGTCAGTGGAAACATTTATTGAGAGCGATTACAATGTTTATTTACCTCTATATCCTTAAGAGATACTATTAGTGATTCATTGGCTAGGCATTTCTTGAGATTAGATACATGAAACACATTATGTATTCCTGCCATTTCCTCTGGCAGTTGTAGCTGATAAGCTACAGGTCCTATTCTTTTAATAATCTCAAAAGGTCCAATATACCTTGGACTTAGCTTCCCTCTTTTGATGAATCTTACTACTCCTTTCCAAGGAGAGACTTTTAACAATACCTTATCTCTTACTTGAAATTCCAACGGTTTGCGTCGGTTATCAGCATAGCTCTTCTGTCGATCACGTGCTGCTTTCAGTCATTCCTTGACTTGAATAATCTTGTCAGTTGTTTCTTGCACTATTTCAGGTCCAGATAGTTGTTTTTCCCCAATTTCTGCCCAACATACTGGGGTTCGGCACTTTCGTCCATAAAGTGCTTCGAATGGTGCAGCATTTATACTTGTGTGATAACTATTGTTATAAGAAAATTTTATTAAAGGTAAGTGATCGTCCCAATTACCTCCGAAATCAATTACACAAGCTCTAAGCATGTCCTCCATCGTCTGAATTGTCCTTTCGCTTTGTCCATCCGTTTGAGGATGATAAGTAGTGCTCAGATTTAACTTAGTTCCCATTGCCTTTTGGAAACTTGACCAAAAATAAGAGGTAAATCGGCTATCCCTATCAGAAACAATTGATAAAGGAATTCCATGTAATGAAACAATTTCATTTACATATAATTTAGCTAGTTGTTCCATACTGAAAGTTTCCTTCATTGGTAGGAAATGAGCTGACTTGGTTAGCCTATCTACAATCACCCAGATTGTATCATTACCTTTCTTTGTTTTGGGTAATTTGGTAACAAAATCCATTGTTATCAATTCCCATTTCCATACTGGCATTTCTAACTGTTGTAATAAACCTGAGGGTTTCTGGTGTTCAGCTTTAACTTGTGAACATGTTAAACATTTAGAAACATAGGCTGCTATGTCCTTCTTTATTCCTATCCACCAGAAATTTTTCCTTAAATCCTGATACATTTTATCACTCCCTGGATGCATCGTATACTTAGACTTATGGGCTTCTTCTAATATACGATGACGTAGGTTTCCTAATTTAGGTATCCACATTCTCTTTTCATGGAATCTCCAAATTCCATCTGTTCCTTGTTCTAATTCCTTAATCATACCTTTTAATTTTTCAGTATCATCTTTGATTACTGATTCTTATGCTTTTCTAATCTAATCATTTAAATCTACTTGTAGATTTAATTTAAGAGAACGTACCCTTTTTGGCTTTTCGTGATACTTTCGACTTAAAGCATCGGCCACTACATTTGCCTTTCCTTCATGATACTGGATATCACAATCATAATCACTAAGTAATTCCATCCAACGTCTTTGCCTCATATTCAACTCTTTTTTCCCGAAAACATATCTTAAACTCTTATGATCAGTGAATATGGTAAACTTACTACCATAAAGGTAATGTCTCCAAATCTTAAGGGCCAAAATTATAGCTCCTAGTTCTAGATCATGGGTTGAATAATTCTCTTCATGATTCTTAAGTTGTCTAGAGGCATAAGCTATAACCTTTTGACGTTGCATTAATACACATCCATAACCTAATTTAGAAGCGTCACAATAGACTACAAAGTCTTCAGTTCCCTCTGGTAATGCTAGTATGGGTGTATGGGTTAATCTTTGCTTAAGAATTCTAAATGCTTCTTCTTGTTTTGGTCCCCATTCAAACTTAATGGATTTACAGGTTAACTTAGTTAAAGGGATGGCTATTCTAGAAAATTTTTGAATAAATCTTCTATAATAACCGGCCAATCCTAAGAAACTTCTAACCTCGGTTGGTGACTCAGGGGTTTTCCATTTAGTAATTGCCTCGATTTTTGTTGGATCTACATGAATTCCTTCATGATTCACTAAATGTCCAAGAAATTGTACCTGTTCTAACCAAAATTCACACTTTGAAAATTTAGCGTAAAGCTTTTCCTTTCTTAATAGACTTAAAAGTGCGTGCAAATGCTTTGCATGATCTTCTTTACTCTTAGAGTAAATTAGAATATCATCTATGATGACAATTATGAATTTATCCAAATATGGCTTACATATTCGGTTCATCATGTCCATGAATGCAGCTGGGGCATTGGTTAAACCAAATGGCATGACAGTAAACTCATAATGACCATACCTGGTTCTAAATGCGGTCTTAGAAATGTCCTCTTCCTGTACCTTTAATTGATGATATCATGACCTTAAATCGATTTTGCAGAAAAATCGAGCTCCTTGTAGTTGATCGAATAGATCATCGATTCTCGGTAATGGGTACCGATTCTTAATTGTGACCTTGTTCAATTCACGGTAATCAATGCACATATGCATTGATCCGTCCTTCTTTTTAACGAACAGTATCGGCGCTCCCCATGGCGACGAACTTGGCTGTATGAATCCCTTTTTCAGCAATTCATCTAATTGTTTCTTCAGTTCCTGCATTTCGGCTGGTGCCAAACGGTAAGGTGCTTTGGCAATTGGTGCTGTTCCTGGTAGCAGGTGAATTCTGAATTCAACTTCTCTGTCTGGCGGTAATCCTGGTAATTCTTCTGGAAAGACATCTGAAAACTGAGATACTACTGAAATATCTTTTAATTCTTTTCCTTTAGTGTTAGTGATTATAGAAATCAAATACACTATAGAGCCTTTTCTTATATAGCTTGCAGTTTTCATCACAGAAATGAATTTTGTGGACCTAGAGGGTTTATCTCCTTTAATTGTGATCGTTTTTCCTTTTGGTGAATTTACTTGAATTAACTTTTGATCACAAAAAATACTAGCTTTATTGGTTATTAACCAATCCATTCCTAAAACAATATCAACTCCTGCCAGATTCATTGGATAAAGGTTTACAATAAACTTTTGATTTAAAATTTCTATTCTTGCTCCCTGCAAGATTTCAGAAATCCTAACAGTTTCTCCGTTAGTTGTCTCTACTAGACATTCTTGTGGTAGTTTAGTTAATGACTGATTTAGAAGTTTGCAAAACAAAGTATTAATAAAACTTTGGTTCGCACCAGAGTCAAATAATACTTTAGCAAAAACATCATTAACTAAAAACGTACCAGCTATCACGTCTGGAATCATCTTGGCTTCATCTGCAGTCAGAACAAATGCTCTAGCATTTTTAGTGTTCCTGTTGTTCACAGCTGGGGCCAATTTCGGACATTTCGTCTTGATGTGACCTTTTTCTCCACAGTTGTAGCATAATCCATTAATGGATTTTCTCCTGCAATTTTCTTCCTTGTGTCCTGGCATCTTACAGAAATTGCAAATAGTGGAGCATTTTCCCGAATGCTTTTTCTTGCAGACCTTGCAGAATGGTGCAGAGATAGAACCCATATTCCTACGATTGAAATTCCCATAACAGAATTCTTGAGTAAGTCTTTGGGTTAGGTTTTTCCACTGGTCTTCTTCCCTAGTACGGCTCAATTCATCTGTCAAGGTGTTTGTTAATTCTACAGCTTCTTCTATAGTTTGAGGTCGAGCTGCCTTGACTACATGCCTAATCTCTCCAATTAATCCCTAAATGTAACGGGAGATTAGCACTGGTTCTGGTGATGCAATGGTTGTTACTATTGTAGCATATTCAAAGAATGTCTTTGTGTACCCCTTACTATCCACTTCATTCATCCTAAGGTTTAGGAATTTGTTTGCTATTTGCTCTTTTTCATTAGAAGGGCAGAATTTCCTTTCTATCATATTCCTAAGTTCTTCCCACTCCATATTATAAACCCTATCACTTCCTCTAGACTGAAGGATAGTGTTCCACCATTCTAAGGCTGAGTTCTTAAACAGGTTAGAAGCAAACATTAGCTTATCTTCTTCAGCACACTTGCTTATTTTCATAACAGCCTCTGTCTTTTCTATCCAGCGTAGGGCTGCAATAGGTTCTTCATTGCCCGAGAATTCTATTGGTTTACAAGACCAGAATTCTTTATAAGAACAACCGTAAGACACGGTTCTTCTTCTTTTGGGTATGGGCGCTTGAAGTACAGGGCCATTGTTCACGCTGTGTTCTGGTTCAATTGGTCGCTTACTGCTATGTTTACTTTTATTGTTCGCTTCCTGAACCATTTGAATAATAAATGGCATTGCATCTATAATTCCTTGTGCCACTATATGTTGAACGTCACTATTATCCATTTGGTTTCCATTGTTATTGATGCTCGGATTCTCATTAACCAAGTTAATGTTACTTTGGTTATCGTTATTCAGATTGTCTTGATTTTCTTCGTCGGCCATCTGAATTTTAAACAGTTACCCCGTATTAATATCACAAAATCAGATTTAATATTATCAATCACATGACACGCAATTTAGCCAAAAGCGTCGATCATTGCGACTTTTACTCTATTCATATACTATGCGTCTATTACACACCAGTACTGAAATAAAATTACAATACCAACTGAAAGAAAATTACACTAATAGTAGTAGGCATCCGTATACACATATTTTATTTTATTTTTATTATATTATTTATTATATTATTATTATTACTATTACCGTTACTACCGTCACATTCACAGATATGGACTCATCCAAAAATCCATATTGCGCTCATCGTATTTCCATACGAGACGCTCTCCCACCTGTCGCATTCTTTCACTACTTTCTAGAATTTCCTCACCAAAAGTCCTAAGTTCTTGGACGTTTTCTGCACTTATTGGGGGTGCAGGTTCTAGGACTGGGTTTGGAATCTGGGGTGCGGGTTCCTGATATGGAGGTAAAAGTGCCTGAAATCGGTAAGGATCTTCTAAGATCTCCCAAATATATTCGTCGTGGTAATAGGGATCTAAAGGGTCCATACCTGGGTAGGCTCCTAGAGTTGGCATGGGCATGTCTTCATGGGTTGGGTAACGTTGCACAAAGTCCCTATTGTCATCCCACCAGGGGTCGTAATTTGGGTCTAGGGGATTTGGTGCAAGTACCCTAGGAATTTCTTCCGGGTTGAAGTCATGCATCTCTACTTGGTTTTCAGGGTTTTCTATCTGCATGGGTTGGTCAGGGATTGGCAGTTGTGGTTGGGGTGCTATTATCTGGTCTAGATTAGGGTCAGCTGTAGTGGTTGCTAGGATGTGGATGTTGGCTATACCCCTATTTATCAAATCCTGGGCATAGGCATCTGTCTCTCTTTTGGCTGCTGCAAGTACCCTCTGTTCCTGTAACTTTTTCATACGTTTTCTACTCTCGTGCGCCTCTCGACTGAACCATCCCCTTCTCTTTTGAGGAAATGGCTCCTCAGATTGAGCCTTAAACACAAAGATTCCATCTTCCGTATCAGCAGAGTACCCTGAGAGGGCAGGCTGAGAAGAGGAGGTGCCTTCGCTTCTAGGCGAACCAGACAATTGATGGTACGCGTCAGATGGTCCTTGGTCGCTCATACTGTAAACTAACAAATAGTCAAATAACACATAACAATTAAATACAGTTATGTACGTATTTCCGTAATTTATTTCCTAACACTTTCAATTTTGATGTCAGCAGAACACTTCTGTGGCGGAATCAGGGGCTTAGCTCTGATACCACCTTCTGTCGCAACCCCCGATCCCTTATTCCCCGGGAACGGGCGGCCGCGAGCCAGTTTCGGTGGTATCGCGTATTGTCTAATTTGGCAGCGGAATTTTTCATCAGGACCGTAGTTAGGAAATGTTTATCAGAGTAAAACCACCATATTTTATATTGATAATCACATGGGTAAAACCCAAGTATTTTATTACAACATGTTTATAGGGATAAATCCCATTTTATTTAAATAAAACGCCTTCTTTATTTAGGTAACTTTTATAGCCACTTTTCCAAGCCTTCAGTGCTGTCCAGCTGGCTTCTATTTGGCTTTCACAGTTTGTTACCTGAAACGCGTTTTAAAAACATTTGTCAGTGGGAAATACCGGTGAGTGAATCCCAGATTAATCAAGAAACATTTATTTAATTTAAACAGTATTGAGAGCGATTACAATGTTTATATCTACACAATTACTCCTTTTAGTACTGTCAATCCTGACTTGTGGGTCATATTACACATTGGCTAACTCATTGTCCAATGGCAACGTATTGTCATCCGACTTACTACTCACAGTGTAGTACATTTTGTATACAAAACCCCAACATACCGGCAGTAATTGAAGAATTACAAAGACTTAATCACTGCTAAATTGCATTGTAAAATAGTTAAGGTTTTGTAAAAACTATTAACAAAAATGAGATTACTCACATTGCTGTCTTAGATTTTTCGTAAGGGTTTCCTGGGAATAATCTATAAATTACACAAAAGCACGCATGTTAGTATAATAACCTATTTTAACATTAGTAATACCCTCCCCGAGACGGCATTCCAACGACTACGTCGGGCAGAACCACTACAGCCTTTACGGAACCCTAGATCAATCGGGCAGCGTATCTAATACGTATCCAGGGGTTATAATACTTACAACGGAGCAGAACTTCGCTATTTTAGGGGGGGTATAATTCCCGCGTATTATGCCCAATATCAGAATTTTGAGAGAAAGAAACGATTTTGAACGATTTATGGTTGAACCCGATGGCTCCTTTATATAGTTGCTGAACCTGGGTCTCTCGCGACCCGCGTAACATAAGCAGAGGGCTTACGCAGCCCGCGTCAAAGCTAGTCAACGGACTAGCTTGTCCGGGTCATCAGGTAGGTCCGCCACGATGAGGACACGTGTCGGCCTGGGGTGTTGCTGCGTTATTGATCTCACGCGGCCCACGTAAATGTTAAGGTTAGCTTACGCGGCCTGCCTTAACTTAAGAAAATTAACGATTTCAGGTTCCAACCCTTATACCGCCCACGTAAGGATTGAGGTGGGTTCTACGCGGCCCGCCTCAGCCCAAAAATTAAATTTTTATTTATTTTTAATACTATTTAATGTAATTCGGGCTCGGTTTTCACATACGGGTATATTTTGGGACATTTTGGGATATTTTAAAATATAATTGGGTGTCGGAAAATAATTTGAGGGTGTCGGTTTATTGAGGATTGTTACAACAGACTACACCTGAGCCTTCGTGGGCAGCGAGCGCCCGGCTACGAGGCAGCACCCTGAGCTGCCACGTGGCAGCCCCGTGTCAAGCCTAGTTCGACGAATCAGCAAGCCTACGCCCTACACCCCTACGTTGCGGGTCGCGAAAGCCCTCCATGTTTCCATCACGGAGCGTGACGCCCTATCGGATCAGCTCTATAAATAGACTCGATCGGATTCAGTTGAATTCGTTCAAAATTTTCGTATTCTCTCTCAATATTATGGATAGAAAAAATAATATCGGGCATAATACTCTCCTAATTGATGAAGTTCTGCCTCGTTGTAAGTATGATAACCCCCGGTTACGTATTAGATACGCTGCCTGATTGATCTAGTGCTCCATAACGGTTGTCGAGGTTCTGCCCGACGTAGTCGTTGGAGTTCTGTCTCAGGGAGGGTATAACTAATGTAAATATGGGGTTATTATACTAACGCGTGTGCATTGTGTAATTAATAGATAATCACCAGGAAATCACAAAGGAAAACCCTAAGATAGCAATGTGAGTAATCCTCCTTTTTGCAAACTGTTTTTACAAAACCTCACATGTTTTAATTTATACTTAAACAGTGATTGAGTATTTGTATTCTACAATTATCATCGGTATGTTGGGGTTTTGTATACAAAATTTGTTACTACACTGTGAGTAGTAACATGACCACAAGTCGGGTTGACAGTACCGTGGGTGGTAATTAAAGTAGAAAATATACAAATGTAATTGTGCGACCGCCCTCAATGTTGTAAACGGTTTTACCTATCTTGATTAAACTGAGATTCACTCACCAGTATTTCCCACTGACAAAATGTTTTTAAACGCGTTTCAGGTAACAAAATGTGAAAGCCAAATTGAAGCCAGCTGGACAACACTGAAGGCTTGGAAAAGTGGCAATAAAAGTTACCTAAATAAAGAGATGTTTTTATTTAAATAAAATTGGATTTATTCCTATGAAAATGTGTATACTTGAAACTTGGGATTTTCCCATGTGTTTAATATTATAAAAGCGTGGTATTTTACTCTGATAAAATATTTCCTAACTACAATCCTGATGTAAATTCCGCTGCCAAACTGATAAACACCGATACCACTGATACTGGCCGCGGCCACCCGTTCCCAGGAGAATAAGGGGACGGGGGTTGCGACAGTGTCTTTCGGCTTCTTAATTGCTTAGTAGGTCTGTTATTGGTCGCGGCTATCGTTGATAGTTTAGCTAGACCCGGTACGAATCCTATTAACCTCATATAGATCCGTTTGTCTGTCCTTCTTGCTTTCATTTTCATGGAGTTCGGGAATAGGAGGGGTTATTACGGCAAGAACAAGTTTATCAGATATGATGGTTGGAACAATGTTTTGAGTAAAAAACAAGTTAGGCAGGAGAAATCATTTTTCAACAGGGAAGCCCGGCTCCGCAACGCTACCTCCTTTTTTCATATCTAATCTTCCTGACTCCTGTAATCGTGCGACTTTATGGAAGGCTTTTGAGCACTTAGAGAATCTAGAAGACGCTTTTGTGCCGTTCAAAAAGGATAGAGGCGGTAATAGATTCGGTTTCATAAAACTCTCGAACGTTCAAGAACCAGCAATTTGGATAGAGAAACTGAAAGAGGTTAGAATAGAAGGTGCCGTTATTAACGTTAATCTGGAAAAATTCAACAGGGACGGCTCGAAGACTATGAGGAAGGTTGTTGGAGAAAGAGTCTCGGTGTTTGCTAGATTGAATGAAGGGGTAACGGAGAATCAGGGAGTCCGGAATGTTAGAAATGAAACCAAGGTGCAAAGGGATAATACTTATAATGCTGCCGGAGGACCTACTGTTCTGTCCTAAAAAATCAAAAAGAGTCAGGGACTTCGCCGGAAAGAAAGAAGGTGGAGCTTCCTCCAGTGAATACGAACTCTAAAAGGAAACTGGAATTTAAGTCTCTTGTAGGAGAAACTAAGGATATCGATATCCTCAATAACCTGAAAGATACTTTGGAGGAAGGTTTGGTATTTAGATATTTCGGGGGTCTTAAGGTTCTCATTACTTTCGATAGTGCCAGAGAAGCAGATGATTACCTAAGGCCGAGGGTCGACGAATGGGAACAATGGTTCTCTAGATTGTATATTTGGGAGGGGATCCCACTGGTGTTCGAAAGGTTTGCATGGATCAAGGTCCTGGGAGTCCCCGTGTCTTTATGGGATCGACATGTTTTGAACAAAATAGGAGAAAGGTGTGGATGCTTGTTCGTTAATTCAGAAGCTTCATACGATGACGGAAGACCGGATGGCGATCCTAACCCAATCGGGGAAGAAGGTGTCGGAAGAAGTGATTTTAACTTGGAAGGATCACGAATTAAAAGTGTGGGTTGAAGAAATCTCAGGGTAATGGTGTCCTGCTTTCCTGGAGAAGAGAAAGACGGATGATGATGATAAGTCATCGGTCATCGGAGAGGAGTCGCCGGTGTTATTTAGTCCGGCTAGATCCCTGGAAGGTGTAGAGTCTAAGGATTCCGGTGACGAGCATTCGAACAGGTGCAAGTTAGACTTCTCACCTACGTGCATGGGAAAACAACACAATGATGCTTCTGTGCACGAGACGGCGGCTGAGAGTCCAAGGGATCTGGAGGTGGGGACAGGACAAGTAAATGTGGAGAGAGAAAACGTGGACGCTTCTTTGCACGAGTATTGGTCTGAATTAGGTAATGTTAGGCCAGAATCCAACCCCACTCGTCCCAGCTTTATCACCTTGAGGCCCAAAAATAAAAATAAAAATAAAAATAAAGAAAAGAAGGAAAAGGCCCAGCAGTTCAAGACCCCAGACCTAAACAACACGACAGAAGTAGGTGAGGACTCTGATCCTTTCAGTCTTGAGGAAATTTTTCGAATGGAACAAGAAATTATCAGGGGAGAGGTGGATATTCAAGATAACAGTCTTCAAGGTGAGGTGAGGAGTGATAATTTTTTACCTGATCAGAGATTAGGGGAGTTTGAAGCGGAGGTCCCCAACACCCTTGATTTCGGAGAAAAGATTGGGATTGAGGTTACCGGCTTTGAGAATCATGTGAGAAAGCTAGTGTCACACCCCAACCGATGGTGGAATCATCGGGGCGTGGCACTGAGCGAAACAGATTGTCCAGGAGTTTCCATAACAACTACGATTACCAATTATTTAAGCATTACGTCCCATACCATGACATAACAAGTAGCATAGTTATTACAGACAATTCAAAGACAAATGGTTCAGTTTCGACAACTCAAATATAAATAAATTATTCGTCGGTTTCTAGACTCTCCTAAGCTCGATTCCATCAAATAGCAAGCAAACAACCTAAGCACCTGTCACATAGGTTAAAATAGAGGTCAATACACATAGTGTAAAGGTAAGCATACAAGTTTGTTAGTATAATAGAGTTCGAAATCGTTTACGCATAACCAGCATGTAACATGTAGCAAAGTGAAAGCTAGCAAGTTACCGACAGAGAAATATGCACAGACGTGACTGCGAGTTGTAGAATGCACAACACATATCCCCATTGGGAAACGTGAATTAAAGCCCTTAACAACCCATGTCCACGACAAGTGCTGAGTCCAAACTATAGTACTATCGTTGCTAAGGTGTTAGGAAACAATCACTGTGTTAACATAACATACAAGCATTCATCGAATAACATGTAACATGCAATAACGGTCAGCGTATAAATAGTGTTGCATTGTGTGATCGATGTGATATAGATAACGTATGTAACACCCAAAAGTGCATAAAGCAAAAGGGATCGAGTATACTCACAGATAGCGTTTAACAAGTAAACACTCTCTTGGATTGAAGGGAGCGCTTGGGAGATTAGCCTGAATAGTTAACGATGGCGTAAGCAAAGAAAGGTGCGTAAAACGGTGCAAAGTGTCAAGTGTCAGATGGTAATCTGATCGAATGGTTCGGATGGTCATCCGATCGGATGGCCATTCAATTGGATTGACATTCGTTTGGTAAGGATGTGTTTGTGTATGATGGCTTTGAAGTTTTCGTTGTAGCATTTTGAAAATAGAGAAGTATCTCTACCTTTCAGGTTGTTGATTGAGCGGTCGTTTGATCGGATAGCGATCCGATTGGTAGGACACTTAGTGAGAACAAGTTCACAGCAGGATTGTCACTCGATCGGATAGCAATCCGATCGGTTGGCAATCCGTTAGTTACTGATGATCTTTGAAAATTGGAAATGATTAATTGTAGAAGTTCCAAATGTCACGTGGTTGGATGGTCGTTCGATCGGATGGCTATCCGATCGGACGGTAATCCGTTCGATGTTCAGATCTTTGAAAAGTTAGATAAAAGTTTAAGTGTTGGAACCAATGTACAAACCAATCGGATTGCGGGTCAATCAAATGGCAATCCGATCGGACGGCAATCCGTCCCAACGCATCTGATTGCTTTGAACTTGATTATTTTGAAAGTTTCCGGTCTGTTCGAGACGGTTTGACAACGTACTAAACAACAGAAACCCCATCAAGACCCAAGCTATCCGATCGAACAGGAATCACCCAAATCCGACCAGTTTACTGGTTCGTGACAGTTGTTCATGTTTAACCCGAAGTCGGTTGTCTCCTAGATAGAAATCAGATCTTGAACAAACACTTCACTAAGAATGAGTAGAGGGTCAGAACGAGCTCTGATTCTATCGGTCTTGAGTGCATTGAGTGTAGAAGAGTTGAAAGAAAGTTTGAAAACCATCTTTCAATCCTTTTAATCATGAATATGTGTAGATCTATGCGAAAACATTGTTTAATCATGTGGAAATCCTTCAGATCTGAGTTGTTCTTGGTGGAATGAGGCCAAAACTTGCAGTTCATAAGAACTCCATGATGACATCATCCTAAAACACCACAAATCCGCTGATTTCACGGTTAAAGGTTAAGATTCAAAAGAGAAGATGATGAAGAAGTGTGTGTAGATCATAGAAGTACAAGATTTAGGTTGAAAACTTACAAGCATGGGTAGAAGATCAGAACCTTAAGATTTGGACCGGTTCACGGTTTGAGTCGGTAGTTCATGTTCAAACCTGAAGTCAATATCTCTTGGGTGGAATTCGGATCTGGAACTAATACATCACCAAGAATGGGTAGAAGATCAGAACGAGCTCTGATTCCATCGAATTTGAGTGCATTGAGTGCAAAAGAGTTGAAAGAAAGTTAGAAAACCATCTTTCAATCTTTTTCACCATGAATTCATGTAGATCTAAGTGAAATCATTGATAAATGTTGTGGAAATCCTTCAGATCTGAGTTGTTCTTGGTGGAATGAGGCCGAACATTGAAATTCATAAGAACTCCATGATGACATCACCCTAGAACACCTCAAATCCGGTGATTTCACGGTTAAAAGTTAAGATTCAAAAGATAGAAAGGTGTAGGAGTGCGTGTAGATCAAGAAAGTACAAGATTTGGGTTGAAAACTTACAAGAATTGAGAGAAATTGAGAGAAAGAGCGGCTGGAGCGAGCTGAGTTTGAGTGGGAGTTGTCACATCAACTGATGTGACATATGAGGGGTATTTATAGGGTTTCCTAAAACGGAAAGGAAGGAAAAAGGCTGGTCGATCGGGTGGCAGTCCGATCGGGTGGCAACCCGATCGGATGGCAATCCGATCGGATAGCCACCCTATCGGTTGGCCACTCGATCCGAGTGTTCGGCGCGATGAGCTTAGTCGATTCGATTCAAGTGTTGAGCTTTGCGATGCGATTTGAGAGAGCGATGCGATAAAGTTACTTATCAAATTACTTTTAATCCCAACTACTATATCTAACAAACAATCACTATAATTACTGCGTTTTAGCGTTTCGATTCGATTGCGATGCGATAGATTTCGATTGCGATTAACACTTCAACATAAAAATAACATGCACAAGTAACACATAAATAGCACACACATGTAAAACAATATCAAGAACACGTAATTCGAGTTGCGAATGCGATAGCGATAAGCGATAATTCTATTAAATATGCGATTAATCCTCGATTATTAACAAGTACTCCACATAATACAACTAATGCGATAAAATAAATAGATTAACTATAAGTCAAAGAAGTTAAAACAGGAGTTGACCAAGGAGTGACAGATCACAATTAGCAATCTTGTCTTCATTTGACTTCAATCTTGACTTTGACTTTGACTTTCGAAACACGGAGTGTTACAGTTCGATCGGTTTGCCATTCGATCCAGGTGTTCGGCGTGTTGAGTTTTGTCATTTCAATTTGCGTGTTGAGCGTTACGATGCGTTTCGAGCGAGCGATGCGATGCGATAGAATTTCCCATTAGTTACACAAATAACCTAACTACTATATCTAACATACAATCACTATAAATAACCTGCGTTTAGCGTTTGCGATTAACTGCGATTGTGATAGAGTTGCGATTGCGTTTCGATTAATCACCACAAAACATAAGGTAAACACACACAAGTAACACATAAATAGCACACACACGTAAAACAATATCCAGAACGCATAATTCGAGTCGCGAATGCGATTGCGATGCGATTAGCGACAAAGCGATAAACATTGATTAAACCTCGATTATTCACATATACTCCACATAATACAACTACAGCAAATAAAATGAAAGATTCGATTACAAGTCAAAGAAGTCAAAACAGTAGTTGAGCATGGAGTGACAGATCGTAATTAGCAATCTTTTCTTCCTTTGACTTCAATCTTGTCTCTGACTTTCGTAACACGGGGTGTTACAGCCTCCCCCACTTAGGAAATTTCGTCCCGAAATTAGGCTGAAGCCGTAACAAACAACTGCGGGTACTTCGCCTTCATGTCACTTTCGAGTTCCCAGGTGAACTCTGCACCACGTTTGCCTTCCCAGCGAACCTTCACAATGGGAATGCATGAGCGCCTGAGCTGCTTGGTTTCTCGGTCCATGATCTCGACAGGCTTCTCCACGAAGTGTAATGTTTTGTCCACTTATAGATCCTCAAGTGGAACTTGTAAATCATGCTCAGCCAGACACTTTCTGAGGTTCGAAACGTGGAAAGTTGGGTGGACGTTGCTAAGTTCCTCCGGTAGTTCGAGTCTGTAGGCCACTTTTCCGATCCTTTCCAGAATCTTAAAGGGTCCCACATATCGAGGCGCGAGCTTTCCTTTCTTGCTAAATCTGACCACACCCTTCCAAGGTGATCGCCAACGTCAAATTCAAGGGGCTTGCGTCGCCTATCGGCGTAAGTTTTCTGACGACTCCGAGCTTTCAACAGGTTTTCTCGAATTTGGAGGATTTTGTCTGTCGTTTCTTTCAGTAGCTCGGGACCGGTTAGTTGCGCATCTCCGATCTCCTGCCACACAATCGGCGATCGACATTTTCTTCCGTATAATGCCTCAAATGGTGTACGAGAATTCGACTAAAGGTAAGTATGCGTCCCAATTACCACCGAAATCTATGACACACGATCGAAGCATGTCTTCAAGGGTACGAATCATTCTCTCAGTTTGACCGTCGGTTTGGGGATGGAAAGCGGTACTTAGATTAAGCGTAGTACCGAGAGCAGATTAAAAGGTTTCCCAAAGATGCGAGGTAAACCGACCATCGTGGTCAGAGATGATGTTGCGAGGTGTCCCATGTCGACAAATGATCTCATCGGTGTAGATTCGGGCTAAATTTTCTACCTTATAGTTTTCCCGTATCGGTAGAAAATGAGCAGATTTAATCAAACGGTCAACGACAACCCAGATGCTGTCGTGACTTGATGGCGTGCTCGGAAGTTTTGTTATGAAGTCCATAGATATACTCTCCCATTTCCACATAGTGACCTCGGGCTGGACGAGCAAGCCAGGCGGTCTTTGATGCTCGGCCTTGACTTTAGAGTAAGTCAGGCACTTCAAAACATGGAGAACGATATCTTTCTTCATGCCCGGCCACCAGTACTTGTAGCGAAGGTCCTGGTACATTTTATCGGCACCGGGATGAATAGAATATCGAGATTTATGGGCTTCGTCCATCAGGATCTGTAGTAAGTCGGTGCGCTTGGGAATCCAAATCCGATCCAGATAATGGAATATCCCGTTCGACTTATTCACTAACTAGGCTCCATCATTCAGAATCCTTTCCTTCTTCAAAGTGCGTTCGGTAAAACAAGCATGTTGGGCTTCGCGGATAAGAGCTTCGAGATTATACTGCGCTTGAACGTCATGAATGCTACGCAAATAGCTTGGTCGGCTTAGAGCGTCAGCAATGACATTTTCTTTGCCAGGATGATAACGAATCTCACAGTGGTAATCATTAAGAAGTTCATCCCATCGGCCTTGGCGCATGTTCATTTATTTTTGGCTGAGGATGTGTTGTAGGCTCTTGTGATCTGTGAAGATCGTACACTTGGTACCATAAAGGTAGTGTCGCCAAATCTTCAACGTAAAAACAACTGCACCTAGCTCGTGGTCGTGGGTTGTATAGCTCTTCTCGTGGATCTTGAGCTGACGAGATGCGTAAGCGATAACCTTGTCCCGTTGCATGAGAACACAACCGAGGCCAAGGTTTGAGGCATCACAATAGACAATGAAATCATCGTTTCCATTGGGTAAAGCAAGAACAGGAGCATTGCAAAGCATATGCTTGAGAGTTTGAAAGGAAGTCTCTTGTTTAGTTCCCCAAACAAAAGGCTTGTCTTTATGCGTGAGAGAAGTAAGTGGCACGGAGATTTTAGAGAATCCTTCGATAAATCGGCGATAATAGCCCGCTAGTCCGAGAAAAGAACGGACTTCAAACGGGTTATTTGGTGTAACCCAACTCTTAACAGCTTCGATCTTCACGGGGTCGACGTGAATACCCTTACTATTGATAATATGACCGAAGAATTGAACCTCCTCCAGCCAAAATTCATACTTGGAGAACTTGGCATAGAGTCGGGATTCCCCTGTAGTAGCTCGAGAACCAAACGTAGATGGTTTAACCAAACATGTTCGGTTTTCGACTTGGAATAGATCAGGATATCATCGATGAATACGATGACGTAGTGGTCGAGAAATGGTTTACACACGCGTTTCATCAGATCCATGAAAACCGCGGGTGCGTTGGTTAAACCAAAGGGCATAACAACGAACTCGTAGTGGCCGTATCGAGTGCGAAAAGCGGTTTTGGGTATATCCTCCTCTTGAATACGTAGTTGGTGATAGCCTGAGCGTGGATCGATCTTGGAGAAACACGTAGCACCTTGTAATTGGTCAAATAAATCATTAATTCGAGGCAGAGGGTAGCGATTCTTGATCGTCAGCTTATTTAACTCCCTATAGTCGATGCACATCCGGAATGACCCATCCTTCTTTTTGATGAAAAGGACTGGTGCGCCCCAAGGAGAGGTGCTAGGGCGAATGAAGCCTTTGTCAAGTAACTCCTGGAGCTGACTCGAGAGTTCGCGCATTTCGGATGGAGCGAGTCGATAAGGAGCTCTAGCAACGGGATTTGCTCCAGAAATGAGGTCGATACGAAAGTCGATATCACGACTTGGGGGCAAACCGGGTAACTCATCGGGAAACACAAGAGGAAAATCACGAACTACAAGCACCTTGTCTATTTCCTTCTCTTTCTTTTCCTTCTCCGCTACTACAATGTTAGCCAAGAAAGCTCGGTATTCCTTGCGGAGATACTTGCTAGCTTGGATGCATGACATGAGTTGCAGTTTCTTCGAAGGAGTTTTGCCATACACACAAAGTTGATCACCATTAGCGAGCTAGAAACGAATCATCTTATCGAAGCAAACAACTTCAGCATGGTTTTCGCGAAGAAATTCCATGCCTACTATGATGTCAAAACTACCGAGCTGCATCGGAATAAGGTCGATAGAAAAGATGTGATTGTTGAGTTCGAGAGTACAATCACGAAGAACAGAATTGACAGCGACGGTTCTTCCGGTGGCAACTTCAACATCGAACGTCGAGGGGAGATGGGCGCGCTTACGATTAAGGAGCTTTTCGAATTCAAACGATACAAAACAGTTATCGGCTCCAGTATCAAACAAACACGAATCATATATACCATTCACAAGGAACGTACCATTAACCATGTTGTTGTCGGCTTGATCTTGGCGGACATTGATGTTGAAAGTTCAAGCACGAGCGGCTTGTTTTTGTTGTTGCTGATGCTGCTGCTGCTGTTGCTGAGGCTGCTGCTGTTGCAGCTCTTGCTTCACAACCCGATTGGGGCACATGTTTACGAAGTTGTTGGGATGACCACATGTAAAGCAGACTCTAGCGTTGACCGTGGGTGCTTGAGCTGCTTGTTGGCCTTGAGGGGCAGGGAGCAGAGCTTGATGAGCAGTGGCTGGTGCTGGTGCTTGTCGAGGACCTGTACGGCAGTTGGCGGTGAAATGGCCATACATGTTACAATGTATACAAAATCTGCAGGAGATTCCCACTGGGTGATGATAGGTGCAAGTCGGGCAGGCAGGATGAGGACCAGAATAAGCACGCTTTGCCGGCAGTGCTTGGGTTACCGGTGCCGCAACCTGGCGGTGTTGAGCTTGCTGCTGAGCTGGTACAGCTTGGAGTGGGGCAGCAGTGGTGACAGCACAGTTCTTGTTGCTGGAGTTGCTGTAACAACCCTCAGTAAATCCGACACCCTCATAATTTTTATGACACCCTAATATATGTTAAAATGTCCCAATAGGTCTTTAAATATACCCCGTATATGAAAACCGAGCCCGAATTACGATATAGCATTAGAAATAAAATATAAAGTTTGAATATTGAGCTGAGGCGGGCCGCGTAGAACCCACCTCAACTCTTACGCGGGCCGTATAAAGGCTAAGGTCTAACTTAGTTTGATTTCTTAAGTTAAGGCGGGCCGCGTAAGTTCTTGCTCCATTCTTCGCGGGCCGCGACATCTATGAGATAAGGAGAAACCCGGTGCTGACACGTGTCGATGACTCAGCGACCATTTGCCGCCCTAGCTGCCCTCGCGGGCCGCGTAAACCTTTCCCTCATCTTACGCGGGCCGCGTGGAGACCAGATTTCACAACTATAAATAGGATCGACGGCCTTCAGCTACAAATCGTTCATTCTTTCTTTCTTTCTCGAAATTCTGAAGAATAATAATAATCTTCAGGCATAATACCCCCTAAATAGCGAAGCCCTGCCTCGTTGTAAGTATTATAACCCTGGTTACGTATTAGATACGCTGCCCGATTGATTTAGGGTTCCGTAACAACTGTCATGGTTCTGCCCGACGTAGTTGTTGGAATGCCGTCTCGGGGAGGGTATCATTAATATTTTCAAAGGGTTATGATACTAACCAATATACATTTGTATAAATTATAGATTATATCCAGGAAACCTTTTTGCGAAGTCTAAAATAGCAATGTGAGTAATCTCCTTTTTGTGTCAACTGTTTTTATAAAACCTCAATTGTTTTATATTATATTACCAGTATGTGAGTCGTGTAATCCTTCAATTATCGCCGGTATTATGGGGTTTTGTATACACTACTTGATAATCTTCACAATTGGACGACGGGTTGCCAATGTGTGATATGACCATAGCCATAGATACGTCGAGTGGCAAGTACTGAATGGGTAATTGTGTAGATATAAACATTGTAATCGCTCTCAATACTGCGAATGATAAAACCTGTTTTTGATTAAACTGGGATTAACTCACCAGTATTTCTTGCTGATAAAATATTTTTAAAAACATGTTTCAGGTAACACAATGTGAAAGCCAACTGGGAAAAAGCCAGCTCGCGAGCACTGACGGCTTGGAAAATAAGTGGCTATAAAAGTTATCTAAAACACGATGTTTTAAAATCAATAAAGTTGGGTTTATCCCTATAAACATGTTGTAATAAGAAACTTGGGTTTGCCCATCTGTTTACTATTATAAAAGAAGGTGGTTTTAACTCTGATAAAATATTTCCTAACTACGGTCCTGATGTAATTTCCGCTGCCAAATTAATAAACTGATACCACCACACATGAATGTTCGCGGCCGCCCATTCCCGGGACAGATAAGGGGGCGGGGGTTGCGACAGAAGGTGGTATCAGAGCCTAGCCACTGGTTCAAGCCAAAGAAGTGTTCTGCTGACACTTAAATTTTAAATTCTGTGTTAGGAAATAACTTATGTGATTATGTGTTTTATATTATTTGACTATTTGTTAGTCTATAGTATGGGTAAGCAAAGAATTTCGAACATATATCGTCAACTAGATAGTTCATCAAAAGATAAGGGAACCCCATTTCAACCAAATCCCTCAGGATACTCAGCAGATATTGAGGAAGGAATATTTATTCGTAAGGCACAGTCTGAGAAACCATTTACCACTAAGAAGAGAAATATGATTATTAGAAAGAATCAAGAGAAAATAAAGAGAATAAAGAAGTCACAACCAAAGAAATTGATAATTAGTCAGGAAATAAATACTCAAACTCAGGAAACAGGCAATAACCTATCATGGGAAGATGGATTAGATGGACAATGGGTAAATCTCCATATGTTAGCCACTACAGCAGTAAATGCTAACTTATATTAAATAGTTGGACCACCAAACTAGTACCAGCACCCATGCCACCTATGAGCTAGAAACTTTAAAGAAACTTCGCTTATTAGATAACAACTTAATAGAAAAAGGAGATAGAATAAACCTTATATAAAAGCATGTTGAGCCTAATACTCCTACAACTTAGATAGATTAAAATAAGTTACAGATGCATAATCACTAGTATATTTTGAATTCCAGTTATAGTAAACATATATAAGTCGCAAGGTTTGTCGTTTTTAATCAATCTATTTTTATAATTGTACCCAAATGTTTGTACTAGAAATTTATCTATGATAATTAATATCACCTACTCAAATAATATCATAATATGTATACGTTAAAATAGTTAAAAGAATCATGAAATATTTTATTTAAAAATAGGAGTTGATCAGTTAAAATAATTACACGATTTATTATTAATACATGTTTTAATATTGTCATATATATATATATATATATATCATTAGATCTGATATATAAAATGTACAAATGTAATCATTTGTATACCTATAAAAAAATGTATCTAATTACCTTCAATTGTTAATATACATCAAACTAAGTTAGTCATTAACAAAACAGTCATGTTTATGACTCTCTTTTAGAACCAATCATTTACTTTGATTTAAAAATACATATGGAAATATATGGTATACGGCTTTAAAATTTTGTGATCATAATAATATTGTTTCAAAATAATTTATATGCAAATAAATAAAACCGAAGGGATTTTAAGAAATAAAAGATTGCTTTAGTGGATCTAGCCAAAGCAAGTTTTGAAACCCAGGTGCACCAATTTACCACTTCATTTTATCCTTTCTAGTTTATAACTAATTGACCATAAAACTTCATACTTTTTTATAAACTGATGTTGAGATTACTTGTAAAGATTTCTATTAAATTACTTAGCAATAAAATAAATGGTTAAATGAATAGGATGGGTATTCATGATTAAATAAAATCATTTTAAATTTTAGAAATTTGGGTTGGTTAGACTACGTAGAAAGGCCTAACTAAACGATGAAAACATTTCTATAATTCTTTAATATTAAGGTATGTCCAGAATAGGTCTTATGCATGGAAATAGTTAATATAAGATTTTAAGATTAACCAGACATATTAATTATAGGATTGTGTATCCTAAATTATAAAGACAAATATTGGAGTTGATGACTAATGTATAATAATTAAATAATACAAACTAGTTATGTAATAGAAATTCTTTGAATTGATATTACATGAATGCATTACAGGAAATTTTAAAACTTTATATTAATATATATATATATATGCAAGACACGATTTTCTTAATAGTATCTACAAACAAATATCTTTTGAAAAAGGATAAGTTTTTATAAAGAAGAAAACCTATATGTTTATTCAAAACCTATTCCACCCATCTTTAATTCAGAAAATACCTTAAGAATATTTGTAATAGCACCATCTCTTAAAATTAACAAAGGGTACAGGACGGATTTCATATAAAGCTCTTATCTTTATTTTCTAAATACCTCTCCAGTCATGAGTTCTGGTAATATAGTTAAATTAAGGCAATATAGAGAAAAGCCATCTCACTAAAAGGGATAAACAATATATAATATATGCATTTTTCTTATAAAATATTCATATCTGTATCTGCCACCATGTAATACGAATAGTTATAACTATAAGTGTGCTATACAAAATGTGCATGCATGATTGCTTAATAATGTAATAATTATATCTGAACATGTTTGTAATTCAGATGCCAAAGGAAATAACATATGATCAAGAAATTCGGACTGGTAATGAAAATTCTTGGGATAAAAACACTCTATAAAATATAATAGCTCAAGGAATATCAAATGCCATACCCTCAATCATTGAAGCTATTAAGATTTATGTGCCTATAAACAAGAATCCTACTATCCACTGTAAGCATACCCATCACTTCAAACCTAACCCTAGTACCAATGGAGGTTACGATATTCATATCAAAACTCCATCTTTCAAAAGAAAGAAAACCACAACCTATGGCTACTCATATAAGGAATTCTACTCTAACAAATCCTCCAAGGATAAAAGAATGAAATTAGAAACTGCACAGCCTACCTACAACAGCAAAAAGCACGCAAGGAAATACCATTCTAAGAAGATACTTCGTTGTAACTACTGCAAAAAGACTGGACATACAGAAGAAGAATGTAGAAAGAAAAATAATATATGTTACAAATGCGGAGAACCAGGTCACATCCGTCCCTACTGCCCGAAACTATCTAAGTCACCCAGCAACAAGGATAGAAACTCAGATGAAGCTAAGGAGAACGCATAAACACCAGAGACCACAGTAACTTTTAAAATAAACACCCTTACGTTTTGTCTGTACTAAGATATTAAGTTAACTTTTAATTTCGATCAAAGTTTTATAATAAAAGTCTTTATTTCTCTTTCATAAAGTCCATACTCATTTATCTCATTTCTTGACAAATCCATATACTGCTCGTATATTGTTTGGCATGCATGAGAATTCATTTCAAAAGATCATTTATTCTTGAATTTTTATATCTCGTTACGTTCGTTCTGATAATCTATTTATTGACTTTTGATAATCAAGCCAACAAATTTCTTGGAAAGCTCCTTTTCTTTTCAAACATTACTTACCTGATTTTCATTGAAACTATTCTTATCAATACATATATCCATTATTGGAATATATCCACACCAAGCTCAAATTATTTGAATTTGATCCTGTACATTCAATTCAAAATCCTATATGATGAATTGAGATCATCATATTCAATGAAAATTCATTTGTTTAAATCATAGTACACCTATTCAAAGTCTACAACTCTAATCCATCATTTGTTAATAGATGACACCTTGCGGTGGCAATTTCTTTGAAACTTGGACTTATTTCATTTTCACATTTGAGGTACGAAATTGTCTATTTTATCGACTCATTATCCTAAACTAGTCTTAATACGATTTTGTGTTAAGATTCTTATTCCAATGTACCTCTAATATTTCCTTTACTTTTGAATTAATCCTATAATATTTATTTCTTTCGAACATCCTATCTTTTGAATATCCCGATTCACTTCATTTAAAACTTTCAGTAAATTTCAAAAACGGTGAATTCATTCGTCACCGTAATTATTTAATTTTTCCAGTAACTACAACACCTTGCTGTGTCTGTATAAATTTGCAGCCTGTGCTAATAATAAGCCCTAATCATATGTCATTCGTTTGACTTATCATTCAATCTTGATACGTTTATGTGTTAAGACTATGATACACTAAATTCTATTGTATTATCCAGTGTATCTTTGCAATTTAAATAAACATCCCTGATTTCTGGTTTGACTATTGATAAATCATTTTTCATACTTCTATCTTCAATTGAGATTATTGATTCAACGTTCTTTTTAAACAAACAAGGTAAGTTCTCTTTTGACATTGAATCTTATTATCCCTAAAAATCGTTTATATTCAAAAGTCCCCATTGATCTTGTGAAACTAAAATTATATCACGTTCAGTTAAATAAATCCTGGAACTAATCGAAACATTTATGTTTCTCAAATTTTTCAAAGTTCTTAGAAAAATCTCACTAAGGATTCGCCTGCTAAGCATTTTTGAAAAATTTCATACATACATCATTTCTGTCAGTTGTAGCTGATAAGCTACGGGGCTCTACTTGATTAATAAATGGTCCAAAATAACTGAAACTTGACTCCCTCTTGTAACAAATCTGACTACCCTTTCCATAAAGAAACTTTAACTACTTAGAAGATTTTTATCTGTTATCAACATAACTCTTTTGACAATTTCATATTGCTTTAATCATCTTGTCTATTATTCTTACACTACCTCAAGACTAGATAAGTTGATTTTCTGCTCAAAAGACAATGTTTCATCCACTAGATGCTTCCCAAGACGTTTTGACACTATTGTCGATAGCTACAAGACTTGATCTAACTCCGAGGAAATTTCATAACCCAAATCTCAAGGATGAGATTTAAAACAAGGTGGGGAGAATGTAACAACCCTCAGTAAATCTGACACCCTCATAATTTTTATGACACCCTAATATATGTTAAAATGTCCCAATATGTCTTTAAATATACCCTGTATGTGAAAACCGAGCCCGAATTATGATATAGCATTGGAAATAAAATATAAAGTTTGAATATTGAGCTGAGGTAGGCCACGTAGAACCCACCTCAACTCTTACGCGGGCCGTATAAAGGCTAAGGTCTGACTTAGTTTGATTTCTTAAGTTAAGGCGGGCCGCGTAGGTTCTTGCTCCATTCTTCGCGGGCCGCGACAGCTATGAGATAAGGAGAAACCCGGTGCTGACACGTGTCGATGACTCAGCGACCATTTGCCGCCCTAGCTGCCCTCGCGGGCCACGTAAACCTTTCCCTCATCTTACGCGGGCCGCATGGAGACCAGATTTCACAACTATAAATAGGATCGATGGCCTTCAGCTACAAATCGTTCATTCTTTCTTTCTTTCTCAAAATTCTGAAGAATAATAATAATCTTCGGGCATATTACCCCCTAAATAGCGAAGCCCTGCCTCGTTGTAAGTATTATAACCCTGGTTACGTATTAGATACGCTGCCCGATTGATTTAGGGTTCCGTAACAACTGTCGTGGTTATGCCCGACGTAGTTGTTGGAATGCCGTCTCGGGGAGGGTATCATTAATATTTTCAAAGGGTTATGATACTAACCAATATACATTTGTATAAATTATAGATTATATCCAGGAAACCCTTACGCGAAGTAAAAAATAGCAATGTGAGTAATCTCCTTTTTGTGTCAACTGTTTTTATAAAACCTCAATTGTTTTATATTATATTACCAGTATGTGAGTCGTGTAATTCTTCAATTATCGCCGGTATTATGGGGTTTTGTATACACTACTTGATAATCTTCACAATTGGACGACGGGTTGCCAATGTGTGATATGACCATAGCCATAGATACGTCGAGTGGCAAGTACTGAATGGGTAATTGTGTAGATATAAACATTGTAATCGCTCTCAATACTGCGAATGATAAAACCTATTTTTGATTAAACTGGGATTAACTCACCAGTATTTCTTGCTGATAAAATATTTTTAAAAACATGTTTCAGGTAACACAATGTGAAAGCCAACTGGGAAAAAGCCAGCTCGCGAGCACTGACGGCTTGGAAAATAAGTGGCTATAAAAGTTATCTAAAACACGATGTTTTAAAATCAATAAAGTAGGGTTTATCCCTATAAACATGTTGTAATAAGAAACTTGGGTTTGCCCATCTGTTTACTATTATAAAAGAAGGTGGTTTTAACTCTGATAAAATATTTCCTAACTACGGTCCTGATGTAATTTCCGCTGCCAAATTAATAAACTGATACCACCACACACGAATGTTCGCGGCCGCCTATTCCCGGGACAGATAAGGGGGCGGGGGTTGCGACAGTTGCTGTTGTTTTTCCTCTTGCGACGTGAGGCTTTCGAAGACTGAGGAGCGGCGGCGGTTTCAGCGGTTGGTGCGGTGATAGCTTGATGGAGATTCTTGACGGCTTTATCCCAGACGCCAGACTTGATTCGCTTGTTGTTTATTTCAGCGGCAAGCAAGTAAGTCTCCCCGATTGTTGCTGGCTTTGAAGCTTGCACAAAATCTGCGACGCAGTCGGGTAGAGCTCGAATATACTTCTTGATTGCCATGTCAGAAGTCTTGACTTGATCAGGGCAGATTATGCTAAGCTGCTTGAAGCGAGCGGTTAAAGCAGCGTTGTCACCCTCCTTCTGCTTGATATGCCAGAATTCGTCCTCCAACTTTTGGCACTCGTGAGGATGGCAGAACTCTTCCAACATGACGTTCTTCAACTCATCCCACGTCAAACCCTAAGCTGCATCATTTCCGCGTTTGTTTCTCTCGGCCGTCCACCAGTCTAAAGCGCGGGACTGGAAGACGCCGGTAGCATTCAGAGTGCGAAGATCATCAGGACAGCCACTCTGGTGCAGGGTGACCTCGATCGAATCAAACCATTGAAATAGGGCCGTAGGACCATCTTCGCCAGTAAATTCTTTCGGTCCGCAAGCGTTAAAATGCTTGAAGCTAAAGGCAGCCTTAGGAGTCTCGGTCCTGGATTCTTCAGACGATTTGCTCACATTTTCATACAGTTCACTGACGATTTGAGGAACAACCTTCGCCATTTGCTTAGTGATCATAGCGGTGAGGCGTTTGTCGGCCTGCTTTCGGCGAGCGGATTGGGTAGCGCGAGATCCAGATGACAACATTGTCTGCAACAGACATTGTCATGGGACTCAAACACAATCTCGATTATTCCTAGTATAGTCTAGCAATTACCATAAAGCTCAGGAACACATCTATTCATATAATCACGCAGGCACGTAAACACATAAGCACATAATCACGTAGAGCACAGAACACATAAGCACGTAACGCACAGAAGCACATGAGGCAGTCAGAATACAGAAACCTAGCTATATGTTGCACGTATTCCCTATCCTTCACAGTACGTATAGCGATTAATCTTATCGATTGCGAATATCGAGCAGCGATTGCGAATAACGACCAGCGATTTGCTAACGATTGTGTAGTGTGTAGTGCGTGTTGATCGAAATACACGGAGAAAATGAATAAACCATCAAAATTTCAAAAGTATAATCACATAAAACATATAAATCCCACATAAAATCGACAAATATTAGAGTCAGCAGTTGCGGGCTCAGAATCGAACACAAAAAAATCGAGAATAGATTGTCTTCGGCTAGATAGACGTCGACTTCCCAAAGTGATTCGACTATTCACAAGGACTTTAAGTGCACACTTTGGCCTTCGGGCTGTTCCCTCGCCTTGAATTCAGGCGAATGACACGCATCCTTTCA
Source organism: Helianthus tuberosus (assembly GCA_030545235.1). Taxonomy (NCBI): domain Eukaryota; kingdom Viridiplantae; phylum Streptophyta; class Magnoliopsida; order Asterales; family Asteraceae; genus Helianthus; species Helianthus tuberosus. Next base: position 22,682,060 of record CM060437.1, on the reverse strand, counting down.
GTTTAGTGTGACTTCAAGTCATTGGAGTCCGTCGAGACTTTGGTGAGAGTGTTGTAAAACCACGTTAAATAATAGAACGAGTCATCAAGGTTCGGGTTTCACCCCTAACTTAGCGATTTTGTTCCTGTTTTGTGTGGTAAACCACGAGATAGATAAGAAGATTTGCGTCGAAGTATGGATTTCACTCCTGGTTCAACACAATTTCTCCTATTTGTATCGTAAAAATAGCAATTCGAACGAGTAACCTGGTCGAGAGTTTGCGGTTTTCACACCTATTCTTAACCAGATCATTCGTTTGTATGTGAAATCAGCCTTAGGAAAGGCTTATCTTGCGCAGAACTGTAGTATGCGATGTTCGCGCAAGTGTGTAGTGTACAGCGACAGATAGCGAGAAATAGCGAGCAAGCTCGTGCAACACCCCTACCGGGTATGCACAAGTCGGTCTGTTGGTATCTAGACTATAGACTAGGTCGTTCTAAGACATCAACCTGGACTAGGTCAAGTCCTGCCTAATTCCCTATAGTTATGGCTCTGATACCAATCTGTCACACCCCAACCGATGGCGGAATCATCGGGGCGTGACACTGAGCGAAACAGATTGTTCAAAGAAATTCCATAACAACTAAATTACCAAATAGTTTAAATATTATGTCCCATACCATAACCCATAAGATAATCTAGTTATTACAGACAGAGATATTCTTCAAACAAATAAATCATGTTTCGACAACTCAGATTTTCAAATAAAATAAATTGTCTTTGTTTCTAGACTCTTTCCTAGCCTCGATTTCACAGCAAGCCACGCATTTTAACATCTTAAGCACCTGCCACATACGTTAAAGTAAAGGTCAATACACATAGTGTAAAGGTGAGCATACAAGTTTGATAATAGCATAATAGAGTTCGAAATCGTTTACGCATAACCAACATGTATAACGTATAATGAGAAGCATGTAAGTTATCGACAAAGATCCTATCAATACCAATGACTGCGAGTTGACTGCGAGTAGCGAGTGCGCATCACATATTCACCACTGTGAACACGTGAAGTAATTGTCCTTAACAACCCCTGAGTAAACAGGTGCTGAGTCCAAACTATAGTACTATCATTACTAAGGCAGGTAGACAACAATCAATGTGTTAACATAACAAACAGGAATTCATCGAGTCACGTATAACATGCATTAGAGGTCAGCGTATAAATAGTGTTTGCGTTGTGTGTTCGATGTGATTTAGAATAAGTAACGTATGTAACACCCAAAAGTGCATAAAACAAAAAAGGATCGAGTATACTCACAGCGATAAAGCTAATGGATTGAAGGGAGCGTTAGAGAGGAGTTAGCCTGAACAGTTAATGATAGCGTAAGCGAAAGTCAGCGTGGAAAACGGTATAGGTGAACCAAGGATCGGATGGCAATCCGATCGGATGGCCAGTCGATCGGGTGACAATCCGTTCGGATGGTCATCCGATCGGGTGACCATTCGATTGGATTGACACCTCGCTTGGTGAGGATGTGTTTGTGTATGATGGTTTGTACTTTGACGTTTTTGTTGTAGTATTTTAAAAATAGAGAAGTATCTCCACCTTTCAGGTCGGTCGATCGAACGGTCGTTCGATCGGACAACAATCCGATTGGCGAGGCTTCTCAGTCTGAGAACAAGTTCACAGCAGGACAGTCACTCGATCGGATGGCTATCCGATCGGGTGGCAATCCGTTTGTATTGAACATGTTGAAAGTTGTTTAAGTACCAAGTCCCAAACGTCACACGATCAGACGGTCACTCGATCGGATGGCAATCCGATCGGGTGGTAATCCGTTTCAACGTTCAGAACCTTGAGTAGTTTGAAAAATAACTTAAGTATGGAACCAAGTGCAACCCGATCGGATGGCCGGTCGATCGGGTGGTAATCCGATCGGGTGGCAATGCGATCGGACGGAAATCCGTCCTGACGATCCGTTCGTCTTGACACTTGATTCGTTTGAAGTTTTGTAGTGTTGAACGAGACATTTTGATAACACGCTTGAACAACAGAACCCTTACCTCGGCCCAAGGGAACCGACCAAACAGGAATCGCCCTATTCCGACCGGTTCACGGTTCGAGTCGGTAGTTCATGTTCAAACCTGAAGTCAATATCTCTTGGGTGGATTTCGGATCTGGAACTAATACATCACCAAGAATGGGTAGAAGATCAGAACGAGCTCCGATTCCATCGGATTTGAGTGCATTGAGTGTAAAAGAGTTGAAAGAAAGTTAGAAAACCATCTTTCAATCTTTTTCACCATGAATTCGTGTAGATCTAAGTGAAATCATTGATAAATGTTGTGGAAATCCTTCAGATCTAAGTTGTTCTTGGTGGAATGAGGCCGAACATTGAAGTTCATAAGAACTCCATGATGACATCACCCTAGAACACCTCAAATTCGGTGATTTCAAGGTTAAAAGTTAAGATTCAAAAGATAGAAAGGTGTAGGAGTGCGTGTAGATCAAGAAAGTACAAGATTTGGGTTGAAAACTTACAAGAATTGAGAGAAATCAAGAAAAAGAGCGGCTGGAGCGAGCTGAGTTCGAGTGGGAGCTGTCACATCAACTGATGTGACATACGAGGGGTATTTATAGGGTTTCCTAAAATGGAAAGGAAGGAAAAAGGCTGGTCGATCGGGTGGCAGTTCGATCGGGTGGCAACCCGATCGGATGGCAACCCGATCGGATGGCCACCCTATCGGTTGGCCACTCGATCCGAGTGTTCGGCGCGATGAGCTTAGTCGATTCGATTCAAGTGTTGAGCTTTGCGATGCGATTCGAGAGAGCGATGCGATAAAGTTACTTATCAAATTACTTTTAATCCCAACTACTATATCTAACATACAATCACTATAATTATTGCGTTTTAGGTTTTCGATTCGATTGCGATTAACACTTCAACATAAACATAAACATAACATGCACAAGTAACACATAAATAGCACACACACGTAAAATAATATCCAGAACACGTAATTCGAGTTACGAATGCGATAGCGATAAGCGATAATTCGATTAAATATGCGATTAATATGCGATTAATCCTCGATTATTAACAAGTACTCCACATAATACAACTAATGCGATAAAATAAATGGATTAACTATAAGTCAAAGAAGTCAAAACAGGAGTTGGCCAAGGAGTGACAGATCGCAATTAGCAATCCTGTCTTCCTTTGACTTCAATCTTGACTTTGACTTTAGAAACACGGGGTGTTACAGTTCGATCGGTTGGCCATTCGATCCAGGTGTTCGGCGTGTTGAGTTTTGTCGTTTCGATTCGCGTGTTGAGCGTTGCGTTGCGATGCGTTTCGAGCGAACGCTGCGATAGAATTTCCCATTAGTTACACAAATAACCTAACTACTATATCTAACATACAATCACTATAAATAACCTGCGTTTAGCGTTTGCGATTAACTACGATTGCGATAGAGTTGTGATTACCTTTCGATTAATCACCACAAAACATAAAGTAAACACGCACAAGTAACACATAAATAGCACACACACGTAAAACAATATCCAGAACGCATAATTCGAGTTGCGAATGCGATTGCAATGCGATTAGCGACAAAGCGATAAAACAAGCGATAAACATTGATTAAACCTCGATTATGCTGATGATGTGCTATTTATTGGCAAATGGAGGCCCGAGACTCTCTCATCTGTGCTATGCTGATGATGTGCTATTTATTGGCAAATGGTCGGACCAGAATGTGGATACCCTTTGTCGTCTGCTTAGATGGGTCAATTTGGTTACGGTATTAAAAGTTAATTACAACAAATGCAAGCTTTTCGGGTTAGGTGTTGATGATAGGGAGGTATCTCGGCTGGCTTCAAAACATAAATGTGAGGTGGGCCGTTTTCCTTTCATTTACCTAGGCATCCCAATTGGAGCAAATATGAAGCTGGCAAAGAATTGGAAACCGGTAATTGATAGGCTTAATGCTAGATTGTCTAAATGGAAAGCCATGCACTTGTCGTTCGCTGGGCGGATGACATTAGCGAAATCAGTCCTGGGTAGCCTCCATGCGTATTACCTTTCCTTGTTTGCTGCTCCAAAGTGTGTTTTAAAAAAGTTTGAAAAGATCCGTAGAGATTTTATTTGGGGTATTTTGGATAGAAACAAAAAGGTTAGATGGGTTCGGTGGGATTTGCTGCTTAAGTCGAAGAAAAAAGGTGGCATGGGGATAGGATGTATCGCGGACTTCAATTACGTGATGCTAACCAAATGGTGGTGGAGGTATAAGTCGAATCCGAATCAGTTCTGGGTCAAGGCGATTGCCGCTATCCATAAAATTAATAATACTTCCACGCAGCTCATCCCAATAAAAAATTCGATCCCCGGTACATGGAAAGGAATAGGCAACATGGAGGCGGAATTTTCTAAGCTTGGCATCAGCTTGCAGCACAATCTGATTGAAGGTAATGGTACGTGGACTTGGAGGAACGATGGAGATGATCCGTTTTCTGTTAAGCATGTCCGAATTGATATCGAAAAGGCAAAGCTGAACGGTTCCATTGATGATCCACCGTTTGACTGGAACAAATGGGCCACTCCCAAATCGAACCTGCTGTTGTGGAGGGTGCTTTTGGATAAAGTCGCGTCTCGAGATGGTCTGAGAAGAAGGGGAATCCCGATTGTCGATGATACTTGCCCTCGTTGCGGCCTTGAAGTTGAGACTACGGATCATATTTTCATCAAATGTCTTTGGGCGAGATGCATTTGGTGGAATGTGTTGGCTTGGGTTCGGGTTAGTTTTCCAGGTAATATCGGTTCGTTTCGGGATTTCTTTGAGTATGTTACGCAGAGACCGGGAGGAAGAAATTGGAAAAAAAATCATCTACACGGTTGTCATTGCTTTGGTTTGGAGGATTTGGAGTTTGAGGAATATTAAAGTGTTCGAAGATTGCTTTATTCCAATTAAGAAGACGTTGGATCTCATTAAAGAGGATTCTTTCTTATGGATAAGTAATCGGGCAAGATGCAAGAGACCGGATTGGGATAACTGGATGAAGTTCTAAGTTTTGGAATTATTGTAGTGTCGCTTTGTTTGTTTTTGCTGTTTTTGTTTCTGTTTGTTTGTTTCCCAGTTTCTTGCTGCCTCTTTATATATATATATATAAAGTGATTTTGTTGTTAAAAAAATGGTGAATGAGCGACTGAGGAGTGTGGTGTTGTTGCACTCATGTGCCATTGAATGAGAGCTCACACGACCATAACACATGCCCATGCATTGACAGTTATCGTTAAAATAATTTTAGATCTTAACTATTACAAGTCATCTTTTCTAGAAAAATGATGATTTATGGGTTTTTTATTGTTCTAGAGTTATATTTCAGGATTAAGTTAATTACATAGTTAGTCCCTGTGGTTTGCACAAAGTAAAATACTTAGGTACTAATAGTTTAAAATCACATTCTATTGTATTAACTTTTCATTTTGTAACGTTTGGAGGTATTAAGGTTATTTATAGGTTTAAAATCACATTCTATTATTACTTAAGTAAGTTATTTTGTGCAAACCACAGGGACTAACTCTGTTAATACCCTAGAAGTCAATACCTCCTAACGTTACAAAATTAAAAGTTAATACCCTAGAAAATGATTTTAAACTATTAGTACCTAAGTATGTTATTTTATGCAAACCATAGAGACTAACTATGTAATTAACTCTTTCAGGATTTATGATTTAGAATAATTATGAGTTATGAAGTTTATCTTTCTTACACGCCGATCTACCACACTAGATTGAAAATAACATGAATTGAATTGTTTGTGTTCACATATTAGGAGTCTATGATTTTGCATGTGTTTGTTAAGAATCATATATGCAAATAATGTGGTACATCGTTGTAATTAATAGTTACATTACGAATTGTGAGAACTTAGATAACTTTAAAAAAAATTACCAAAAATCTTAAAAAATCAACTTTTCTAAAAAAAAATAGATAAATAACTTTTTTTTTTCATTTACGACAACTGTAAATGCTGTAAAAAAGTAATGGCATGCTTATGTTATCAACTTTTTACAGCTGCTGTAAGGGGCTGAAAAACACCACCTCGATTTTTTTTTACGATAGTCCTTTAAACATTTTAATCTAGAGGTGTGAAAAAAAATGAGGGCAAAACTCGCACGAAAAGACTGAGCTCTCTAAGTTCTCACAACTATTATGCCGTTCTCAATATGATTCTTAAATGAACACTATGTACATACATACACACCTCTTTTGGCTTTAGACTCTTGACCGAAAGTGTTTTCAAATATATATTTTTTTTTCTTTTCATGTAGAATTACTACTATCTAACATTTGAAGTTTGAACTACTCAATCAACTAGAGTTTACTTTATTTTTCTACAAGTTTTTTTTTGCCTTTGCCTTTTGCTTTTGTTTTATGTTATATATCTTTGTTCCTGGATTTTCTCTCCGGAATCTATGTAGGATGTAGTCTAATTAGGAGCTCAATCCTACTCAAAAGCCTCCTTAAAAAGCTCCTGCCTATATAACTATTTATATAATACTGGCACTAATTTTATTTACTAATGTTCTTAAAAAATTAAGCTTGATTATATCAAATGGTACTCAGTTTAGCCCCGAGCTCGTGTAAATTCAACTCAGTTCATGTTTTTTAATTAGTTGGTCTTAAATAGCTCCTGAGTGACTTAACTCGTTTATGAGCCTAGTAACCAAGGCTCTTTGAAGACTATTAAATATTGGGCACGAGACTACGATTTTATCATGCTACGTCATACATGGTAATATTTTTTTATAGAATTTACGCATTACGCTATTCATAGAAAAAAATTAAAACATCATTAGCTAATATAAAATAACATTTAAATGTCCCTAATACTAAAGGGTGTGGGGATCATGGTTGAAACATAATTTACCACGTAGGAATATGAATGAAAGACTACACCACTCTCCTTCTCGATTGATGGTGGTTGGCGTGGATTAAACCACGATTACCCCCATTTGATGACCTTGAGACAAAAATATATTAAAATAATAATGGGGATGGTGGCTTGGGTTATGATCACATTCTTAGAGTAGTGGTTTTAGACGGTGGAAGAGGTTGGTGACATGACGTCTATGTGGATGGGTCATGGTGGTAATGAGGGTCATGACTATACCCTTTAGTCTAATGATATAATATTATTAAAAGTATTTGACATCTTTTAAAAAAAACTTATAATATTATGGTAGCCGTGAATGGTCAAACCTCTTTTGACTTACTATCAATAGGTCCACACTTCAGTCTGAGTTCTATGTTGATGGGGGGTCTTAATTGTAATATCTACAAACTCTAGGGGGCCAACTGGTATCTTTTCGTAACGTAATTATCGGGATAATTTTGTTGAAAAAGAGAAATGATTTTAAAATCTTTTTAATTAATTAAATTGAGAGGAGTAGAAGTATGAATTTAAACATAACTAGGTTTATTCGCTCACGCGCGCTGCGTCGGATTACCCAACACTCGGATTGAGTGTTTATTATCACCGTCTTAAGTACCTAACCGATCGGATTGAGACAGACGTGTCCATTATCACTACCACCAACAATATAAAGTAATAAAACAACCATGAACATCAAAATCATCGACACATCACACGACATATCACACACCAAAGGAAAGGAAAAAATCAAAATAACAATTTATACATAGGTGAGAGGTTTAGCAAATGGCAAATCGATTTTCCCAACATGAATTTGTATTGCAATACTAATTCACATCATCAATGACCGACTAAAATTTATTTTCAATTATATTTTCGAAAATCAATAAGTCCACAAAGTAATAAATTAATTGTAACATCGAAATTCCGTAGGTGGTTGGATACTTTATTATACTATTGCTACAGATTCAAAATTTTGGTTGTCAATCGTATATTATCGCCACACATTCAAAAATCGGTAGTTAATCATAGATTCGTATCAGTTTCATAGCCTGGTCATATTGCAGCGCAAATTTGATATGTATCAGTTTAGTTTATAATTAATAGTATGACATTGATACGGTACTGACACTTGGTATCTATAGGTTAAACTATTTTTACGGTAGTTCATTACTAACAACACGCTTGTGAAGATATAGATTAGTTAAAGGGGGTTACTTGGTTAAACCAATCTTTTAATAATCATTAAATTGTGTAATTAAAATTTGCGTAACACCTTTAAATGTGAATACTATTTAGTATGTTATACCCGACCCACATTTGCTTATCACACATATAATAAAAAACAGAACTCTCATAGTCCGTTTATCCATTGTCAAAACTTTCTATAACCTATATTATTGTTGATAACCTATTTTAATGTATAAAAAGTAGCTTAAACTAAATTAAATATTACTTTTGTCGAATTGAAGTAAAAGGTTCATGAGGAATTTAATGAAAGCGTCTTCTCTGTTCTTTTGCTTAACTTTTTTTTATTTACCGATTGCCTAGATATTTTATACTTTGAAAATTATTATTTATGCTAATATATAGAATAAATGTTACATATTGTAACTATAGTACTATACATTTTATATTTTTAAAATATACATATCTTTTCAGATTTGAATTATAATTATAAGTATACTAGGTTAGAGCCCGCGTGTACAGGCGGTTTAACAAATGAAAATACTTCGAATTTGTTCAAATTTAATCAAAATTAAATAAATGAGACTACAATATTATTCCGAAAACAAACTCACTAAGACCCTTAAAATGAGTACCATATAGTATATTGTTATAGAACCTTTTAGTGCTCATTTATAATAACGGACCTGAAGCACCACACGCATCAACCAATCATAAAGTAGTACTGTAGTTCACGTTCGTAATTGTTAGTGTATAGAATATATAGAATAAGTTAGTTAGATACAATATTTTAATTTTATTTGAAAGGCAATTGACGACATATTATTAAATACCAGCAACTCTTAGCAAGTTGCTAAAAGCCACCAATATATAATACAAGGAATACACAAAAAGAAACGACAGAACGACCCCTACAAGAACAAAAACTACATGTGACCTAAAAATACAATCTTCCACACCAGCATTCAATTTCTGCCATGAGATACCCCTTTGTTTGGATCTGCCTGTGATCGACCGGATCGAATTCTCTTTTAAGCAATGTGCGCACCAACTGAATGACCCATTAAATCAAAATCACAATAAACCAATTTTAAGCCCAAGATGATGATTTATCATACCGGGGAAGTGTAAAAATAAATGTACATGTTTGGATCACCGATGTATTCAGTAATATTATTGGACACAAACAATATGCCTCGTGAAGCATCCAAGTTTCACAAACTATATGCCTTGTGAAGCAAAAGTACAAAACCCTCCAAGTTTCACTTAAGCCAGTGATACATTCTAGTAGATTATCAAAAAAGTGATAGGAAAGCAATCATGGACTAAAAAAAAAAGAATGAATTATTGTTAAAGAAACATAAACACTTCAAGACAGTCTATATTGAAATTATGATATACACGTATTGCTAATATAATTGTTTAAAGCAAATAAATAGGTCTTGCTTAAAATGATCATAATACCCTTCCAATGTAAAAAAATGGTCTCACCTGAGTATCATACGCATTGGACACACGAGCGGCTTCCTTAAATTTTAACCATGGATGCATCGAGTCAACCTAAAAGGATGTTTTCTTGAATGGTTATCGCAAAGAATGTTGGCTCTTGGCTGACCAACCCAATTTGTTGTCTTAACCATTTCAATTTAAGTCCCTTAATGCCATGCCCATCAACCATTACTTATCCTGCAAAAACGTAATACACAACTATGAATTTTCCGAACAAAAGAAAGTCTCGATATACTTCCGCAAATAATGTGACAAAAACAATATTCTCAGAAAAATACAGAAGACTCATAGGCAAACATGGTGTTTTATAGTATGAAAAGGAAGTTGTACATATGCATGATGGTTGAATTGAGTTAATGAAGTGTCAATTGTCACTTACATGATATAGCATCATAAACCTTTTCAATGAGGGAACAGAGCCCATGTAAATATTTGAAACTTCAAAGTAAGCAACAGAGCCCAACTGAAGGCTAACCTGCCATTCAAAAAAAAGTAAAATTAACTCAAAAATCTTTTCATGGAAGGAGCTCAAATAAGAAGCTACAAATTTGCCCAATTTAAAAAGGTTTAAATACAGACTCATTGGCCAATTTGCAGAATCAAAAGGACGTGGACCACGAACATATGAATGTTGCAACTGTTTGAACAAACTTTCATCATCAGTTCATTTTTATGAGCCAATTCAATGTGTAAATCATATCAAATATAATCCTAATCGACTACCTTGATGGATTTGATGTTTGAAACCGGCGCCGGAGCAACAACCACTTATAACATACCTAGCATAACTGGCTGACTTCTGCCATGACAACTTCCAGCCATGACTCAAGCACTGCCAACTCTTTTCGGTAGACACTAAAACTAAATAAAAGAGACACTATATATTGAAAAATAGGTTTTTTTAACAACATATTGAAAAATAACTATAAATAATAATTATAAACTATAAAAACTTAAAAAAATTAGATTAACATATTATATTAACAGATCATACATGTCGATAACCAAATTCAAACAAACAATCTTAGATTCTGAGAAATAATCATCCAAACAGAGAAAACCCTAATAACATTAAAATCACAACCACAGGACAATAGAACTTAAAAAACCCTAACATCTTTATGTCTTAGAATAAGAGATCTATTAGGGTTTTCTTTGTTTGTATTCTCTTTATGTCTGTGTTCTTATTTAATCGATCTATTATTGTAAAAATGAAGAGATAAACCTAAATGTTGATGACAATATAAAAAATAGTAACAAAATCAAGAAAATCGAGCCAAATGCTTATGAATATTTTGTGTAGTATTGATTCTCATTTGATGTACGAACAGAAACCAATTTTTTCAAACAATTTATCAAAAATCATTACCTAGCAAAACATATCAGACTCCAATCATTCAAGGTTATTTGGGTTTTAGTCGCCTGATCATCAAACAAACCAATATACATTCAAATCGAAAAATTACATTCTTCATAGCTTAGTTTCATGAGCCACAGAGAGGGATGACATTGGTGCTTCAAATAAACAACTTTGATGTTGCGATGACATCGGTGCTTTTATTCTCAGAGAGTGACGGAGAGATTTCGTGCTTCAAATCGAACAACTTTGATGTTGCGATCACATTGATGCTTCAATTTCCAGAGAGCGATGAAGAAATTTGAATGAGAATCGAGAAACATCTGATGAGTCTGAGCCTCTGAGGTGAGGGTAAGTGAAAATTAGGGTTTTTTCATGTGTGAAACCGGGTTATAACAAATGGGTTAAAAGGATCCGCATGTTTAGGAAATAGGTAAATGGGTAATGAACGGGGAAAGACGAAACCACAAATTGACAAGTGTCGTTTCTTTTATTATATAGTTAGATATAATTTTACATAAATAATAATTAAACCTATGTGTTATACATATTTATTTGTATCATATTTAATAGGGTCCTAATAAAGCTATATCTCAAAATCTTAATTTCATACCATCTATACGGACCGTATAACATTATATGGCATATATAGAATAATCTGACATGACAAATATTGAACCGTATAATGTTATACAGCTTGTATAGATTGAGAAAATATTATGTCGTATAACATTCTATACGGGGGTCGTATAACATTATATGCGATACTTGTATAACTCTATATGAGCTGTATAGATATAAGGGTGTGAAAATAAGATTATAGGATATGTGGGAATAGTATGAGCCATTTAATATTTAATATTAAGGTAAAAACCCATCCCATTCGTATTGTTTTTAATTAAGTTAAGTAACGTTTGAAAGTAATTATAAGGGTAAATTACTTTTTGAGTCCTTGTGTTTTAGTGGTTTTAACCACTTAAGTCCAAAAGCAAAAAGTTTAACGACCTGAGTCCCCATAAGCATTTTCTTTAACCATTTGAGTCCAAATTTCTAACACTGTTAGAATTTTTTGGTTAAGTATTATTAAATGACCAAAATACCCTTAAAAATAAAAAATAAAAAAAAACTAATTTATTTTTAGTTCTCTTTCTCTCTCTTATAATCTTTCTCAGATCTTCATTTCTTCATCTTTCATTCTCTCTCTCACCACCTCCATCCCACCACCACACCTCCATCATCAACACCACCGTCAGCCATGGCTCCCTCCAATGCTTGATGGCTGGTCCATCTCCCGGTTATCAGGTTCCCCAACAAAACCCCAACACCGGAGACACCACTTTCGAAGATCTCGCCAAGGATGTTAATTCCATCAACACCGCCGCCGCTGCAACCTCCACTGCCGAAGAATCATTCAGTTTAGTTCGTAACGATCCTCTCAAGTTCGGTATGATTATTAGGCTCACGCCTGTTCTTATTGAAAAAATCAAGTGCCTCGAAGCTCAGGGCGGTGTTGCCAAGATAAGATTTGATTCGAGTGCTAATAACCCTAACAGAAAATGTAGGTTTAATCTATCTGATCACTAGCTATATGAATTGTTTTTATATCTATGTTTTCTGAATTTTAGTTTTGTGCGTAATTGACCTAGATTAGTGAAAATTGGATGTTTAATTTGTTGAAATAAATTATTTGATGAAATTAAGGTTCACTTCTAGGTTCACAACAGTTTTGCGTTCATTGGTTATCTGATTAAACAAATCTCTATGCAACTACTGAAAGCTTATATATTGGTCAGGACTGTATATCCTTACGTTTGTCTCATTGTCTGTTAGATCACATTCACAAAGTTCAACTAGCGAGGAACTCCGTCACGTTGGTGGGGGTGAGACGGTGGTGGTGGGTGTTTGGAGGTGGCGGTAGTGCTATGGTGGTAGCAGTGGTGGGGATGATGGTGGGGCAGTAGTGGGGAAGGTGGCTGTGCTGTGGTGTTTACAGAGAGAGAGAGAAGAGACTTGTACTGATGTGCATATAAGACTTGTACTTTGTGTGTAAATGACCAAATTACCCTCATAGTTAACAGACTTGGTGGATGGAGTTAGAAATCTGGACTCAAATGGTTAAAGAAAATGCTTATGGGGACTCAGGTCGTTAAACTTTTTGCTTTTGGACTCAAGTGGTTAAACCCTATAAAACACAGGGACTCAAAAAGTAATTTACCCTAATTATAATTATGTAGCTAGATGTTAGTGGACTTCAAATGATAATAAATTGAAATTGATAAACATTGAAAAAGTGTGTCAGTAAAAATCAGTGTATAATAAGAGCATTCTCATCCAATCCATCAAAACTTGTGAGGGTGGGTTTTTATATTGTAAAGGGTAAAAAAAGTGGTTGTGAGTGAAGGAGAGAGAAAATGTTACTGTTCATCTGTATATTTGGAAGGACACTGTTCACCCAGTATAATTTTTTTAATATATATTGAAAGTGGTTGTGAGTGAAGGAAAGAGAAAAATGTGATGATAATATTATTTAATTGAAAAGGAGAGAGAAAAAGTATTTGTTTTTAGTGGAAATATATTGATATAGGAGTTGTTTTTTAGTGGAATGTATGTATAATTTGATGGATTGGATGAGAATGCTCAGCTTTGGTTCTTGTGAACTTTTTGACTCAAATCTCAATATGTTAGTTTTTATTTTCTATCATTTTTTTCTTTTTCATTTCCTTTCACTTAACGCTTCTTAAGATCTGAAGAACAAATATGAGCAATGCTAAACACAGACAAACCCCAAAATGTAGACATCATCGTCTCCTTCCTCCGGACTCCACCACCACCACCACCACCAAGCAGCCACTGTCACAACCACCATCCAACACCACAACGACATAACCTAACTCATAACTCTTCTTCCATTCACGACACAGGCTATGAGGGTTTGTATACAATACCCCCCCCCCTCAAAAACTTTATAGAACTCGCATCAATGATGGTATATAAGATGTGTAGTTCGACAGATCGAAACTATGGTGACCGAATAATACCTTAACAGTGATCTGAACAGCCGCTGGGAGTCGACTCGACCAACGGTCAGGACAGGCACCGGCACCTCCGTCGTCGGCGGTGGTTTTGCTTGAACTAAATCACCATCGCCTCATCACTGCTCGAACCCTAACCTCTTCCACATCATAATCCCCTAATATAAATTCGGAACCACTGAACTCGGGCACATGCAGCCCCTGATCGGCGCTGGTGCTTCTCACCGGAATCCATGGCGGTAGTCTCAAAACCCTAGTCGCCTTTACAAGCAAAGGTTCCATCTGGAAGTCATTGTCGTAACACGAAACCTTTAATCACTACCGCCGGAGAAATGGGTTCGTGGTGAAAACCCTAAACAATTGTAAATGATGACTTGCCGGAGTACGCCGACGGAGATAAGCATGACCTGTCGGAGTACGCCGACAGAGATGACCGGAATGGTTGGATCCCGCCAGAACCTTTGTCTCCTCCTGATTAAGACTCACTCTTTCTTCCACATCTCCGTCTGTTTTTCTCTCGGTTCTCACTTTCTCTCTCTCAGGCTCTTTTTGTAGGTGAAGACAAAACATTTTGTTACTGTTCATTTCGTTCAGTTTTTAATATATAGGAGAACTAGTCTAAGTACCCGTGTGTTACACGGGTGGACCAACAATAATTAATATTATTCAACACCATCTAAGTAAACATCTTAATTAAATAAACGTTGAACTACAAATCGATTACGTTTAAGACTGTTACTTGGAGATACCTCATTGTCTTTATCCATTTCCAACGTACGACTCATGCCGGCAGAAGAAATTGGCGTTACATTATCACCGACGCAAGAGATGGAAACCTGTGAGAGATAATAATGTTAACAATAAACAATTGTAATTTCGCGGGTGGACTAACACACAAATATATAACTTAAAAATGTTAAAATAATCCTTTAAATGAAATAATCGTTGAAGTAACGAAATCCATCCCTCTACCCGCGGGTACGTAATGTATCAAACGCAGTTAACAATGATTGAAATATACAACAGAAATCGAGATTGTTCACCTGAGATCGAATTGAAATTCAACAAACAATGTGCTAAATCAACAATGAATCATCAACGAATTTAAAGTGTCGAACTTGATAAAGCGACAAATATGCCGAGAGACCTGCAAAATTGTGACCTGTAAGCACTTTGTTTGTCCTCGCACCCAAGTTAAAAAGGTCAAAATTTTAGAAAATTTAGATCTATAGTCTAAGCATTGTATGCACCCGTTTTATTCAATGTTGAGTCTTGATCAATTTGAAAAACATCATTACTTTTAGTGACTTGTTAACTCCTATCCAGCCTAAGTATACATATTGGAACCATTTTAAAGGTTGTAACTTAACTCAAAATGTAACAGGATAAAGTATGAAAAAGCCATCCAATACACACCAAAACGCATAAAACCTTCCAAACGGTTTTAATATGAAAAAAGTTCAAATTATTATAGTAATCATCTAGCTTTCATAATAACAATGAATTGTAATCATTTATACATTTTATAATTTTTTTAACAATATAGTGTTTATGAGTTAATATGCTCGACTTATTTTGACTTGTTACCCAACCCACCTGCAACACCTTGTAGGCTTGTACAGTCATTCACACTCAAAAGAAAGAGAAAATATTACCAGCACCTCACTTGTTGCAGCAGAATAGACGTCCTAATCAGCCCTGATTGACCCGAAAACTAATAAATATAAGAGCATTATTGCATGGTGAAGATGTAATATTATATAATATGGCAATGGTTGACTTGAATAAGTGTATCAAAATGTGAGTAGGCATTTGAATCCGCAACAGCTTCAATTGCACTTCTCTGAAAAAAAGATCAAGCATGACATGTACTGTTAGTGAAGTATGTTAAGATGTCATGGAAAACAATATAGTCAACCAAAGTATGGTGGTAAGGTTTCTATAACTGCTTTGGATGTTATCTTATGTGTAATCTTTCACAACTTTATATGTGTTACAAAAGAAAGATGGCAAAAGGGCATGCATGCAATAATTTTGAATGTGTCAAGTAAAGAAGGAAAACACTACCCCTTTAGATTACCAACTAAACCTTATTTGAAATCAATATTTGTTGGTCATATAGAGTATTGGTCACTCTAATGATATAAGGTGCTTGCACACAATAATGGTGACAACACTTAGTTAAATTTGAGCTTCATCCATACTTTTTTGATAGCTTAGTTATCAATCCTATTTAGAAGTTCTTAGAAAAAAAAATCAAAGAATATTAAATTCAGAAAACACTTGCATCCGTTTTAAGACACCTTGTTTGTTTACCTTTAACTTCAAGCCAATTTCTTGACATTTTGTCAAGTAGAAGCCACATCCATCTTTGGGTTAGGCATTTGGTTTAAGAGCTTCCAAAATATTCAAGACGATCTCTGTAAATGGTACGAAGCCACATCCACCAAAAGAATATCAGTCACAAATCAATAACTAATTGAGTATTAGAAGACGAAATCCAGATTTCGCAAGTTTGATAATTAGATTACGCAAGTTCAGTCACAAATCAATAACACAAGCCAAAAATAACCCGTTTATAATTAAAATCTCTATCTACATAAAAATGAATAGAAATAATATAACCTTTATCGCAACCTCAAGGTGTGCAAACAGCTTTTGCATAGGCTAAACACATTATCAACAAACTTATAAAAAATAGAAAAAATATCAATTAAAAACCAATTTAAATTACTCAAACTTCCCACAAAATGATACGGGGAAGTGGGTACCTCGAAAGAGAAGTTATTGTAATATTATCATAATCAAAATGCAAGATGTTAATTCACTTATGTTCCGTCTCTAAAACATGGAAGTTTCTATGATCAATAACTCTTATTTCATTGCTCATAATAGCACCGGCATGATGAAATATAATGATCCATTTGAGATTGAGCAAAGTTACATTCCAATTGTGTTTTATTGATGATGATACTTTCCCCGAACAGAAAGTTTTCAAGACTATTCGGTTAATGGTCTAGAGAACTTTCTGTTGAGAGAACATACCATCATATGCAACTCAAACTTATTTTTACACAGAACAACTGGATTATTATACTTTAAAAGTAATGTTCTAGCTCTCTGTTGGAGGCATAGAGCTTGATTCCAATGGTTTCTTTGTTAACCTCATCTGCCATTGCACTAAAGGAGCAAAACAATGTGCAAATTTTAGTTTCAATATTGATATCCAGCCTTTTTTTTCCTTATAGATGCTTATTATTAGTAAAATGAAACTTTATAACATACTTAATATTAGTGCTAAATTATAAGTTGAAAATTTTGATTTAATCCTATTTGAGAGATTAAACCCAACACGAATTGACCCGTTCTTAATTAAATGAAATTAGATTAAAAATGAAACAAATAAAATTTAACAAATATCCGATCAAACCAAGAAAAAATTACCGTATTTACCTGGAACTGATAGAGCATCTGATTTGATTCAGTGCAAGGGGAACAAATCCTGATTTAAAAACAAACATTAGGGATTTGGATTCAATATATACGAAATAAGAGTTTGGATTCACCGTAAAGGGACCAAACCCTAGATTGACCAGCAAATAAAAACTAAAAGAATTAACTAATTAACCTGTTTTGAAGAATGAATAATCAATGTCAGATTTAGGGTTTCAATATGAAAAAAAAAAAAAAAAAAAAAGAAACACAATTAGCATCTGTAAATGAAAAATTCATAAACGAAAAATAGAAACACCATACCTATTATATAAATCACAGAGTGCATCTGATCGTTGGAGTTGCTGTAAATAGCAAAACCTGCAATTTTTATCTTCGTGAATCACAACCTGCAATTTCTTTAAATTATGCAACCAAAATTGCTCTTGGCTCCATTCATCTTCAGCTTCATCAATTGCCAACAACAATAGAAACAGTGATGTGATATATGAATTGTAATTAACAACTATATTGTTCTCTTCTTCTTCGATGTAACAATAAAAACCTGCAATTCAACACTTTCTACAAAATTGATATTAAAGATGTCAAAAATAGATCTAAAATCGATTCATAATCAACAAAAATTTCGATCTCATGTTTTATTACTGTTTTTGTGTGAATTAACAACTGAAAAAGATGAAGAAGAAATCGATGAACTTGTGACGGCGGATGAATGCGACAAACAAAAATTGTCAAAGTGGAACGATCGCCTTAGATTAGGGTTTGTGATGAGGAGATTATTGAAAGGAATGATCTTCAAGAATAAGAATATGGAATGTATTTATTTTTGGAAGATGATTTGAGAGAAGATGAGAGGATGATTGAGAGGGATTTGGGAATTCTTCTAGTGTAAGATTATGAAACCTAGAATAGGAAGAGTCTATTAAATTTGCCGCTCAAAAGGAAAAAAGTGGAAACAATAAAATGCCACGTGGCATCTAATAGCTTAAGTTCATGCCAAGTGGCCTAAGATTGTTTTGTTTTATTATAAGGTATAGATTTTAATATATAGGAGAATTTTGAAAGGATTTATCATTAATTAATATTGGTTTAATAATAATTAATTACTTATATATTGGTTTATGAAATGATTAACATGAAAATTAATAAATATTATTTAAAATATTTTTACGTTTATTTCACGAAAAGAACACGTTAGTATCTATTTTAGAATGAATATACAACTCATAAAATAAGTATAGAAGTTTTAGAAATAAAACGTAAAAGTATTTGAGACTCGGTTGTAGTTATTGAGTGATAGCGTTTGATGACCTGCAAGGCTACTAAATGTCATGTCGAAGTCTTAAAGGTGCCTTAGCACCTCACTTAGGGTCAATTTTACAGGTTTGGATAGTATACAAGTTTAGGTCTGGAATGTGAATTATGTTGAAGACAACCTTAAATAATACATAATTATAATTCACTCTAATCTAGCCACTAATGTAATTATAAACTTGTATAACAAAAAATAATAATAGTAATAATAATAATCTATCATGGTCGATCATGGACATAACTCAATCGAACAACTGGTGTAAATGCTTATGTGAGTTTATTTTTGTATCGTGTTGCTATTGTGTGTATGTTTGAGTCCGGTTTTCTAAGGGTAGCCGTGTCATCGATCTTGATTGCCTAAACACAATCGATCTGCCCTTACCCGACTGATCAAACTAGAACTAATTCTCGTGGGCTTATCGAGTATCCTTTCATCTAGGCTTAATGAGCCTAGGTTAGTTATATTGAGATTCTAGCACAAACTCGTTGAAAACAAGTGTTACTAGCTTACTATATATACTAGCGCCAAGCAGGGTGTATTTTGGGCTTTAAATAACAAAGCCCAAATTAAATGTGACTTAATTTCAATATTTGCACAAGCCCAATGGTAATATACTAACTATTTTTTTTTTAAATAAAACTTCATTAAAAAAACATTCGACCCAACCGGGCAAAAGGCCAAACAAAACAACACTCCCGACCCAAACGGGCAAAGTACCAACTAATTTTAATTACTTCATAATTTGACTTGTTAAGCAAAATTTAACTATTTTTTGTTACTCAGAATTAACATTAACAGATTAAGGATGAAGAAGCTTATGATATTAGTTATCCACTAATGACTAAACAAAAACTTATGCGAACAATATGGTCATCACAAATCAGATATTAAACACAACAGATATGGATTCACGTAAATTAATTATAAGTAAACTTACAACCAATGTTTTAAAAATCGGTAAATACCGGCCGGTTATACCGATATTACCGTTTTCGGATATAAATCTGGTCCGAAACACCCCGGTAAGTATGAGAAACGGCATCAACTTTGTACCGCCGGTAAAATCCGGTATACCGGTTTGAACCGTTATACCGGTACCGGCTCATATCTGTTTTTGGGTTAGGATTTTAATTTTTATCGGCCCATCTCGATATTTACTCTCAACTTTAACCTAACGACTTTTAATATTTTATCTCCATCGATCAAAATTCAAAACTTGCTTCATCACCCCACTCCATCATTCGTGACTTGTTCCAGACTTCCATCACTCCATCATTTGTTCCAGATTTACATTTTCATCCAATTTGGATTATTTTTTGAGTTGATGTCGTAATTTATGGAATTATATAGTTAATTAGTCAACCCGATTCAACCAGTCAAACCATTTTTGTACCTAATCCGGTATGATTAAAAAACCGGATGTTAAAACATTGCTTACATCTAATATCAACTTAAAAATATATTTGATACAAGATCAATCTAAAAAATTAAAGTAAAATACAAAAATGGTCACTAAGTTTAGGCCACTTTTATCACTTTAGTCCAAAAAACGAAATTTTTTGTATCTGGATCCATAGGATTTCATTTTTGTTGTCATTTTTATCCAATTGGCAATCCGGGTTAGAATTTTCTGTTAACTTCTTCTTTTTGTCGTTTTCCTCATTTAATTAAAATATATTATATAACAACCCTCCAAAAATATTCCCGACACTCCTAAAATATTTATAACACCCCTAGCTATATGTCTTAAAATACACACCGTATACGAAAACTGGTCCCAAAATACCTTTATATAATTAAAAATAAAATAAAAACAATTATTTAAGTCTGTCGCGGGCCGCGACAGACTACCTTGATCCTACGCGGGCCTCGAGCTCCTGAACACCAGGCCGCACCCTGAGCCGCCACGTGTCACGTACGCGGCAAACCTATACGTATGACCCAACATAGCTACGCCGTAGACCCCCTACGTCGCGGTGCGCGTAAGCCCCTTGTGTGGCTTTCGCGGGGCGCGGCGAACCCGAAGAACAATCCTATAAAAGGGGTCATCGGCCTTCAGTTGCAAACCGTTCATTCTCTCGATCTCTCTCTCAATTTTCTGCATAGCAAATATAATATCGGTCATTATACCCCCTAAATAACGAAGTTCTGCCGCGTTGTAAGTATCATAACCTCCGGTTACGTATTAGATACGCTGCCCGATTGATCTAGTGCTCCGTAACGGCTGTCGAGGCTCTGCCCGACGTAGTCGTTGGAGTTCTATCTCGGGGAGGGTATAACTAATGTAAAAAAATTGGGTTATTATACTAACGCGTGTGCATTGTTTAATTAATAGATTATAACCAGGAAAATCACAGGAAAAACCCTAAAGTAGCAATGTGAGTAATCTCCTTTTTGTAAACCTTTTTTGCAAACTGATTTTACAAAACCTCAATTGTTTTTACATTATACTAAACAGTGATTGAGTATTTGTATTCTACAATTATCGTCGGTATGTTGGGGTTTTGTATACAAAAATTTGTTACTACACTGTGAGTAGTAACATAACCACAAGTCGGGTTGAAAGTACCGTGGGTGGTAATTAAAGTAGAAACATAAACAAATGTAATTGCAAGATCGCCCTCAATAACTGTAAACTGATAAAACTTGTCTTGATTAAATTGGGATTCACTCACCAGTATTTCCCACTGACAAATTTTTTTTAAACGCGTTTCAGGTAACAAAATGTGAAAGACAAATAGAAGCTAGCTGGACAGCACTGAAGGCTTGGAAAAGTGGCTATAAAAGTTACCTAAATAAAGAAGATGTTTTATTCAATAAAATAGGGTTTATCCCTATGAAAATGTTTGTAATAGAAACTTGGAAATTTCCCATATGTTTAATATTATAAAATGTGGTGTTTTACTTTGATAAAATATTTCCTAACTACGGTCCTGATGAAATTTCCGCTGCCAAATTGATAAACACTGATACCACCATCTCTGAGTAGGCCGCGGCCGCCCGTCGCCCGAGGCAGGGGTCGGGGGTTGCGACATGTTATGACATAAAATGATGAGTATACCCTTCATCTAAATGATAAACGACAAAAAAGGGGGAGATCTTAACATAAATTCTAACCCAGTTTGCCAATTAGATGAAAATGACAATAAAAATGCAACCCTAGGGACTCAGATACAAAAGGTTTCATTTTTGCACTGAAGTGGAAAAAGTAACCTAAACTTGGGGATCATTTTGGCATTTTACTCAAAAGGTACAAAAGGTTTCATTTTTGCACTGAAGTGGAAAAAGTAACCTAAACTTAGGGATCATTTTGGCATTTTACTCAAAAAATTATTATCAACTTAAACTAAGTTAGCAATTAGAGTAAAATGCCAAAATGGTCCCTGAGTTAGGTCATTTTTGCCACTTCAGTTCAAAAATGAAATTTTTTATATCTGGGTCTCCAAGGTTTCATTTTTGTTGTCGTTTTCATCCAAAGGCAATCTGGGATATAAATTTCTTTAACCACTCCCCTTTTTGTCGTTTTCCTCATTAAATGAAGAGTATTATAGTCATTTTATAAGAACAATTATTATAATTATTATCACTCTGACAACCCGCAATTTCAGGTTAGTACTTTAACCTAACCACAGTATGTTTAGACATACATTAATAGTACTGCATTTAACTAGGGTTAGTTAAATGAGTCTACATTGGTAATTCGAGGAATTACCGGAACACACACACAAGTTAATTCTCGAACGTTGGTGACTAACACGAATAATTAATATAA
The DNA here is from genome assembly GCA_030545235.1 of Helianthus tuberosus. Classification (NCBI taxonomy): domain Eukaryota; kingdom Viridiplantae; phylum Streptophyta; class Magnoliopsida; order Asterales; family Asteraceae; genus Helianthus; species Helianthus tuberosus. Next base: position 22,659,512 of record CM060437.1, on the reverse strand, counting down.
AAGGACGGTTTATACGAAACTTATACGTTGCATGACAAATATGTGAATTATACGTTTTAAGTGCAAACTGCAAGTTGTTATGTGCTTTTGTGTAAAAGTTATATAGTTAAGGGTATGTTAAGGTTAATTAAGAAACTCTAATAAACTACTGCAACCCCAAACACTCCCCATAATCTCACTTTACGACAGTTGGTATTCTCTAATCATTTTGGCTACACAATCTCACACACAATCATCTACTCTCTGATCTCTCAATCCATTAAGAACAAACACTAGATCGAATCAAAGGTAAGTGTTTTGTGTTATGCATTGTTATCTTTGTTCTATTGATTTCATGCAAAACCCTAGATATCCAACCAATCTGTGGTTAGTTTAATCAGGCCTGAATGAATGTGTAATTGTTTGTGAATGAATGTGTAATTGATTATCAGATATTAGAGATGCTATTGATAGGTTGGAACTTGCTAAACTGTTGATTTGGTTCGTAACACTGTTGAAATTAGGGTTTGATCGTAAACTGTTACATTGGGAAAACTGCGATTCTTGCTTATTCTGTGTGTTATATAATTGTTCTAAGTTTTGTACACTTGTCCGGGTTATACAATGGTTCCGAGTTTACAAGTGTTCCGAGTTTATGAGGGAAACAAGGGAGTCCAGGTTTTCTTTTGTGAGTCCGAGTTTCCATGAAACAAGCGTCCCAGGGGGACAAACTATTATTCCTGGGAGGAATACTTTTTAAATGTTGTAGTTTAATTTCGATGTCAGTGAATAAACTCAATCTCTATCATGTAAGTCCCTACTTCACCGAGCTAGTTGCCTGGGAGGCAATGGGGTATTAGTTGATAGCGCTATTAGGTTTGACAAACCTCACACCGTGCTGGGAGCCGAACGTGAACTAAGGACCTTAAACATTTTGGATCAATGCTGATAGACATTGATGAGGGCACAACAAACATAATCAGTCATATCGGTACCAAGTTTATTATTTCTTGACATGTCTTTAAAACTAAACATTTACATGATTTACGTTGAACAAAACTGTGAACTCGCCAACTTTATGTTGACACTCTTCTGCATGCTTGCAGGCCGTTAGGTACATCATTGCATTGGAACTTGCAGTCTGGGAGCTGGAAGTGTCATAGGGCGTGCTGTGTGATCAGAACATTTATATTATGCATCTTAGAACAATTTGGTTTGATTGTTTGAAACAATTATATTTGCTTCCACTGAACACATACTTTGTTTGAAACGTTTAATTTGAAATACATTATTCATGTTGGACATGATATTTGTGTTTTATATTGTTTACTATTAGTTCGACATGATTAGTGGCTAGATTCTGGTACGTCATACGCCTCGCGGTAAAACCCCACATGTTGTAATTTGGGGGTGTGACAATCACCACACTCACTCTCTCTCTAACACCACAACCGTACCAACTCCCAATCTACCTCATCAACACATATAATGGCCATTTTATGTCTAATTTTATAATAATAATAATAATAATAATAATAATAATAATTACAATTAATATCACCACCCTCAGTCTCTCTCACTCTCTAACACCATGTGGTCATAGAAGATTATGTTGATAATGGTTGTGTGGGTGGTGGTACGACTGGGTGATGTTAAGAGAGAGAACGAGGGTGGTGATAATAACTATAAAAATTATTATTATTATTATTATAAATTATAAAATAAGACAAAATCAAACGTAAAATAACCAGGGTGAGAATCAAATAGGAAGTTTATTTTGGCTAGGAAGTACAGGAAGCAATATGATTAGGACATGTGGCAAAATTTAAAATAAAAAAGGAAGGGTATTTTAGTCAATCTTATCCTTTTCTTCTTCCTTCTTCTTCCCAGTAACATCAAAACCCACCATTTTCAAAACCCACCATCTTCAACCTTTTCTTCACTTTCTATCTCAATAATCACTACATTATAGTGCGATTTTCGTCACCAATCAATGATTCAAACACTCGATCAACGTGTTCTTCAGCTTTTTGAAGAAAACCCAGTTTAATTTCATAAAAAATCTCGTTTTTTCCGGTGATTTTGAAGATAATCACTCGATCCGTTCGATTCGATCTCTGATAAGTGTTTCAATCATTCAAATTTCGTCAATCGTTGAAGAAACCGACTTCGATCCATGTAAGAAATTCTTTAATTTCATTTTTATTATCTGGGTTTTTGATTTAGTCATTGCGTTTTACGATCTTGGCGGGGGTCCGGGGGCAGCGCCCCTGGTAGAAGGGTCCCAGGGGCGGCAGCCCCTGGCTGGGGTTGAGCTGGATCGAAGTCGGTTTCTTCAGAAAAGTTAATTTTCTGTAAATTGCCTCTGGAAAACTACATTCGTAAACTGCATTGGTTCAAACAATTCACAGCACAGACAAAACTATTGTCCTGGTTCAATGCGTTTTAGAGAGAACACTTTCTTTGGTGTTTTTAGGCCACTGCGTTTTAGAGCTAAGACATTTTTATGTGTTTTCTGGCCATTGCGTTTTAGAAAAACACATTTTTGAAGTGTTTTTAGTCATTGCGTTTTAGGTAAAACACATTTTTAGGTGATTTCAGTCCATTGCGTTTTAGAGAGAACACTTTCTTTTGTTTTTTTAGGCCATTGCGTTTTAGAAATGAGACATTTTTAAGTATTTTCTGGCCATTGCGTTTTATAAATAAGACATTTTTTGTGTTTTTGGTGCATTGCGTTTTAGGTAAAACACATTTTTTGGTGTTTTCAGTCCATTGCGTTTTAGAAAACATTCATTTTAAGTGTTTTCTGGCAATTGCGTTTTAGAAATAAGACATTTGTTTGTGTTTTTTGTGCATTGCGTTTTAGATAAAACACATTTTTATGTGTTTTCAGTCCATTCTGTTTTAGAAAATACAATTTCTTTTGTGTTTTTAGGCTATTGCGTTTTAGAAATAATACATTTTTTTGTGTTTTCTGGCCATTGCGTTTTACAAATAAGACATTTCTTTGTGTTTTTTGTGCATTGCGTTTTACAAAAATGTCATTTTTTAGGTTTTTTTTTTCATTGCGTTTTACGCAACTGGGTTTTAAATTTTTTTTTTTCGAAAATATAGCAATAGTATACTCGTTTTAAAGATAAAAAAATGCTCGTTTTTTTTGTGCAATTTTTATAAAAAAAAATAATGTCGTATGAAAGAGTTATTAATGTTTAAAAAATGGGGGGAAATTGGAGGAGAGAGAAACTATTGACTTGGATTGACTAGAATGTCACTAAACAAAACCACGCGCCTCTTTTCTGACTTTCAATTTCTCTCATTTAATCTTAGCCCTTGATTAACTAAATGGATGGTTAAGATTACTTCTTAGCTTTTTTAGCAAAATAAACTTCCTATTATATCCTAACCCAAAATAACCATTATATGTTTCATTTAAATAAGAAAAAAGATAAAAGCGCAAGTGGTTAATAAAAATTTTTAACCGAATTTATGGAAATGACAAAAAAAAAAAGATTATTTATAGACTAAGGTGACAAAACTGAAGTAAACTTAAAAACTATTTTATTATTTTACTCTAGTAGTTATAAAACTTTTAGTTAATTGATAACTAGGGTTAAGAACCGCCCGCGTTGCGGCGCGGGTACATCGTAAATATTGAATGGGTTAGTCCAGACGTTATATAATGCATTAACCATATGAAAACACACATTTCGACGTATCCAAGTGAACTCAATGTAACCTGTATAAACATTGTAATTGGATCAAACGTAAAGTAAATCAAATTCATATCGAACAATCATAACGTATTATATGTGACCCAATTCATACATAAAAAACGTAACGGGTATGAAGGAAAATATGCACATGTAATCGAAAGGGATTAATTAGAGCTTTCGAAAAAAGGGGAGAAAAAGAAACCGTAACTTGACTCCACTCAATTCGAAAAAAACTTTACGAAACATACATAAAATAAACACGAAAACGTATTATATTTTACCTGAATCATTTCCCAAAAAAGTTTATGTCGAAACGTAGAACAACTTGAATTTATACCAAAACGTACATAAAAATATGCACGTCAAAATGGTTTCTTTAAACGAAAACATATTATATTTGACCTTACTCGTCTATAAAAAAAGTTTACGTCGGAATGTAGAACAAATCATGTTTATACATACCCGTAGATAAAATATGCACGTAAAAAATAGATTTTAAGTAAAGAAAGTATAGGGGTAAACCGAAACAAAATATTAGTAAAAAATTTAATAGGTTAAAAACGTTCGTAAAACCGTGCCAAGTAATACCAATGCCACAACGACATCGACTCTCAACATCGTAAAAATAAAATAGATAAAATGGTAAAAATTACACTGAACGAAAAGCAGACTAAAATCGTTGAACCACGTACACCCGTTACATGTGTTAATGCGAAGAAATCAACCAGAAACGTAAAACGTAGAAAATAATAACTTAGTCGATCTAGGACTTGCCCATTGCGGCGAACTTTTCAAAAGGGAAAAAATGAACGCGTTGCGACGGGTCTGTCAAATATGAAAAAATAGAGCAAAAACGTTAAACCTCACATGCACGCTATGACATGTTAGCGAAGAAATTAACCAGAAACGTAAAACGTAGAAAATAATAACTTAGTCGATCTAGTACTTGCCCGTTGCGGCGAACATTTCAAAAGGGAAAAAATGGACGCGTTGCAACGGGTCTGTTAAATATGAAAAAATAGAGCAAAAAACGTTAAACCTTACATGCACGCTACAACATGTCAACTCGCAAAATTTAGAACGAAACGTAAAACGAAAAACTTGCGAAAGATAAAAAGTATGGGGGACCAAAGTTGTAAATAATAAAGTGTTGTGTTAAATTATAAAAGATGGAAAACTTTGGGTTAAAAGTAAAAAAAATAAAAGGGGTCAAAATATAAAATATGAAAAATTTGGGTTAAAAGTGAAAAAATAAAGGGTTATTTTTTGAAACACTCCCCAAACACATGTTACAACTCATCCAAGCAAAATGTAGTTGTTTATTTATAGTGGAATAATGAGATAGTGGTGGAGTGGTTGGAGAAAAACTTGGTGTTTTCTGTGACTCAGGTTCGACCCCACTCTCCCCATTATTTTCTATGGCATCCAGGTGAAAGGCGAATACGAGTGGTGCCGGTTCGTCTTGGATGGGAGGTGAGGTTTTACCGATTATTCCACTGTCGTGATTTCGGGCGGGTGGAGGTCGGTGAAGAACCAAAGAATCGAATTAAGGCCGGAGCCTGTAATCGAGGGTTTGGGTCTTGTAGAAAGCTTGGAGAGTGATCCTGCAAAACAGAAAACCGTTAGGCTCGCCGCAGAGATGGGAGGGCCCCTCTGCGATCACCCTCCGGCGTGAGGATAAGTATTTGATAGAGAGAGAAAGTAGAGAGAGAAAATAGGGACGAAGGTTCAGAAAATCGTACTTGGCTTTGTACTTGATGGGGTATTTATAATGGTCAACTGAGATGACGTCATTCGTCCAGACGCACCTGAATAGAGGTTCGTCTTCGGAGCGATGGGGGGAACGGATATCTCGAAATACGTTCGTCCTGGTGGAGTTCGGTTCGTCCAAAGGATCATGTCCGGCCTCGGACATGTATCTTCAAGTCCCCCAGTTTGTTAAGTTCCGTAAGGGACTTAGCAAATTGTTCACGCAAGTTGTTTTCGTTCGTATGACGTGTCGCTACGGGAGTGATCTGGGTGGAATGACGTGGCGTGGTTTGAATGGTGCTGGCATGGCGTGGGTGACTTTTGTGACTTGACTGTCGGTTACCCACCCGTGACGGTAGTAAATCCTTGTGTTGGAATTCGTGGGAGGTGACGGTTTGATATGACCGCCCTTGACCGACTTAAATCCCTATAAAATCAGTTTTTACCATTTCACTTTTACTCTTTTTTCCTCTCATCTTTTTCATCTTCTCTACTGTTACCCTCCTTAATCTCTTCTTCTTCTTCAGAGAACGGTGCGTCCCTTTCCTTTTATTTTTAAAGTATGGCTCCTGGTAAGGAGAATCTTGCGGAGAGTGTGAGTGTTCTTACCCAACATCAGTTGGATAAGTTTATCCAGGATTATAATATTCCGTTGGATTTAAATCCGGTTCTTCCTTCACAGAACAAAACCATTTATCCTTTTCGTCAAGGGAAGTTTCCCTTTTATACCCGTGTTTGTAATTTTGCAAACTACCGGGTTCTTTTTCGAGGTTTTTTATAAGGGTGCTTCAATTTTTTCGAGTTCATATAAGTCAGGTGAATCTGTTCGGCCTGAGTCGTATAAGTCACTTTGAAATATCATGTAGGGCTCACGACCGTAGGCCGGATCTGAATGTCTTTCGGTACTTCTACGAATTTATCACTGCCGGAGACTGGTATACTTTCGCACATCGGAGAGATATTCCTCCTCCGTCCTCCGGTGAACAGACCAGTTTGAAAAACTGGAAGGACCACTTCTTCTGGTTGGACGATCGCTGTCTTTTGGAGGACATGAGATGGCGTTTTAAGGATCAAACGATGTCCTTCGATCTGGGCGAAGACTTCGTCTTTGACCAGGAACTGGCCCGTGCTCTAATTGAGCATAAATCCCCAATCCGTCCCCTTCATGGACATTTTCTTTTGTTAGGTCGAGTCTGTTTCTGGTGGAGCCAAGGGGATAGGGATTGGCCGGTTATTCGCAGAAAGCGTGATCGTAAGTTCCGGTCCCTTTCCTCCCCTTCGGCGTGTTTCTTTCATCGTTTCACTAACTTGTTTTTTATTTTGAAAATGCAGGTGCCATAATGTCTCTTAGGGACGCACTGAAGGTTCCTAGTTTCGATGTTCTGGATTTCGATCTGGAGGACCAAGGCGAGGATGATATTCCCCTTATGAAGCAAGTGGCATCTTCGGCTCAAGAGATTCGTCCGGAGTTTGCCCAAAACGTGACTAAGCCATCCGCTGCTGAAGCAACTTCTTCTATCCCTCAAAATATGCCCGAACAAGTTGCTGCTGAGGCTACCTCCTCTGTTCCGACGTCTACGAAAGGAGCTGCTGGTTCATCCAGGTCCCAGGATGGCAAAAAGTCAATTTTAGACGATGTGGATAGTGATCCGGAAGTTCGTAGTGTCGATGAAGCCCTTCAATATCGTCCTTCTTCTGCTTCCTTGAAAAGTAAGGGTGTTATACCGGATGTAGATCTGAAGGCTCGCTCCCGTAAGAGGAAGAATGAACCGATTCAGATCCGTTCTACTGATCCCCTTCCATTGCCGAAGTCAAAGAAAACAAAGAAAGATTCTCATTATGAAGGTAATGTGATGGACGATCTGGACGAGCATCTTACCGGAGGTAGGTTTTCGAGGGAGGAGGCTGCTTTGGCTCGATCGAGACCAACTCCTGTGTATTCAAGTGGTTTTATTCCGGACAGCGAAGTAGAGAGTATGGAGGTAGAAAATCCGGAGGGCGCGGATAAGGGAAAAGCTCATAGCGGACCAAAGATGGTCACCTTTTCAGGTACTTTTTTGGACTCACCCTTAGGTCCGGACTATTTTATAGATGATGAGGAAGATCAAGTGTCTTCGCTTCCTTCATCTTGGTTCGGACCTGAGTTGATGTCCTTCTTTCGTTATGCAGATACTTTCTCGGATGAGATGGACATTGATCCGGCGACGGCCGATGAAAAGTTTATTCCGGATTGGGATATCCTAAACACGGACTCGGTGATGGACGAGCTTGTTGCAAGAACCTTGCTTTTTAACATCAATACCCCTCTGGACCATGCCAAGAGTCGGAAGATGAAGAGCCAGGATCTGGCTGTGGCTGTTTTGACTAATCAAGCCCAGTCAAATGTTTTTGTAACGGAGGTTTATCGGAGGTGGATAGAGGCGGAGTCGGTTAAAGAGGATTTGGAGAAAGAAACCCGCTCTTTGAAGCGGAAGGTTTTGAAAGCTCCGGACATGGAGAAGAAGATTACTCAGCTTACTCAGGATCTTCAGGTTCAGCAGAAGAAGGTTAAGTCCTTAATCGCTCAAAACCAATCGTCTCAGGCAGCTGCCGCTTCAGCTGCGGAGGACCGTGATAGAATAGCGGCCGAGCTGAAGAACTTTTCCGAATCCATGAAGCAGAAGGATGATCAGCATAAAGAAGTCATGGCAAAAATGGAGGCGTCCTTCGAGAACGCTCGCATAGCTTATGCGAACATGGTGGCTGGTGCGTTCCTTCTTTCCTTTTTTGGCTCATGCCTTTATTCTTGCTATTTTTTCTAACACTTTTGGCAGAGCGGGACGTGCTTAAATCAGAAGAAGCCGATTTGAAGGCTCAAATTGAGGAGATGAAGGGGCATGAAGAGGAGATTGAAGTGGAGAATGTCTCTTTGAAAGCTAAAGTGAAAGAGCTTCAGGCAACCAAAACCTGGATGCTTTCGGAAGGAGCCAAGCTCCTTGCTAAAAACATCCATAAAGGTCCGGAGATGACCGCAGTTGTTGTCGCTGTTAACAATGTGATGAGTGCTGTGGGCATCAACTCCGGTTTGCACAACAGCTATCTTCATGCTTTAAAGAAGAAAACTCCCTATGCTGATGTTCCGATGCTAAATCGTAATGCCGCGGAGGAACTAAATACCGTCGTTGCTTGTTTCGACTCCCTTACATTTCCGGTGGTGGAGGACCTTCCGAAGCTTGTTAATGCACCTCTTGCTGAAATCAAGAAGGCTCTTTTCTTTGCAGGTGGTGGTTCTCCGAAGGAGTGAGGTGGACATACCTGGTTTCTTGGGGTATGCACCTTGGTGAAAACTTTGGTTTATCTTTTTTGGGTGGACATGTCCGGTAGTTCGGGACATGCACCTGGTTTTGATGATGTTTTTACTTGTGTTTGACAATTATCCATTTGATATGTAAATACTTTTTGTATCATCCGGCAATATTAGTCCGGTTAATTTTGATGTAACCACTTTATTATGCATGCATCCATGCTTTTTGTGTTTACATTTTTTCTGTTGTTAGAACGTTCTTTTTTAAGTACGGATCCGATTAATTTTACTTTTTTAGGATAATTTTTAAGTGAAGGGGAGAATACGAACGAAACCGGTTCGTTCTTCCCTTTTAGGGTTAGCATCCCTGATTCGGCCGAAGATGTTTTGTATGTTGCAACTTTGTTGGTGATAGAAATTTTTCATTATTCCATTTATATGATCCGGAGTTATTTTTCTCCGGTGAACACATGGTAAAAACATATAAAGTAATCTACGGGAAAAAACCCTCCGTAGTTCTTGGAATTAATAAAACTGCTTGGTGCGGGTAAAACCATCCGTTTTACAAGGAAAGGAAAAAGGTGACAGAGGCCGTAGCTTCTGTATTACAATCTTATTTTGAAACATCAAGTTTTTTAAAGAAAACACTTCTTGAGGTGCACTCCATTCCAGGTACGAGGGACGAGGGTTCCGTCCATCCTACTAAGCGTGTAAGCACCATCCTTTCCTGCAGTGTTGATTTGGTAGGGACCCTCCCACTTCGGAGCCATTTTTCCAGTACCTTCAACCAAACTTGCTTCGTTGCTCCGCATGACGTAGTCTCCGACCTTAAACCGGACCTCCTTTACTTTAGAGTTGTAATGTTTTTCCAACTCTTTTTTATACTTTGCTTCCCGGATGGCCGCAAGTTCTCTCCTTTCTTCGACCAGATCGAGGTTTAGGCGGAGTTCTTGTTCATTCTCTTCTTGGCTCTGTCGCATGCGAGGTGTGGGTATCCCTACTTTAGCGGGAATGACTGCTTCCGTACCATATGTTAAACTGAAAGGAGTTTCCCTCGTGCTTGTCTTCGGCATCGTCCGGTGTGCCCACAGGACGTGCGGAAGTTCATCTGCCCAAGAGACTCCTTCTTTCCCCAGCCGCTTTTTTATACCTTCCACAATACTGCGGTTGGCTCTTTCTACTTGCCCATTGGCCTGAGGATGGGCTACCGAAGCAAAACTTTGTTCAATGTTCATTCTTTCGCACCAAGTCTTGAATGGTTTTTCTGCAAACTGCATCCCATTGTCACTGACGATACAGAGTGGCATCCCGTATCTGCATACTATGTTTTCCCAAACAAACCTCAGCACTTGATCTCCGGTGATAGTCCGGAGGGGTTTGGCTTCGATCCATTTTGTGAAGTAATCGATGGCCATTAGTAGGAACCTCACTCCTCCGGTGGAAACAGGGAAAGGACCGACGATGTCAATCCCCCATTTCTGAAACGGCCAAGCCGAAGTTACTGGGACGAGGTTGTTTTTTGCTCGGTGACTGATGGGAGCGTGCCGCTGGCATTCTTCACATGCTTGTAATTCATTAACAGCGCTTTGATGCATGCCCGGCCAGAAATAGCCGGCATTCATAGCTTTGGCTACAACCATCCTTGGTCCGGAGTGGATACCGCATATCCCCCAGTGAATTTCTCTTATGACATAACTGGCCTCTTCCGGAGTTAAACATTTTAGGAGCGGACCCAGGAAGGTCTTTCGGTAAAGTTGCCCATCATGGACTTGATACTGCAATGCCTTCACCTTTAACTTCCGGGCCTGAGCTTTTTCTTCCGGTAGTATGCCATCTTTCAAATACTCCAAGATCGGAGTCATCCAAGATCTTTCCTGCACGGAGACTGACATTACGGACTCTGTCTGATGGATGGCCGGAGCTTGCAGGGTTTCAACTAGCACCTCTTTGGACAAGTGACAAAATGCTATGGAAGCAAGTTTACTTAAAGCATCCGCCTTTTTGTTCTTGCTCCGCGGTATATGAACAATCTTGCAAGAGTCAAATGAAGAGATCAAACTGTTAACTTGGCTTAGATACCGGATCATGTTTTCCTCTCGTGCTTCGTACTCTCCGCTAACCTGGTTGGCGACTATTAGTGAGTCAACATGAACTAGCACGGAGGTTGCCCCGGCCTTAGCTGCAGTTTGGAGTCCTGCGAGAAGGGCCTCATATTCTGCTTCATTGTTTGAAGTTTTAAACTCGAAACATAGAGCATAAGTGTATTCTATTCCTTCTGGATCTATCAGGATTAACCAGGCTCCCGACCCTTCTTTGCTGGAGGCTCCGTCCGTATATAAGTTCCATACCCTTGGTAGGACGGACTTTTCTTTGGTGCTTTCTCCGGTCGGTACCTCCTTGAGGAAATCGGCCACAGCCTGGCCTTTCACCGGACCCCTAGTTCGGTAGGTGATATCGAAAGCGCTGAGTTCAATCGCCCACTTGGTTAGGCGTCCGGAAACCTCCGGCTTTCTGAGAATTTGTTGGATCTGGAGATCAGTCTGCACTTCTATATTGAAAGCCTGAAAATACCTTCGGACGCGCCTGGAAGCATGTACCAATGCGAGTGCCAATTTCTCTATCATCGGGTACCGAGTTTCATAATCTTTCAGGATGCGGCTTACGTAGTAGACCGGAATTTGTGCTTGATTCTGGTGCACCACAAGTACTGCACTTATAGCGAAATGAGAGGCGGAGAGATAAACCGTGACAGTTTCTCCGGTAACTGGAGCGGTTAGGGTGGGTAAAGACCCAAGATAAACTTTCAACTCTTGAAATGCCGAATCGGCTTCCGGTGTCCATTCTATCTGACCTTTTCCCGTTCGTTTTTTCAACACATTCATGAAGGGAATAGTGCGATCAGCCGCTTTTGAGACAAAGCGATGGAGAGCTACCAGTTTACCGTTTAATGATTGAATTTCTTTAACCGTTTTAGGAGGCTGCATGGAGATCACCGCCTTGATTTTATCCGGGTGTGCCTGTATTCCAGACTGTGTTATCCATACGCCGAGAAATTTTCCCTCTTCTAAACCGAACGAACATTTTTTGGAATTAAGTTTGAGATTGATACTCCGCAGCCGTGTAAAAGTTTCGAGTATGTCATCGATCATGTTGTCTTCAGCTTGACTTTTGATGACCAGATCGTCCACGTAAATTTCTAAGTTCCTTCCGATCTGGTCCTTGAATGCTTTATCCATCAACCTCTGATACGTAGCTCCGGCGTTTTTCAACCCAAACGGCATTTTGGTATAACAAAAAAGTCCTTCGTTGGTTACGAACGCCGTCTTATCTTCGTCTTCTAAAGCCATCTGTATCTGATGATAGCCTTTATATGCGTCCAAGAAGCACTTAAGACGAAAGCTGGAAAGAGAGTCAATCTTTAGATCGATCTCCGACAGGGGATAACAATCATTCGGACACGCGTTATTCAGATCGGAAAAATCCACGCACATTCTCCAAGTTTTATCTTTCTTGGTGACCATCACCGGGTTAGAGACCCAGGTTTGGTAACGTACCTCCCTGATGATTCCGGCACTTAACAATTTTTGTACATCCTCGGAGATGGCTTTATGACGAGTCGGAGCCATGTTTCTTTTTCTTTGAGCGACTGGTTTTGCCGAATGTGACACTTTCAGTTTATGTTCGGCTAAACATCGAGGGACTCCAACCATGTCAGAGGTTTGCCAAGCAAATACATCGAGTGAATGTGGGTGTATGGCCCATTCTTCTGTAAGAAGATTCGGAGGTTGAACATTACAACTGCTTTGTCGTATTTCCGCTACACAAATTGTTGATTCAGAGTGCAAAGTTGCCACTCCTGCTTCGGTGGGGAATTTTAACGATCCATGAATGGTAGAACTGATAATACCGAAGGCGCACATACCGGGTCTCCCTAGTATGACATTGTGAACGGACCTTGCTTCCACCACCAGATATGTCAAGTTGACGGTTTGGACCAGACTTCCTTCTCCCAACGTTGTTGGCAAAGAGATTTGCCCTATAGGCTGCACCACTTCTCCGGAGAAACTTACCAATGGCATTGAGACTCGTATCAATTTTGCTTTGGTCTGCGGAGCTAACTGCTGGAAACACTGTTGATACATGATCTCGGTGGCACTTTCGCTGTAAACGTAAACCCTCCGGACCTTGTGACCTGCTATGATCGCAGACACTATGATAGGTCCGTCTTTTACTTCTCCGGGGGTAATTGGAGGGAAAGCGATCGGTTGTTGCATCCAGGCGGCCATATGATGACTGGACCGCTTGATGCCCTGATTACCTACTTTCCTAATCATGCAAATTGCTGGTTGATTTTTCGGATTATCCGCCGAATTCCCTGAAGACTTTCCTTCCTTTACTTCTTTTACTAGGTGCGATAGCTTACCAGACTGCACTGCTTTTTCTATTTCTTGCTTTAGGGACCAGCAATCGTCTGTATTGTGACCCCGAGCATGATGGTAATCACAATATTTCTTGGAGTTCTTATCACCTGGATTTCGGAGCTTTGGTGGGACAGGGAAGCTTGCCCCTTCTGCACTGAGAATTTCACTGGGAGTTTTGGAAAGGTCCGATAGATTGTAGAACCTTGAGCCGGAGCTTCTTCCTCGTGGAGGTCTGTCGTTCCTATTGTAGGGGTGCGGCCGTCCCCTACTCCCGGATGGAGTTTTATCAAACACCGACCCACCATTTTTCTTACAGGAGGACATCTTATGATCTAACTCCGGAGCTGGATTACAAGCGTTTTTTCCTCGAGCGAAAGCTCTGGCTCGTTCCATGAGTACTTCCATCGTCTTCGGAAGGTTCTCGTGTAGTTTCTTGACCAACTGGTTGTTTCGGACACCGTGACAGAATCCGGAGATCCTTAACTGGTCAACTACCCCACTGATCTGCATACTTTCCCGGTTGAACCGGTCGATGAAACTATCCAAAGATTCCCCATCCTTTCTCCGGATGTTGTGAACTTCGGTGATTTCCTTGGAGTAGTGCCGTTGTTGGCTAAAATTCTGAAGGAACAATCTTCGGAACTCCTCAAAGTCATTTATCTCTCCTTCATTCAACGCGTCAAACCATACCCGGGCAGCCCCGGTTAGTGTATGTGCGAACATGAAGCACCAAGCCGGCATCGGCCACTGTTCTACTCGCGCAGCTCCGTCGAAATCGAACATATGATCATCTGGATCAGTCGTACCATCATACTTCTTTACTGTAGTTGGCATTTTGAGCTTCGGAGGGAGCTTGGCATGTGTGATGCGGGCGCTGAATTTAGACTTGGCAGTCATGGAGACCGGATGATATGGCTTGGTGAGTTCCGGATCATTAATTGCTTCCATTTGTGTTTCATTTCGTATTGCCATTGCTGGAGATGGTCCGGAAGAACCCTGCACATATCCGTTATAAGTTTCCGAGGTAACAACTGTGGAGAAAGTAGGAGGGGTGAACATCGTAGGACCCATAGTCCTTACCGGAGTTTCATCATGAAAAAGCCTGGTTCGTAAACCGAGGATCTGTTCATCCCTAGCCTGTTGTGCTTTCAATCTTCGCAGAAGACTTGCATTTTTGGAGAGAAATTCCGCATCAAACTCTGACGTTTGTGAAGTAGGAAGTAGAATAAATGGCAAGGTTGTTCCCGGTCCCGAGCTTAAAGCAGCTAAGATTGCGGAAACAGTGCTTGCTGGCGCTGTAGTTTGTGTGCTATAAGCCGTGGTGTCACACCCCAACCGATGGCGGAATCATCGGGGCGCGGCACTAGGCGAATCAGAATGCTCAAGAAAATCCATAACAACTATATTGCGATAATATTTAATACATTCGTTATCCCATACTAACAAATAATACAATCACATAAGTCATCACAGATTTCTTGTCTTCTCGAACAATACAAATCCGACAACCTAGATTTTAGTCGAGTTTCTAGACTCCCTAGCTTGATTTGATATAGTCTGTGATCTAACCTGCAACATACGTTAAAATATTTGTCAATACAAAAGTATTGGCGAGTATACAGGTTTGATAAGTAGCATAAAAGAGTAAAAGTGTAGCGAATTTCCATATGCATAAATGTAATACGCGACATATATACTCACAAAACTGATACTACCAACTAAGTCCTCGATGCTCGAATGTACGATGGCATAACTAGACCCCGTCGGGCGCAATAGTACTATACTAGTCGTGGTGGGAGGTCGCGAGTATAAGCCCTAGCACATATGCAACTAGCATCACATATACCAATGCATAACAGTTATTCGCAAGTGATAATTCGATTGATTGAATATTTCGTTTGATGAGTTCGATTTGTTAGAAACGTATGTTACACCCAAAATTCGATTAAAAAAAGGGTCAAGTATACTCACAGTGCGTATTTAGCGAGAATACAACTTGATTGAGTCGGTTGCGAGTACGTCAGTGTTGATCCTTGAAGAAATAGAGTAAACGATGTACGGTTAAGTAAGATTGCCTTGAAAAGTCACTCACTTGGTCGAATGGTGCTCATCCGTACGGATTAACATGTTATCCGTCCGGATGACAAGTTATCCGTCCGGATGACATGTTATCCGTTCGGATAACAGGTCATCCGTGCGGATGATGTGTAATCCGTGCGGATTGCATGGGTTTCGTCCGGATGATGTGTTATTCGTTCGAACAAGTGCTGACTCATGCGGATTGTTATCCGTTCGAACAAGGGTGACTCGTACGGATGGTCATCCGTTCGAATAGGGCGACTCGTGTGGTAGACAGGTTATCCGTGCGGACTGACCTGTCGTCCGTGCGGACTGGCATGTCGTCCGTGCGGACTGGCATGTCGTCCGTGCGGACTGGCATGTCGTCCGTGCGGACTGGCATGTCGTCCGTGCGGACTGACATGTCATTCCGTGCGGACAAGTGTCATCCGTGTGGACTTGCCATGTCTGTTTTGTACTCTGAACACTGTTTCCGAGCGTTTAACGGAAGGAATACGTTTGTATTTACTAGGGTAGTGTAATACTTGAAATTTCATCAGTCCCGACCAGTTCTAACGGCCGGGAATCACCCCGTTCCATCAGATCTGGTCGTTCTTGATGGTTTTTCATGGTTAACTCGAAATCGCACAGATTTAGGTGAGATTTGTCATTAAAACATGTGGAAATCACCCGGATCTGAGTCGTTTATAGTGAAATGAGGCCACAACTTGAAGTCCATAAGAACTCTTGGTGACATCACCTCAAAACGCATCAAACCCGCAGATTTCACGGTTAGAAATTTGGGTTTTGAAAGATAGAATGATGTAGAATTGAGTGTAGATTGTAGAAGTACAAGTTTCTAGGTTTGAATCTTACCGGAATCGCGAGGAATCGAGAGAAAAGGGTCCTGAGCGTGTTTGGTCGAGTAGGAGCTGTCACATCACTGTTCAAGTGATGTGACATGGTATTTATAGGCCACAGAGGAGAAGAAGGGGGTTCTGGCCCGGATAGACCATCCGTGCGGATGGCCCATCCGTGCGGATGGCCCATCCGTGCGGATGGCCCATCCGTGCGGATGGCCCATCCGTACGGATAGCTATCCGTCTGGATGGCCCATCCGTCCGGATGTCTATCCGTCCGGATGGCCACTCCCACGAGATGGTTTTCTCCGTTTTCGATCGTTTTGATGGATTTCAAAGTGCGTTCTTTCCGTAATTAATTTATATTATCATTATATATATATATATGTATATATCACAAAAGGGTCGTATTTACGTATTCATAATCCACAGTTTCGATAATTAACAATCGGTTTTCGTTTCGAGTATGCGATTATTAGCGACGTTTCACGGCCATCAATGAGGGTAGTATAGGTCCTTTCTTGATGTCATCGTGAACGTTATTGCGTGTAGTGCCACAAAGACTGACGGGGTACCGTTTACTCGTATTGTCATCATCGTCATGACGACTGGAGCTACAACACTCACCCGAGAGTCCTTGTTAGCGTTAATTGTTTACGTTCGACACATCACGGCCACTGAGGAGGGTAGATTAGGTCCTCACTCAATGTCTCCGTGGGTGTTAGTGTGATAGTAGTGTATAGTATAGAAATATTTTATTTCGAAAATATGCGATTATCCTTCGAATAGCGATATATGCGATATAGTTACATTATGATCCGAATCTCTGGTGCTAGGCGTAACGAGTATTACGAGTAGTAACAACGTACAAAAGTGCGGGTTGTTACAGTCTCCCCTACTTTAGGAAATTTCGTCCCGAAATTAATCCAATAGGTAGACTTCTAAGAATTGATCTTGTACGAGTAGCGATACAGTGAGTGAATTGACCGAGAGTTGACAAACGAGAGCGTTTCGAACAAGAGAGATCGATTGTGATAGAGAGAAGCGACGTAGAGGCGAAGGTAATATCCCACGAGTTGGCATTCCAAGGTACCTTGTATTGCATAGAATTCGTTAGTTCGATGCGATTGAAATTTTAAAGGACGTGAAAAGGTTCCTCAGGACGTAGAATTAACTGAGTCGATCGTTAACCAATATTACAAGAAACATTCGTTTTAGATATTAAAAAGGAATTTAGGATGAAAATCTTCAAAAATTTTCCTTTTAACGTGCGGTCAACAGAGTCGATGTTAACCGATGTTGCAAGGAAGTGTAAGTTTATATCATTTTAAGGAAATTCAAAGATGAGAACAAGGGTTACGAAAACTCTCCTATCAACATCTCAAGAAAGTCTTGTTTTTTATCTTGAAAAAGGTTTTAAGGAAAAATTGGACTCATGAAGCTTCCGTTGAACATGGAGTTAAGCTGATTCGATGTTACCTCCACATCGTGAGGAATTTCACTTGTTCCATGGTTTTAATAAAAATTTTATAAAAATCAGTTTTAACCTTTTGAAAATGATGATTTAGCAACAAGCCCCACTTGGCACCTTCCCACGGAAGTTCGTTAATATGTTTAAAACACTTATATATAGGAAGTACCAGCGGCGTATCCACTATGCTTTGCCCATATTACTTCCGTTTCGTGAGGCAGTGTCAGGTGTGCCGATATGACTCGGATAGAATTGTGTTTACTCGGCCCAATCGATAGAAAGTCGGATCGAGCATAAGGTAGGATCGAATAGATTAATCCAGCGAGTTGAATAACGCGTTTTCGATTAGATTCCTCGTTGAACCCACATGGCATGTTTCCACGAGTGTTTGCTAACATGGCGAAACACCATGTTTAACCAGGTTAGTTTTGCCTCGTGAAGCGATGTCATGCGTACTAATACAGACGGTAACAAACACCAATGAGCGATCAAGCGGTAGACTATACACGACAAGCGAGGAGCGATTAGGTTATTAAGCGAATAACATAACACAACACTAATAACGACGGCGACGATAAACGAATTATGATAAGCGGCAGTTGTTGCGTTGCAGGCGATGGAAGTATGCGGTTCAAATTTGATTAACTACACCACAGAGTTTAACTAACATTAGACCCCACATGGCCTTTTTCCACGAAAGGTCGCTGATATAACTAAACACCCTACTTTAACCATATGAGCTTCATCTCGTGAAGCGAGGTCATGTGTGCTTACTTCACACGAATATCACGGATAACGGTAGGCGATAGCGATAGATTGATACACAGCAAGCGATATAGATTCACATAATAAGCGACAGAGATTGCGAGATACACAAGGTAAGCGATTTCAACTAGTCGGGTTTGTTTCGAATAAGCTCAACGTTACGTTGCGACGCATCACGGTTATCGAGGGGGGTAGAATAGGTCCTCACCTGATAATGTCGTGAGCGTTAATGTGCTTGATGAGATTGATCGCTATAGACTTATGACTAGTCTTGCGTTGATGCAATTGTCCTGCGAGGTAGACTCTCCAGAGTCCATCGATGAGGCGTTTGCATTGCGTTTGCAGACTTACGACAAGTCTCGCGATGATACGGTTTGTTACGCCTTGCGATTGAGTGTAGTGTGTTGAAAATAATCACAATAGTATAATAGGTTTAATAACGTTCAGCTCCACGTGGCACCTTCTTCACGGAACTTCGGTAGTATGATAAAGCACACCTTGCCCGACCCCTACTACTTTCATCCCGTGTTTTGGTGTCACCTTTTGTCAAAATGCTATGGCACCTTTAGAATTCACTACGATCACCGTGCACTGACCCAAATAATCCCGTGTGCACCCGTGATTATTCGTTCCTTGCACGTTTATCGTACCTCGTTCTAAGAGTGTAGTGAGGGTAAAACACATTATTTCATGATATAGTATTATAGTATATAGTATGTGTGTGAATTTAGTCTAAATGCGGCGACTAAAGTGGGATGGAGGAAACGAAAATGAGAGTTGTTGTTACACATAGTGCCAACTTCGAATAAGAGAGTAGGTTCAAAACTTAGAAATTAACGTCGAGAGTCGTATCATTACAACTTTATCCTACGCTTGCTAGATGTCTGATGCTGAAGACTTTTGCTGGAGCTGTTGTTGTTGTACTCAAGTTCACGGTTTGATGCGGCAGTTGCGGGTGAAGTGACCGTAATGGTTGCAGTTATTGCAATAGCGACAGTCAGCCCCAACTGGATGATGATAGGTACACGAGTAACACTGAGGATGAGCTCCAGTGTAAGCTCGTTTTGGGAACATCGGAACTGTTCGAAGAGGTTCCGGTTGCAGCAGTTCGGTTGTTGATGAGCTCGGGCTTGAAGTCTTTCGCTTGCGGCTGGGTTTGTCGGTGTCTTGCGAAGAAGTGTCGTCGTTGGAGGATTCGTCTGAAGACTCACTTGCAGAGACTTTGGCTGATTTGTCGGAAGATCCATCGGCAGATTTGTCAGAAGAATCGGCAGCAGATCCGTCCGAAGAATCGTTAGCAGATTCGTCAGGAGAATCGTTAGCTGATCCATTAGAAGAATCGCCAGCAGATTTATCAGAAGATTCGTCAGTAGATTCATCAGAAGATTCGTCAACATTTTCGCCTGAAGGATTACTGGTGATTACTTGATAAGCTTGCTTGACAGGATTCTTGGAGAAAAACCCTTCCATGAGTCATTTGTTGTTGATTTCTGCAGCTAAGCGGTAGGCTTCTTCGATAGTAGCAGGTCTTGCAGCTTCGACAAAATCACCCACACACTCAGGCAAGCCGCGAATGTACTTCGCGATGGCTTTCTCTGGGGTGTTGACTTGACTTGGGCAGATTATGCTAAGCTGTTTGAACCTTGCGGTGTAGCCAACATTGTCACCTTTGTTTTGCTTGATTTCCCAAAACTCATTTTCTAGCTTCTGGATTTCGTGAGGAGGGCAGTACTCTTTCTTCATGAGCTCTTTCAGCTCATCCCAAGAGAGAGCGTAAGCTGCGGAGATTCCGCGCTGTTACGTTCGGCGGTCCACCAGTCGAGTGCTCGTGATTGGAATACTCCGGTAGCGCAAGTAGTACGAAAACTATCGGGACACCCACTTTGACGAAGGGTAACTTCGATAGAATCGAACCACTGGAGTAGTTGAGATACACCTCCTTCACCCGTGAACTCCATCGGGTCACAGGCTTTGAAGTGTTTGTAGAGAAAAGTAGACTGCGGTGCTTCCGTCTTGGAGTCTTCCAAGGCTCGAGAGTTGCTAAGAGAGTGCACTTGAGCGGCAATTCGAGGAATAAGCTTACTCACTTCCTTAGTCACAAGTGATGCAATCCTCTTATTGACACTTCGTTTGGCTCTTCTCCTGGCTAGTCGTCTCGAGGTAGAGTTGTTGGAAGGCATCTAGACAGGAAGAGACTTGGAATGAGATTCGATCATAATGATTTTTGAGTTTCGCGATGCGATTGAGCGCGTTCAAGACTTGGTGCGATAGTATAGTAGTAATACGAATCACATAGGAGCCACATAGGAGACACGAAATCCCTAAGTTCTCACACATTGACTTGTTTGTTTATACGTATATATACATGTATCTATATAGGTGTAATTTGTAATCATACGCATACAGGTTGACTTAGAATAGACGAGGTCGCGTTGAAGTGAGAAAACGAGAGCGAATGTGATAGGTTATGCATTAGTTTCGTTGCGAACATTCGGGTTTCGTTTTAGATTGCGAGGGCTGTGCGAATTGTGCGTTTGTAAAGTAGGGAGTGAAAATCGTTAAATCGAGAAATCGATAACACATAAAGCGTAATTGCGTTCATTAAAGCATAAAATCAGCGAATCGTAGGTTTAGTAAAACATTCGGAATGCCTCGGGTGTTTAGGCGTCGATTACCCAAGGTAACCCAACTATATTCAACAAGTTCGAGCATGCGCGTTGACCTAGAAGACTTCATGCTTCCACTGGGATGCAGCTCATGGCATTCGTCTTCCTAACCATCACGTGGCTCGAGTTATCAAGATAGTCGAGTCCTTGGCGAGAGCTTTTGAAAACCAATTTAGAGAGTGGAACGTCTTCTCAAGGTACGGGTTTCACCCCTGTCTTAACAGTTTCGTTCCTAGTTGTGGTTATGCTCTTCGAATAAATTCGTGAGTTCCACTAGATTTCGAAATGGAGACTTTCGTCGAGATGTGGATGTCACTCCTAATTCGATGAAAGGTCCTCGTGCTAGAAAAATGCGCTGAGTGAGCAATCCTATCGAGAGTTCTTGGTTTTCACACCTGGTCTCGACTGGATCGCTCGGTTTCGTTATGCGAGTATTTTCGAAAACACGTGTATTGTGTCGGCCTTAGGAAAGGCTAAGTAGCATTTCAGCCTTAGGAAAGGCTTCTTCGTGTGAAGTTATAGTACGCGGTGTTCACACTAAGTTGTAGCTTTTAGAAATTTCGATCGAGAGTATCAAATAGCCCAATACAAACCCCACCGGGTTTGTATGAGTCGGCCTGTTGGTACTTAGACTATAGACTAGGTCAATTTCTAAGACGTCGACCCGGACTAGGTCGAGTCTGGCCTAATTCCCTATAGTTATGGCTCTGATACCAATCTGTCACACCCCAACCGATGGCGGAATCATCGGGGCGCGGCACTAGGCGAATCAGATTGCTCAAGAGAATCCATAACAACTATATTGCGATAATATTTAATACATTCGTTATCCCATACTAACAAATAATACAATCACATAAGTCATCACAGATTTCTTGTCTTCTCGAACAATACAAATCCGACAACCTAGATTTTAGTCGAGTTTCTAGACTCCCTAGCTTGATTTGATATAGTCTGCGATCTAACCTGCAACATACGTTAAAATATTTGTCAATACAAAAGTATTGGCGAGTATACAGGTTTGATAAGTAGCATAAAAGAGTAAAAGTGTAGCGAATTTCCATATGCATAAACGTAATACGCGACATATATACTCACAAAACTGATACTACCAACTAAGTCCTCGATGCTCGAATGTACGATGGCATAACTAGACCCCGTCGGGCGCAATAGTACTATACTAGTCGTGGTGGGACGTCGCGAGTATAAGCCCTAGCACATATGCAACTAGCATCACATATACCAATGCATAACAGTTATTCGCAAGTGATAATTCGATTGATTGAATATTTCGTTTGATGAGTTCGATTTGTTAGAAACGTATGTTACACCCAAAATTCGATTAAAAAAAAGGGTCAAGTATACTCAGAGTGCGTATTTAGCGAGAATACAACTTGATTGAGTCGGTTGCGAGTACGTCAGTGTTGATCCTTGAAGAAATAGAGTAAACGATGTACGGTTAAGTAAGATTGCCTTGAAAAGTCACTCAATTGGTCGAATGGTGCTCATCCGTACGGATTAACATGTTATCCGTCCGGATGACAAGTTATCCGTCCGGATGACAAGTTATCCGTCCGGATGACATGTTATCCGTCCGGATGACATGTTATCCGTTCGGAACATGTCATCCGGACGGATAACTTGTCATCCGTGCGGATGATGTGTGATCCGTGCGGATTGCATGGGTTTCGTCCGGATGATGTGTTATTCGTTCGAACAAGTGCTGACTCATGCGGATTGTTATCCGTTCGAACAAGGGTGACTCGTACGGATGGTCATCCGTTCGAACAGGGTGACTCGTGTGGTAGACAGGTTATCCGGGCGGACTGGCATGTCGTCCGTGCGGACTGGCATGTCGTCCGTGCGGACTGGCATGTCGTCCGTGCGGACAGGCATGTCGTCCGTGCGGACAGGCATGTCGTCCGTGCGGACAGGCATGTCGTCCGTGCGGACTGGCATGTCGTCCGTGCGGACTGGCATGTCCTCCGTGCGGACTGACATGTCCTCCGTGCGGATTTCTGAGCGTTTAACGGAAGGAATACGTTTGTATTTACTAGGGTAGTGTAATACTTGAAATTTCATCAGTCCCGACCCGTTCTAACGGCCGGGAATCACCCCGTTCCATCGGATCTGGTCGTTCTTGATGGTTTTTCATGGTTAACTCGAAATCGCACAGATTTAGGTGAGATTTGTCATTAAAACATGTGGAAATCACCCGGATCTGAGTCGTTTATAGTGAAATGAGGCCACAACTTGAAGTCCATAAGAACTCTTGGTGACATCACCTCAAAACGCATCAAACCCGCAGATTTCACGGTTAGAAATTTGGGTTTTGAAAGATAGAATGATGTAGAATTGAGTGTAGATTGTAGAAGTACAAGTTTCTAGGTTGGAATCTTACCGGAATCGCGAGGAATCGAGAGAAAAGGGTCCTGAGCGTGTTTGGTCGAGTAGGAGCTGTCACATCACTGTTCAAGTGATGTGACATGGTATTTATAGGCCACAGAGGAGAAGAAGGGGGTTCTGGCCCGGATAGCCCATCCGTGCGGATGGCCCATCCGTGCGGATGGCCCATCCGTCCGGATGGCCACTCCCACGAGATGGTTTTCTCCGTTTTCGATCGTTTTGATGGATTTCGAAGTGCGTTCTTTCCGTAATTAATTTATATTATCATTATATATATATATATGTATATATCACAAAAGGGTCGTATTTACGTATTCATAATCCACAGTTTCGATAATTAACAATCTGTTTTCGTTTCGAGTATGCGATTATTAGCGACGTTTCACGGCCATCAATGAGGGTAGTATAGGTCCTTTCTTGATGTCATCGTGAACGTTATTGCGTGTAGTGCCACAAAGACTGACGGGGTACCGTTTACTCGTATTGTCATCATCGTCATGACGACTGGAGCTACAACACTCACCCGAGAGTCCTTGTTAGCGTTAATTGTTTACGTTCGACACATCACGGCCACTGAGGAGGGTAGATTAGGTCCTCACTCAATGTCTCCGTGAGTGTTAGTGTGATAGTAGTGTATAGTATAGAAATATTTTATTTCGAAAATATGCGATTATCCTTCGAATAGCGATATATGCGATATAGTTACATTATGATCCGAATCTCTGGTGCTAGGCGTAACGAGTATTACGAGTAGTAACAACGCACAAAAGTGCGGGTTGTTACATGTGGATCCCAGATTCACAGAACCTGAGGCCGCCATTTGTCAGTTCGTTGCTCAAGAAATTCACCAAAGTGAAGGACTGTGAGCTATGAGATCGGATGGCGCCAATTGAAGAACCAAAGAATCGAATTAAGGCCGAAGCCTGTAATCGAGGGTTTGGGTCTTGTAGAAAGCTTGGAGAGTGATCCTGCAAAACAGAAAACCGTTAGGCTCGCCGCAGAGATGGGAGGGCCCCTCTGCGACCACCCTCCGGCGTGAGGATAAGTATTTGATAGAGAGAGAAAGTAGAGAGAGAAAATAGGGACGAAGGTTCAGAAAATCGTACTTGGCTTTGTACTTGATGGGGTATTTATAATGGTCAACTGAGATGACGTCATTCGTCCAGACGCACCTGAATAGAGGTTCGTCTTCGGAGCGATGGGGGGAACGAATATCTCGAAATACGTTCGTCCTGGTGGAGTTCGGTTCGTCCAAAGGATCATGTCCGGCCTCGGACATGTATCTTCAGTCTTGTTTCTGCGTAACTGAGAGAGCCAAGGGGCTGACGGCGGTCGAGTAGTCGCCCTTAGCCACAACGTCCGGTAAAAGAAAAACTTTTAATTATTAGAAAATGGTGTGATGGGGCACCCACCCACCAATTATTATATCGGGTTACATACACTCACGGATAGCTTCTGTTATGGATAAGGACGTTTGATTTAATAATACTAGTATTTCCATCAAACTCTTTGATTGATATTCACTCACAGTCAGTCAGTCAGTTATGGCGGTGGTTGAGTTGTTCGTGTTAGGGTGCACCAGAATCGTCATGTTCTTTCACGGCGTCAATTTCATGTTTCACGCTCTCGCTCATCAAATCTCCGTTCGATCTCTCAGGTATAACTCTTTCTGTTTCTTTCTTCTCTAGATCTATACTTCTACACTTTTTTCATCGATTTTCATTATTATCGATGAATGTTCATCCATCTGTTGATTCATTCTCAAAATTATGCGATTCAATCGTTAATTTTGCTTGTTCGGATCGCAGTATAAATAATTTGTTCCGTGTTGAATACGATTTTGATCTTCAAAATCTACACGCAATTTTGTATTAAATTTATCGATGAATGTTCTAGATTTTTTGCATCGATATATTGATTTTGATTGATTAATTTTCAAAATGATGCGGTTGAGTTGTTTGTTTTTAACGATTATTAAGAATACAGAGAGTGAACGGTGAACTGAAACCGTTGGATGAGAGTGAGTTTTTGAGAAGTTCATGATGATGATCAGATCTCATTTTAAATAATTCGTTCATGTTTGATCCTGAAAATCATTTAATCCGATTAAATCGAGCTTTCGGTTAGTATTGATGAGCGTTCCTAGGTTTTTTCATTAGGTTATTGATTGATTAGTTATCATATTCATGAGAATTGTTTTGAATTTACGATTATTATCATGAATGTTGAAGGTTTGTTCATCGTTTTGATTCTCAAATGTTTAAGAAGCAACTGGATGAAGAAGATCAAACCTTACATTTTAAACAATTTGTTCATATTTTTCATCAGTTTATTGATTGATTAATTGTGAACCTGTTTTTGGAACTTTGCAGTTTCTTGGGGTGTGTTTGGTGACAAACAAATGAGTCGGAATTTGGTTTTCAACGGAATGGAAATTGTGAATATTTTTGTATGTAGACAATAATAAATGTAAGATGAATGAATGAGGAATGTTTGTTTCATCTTATAATATTTTTGTAAAGTTTGGTTATTATGATAAATTCATAATTAACTTCACCCATGATTTGAAGCTTTAAACTAGTGAATGAGGAATATTCCGTCTTATAATTACTTAGGCTAATTGTTGGGTCACCTTCCAAACAGAGGGTTTTAATTGATTATCAACCCTGTTATCAATTCATAACCTTTCACGCCCGTTAAACTACTTACATCCTTCCTTGGCACCAACGGCGTAGCAGCCCACGTGGTTGGGGAATTACTTCATAAGACTGTGTGTTGTGGTCAGGTTATCAGGGGCGCTAGCCAGGTGGAGTGCCACCCTGGCTCACGCACACCACAACGTCCAGGCTTCAGCGGGGGGCGTGAGCGGAGGCTGGCGCGATTTGGCATGTGTAGTGTAGGAGTGTTTCGGGGCGCTATCGGTGAATTATCACAACAAGCTCAAGAGGGGGGGCGTGATTGGGCAAGGTGATGAGTAGGCGTCGAGTCAACATCATGTGTCGCAATATTAGAGGATGATTCGGGTATTAGCTTGAGCCACAACGGATAGTCTAAGGCTATGTCGACGTGGAGGGGGCGTATTCCAACATTAAAGTTGGATGAGAATGAGTAATAGCGAGACATGTTTTTTGACCCAAAGAAAAAGACTGTTAAACAAAAAGTTGTAATGCTTTGTTTAAGATTTACACATGGAAAAAACATCTAATTGGTAACGAGTTTACTCCGTAGTCCACGCACAAACTAATGGTAGACAAATCGATTTCAAATTAAATTTATCAAAACCAAAAGAACGAAATGATTAGTAAGATTAAATAGAGGGGAGGGAAAAATACCGTTGAAGTGTTTTCAGAACTGACATGACAAGTTACAAGAATGTTTAAGTTATAATGAAGATATCTCAATAAATTGTGTCATGTATATTAAAATGAAATGAAATAAAGTTGGATGTTCATGAATAATAGTGAAAATGAATATCATGAAAGCTCGAGGGATAATTGTCCAGACTCAACATGATATTTAAAGTTTCTTGTGTTGTTTTATGTTTTGAGACATCACGTCCATACACTTAAATGTGTAAAACCTTGTTGGATATAGATCAGTGATTGGTCAATGTCTGAAAGTGAAATGAACAATAAAATTATGAGATATGAAGTGTGATTAGTGGCACAATTATTTCACTACGAGCCGAATGAAATCTTTTAATTCCCCTAAGTTGATCCACACTTAAACAAGTTAAATTAAAAGACATTTAGATTCTAATTTTGACTCCGAAGAGTAATTTGATTTTCTCATTTAAATTTGTTAGCAATATATAGTTTAAGATATGAAGCCGTATATTATAAATTACTAACACATCTATGACAATTTTAGTTATTATTGTTCATGGTACATCATCTTCGATCCTCACACCATCGACCACCGAATATATATGACAAACTTACTCTTAAACACTTTTACAAAAGTTTTCATAGTACATGATGTGGTGATAAGATGTCTCTTTGCCCAGAGGTGGTGGAGGAGGATTCAAACTTCATAAAAAGTTTTATATATACATGTTCATTAAAATAAGAGCAATCACAATGGATCATCAATATTTATGTGAGTGTAACCTCTATATTTGTGAAAGTGGTTGTAAATAGTTGTGAGTGGATAAGAGAGAAAAAGGAGAGACCGTTCATCAGTAAATTTGGAGGAGATAATGTTCACCTATATAATTTTTTAATATTTTTAAAAAATGGTTGTGAGTGAAAGAGAGAAAAGATGTAATGATAAAAGTATAAAAAAATATTATTTAATTAAAAATAAGAGAGAAAATATAATGTTTTCTAGTGTAATTATAAGATAGAGCAAGAGAACTGATTCTCAATACTCTATGAGTAATTATTACCTTTTATTTATATTTATTTCATTTATCCATTCATGGTCGCTCTATTGATAGAGACCGACAATACGGAAATAAAAAATAATAAAACACAACTTGTATACCGTACCGATTATAACAGTATGACACTAACTTGATATCAATAACACAAAAATACCGAATATATCAAAACGGACAAGTATCAAAACCACAAACTATAAAATTGAATACCAGTACCAACACCAATCTTATCCGATCGATAATTTCACGCATTTGTAAATTTTAATTGTTTTATGAGTAAATTACAAGTTTTGTCCTTTATGTATGTCCCAAATTGCAGGCGTTGTCCTTTGTCTTTAAAATTGATGAGTTTTGTCCTTAATGTTTGCAAATCTTGCACGTTATGTCCTTTAGGCCAAACCCAGTTAATTTTTTTTTGTTAAATCTGGTCACTCAAGGGTATTTTAGTCTTTTTACCTCATTTATTTAATAGTATTTAAAAAATAAAACAAAATAATTTAAAATATTATTATTATTTTAACTATATATATATATATATATAACCTCCATCACCGCCACCCTTCACCACCACCAGCACCCTCCACCGCCACCGCCACCGCCACCACCCTCCACCGCCACCTCCATCCTCTGCTCACTGCAGCTTGCATCAAAAACCCCGAAAAATCAAAAACCTAAATACCAAATCAAAACCCCCCTAAAAAAATCCCCAAAACCAAAAATATCAAAAACCCCCAACAACAATTGAATGATCAAGAGAAAAAAATCCATAGCAGCGGTTTCACTCGAATGGATTGCCAACAAGAATTGGTCGGTTGCCGACCAGAGGTCATCATCCAGAATCATATTTTCAAGAAGCCCAATTAGAAACATTAAAAAAAACCACATCTTCTTCACAAGATCAAGTCATCAGACACAGCCGGTTCATCTCTTCAAAAACCCATTAATAACAAACACAAATAAATCATACATGTATACCCACATCTGAGTTTATTGGAAAGAATGAAACAACAATGATGAACTAGTGAACTTTTGGGTTTGTGTAGGTAAACATGAACTTTTGGGGCAAGATATATATTCAATCAATTCAGTGTATAAACCTATTGATTTTGATCGACGGTTACTGCAAAAATACCCATTTGATTCGGACAGCGTAGAGATTAAGCGAACGCATTGTTTACGTACCGGAGACTTATCAGAACCGTCTGTAGTAGAGATTGAAGACAGAAACGGTGAGATTGAGTCGTGATTTAGAGTTTTTGAGATGGATTCGAGCTCCGTTGCGGCGGCGGTGGTTTGTCTGTAAATCTCGTGCTGATGAGTGTTTGCTCGGAGTGTGTGACAATGTGAAGTAACGAAGAGAACAGAGGTAGTTTGCGATGAAGCTGACGCTGACGGTGGTGGTTTGTCTGTTAATTCCGATAGCATTGCCGGAGATGATGACGGAGAGAGACAAGGGTTAGAGAGAGACAAGGGTTAGAGAGAGAAAAGGCAGAGTTTTATGTTGTTTTTATATATATTTTTTATTTTAAATATCTTTTTTATACTTACCCAATAGTCCCTAAAGATAAGTTCTTTTACACAATAGTCTCTATAATGGTGAAAAGACAAATGTACCCTCACATGCCTTGCACATGACCAGTTTTAACAAAAAAAACTAACTGGGTTTGGTCTAAAGGACATAACGTGCAAGATTTGTAAACATTAAGGACAAAACTCATCAATTTTAAAGACAAAGGACAACGCCTGCAATTTAGGACATACATAAAGGACAAAATTTGTAATTTACTCTTGTTTTATTGTGAAGGAGAGTTGAATACGAGTATAAAACACCCATGAACTTCACCGATTAACTATATGGACCCGACCCATGTCTCTTCGGCGATTATTTTCCCACAATTTTCACCTTCAACCACAATTCAAACTCAATAAACCCATAATTTTCACTAAATCCATACAAGCTCTTGCAATAATCACCGATAATTCATCAACCACAACTAAATTAAACTTAACCCACAACATCGAATGGACACCGGGCTCGATTTCGTACTCGAAACTCCTATCTCAATGCTGCAAAACTCAGTCTTTGAACCCCGGGTTACAGATTCACACCCATTTGATCAAATTAGGATTGAATCATGATCCAAAATGTAGAAACCATTTGATCAATTTGTACTCAAAATGCCGGGTTTTTGTTGGTGCACTCCAGCTGCTCGACGAAAGTTCTGAACCAGATTTGGTTAGTTGGTCCGCGTTGATATCGGGTTATGTGTTGAACGGGTTTGGGGAAGAGGCTATTTCGGGTTTTAGGGAGATGCACGCGTTGGGAATTAGGTGTAATGAGTTTACTTTCCCGAGTGTGCTCAAGGCGTGTTCGATGAAGAAGGATATTGTTTGGGGAAAGCAGATACATGGGGTTGTGGTGGTGACGGGTTTTGAGTCGGATGTTTTCGTTGCGAATACGTTGGTGGTTGTGTACGCGAAATGTGGCGAGTTTTTGGATTCGCGGAGGCTTTTTGATCAGATTCCGGAGAGGAATATTGTTTCCTGGAACGCGTTGTTTTCTTGTTACACGCAGGGTGATTTTTTCGAAAAAGCGATTGAATTATTTCGAGATATGATTGGTAGTGGGTTAAGGCCGGATGAGTTTAGTTTATCGACTATAATTAACGCTTGCACAGGTTTACGCGATATAAATAAAGGAAGAAAAATTCACGGGTATTTGATGAAACATGGGTACGGTTCCGACCCCTTTTCGTGTAACGCGCTTGTGGATATGTACTCTAAAGTTGGAGATTTCGAAGACGCTAAAACCGTCTTCGACCAGATCAAAAACCCCGATATCGTTTCTTGGAATGCGGTTATTGCTGGATGTGTTCTTCATGAATACAACGATACAGCTTTGGAGTTATCGCTAAATATGAGACGGTCCGGAACAAAACTGAATATGTTTACGTTTTCTAGCATTCTTAAAGCTTGCTCTGGGTTAGGTCTTCAAGATTTAGGTCAACAGTTTCATGCCGTTTTGATAAAGTCCAACATCGAATTGGATCCATTTTTGTGTTGTGGGCTTATAGACATATATTCTAAATGCGGTCAGATGGAAGACGCTACACGGGTATATAACATGATGCCAGAAAAAGAATTGATTGCGTTTAACGCGCTGTTATGTGGACACTCGCATAACGACAATGATATCGAAGCTTTAGCACTTTTTGTAGAGGAATATAGAGACGGTATAGGATCTAACGAGACTACGTTACTTGCACTTCTTAATGCTGCAGCTAGTTTGCAAGTTGTTAATGTAACCGAACAGATTCATGGACTTTCGTTAAGAACAGGGTTCCAATTGGACCCGTTTGTTATAAACAGTCTCACTGACTCTTATGCAAAAGGCGGTAGTGTGGAAAAAGCAAGAAAGGTGTTCGATGAATCGCCTATTGCTGACTTGGCGACTTTTACGTCGTTAATATCCGCGTATGCTTATTCGGGACAAGGTGAAGAAGCGATAAGGCTCTACTTAAAAATGCAAGATTTGGAGCTTAAACCAGATTCGTTTATTTGTAGTTCGCTTCTAAATACGTCAGCTAGTCTATCGGCTTATGAACAAGGTAAACAAATCCATGTTCATACGCTGAAATTTGGACTTTTATCGGACACGTTTACTGCGAACTCGTTAGTCAACATGTATGCTAGATGTGGAAGTATAGACGATGCGACTCGCGCGTTCTCCGAGGTACCCGAAAAGGGTATAGTGTCGTGGTCGGCGATGATCGGAGGATTTGCTCAACACGGGCATGGAAAAGAAGCGCTTTCGTTATTTGACGACATGTTAAAAGACGGTATTGCCCCTAATAACGTCACCCTAGTAAGCGTCCTATGTGCATGTAACCATGCTGGGCTAGTGACTCAAGCAAAACAATACTTCGAATCAATGGAGGACGTGTTTGGAATTAAACCGACCCAAGAGCATTACGCCTGCATGATCGATATTCTTGGTCGTGCGGGGAAGTTACATGAAGCGATGGATCTTGTAAATAGGATGCCGTTTGAGGCTAATGCTTCTGTTTGGGGGGCGCTTCTCGGTGCTGCGAAAACGCATAAAAACGTTGACCTTGGTCAAATCGCGGCCCAGAAGCTCATGCTTCTTGATCCTGAGAAATCAGGAACACACGTACTTCTAGCGAATATTTACGCGTCAGCCGGTTTATGGGAAAACGTTGCGGATATACGGAGACTGATGAAAGATAGTAAGGTCAAAAAGGAGCCCGGAATGAGTTGGCTCGAAGTCAAAGATCGGGTATACACGTTCATCGTAGGAGATAGAAGCCATTCAATGACGAAACAAATCTATGAAAAACTTGACGAATTGATGGAGTTAGCTGGTAAAGAAGGGTATGTACCGGTTTTAGAAATCGATCTACACAATGTTAAAACAAGTGAAAAGGAGCTTCTTTTATCGTACCATAGTGAGAAACTAGCTGTTGCGTTCGCGCTCATAGCAACGCCTACACGAGCTCCGATTCGGGTCAAAAAGAACCTTAGAGTTTGCGTAGATTGTCACACATTTCTTAAATTTGTCAGTAAAGTTGTCGCAAGAGAGATAATTGTCCGAGACATCAACCGGTTCCACCATTTCAGAGACGGCTTGTGTTCTTGTGGCGATTATTGGTAAACTTTTCACAAGTGAAACAAGCTTTGGATAAAATTTTACCTGCGTCTGCGGTTAGTTTTTTTTTTTTTTTTTTTTTTTGAACGGTGTCTGCGGTTAGTTAAGGTGTGAGAAGAGCAATTTTTCCTTGAAATTTTGTTTACAAATATTTATTTGCCATTAATGGTGCATAATGATAAGGATTACTCTATTTGCTATCAGAATTGCAACTGTACATACAAGTTAAGAGGGGCAAACACAGTGGGTTGGACGCTTGGATGGGTTGACTAACGGGTCAAAATAGATCGAGGTTAAGTGTTAAACCAAAAGTTAAAACCCATGAATCAGGTCTGGAATTCGGGTTAAACACTAGTTATTGGGTCAAATGCGATTACTTTTTCTAGTAAACTGAATTTTACACATTTTCTTGATTTGATCTGTTAGGAATTAGGATATAATAACCTACATCGACCCATCGACAAGTAAACGTGTCGAAACAGTTGATATAAAACTTACAAAGATCCAATTGCCTTTTGCAATGAAAAGTACACAATATAATTTGAATCTCCAATTAACATAACTGAGATACAAAATGTACAGTTGATAATACAGCATGTACAAAGGATGATTAATAATAATACAAACAATACCTAATCCTTAAAATGTTGTGTCACATAAACATAGAATCCTCAGACATTATTGTCAACAGAGAATACTTAACTTTCACTCTAATTCTACCACCCTCCACACATAACTTCGCTCCTGTGACCACCCAGTACCCCGGCGGGTCTTCCGGGCCCCTCACCATTTCCCGAGTATCAACAAACGACGACATTTTCGGTGTTCGTAAAGGCGGGCCATCAGGATATATAGCCGAATTCAATTCCACCTTTACGGGCTTCGGTTCAGGTGCAGTAAGCCCCATACTAAACGGTGTGCTCATTAACGTTGACATAAGTCCCGACTTCCGCGAGTGCATGGATGGCCCGTCCCATTCTGACCGTCGGATCTTTGCAGACGCAACCATCGAGTATCCTAACCGAAGAAAGAGAGTCTTTTTTAAGCCCAGACCTTTGACTTCGAACCAAGCTTTGGTGACGATGAAAGCGGAGTCGTCAATGCGGGTCTCAGTGTACTCGACCGGGAGAGTGCAGACCTGGGAGAATATGCTCCACTTGACGGGTTCTAGATAGCCTTTTCCGATCGGCTCGTCGCTAGGTTTATAGGTGAAATCGTCGGTGAGTTCAAGCAGTTTAGGAATCGAAGATAGGTGTTGCAGATGGATGGCTAGCCGATCACTCTTCCGTCCTTCTAAGTATAACCGTACCCCAGTCACTGGCCTGTTCTCAGAATCGACCTGTAAAAAGTCAAAATATATTCAAGTGAAAACGGGTTGGTTTAGTTAAGGGGTGAAGCTCGTTGCTCGAGGCTCGCTCAAAAAAAGCGCGTTTTGTAATCAAGCTGAGCTTGAGCCAGTGGTGCTCGGCTAGTGCCTCGACTTGTGGCTCGGCTCGATGGATCGATTTGATGGCTCGGCTCGATGGATCGACTCGTATGTATGTGTGGGTGTGTATATATATATATTTTAGAAATGTGTGAATTTTTTTATTTATGTTTTTATGTTATCAATATTTGTAAAAAATATAACGAGCCGGCTCGATTCAGCTCGATCTGACTCGAAGTTTTTATGAGCCGAGCTCGACTTTTCAGCTGGAAAAAATAATCGAGCCGAGTGAACTGGCTCGTTTAAGTTCGAGCTCGAGCCCAGCCTGCCTTGGCTCGATTACAGCCCTAGTTTAGGTTGGGCCGACCCACAAACCTTATTTTTGTCCACTTTTTAAATTTTATCAATGTTTAACCCGTAAAAAGGGTTGGCTTTCGATCTATTTGACATGTTTCTTTTCTAGTTAAGTATTTTAGCTTAACCTGTTTGACGTGTTAGATATTAAACATAAACTTTTGTTCATGAAAATAGGCAATATTTGACCTTGGTGGTGTTGACATAGAGGCGAGGACCCAAGAAAGTGAACTGAAGCGACGGAGATGGGGTTTTCTTGCGTCTAGAAGCGAGCGGAAGATCACCATATGCCGGGGCCCATTGTCGTGGCAATTGGAACTCTAGAAATTGTTCAAGCTCCTCGATTGGTGGTTTGTCTGCAAAATATGAAGCAAGTTACAAGACAAGTTTTAACGAAGTCCCTCTACTTTCTTGACAATATTGCTTTTACTACACCCGTGTAGAATAATAAGTAACTCTACAAGCCCAAAGTAGGGATGTAGCTAGGGCTGCAAACGAACTGAACATTCAGCGAATAGTTCGTGAACCGTTCAGTGAGAAATTCTTGTGTTCGTTTGCTTAATAAAATGAACGAGAACACAAACAAGAAATTTCGTTTGTTTAGTTAAAATGAACGAACATGAACAGAGGCCGAGTTCGTTCATTTATGTTCGTGAACGTGTTCGTTTATGTTCGTTTGTGTTCGATAGTTCATTAGTGGTTTTAGTTTTTATATTTTATTTAAAGACTTCAAAATTTCGACAAATAAAATATTTAATAAGTATCAATGTATTATATATTATGTTCATGAACGCTTGTTTGTGTTCGTTTGTTTCCATTTTTGTTCATAAACATTAGTTTGTGTTTATGAACGCTTGTTTGTGTTCGTTGCCTAAAATTAACAAACGAACACGAACACATTCATATGCTTAACAAACGAACACAAACATAAAATCTCGTTCGGTAAGTGTTCATGAATAGTTCGTGAACACACATATTTCCTTAACAAACGAACACGAACAAGGTCTTGTTCGTGTTCGTTTGGTTCATTTTCAGCCCTAGGTGTAGCTAGGCTGAGCTTTTAGAGAGCCAATCTCGAGTAGCTCACGAGCGGCTCGGTGACTCCTTTACACCCTAGCCACAACTGCAGACTAGATCAACTTAAAACCGTCATAGAAGTTAATGATGCAAGAAGCATACTTACATCGAAGGTACAAATTGATGGCGTGGCTTAAAAATCCACTACCACGAACACCGCTTAAAAGTGCAACGATTGGAATAAAGGACATAGAAATGACGTTCGGTGCTTGCGAAACAGTCGAAAGCCAACTTTTGTGGCTTTGACCTTTATCAATACCTCCTCGGCGAACATGAATGCTCAATAAATCCTAAGGGACGAAAATAAAATGCCAATAGATTAACATTACTATTTAAAAGTATTAAAAATTATAAAAAAGGCGGCCAAAAAAATAGGATCATACATCCTTCTTAGATCGCGACACGACAGACGGTCTTAGAGAATTCGCGAGTATAGGAGGGAGATCCCAAGCTACGGACCGTTCATCCTGCATTACATCACAACGATTGCAATAAGAAGAAAAGTATTATAAAGTTTATTTCTAACTAAACGCGTGCTCAATACAAAACAATTTTTAGGAGAAAATCGCGATAACCACTTGTATGTAGTGCAATCTAATTCTCACTGATGGACATACCTTTTCCTTTAATGATTTATCAAATCCCGAAACAGAAGCTTCAGATTCATGCTTAGAAAATTCATCATCGGCTAATTGCTTTAACAAATTCTGCACTTCTGTTGGCTCAAGATTTGAACTTTGTAGCTGCTTTAGGTAAATTACATCTTTACCCCCCATCTTTACCCCGACAACTATATGAGTACCGTATTTATCGATAAACCTGAGGATACAAGGTTTCTTGGTTTTAGATTTTGCATAATACAATAAACGGTTTAGAAATCGAGTAAAAGGTCATACTCAGCGAGAGCCGTAGGATCCCATGAAGATGGCACTTCTTGCTTCACCTTCTCGGATAACGCGATCTGTGTTTTCGCTAACTCGATGTTGTATAATGTAATAAACCAACCATCAAATGCTAGATTTTTTGTCATTGGCGCGTCCTTTTGCCAACATCCTTTGTAACCAAACATCGAATTGAAGAGCCCGGATGGTATCTTACCGGATAATGATAGTTCCTGATTGAATTGCTCTGACATCTGATATTCATACACACACGCACACATACATATACAAGTATTAGCATAGCAATGACTTTAAGGATTTTGCTAATTGTCTTGAATTATTAGATTTCATAACAATACAGATATATAATATCAGCATCGATATTTGATAACTGTTATCGAGGAAACAAGGTCCCGAGATGAGGCAGGAGCACAAAAGCGCACCACTACACATACGCGACGCGCAAGGTATTTATATATATATTTTTATATTTCTGATACGTTTCTATCATCATGTATCCAAAACTTAGATATAAATAAGCCCCTACACACAATCTTCCCATGTACACGAGGCGCACCCCATACCTGCGCCTAGGGCTGACAAAACAGGTTTTATCGTGTTTAACAGGTCAGAGAGTACACGATTAACACAAGTATCAAACATGAATACGACTCGTTTAACTACTTTATACCTCAACTGTATGTTTTATGTACCAAGAAGGAGAAATGATTGAACCTAGCCTCCTAAATTTAATTTTTTTAAAAGAATAAAATTACATAGTGTATTTTTTCTTAAACGGGTCTTATCGTGTCTTAAACAATTCAGGAATTGTCAGCCCTACGCCTGCTGTACACCGAGCCTCCCGCAATCAGAAGCTCAAGGACTTGTGCTTTTTAAAATCCAGACTGATATACATACATATTTATGTATGAGCTTAGCATTGACTTTTAATGTCAAACCTATGATGTATCAGCTCAAAATTCACAAACTTTATACAATTCATAACCACACACACATTATTACTGATATTTGATATCTACTCTAACATACATATATGTATGTATAGTATAGTATATATGTCAAACCAATAACTTACTTGATTAAAGGAAAGAACATCTGAATGAAACCGGGTCCGATCACCTTTATCACACTTAATCGCCGGAGAAACATTGGGAACAACAACACCACCAGGAACCACCAGATCCTTACTTAGGGTTCCACCGAGTTCAATCAGGGTTGACCCGGACGGTCCGGGTTTACACCCGGTTAACCGGATATCGCAAGTGAGATCATACCCGTACCCGATTACCGACACCGCCTTCTCAGCCGCCGATTGAGGATCAAAGAAATTCGTCTTATAAATTGACATCGAATTTGTCAAATTGGTTTCTGGGTTTTGAAATTGAGGATGAATTAGCGGTGGGTTTTGGATAAAGTTTGAAACTTGATGAATCTTAATGGATAATTTGGAAGATTTGAGGATCAAAGAAGTGGGTCTTGTAAATCTTGATGAACAAATGATGGGTATTGGATAAAGTTTGAGAATTTGCTTCTGGGTTTTGAAATTGAGGATGAATTAGTGATGGGTTTTGAATAAAAAGTTTGAAATTAATGAACTAGTGATGGGTATTGGATAAAGTTTGAAAATTGATGAATTTTGAAGAACTAGTAATGGGTATGGGATAAAGTTGAAGAATTTGCTTCTGGGTTTTGATATTGAGGATGAATTAGTGATGGGTATTGGATAAAGTTTGAATCTTGAGGGGAGGATGAAGAGGGTTTTTGAGAAAAGTGAATTGGTTGTTGAGATGAAAGTTTATTATTACAGGGGGGTTGAATTGGTGTGGGTTGCTTTGGTGGTTGGTTATGGTGGGGTTGTGAGTTTGGACAGTGTGAATGGAGGTGGTGAACGATGGCGGCCGAATGGGATGTGTGGGTGGCTGCCAGGTGGAAATTGAAAAAGGATTAAAGAGTTGACTTTGAAGAGTCAAAGTTTGAATAATGAAATTGGGTGGTAGTTGCACTCTAAAAAGGGTTTTGTTTTCTTAAAGACTAGTGAACTATTTAGTTTTTTTTTATTGTGCACTCTAAAAAGGGTTTTGTTTTCTTAAAGACTAGTGAACTATTTAGTTTTTTTAATTGAATTCATCTAGTTGTTAAAAGCATTTTATCAATCATCTAAGAGAAAAATGTCCGGATAGTCCCTGTGGTTTCGCCTTTTTTCACCTATAGTCCTCAACTTTCTAAAACTACTTGAATAGTCCCCAAGTTTTCAATTTTTGTTCCCGGATAGTCCCTGGGTTTAACTTCAGTTTGTTTTCTCTGTTAAGAGGGTGTGAAATGTCAAAAATACCCTTTCCTTAAAAAGGCCAAACCACAGGGACTATCCGGGCATCTTCTTCATTTTTATTTATAAAACCCCACCACCACACTTCATCTTCAACCTCCACCCACCATCACCCTCCTCCACCCTCCACCGTCACCGCCACAGTCACCATCACCGCCCCACCCCACCCCTCCAAATCAAATTAATTGAAACCCCCTGCCTGTTAAATCAAAATCAAAATCAGAAACAATAAGCCCAGCTCATCTTTCACAAAAGTAAGTGCAAGAACACAAGTGTTGTCAAGTATCAAACAGTTGGTGGAAAAAATACAAAAATGAAGAAATCAGCATAAATCGTTGCCAAATCGTGGAGAATCTGAGCTAGCAGGAAGCTCGTCGTCGTCTTCGTTATTCATGGCCCGGAATGATGACATCAGTTTTGGGCTGGGTTCACCGATTATCTGCGAAACCTTCAGTTGCAAATCGTCTTTTTCTTCGTTCCTTGTGGAGCCGGTGACGCCTTTCGTTAACTCTTGCGGATTTTCATTCCGTAGCAGTGGTGGGTCATCAAATGCGACTATCGACTTCTGCACACCGATCCACTCGGTTCACAGTTTTACGTTCTTCGGGCTCGGGCAGGAGACTGAAACCAGTCCTGTTGTAAGCGTATCGGACCAAGAGACGAGAGAATCGAAAGAGCAGAACTCGGTTGAGGTGAAAAGGGGAGGCGAGTCTCGAATATGGGTTAGTTATAACAAGCGGAACAGGACGATTGGACTCGGAGAGTTTGAGCCGTTGGACGTGGTGGTTACGGAATCGGTTATCCGTTGGGTGTCGTGCACGCATCTATCGACGGCTTTGCGGTCAGATTTTGTTTGTTGAGAGTTTGGTGATGAAGAGTGGTTTGTGGCGATGATGGTGGAGGAGGGTGATGGTAGGTGGAGGTTGAAGATGAAGTGTGGTGGTGAGGTTTTATAAATAAAAATGAAGAAGATGCCCGGATAGTCCCTATGGTTTGGCCTTTTAAGGAAAGGGTATTTTTGTCATTTCACACCCTCTTAACAGAGAAAACAAACTGAAGTTAGACCCAGGGACTATCCGGGAACAAAAATTGAAAACTTGGGGACTATTCAGGTAGTTTTAGAAAGTTGGGGACTATAGGTGAAAAAAGGCGAAACCACAGGGACTATCCGGGCATTTTTCTCATCATCTAATTATGAACTTCAATGTAGTTTAATATATGTTGAGTCTAGATTGGGGATCGAGTATGTCACACCCTGACTTTTGCGGAAGCGTATGATGTATGACTGTTTTAATATCATTGCATTCAATCATAATAAACAACTACATGATCAAAACGACGTTCATCCATTTATAAAATTTGAGTATTACAAACACCGGTTATTTAAGTTTTAAAACACAACCTTCGACTAGGTTACAATCCAACAAAAGTGGATGACATCTAAACTTGAAGTCTACTTCTAGAAACAACACTCGCGCCCAAGATCCAACCTGTTACCTGAAATACATGTAATTTTGGAAAACATCAACAAAAGTTGAGCGAGTTCATGCGTTTTATGTGAGTACTGGCAAACTTGGAAACCTTTGAGAGACTCCTTTGAAAACAGGTATGAAAAACATTTATGAACATAAATAAATGTTTTACAAGGACATTAAGGCATGTGAGGACATAGGGAGCACTCAAAATGAGTAGGCTTATACCCTTGTCGATTTTCCCTTGACTATGTCGATTTCCTCGACTATGTCGAATTTCCCGTCGACTATATCAATTTACCTTGACTATGTCAATTTCCCTTGACTATGTCGATTTCCCTCGACTGGGACACCGAAGCACTCAAGCGATCACATGAGGACCATGAGTGGGGCTCGGCCGTACCCGTTAGATCTAACCTTCATCCCTAATTAAGAATTAATGACATTTCAATATTAAGTCTATGCTCACATGATCTAATATTTCATATGCATTTCATAC
The DNA here is from genome assembly GCA_030545235.1 of Helianthus tuberosus. Classification (NCBI taxonomy): domain Eukaryota; kingdom Viridiplantae; phylum Streptophyta; class Magnoliopsida; order Asterales; family Asteraceae; genus Helianthus; species Helianthus tuberosus. The sequence continues at coordinate 22,619,038 of CM060437.1, read as the reverse complement.
CGTTTAAGCATTCGTAACATGTATTTCACCCCCGAAGTTATAAAACTGAAAACAGTTAAAAGAAAAGGGGGACATGAACTCACTGTTTTGCGTCTTCGGTACTCGTAACTCAAATCTCGTCAGCAAACACGACTACCAACAATGTGCTAGGGTCTATTAGACGATTGGGTCGTGCCTTGCCTTAGTATTCATGTTTTGAGTTACGTTTCTTTTATGTCTTTAACATTATCCAAAGTTATAATTACTTGTTAAAATAATAATTATTTTAACTTTAAATTATATTCAATTTTGGAATAATTGTTAAACAATGTTTTTGTAACAATACTTCTCAAGTATTTATTTTCGTATTTTCTCCCCAAGGATGGGGGTATCTCATACATGTATATTCGTATTCTCGTATTGGTAATTTCCAAAATAATATATTTTCAAGTCTTACTTTAGAAAATATATTTAAACTTGTTTTGTCCCAAAAATAATGTATTTCAAGAAAATATATATTTTTCTCAAAAATCATATATCTTCTAAATATTCTAAGAAAATATATTCTTACTTCCAAAAATAATATATTTTCTCTTTGTCGAAAATATGATATACTTTGTAATAATAACGAAAATAATATTTTCATTTCTTGTGTCCAAAATAATATTTACCAAAAACATATTTATAATGGTATTTTTCAGAATATTTTGTAAGTTACGTTCTTGCGTTTGATTTCACAATATTAAGTGTGTAACTTATATATCTATTCCTTGTGATTTTTTGTATTATTTTGGATTGTAAATTTTTGGTATTTTGTTAAGTTATATTACTTTAATTCCTAAAATAACATAACTATTACACCAATTATACAAATAATCACACACAATGTGTTACAAATGTAAATATATATTCTAAATACATATTTATCCATTTTTATTTATAAAAACCAACCTCCGATACTTGTATTTTTGTAACAAAATCTATGGCAAAGTTTGTATTGAAAACCATAGTTAAAACTCACTTGTAAATACTTGTTTAGAAAATATTTTTCTAAGTGTTTGTATTTTTAGAAAATTTTGTCATAGTTCCCCCTAAAAATGGAAGTGTCCATGCTATTAAAGCATATCATTTTCCTTTCGAAAATCATCATAACCAATCAACAATCAATCTACACTTACCAAGTGCTAAAACAAAGCTATCTACATAACGATCATGAACTTGAGTTTTCATAAAAAACTTGTAGTAACTTGGTAGTATGTTTAGTAGACTTAGTTACCCCTTTAAAGTGTGTTTATTCCATTAAAAATCTCATTCTTGAAAGATTTGAGTGTTTACAACTTGTTAGATGATTTTTCCAAAATCATTCTTTTGAGTTTTTATTGTAAACAAAGTGTTCTTATACTTGTTTCAACACTAGAAACATGATTAGTTTCTTTAAAAACTATGTTTATACAAATCTTGTGATTTAGCTTGGTTTCTTTGGAAAACTATTTTAGAAATCATTCAAGTTTATGTCTAGTAACATATTACATGTTCCATCATTCATAAAATCATGTTCATTTTTCAAGTTCATGAAAACATAAGGCATGGTGATCTTGGTCTTTCATAAGATCATCACATTAACTTACTAGATCATGTGTTTAATCACAATCTAGTAGGTTCCATATGATGTCTAACATCACTAACATAAATCATCAATCATCAAGAAGCAAATCATCACTAAACAACAAGTATTCATATGTTTGTAAGCTTATGTTAAAGTTCTTTAGTGTTCATCAAGATTAACAATGTGTATCATCTTTTAACCATCAAAGATGAAGTATCAAGAGATCATAGGGGCCTTACTACTAGCACAAGGCTAGGGAAGAACACTTGAAGTTGTAGATGACAAAAGTGTTGGATAAAAGCAAATGATGAAGGTCCTTCAAGATCCAAGACCACCAAGCTTCCTTAATGACCTTCTTACACCTTGGAATGCACTTGGAATGGAGGAGATTGAGTTGAAAGTGCTGGTGGGGGTGGTGCTTGCTCACGGCCGAAGGGAGGGAGAGAGGAAGGAGAGAGGTGAAGTGTGGTGATTATGAGAGGATCATGTATTCTTATAAACCATAAAATGTTATTATCCATTGTGTCTTGTGTTCCTTATAGTACATACACAATCTTTAAGCAAATCAAGAGAAGATCACACAAAATCTAGCAAGATCATGTAGCATCCACCATTTAGGCCATGCGGACCGATTTCTAGCTTGGGGGGGGGTCTAAGTGTAAGTTTAAATGGGTAGTTAAGTGATTAAGTTAGATTCCAAGTATATTAGTTAGGTGTTATGCATAATGTGTGTTATATAGTGTGTTAGGGTGTTCGGGGGTCATAACTAGCTCGGAAATAATAAAACAGTGCTTCTAGTATAATTTTGGTGTTTCGGGTAGTGTTCGGTTGTTCGATTAGATACTGGTTCGTTAAAGTGTCAAACTATACCGTTTAATGTTCTTTATGTACCCTTTTGTGACACTTTTAATTCCCGACACTTAGGAAAGCATTCAGGACCATTTAGTCATATTTTTACATGAAACTAGCTTGTTAAAAAGCTGATTTTTGCTGAATTATGCAGAATTCTGCACTTTTGGTGAGTTTTAGGCGCTTCCCGACACTTAAACTATCACTTAGGAATGCAGTTTTGTGGTCCTTACTTCCCTACACACTATACTAGTGTAGAACTTGGTTTCTGGCTCACACTGGTTCTCAAAACATTTCCTGTCTCTATGCTGAACTCTCGTCAGTGCTTTTAGTTTGTCTGATAATGGTGCCAATTCTGTTCTTTGCATTATTAGAACTATATCGTGTTGCATGTAGTAATGATAAAAGTCTTGCAACATGAAATTCCATTGTATGTATATAACAGTAATCAGAAATTCATTTGTCTTGTAAACTAGATCATGCACAATTATTAAAGCATATATTACTGTTCAATTAGTGTACGGAATGTACGGAAAAGTGTCAGTTGTCACAGACTCCCCCCGTTAAAAGAATTTCGTCCCGAAATTCAAGCGATGCCATTGGTCGCAGGGGAGTTGTGAATCAAATGTGGTCACTTAGGTTTAAGATTTATCTTCATGTTCCCATGTAACTCTGGGTCATGATATGAATTCTAACGTACTCAAGTAAATCAACTATGTCTTCTCCGTGTTTTGTGGACTCTTAGTCCGCATCCTTAAAAGGTTCTATAGTAAATTAGAGTTTGTCGTTGACGTGAATCTTGTTTGTGGGAACAACGACTGTTCCTTGAGTCAGACTCCTCTAAAGACTAGACATAATGTGTCGCGATCACTACTGATCTTTTCTGGAAGTTTCAGCTTGCGAGCAATGGTCCCGGTCCCTACCAGGATCTCGAAAGGTCTAATATACCGGGGGTCCAGCCTTCCACGTTTTCCAAATCGCACCACGCCTTCCCAAGGCAAGGCTCCCATTAAAGCCATACTTCTTATCTCAAATTCCTACGATTTCCACCGCTCGTCGGCGCAATCTTTCTGTATTCTGCGGGTTGTCTTGATATGATCACATATCTGAACGATCTTGCCTCTAATTTTTCCTGAACCAACTCGGGCCAGTAGATTGTTTATCTCCGGTCTCCGTTTAACACAATGGGGATCGACTTATTACGTTCCATCTAAAGCTTCACACGAAGCGATTTAAACAGCGGTGTGATAAATATTGTTGTAGGAAAACTCTACTAAGGGCAAGCGAGTGTTCCAACTTTTCATCAAAGTTTATCACACAAGCACGCAACATGTCCATACAGTCTGCATCGTTCAGTAGCTCAGTCCATCTTCGTTAATATTTAAGTTCTTACGATCAACGGTGTGCTGCAACCCTTGTGATCAGTAAAGGTCGTGCAGCGTCTTCTTACAGGTAAGGACGTCAAATTTGCGGCGCGCAATCACTATATCTAGATCAAGGTTTCTTCTCATGATCCCTTAATCAACGTGACGCGTATGCAATGCCGTGGTCTCGTTGCATCGACGCGCAATCGAGACTTTGTTGAGAAGCGTCACATAATTGCAACTCTAACTCCTTAGCTCTTGATTGCAGGGTTGGCATGAATCTCGTTCTTATCCACCATGTATCTTAAAGTTCTTACCTTGCGAATTCGAAATCCGCTTTTTGGCATCTTAGCACATAATTGTTCTTTCTCTAAGAGTCGCAAGGTAATTTGCAGATGTTGTTCACGACCTTCCTTGGTCGTTGGGTATATAAGAATGTAGTCAATAAATATAATCATGTTCTTATCCATGTACGACTTGCACACCTGATTCATGAGGTCCATGAATATTGCCGGTGCATGTGTTAAGCCAAACGGCACGTCAAGGAACTCGTAATGCTCAAGGCGAGTCCCTAAGGTCGTGTTAGGGATATTTTCCTCGTGTATTCGCAGCTGAGGACATCCTGACCTCAAGTCGGTCTTCGAGTAGTAACTGGAACCTTACAATTGGCTCGTTCATGTCATCAGTCCTTGGCAAAGGATTCCGATTCTCAATTCTCTGAAATTTATGCAAAGTGGAAAATGCTGACTTTCTTCTCGTGTCCTTAACTAAGGGTGTCATGTCCTTAATTCCCTCTGTCCAGCAGCTCTTGCAGTTATATCGGAGGCTCATGCTTCTCGGACGAAGCTAGTCGGTAAGGCGTTATTCGGCACTGGTGCCGCTTCTAGCACTAGGTTCATCCTAAACTCCTCTTGCTGCTGTGGAGGTATTCCTGGAAAGTCTTCAGGAAGTCTTCTGGGAATTCCTCCACCACGGGGTTGTCTTCTAGCTCCAGCTCCTAGGTCTCCTTATCGGCAACATGAGCTAGGAAGGTTATGCAGTCTACTCGGAGGCGCTTCTGTGTCTCTTCGACCAATGAGAGATGTTGCAGACCCACGGTCTAATGGGGCCTAGTACCCTTGCACTTATCGCAAGAAGGCTGTGGACTTTAAGTGTTTCATCATTCGCAAGAGGGATGCGACTGATTTTCCTTATAACGGACGACTTCAGCTCTATACTTGGATATCCAATCCATGCTGACTATCATGTCATGACTTCCCAAGTCAATGGTAACAGAAGGTCCCGACCTTCTGAGTCCCCAAAATATAATCCTTAATCGCTACGTCTGCTTAAACTAGTCTTCTATATGCCCATTTCTAAGGAATACGAGACGTCTATTCTACTCGAAACTAGGCCAAGCAGTTTCTTAGGTTCTACGCATGCAAGGTTAAAGTTGGTGCCAGTATTGATCAAAAATAGATGCATAAGGTTGGTTAATAGGGAACGTACCCGTAACCCCATCTGGATCCTGGCGTGCTTCACGAGCTCTGATCGTGAAGACCCTTCCTTGCTTGGTTCTTCCTAGGGCAATCTTTCCTGAAGTGCCCTACTTCACCACATCTGTAGCAGGCTGGAATTTTCCCATTATCTCTTCCGTCTGGATCCTTTGCCCAATATGCATCCTTGCTGTGCCCTTCCTTTCCACACTTTCCACACTTAGGCCTCAGACATCGACCTTCATGGTAAAAATTGCATTCCTCGCACCTCGGCTTGGTCCCCAAGTAAACCTTACCTCCAGCCTTATTAGTGGCTCCATAAGCTTTCCTGCCACGCGGCGGGTTCACTTCCTTTCTTTTGTTTGCTTTAGAGCTTCCATAGCTGACTTGGGTGTCTATCTTTAGGTTTGAAGACTTCCTCTTCTTGTTGCCTGATGACTCCACCTGAGTCTCTTTCTTGTTATCCTCAGATTCCGAAATTTTTCCCATGCGTAGAGCTTCTTCAGTAAGAGTGACACTCAAATCGATAGCCTCTGCAATGGTTGGGGGCTTTGAGGTAGTAACCATGCTCCTAATTTGAGGTGCAAGTCCCCAAATGAATCGCTCAATTCTCTTGAATTCCGGCTTGACTAAGTAGGGAACGACCCTATACAAGTCGTGAAATCGCTGGACGTACTCAGAAATCTTCGGCCCGTCCATTTTCAAATTCCAGAACTCCACCTCAAGCTTCTGGATTTCAGCCCTAGAACAATATTTCTTCTCCATCATTTCCTTGAGCTCACCCAGCTCAGTGCATAAGCAACCTCTTCACCAAGGGTCTGAACTTGAAGGTTCCACCAAGAGAGTGCGCCGTCCATAAACAACCCTGAGATATAGGTAACACTCCGTTGGGGTGAACAGTTACTCATTCTTAGAATGAAGTCAGTATTTTCTGCCCAACGAACAAATGCCACGGCACCTCCTGTGCCATCAAAATTCAATGGCTTGCAGTCCCGGAATTGATTATAGGTGCAGCCAGTTGGAGGGTTATTTCCGGAAGTGCCACCGCTGTGTTTGGAGCGGAGGGCTTCATGTCGTGCAATTGCCTGAGAGATGCGTTCTTGAAGCTCGGCTTCTGTCCTTGGTAACATACTGGTGTCTGTGTCACGTCTGGGCTGCATTCTCTTCTGTCAAAAGGTATAGGGTAGGTTAGATAATATTCCATAATTTTCTATGAGGTACATAGTACCATAAGCAAACAGGTAATCACCCAATATCACATGCATATATACTCAACAGTGTATGAGTGAGGAAACAATTACTGAGCTTTCATATAAGCTTGGCAACTTGGCTTATTGTTTGTAACAAAATGAACCCGAGGTTACATCACCTTGGTCACACAAGTTTCAGTTATTTTCCTGCTACATTGGTTTTCTTAAGTCTTTAGCTTCACAAGACGGGTATACTTCCTTGAGATGGGGGGGGTTGTTCATGTAGGGGTGATAGAGAGTGTAACGTCACTGAATCCTTCCGAATGTTATCCATCTTCACTTGCTTAAATATCGGTTCTCAAACGTCTCGTACACGGGTAGAAGTGTCAGACACGAAGTAGGCAAAGACAGGTTTCCTACTTTATAAAGTGCTAAAGCAATGGTCTATGTATTGTTCTACCAGATGAAGGTGTGAACACCTATAGATTATTTTTGGAGGGATGGTGATCATTAACCTGACCCGCAGAGTCCACCAGGATTTCCATGCACTATAAGTTGTTATTACGTGGGCCCTCGTAATAATAAATTGTCTTGCACAGTTACCCCAATTTTCCCTTGTCCAAGTAGATGATCAACCAAGGAGGGGACACTACTGTCCTTATACCTCTGACATGGAAAGGACCATTGCGGTGGTCCACGCACTAACACTCGTTATCGTTACGCGCGAATAGGCACGATGATTAAGCGAAATAGGAATAAGGAGAATTCCTGGTAGTTGGAGGGGCACCTTTAAGATGAATACTTCGTCTTCCTTGTCTGGTCAAGTGTGTCGTCAATCTTGCTTCACAAAAGCCGCAGGGACCTTGTCCCGCTGATTAAGAAGTTGTTCAAGGTTGCCGCCTCTGCCTCGCCGTCACTACCGTAGTCAGGCACCTTCACGATCGAGAGTGAAGAGCAGCCATCTCCTACGGAAGCTAGCTTAGAATCTTGTTTGGTAATCACTCCAGCCATGAGCTTTGCAATGAACGCGAGGTCGATAGCTTCATCGTGCGAGTAAGAATAATAATAGGATTCGGAGTCGAAGGTATCTTATTCACGTCAATAATCATTACGTACACTTATTTGTATGTATATATCGATAAACAAATATGTTACTTAGCATAAACAGGCAATTTGATGCATCATATCATTTATAACTCTCGTTTATCCTTTGGGGGGGGGTCATTTTGTCTTTGGCAAGTCTAACTCGTGTAGACTATGCCTTAGTTGGCACCTTATTTTGGGGTATTCTCCTCCCTACTATTGTCCTTGCCTTGTCTCTTCTTTGAAAAATGTTTGACTCATGGATCTTGACGCTTACGTGAATGCAATGAAAAACTTTTTTTTTTGTAAAAATGTTTTTGTGAGAGAGTTCTAGTGATTGTAGTCTAGACTCGAAAAGGAATCCTAGTTCACTACAATCGAAGCTCTGATACCAAACTGTCACACCCTGACTTTTGCGGAAGCGTATGATGTGTGGCTGGTTTAATATCATTGCATTCAATCATAATAAACAACTACATGATCAAAACGACGTTCATCCATTTATAAAATTTGAGTATTACAAACACCGGTTATTTAAGTTTTAAAACACAACCTTCGACTAGGTTACAATCCAACAAAAGTGGATGACATCTAAACTTGAAGTCTACTTCTAGAAACAACACCCGCGCCCAAGATCCAACCTGTTACCTGAAATACATGTAATTTTGGAAAACATCAACAAAAGTTGAGCGAGTTCATGCGTTTTATGTGAGTACTGGCAAACTTGAAAAGCTTTGAGAGACTCCTTTGAAAACAGGTATGAAAAACATTTATGAACATAAATAAATGTTTTACAAGGACATTAAGGCATGTGAGGACATAGGGAGCACTCAAAATGAGTAGGCTTATACCCTTGTCGATTTCCTCGACTATGTCGAATTTCCCTTCGATTATATCAATTTACCTTGACTATGTCAATTTCCCTTGACTATGTCGATTTCCCTCGACTGGGACACCGAAGCACTCAAGTGATCACATGAGGACCATGAGTAGGGCTCGGCCGTACCCGTTAGATATAACATTCATCCCTAATTAAGCATTAATGACATTTCAATATTAAGTCTATGCTCACATGATCTAATATTTCATAGGCATTTCATATCGTTTAAGCATTCGTAACATGTATTTCACCCCCGAAGTTATAAAACTGAAAACAGTTAAAAGAAAAGGGGGACATGAACTCACTGTTTTGCGTCTTCGGTACTCGTAACTCAAATCTCGTCAGCAAACACGACTACCTACAATGTGCTAGGGTCTATTAGACGAGCGGGTCGTGCCTTGCCTTAGTATTCATGTTTTGAGTTACGTTTCTTTTATGTCTTTAACATTATCCAAAGTTATAATTACTTGTTAAAATAATAATTATTTTAACTTTAAATTATATTCAATTTTGGAATAATTGTTAAACAATGTTTTTGTAACAATACTTCTCAAGTATATATTTTCGTATTTTCTCTCCAAGGATGGGGGTATCTCATACATGTGTATTCGTATTCTCGTATTGGTAGTTTCCAAAATAATATATTTTCAAGTCTTACTTTAGAAAATATATTTAAACTTGTTTTGTCCAAAAAATAATGTATTTCAAGAAAATATATATTTTTCTCAAAAATCATATATCTTCTAAATATTCTAAGAAAATATATTCTTACTTCCAAAAATAATATATTTTCTCTTTGTCGAAAATATGATATACTTTGTAATAATAACGAAAATCGTATTTTCATTTCTTGTGTCCAAAATAATATTTACCAAAAACATATTTATAACGGTATTTTCCGGAATATTTTGTAAGTTACGTTCTTGCGTTTGATTTCACAATATTAAGTGTGTAACTTATATATCTATTCCTTGTGATTTTTTGTATTATTTTGGATTGTAAATTCTTGGTATTTTGTTAAGTTATATTACTTTAATTCCTAAAATAACATAACTATTACACCAATTATACAAATAATCACACACAATGTGTTACAAATGTAAATATATATTCTAAATACATATTTATCCATTTTTATTTATAAAAACCAACCTCCGATACTTGTATTTTTGTAACAAAATCTATGGCAAAGTTTGTATTGAAAACCATAGTTAAAACTCACTTGTAAATACTTGTTTAGAAAATATTTTTCTAAGTGTTTGTATTTTTAGAAAATTTTGCCATAGTTCCCCCTAAAAATGGAGGTGTCCATGCTATTAAAGCATATCATTTTCCTTTCAAAAATCATCATAACCAATCAACAATCAATCTACACTTACCAAGTGCTAAAACAAAGCTATCTACATAATGATCATGAACTTGAGTTTTCATAAAAAACTTGTAGTAACTTGGTAGTATGTTTAGTAGACTTAGTTACCCCTTTAAAGTGTGTTTATTCCTTTAAAAATCTCATTCTTGAAAGATTTGAGTGTTTACAACTTGTTAGATGATTTTTCCAAAAATCATTCTTTTGAGTTTTTTTTGTAAACAAAGTGTTCTTATACTTGTTTCAACACTAGAAACATGATTAGTTTCTTTAAAAACTATGTTTATACAAATCTTGTGATTTAGCTTGGTTTCTTTGGAAAACTATTTTAGAAATCATTCAAGTTTATGTCTAGTAACATATTACATGTTCCATCATTCATAAAATAATGTTCATTTTTCAAGTTCATGAAAACATAAGGTATGATGATCTTGGTCTTTCATAAGATCATCACATTAACTTACTAGATCATGTGTTTAATCACAATCTAGTAGGTTCCATATGATGTCTAACATCACTAACATAAATCATCAATCATCAAGAAGCAAATCATCACTAAACAATAAGTATTCATATGTTTATAAGCTTATGTTAAAGATTCATCATCAAGTTCTTTAGTGTTCATCAAGATTAACAATGTGTATCATATTTTAACCATCAAAATATGAAGTATCAAGAGATCATAAGGGCCTTACTACTAGCACAAGGCTAGGGAAGAACACTTGAAGTTGTAGATTACAAAAGTGTTGGATAAGAGCAAATGATGAAGGTCCTTCAAGATCCAAGACCACCAAGCTTCCTTAATGGCCTTCTTACACCTTGGAATGCACTTGGAATGGAAGGGATTGAGTTGAAAGTGATGGTGGGGGTGGTGCTTGCTCACGGCCGAAGGGAGGGAGAGAGGAAGGAGAGAGGTGAAGTGTGGTGATTATGAGAGGATCATGTATTGTTATAAACCATAAAATTTTATTATCCATTGTGTCTTGTGTTCCTTATCTATATATATAATAAACAAACAAGGTTTGGGACACGTGTCGCGTTATGGTGCAACCTCACTAGATTTTTGGCGGGAAAACATGGGAAACCTTATATTCTAACACGGGATCCGGATGGCAACAACCATACCCGGATTTTTTACCCGTCGTATATATTCATCTAAACAAACCCTAAATGTTCTAATCACTCATTTTTTCACACCGTCATCCCAAAAACCAAGAATTCCTCTGTAGATCATTCCTTCTTATCTTCAGTACATTGATTCATGAATGTGTTAAGAGTATCTAAAATACCACACATCGCGATTAGGGTTGTATCTACTCCTGCATTGCTCCTCCGTCTCTGTGTGGATCTGATCGTTAATATCATCATAAAGGTTAGATTTCAAAAATTAATCAACTATCATTCTTGATTTTCTTAGGTTTTCTGACTATTTTTCTCTTAGATTTCGAAAATTAATCAACTATCATCATTTGATACCCAATTGGAGCAACATGCTTATTCTTCATGGTAACCCTAATTCTTCAAGCGTAGCCTTTTCGTGTCTGAAAATCAAGGTACCCGTATCTCTAACCCTAATTTTATCAAATTCATTATCATGTATTCAAAATCTCATTGTTCTATTTGTGATTCATGTTGTTCAACATCGCAAATCCGACAACTGGATGCCAAAAGAAGTTTTAAATCGATGATGACCAAAAGTTGTAAGGGCTCGATCCGTACTCTTAATTTGAATTTCAGACTTGCTATATGAAGATTAATGATATAGAGTTGGTGATTGTGTGTGTTTTATAAATCGTAGTTGTTTGTTAATCTAATGTGAGTTTATCTTACAATTATTTCGCTTCGTTTTAACTTTGTTTCACTGATTTGATGTTAAGATTAGGGCTACATCAATTTATTCAGTTTAGCGTTTATTTTTATTCATATTACATTTTTTTACAAATCAATACAGATTAGGGTTTTTGCAACGACAAATTTGTTACATCAATTTGTTCATATTACGGTTTTTTTTGTTCAAGTTTGTTACATCATATATAGTGCTGGAAGGGGATCCTATCTTAGTTTAAAGTGGGCTGAACGGGCTTGAATTGTTGTTAACATGATTCCAGGTATATATGTTCTTCATTGCTATCTGCCTTTGGTTCCATTCAGGTAAGAAATTTTACATCTCCGAGTGGATAGGTAACGTGTCGTTCGGAGGGGATAGGTAATGGGTCAACATGGATAGAGTATAAAGCAGAAAGTATGGTGATGATTGGCTCCAAGAAACTTCAGAAACTGATGGTGATGATGCACATATGCGTGGAACAGATGAGGTTTGGCATGAAGATGCGTCACAGAGAGCCATTGAAGATTAGCCCGACGTGGATTTTGACCTGCTATGAAGGCCGCATATGGGCGTTGTTGGGAGGGTCAATAGGTTTCACCCACCTGACGATGATAATGCTACAACATGGAACTCCGAGAACTTTTCAACAGGTAATTTGTCACTTTGTATAATATATATTATTTTTTGTTACAGTTAATTATCTTATACTACTACTTAATTCCAGCTTAACTTTATCCGATTCAGACCTGATTACTCAACAACAGTTGGATCAAGTTTCAAGCTTGCCTGGTCAAAGTTTCAACGTTGACTTTGCCCATTATGCTGTAGGTAGATCTGGTGCTTTTTTTTTATGATTTGCGATATTGTTATGGTTCTCGAAAGCATCTGATAGATTGGATTGAAGATATACACTGAATATTTTGTGATTAATTTTATATAGGCATTTGATATGTTTCTTCATATTTTTTGTCATTGGCAGTTTGGAGCTTCATGAACGATAAGGTAGAATCAGTGGTCTCGAGCTTTTTCTCAGGTTCATCATCATGATTAGTTTTTATTCTTTTATCACAATCATTTAGATATTAATTGTATTATGAGTATTATGTTCGTTGATAAATTTTAAATCATATTTTTCATACTTAATATAGATTATGGGCTCGGATTTAATGGTTGTAAAAGTCCACATTCTATTGGTATTGATGATACAACACCAACTAATAGCCTTAAAATTCAAGCAACAGGATTTTTCTCCAAGAACATGTGGATACTGTTAAGGATGTACAGTTTGCCCTTCTAGGTATCTTTGGTCACTGTTCTTTCGGTTCCGGTTGCTCGACACCGGTCTTACAAACCCGTAAGATTGTAATTGCTTTTCGTTTTGATTCATTTAGTTTATTTTGAATGTCCATATTTTGAACACATTTATTATGAGCAGGTTCACATAATTATAATTATAATAATAAATAAATAAATCTATTAATTCACAAATGTTGGAAATAGTAACCTTTGCCAAATGGTGTGTCATCGTTCATTCTTTTTTTTTCTTTCCCACGTTATTTACAGTGTATATATACGAATTCTGTTCTGAATTCATCGTATTATTGCATTTGGTAAAGTGGTTGTGTGTTTGGTTGAATTCCAATTTGACGCAGTTTCGATCCCTCTAAGGTGAATGCAACCAGTTTTAGGTGACTCTTGTCTGGTTGCAACGGAAAATGGATCCACGGTCACTGCATTGTGATTATCTCTGCCAGTCCGACGGAAGACGGCCATAATTTTTACCTAGGGGGGGTGATCAAAGTGAATCTAGCCGCATCAAGTCGCTGTGGTTACGCAATCTGGAGATGGGTAGGATTACTGGTTAATGTTTGTAGCATTTAATATCTTGATATTCGATTTAAAAAACCATAACTTGTGGTCGAGATATAGGGTGTTAATGGCGCCAACGGTCGAGAAGCGTATGATAGCGGTTTCGTTTGAGAAGCAGCTGCTGCTGATAGTAAAAGTTATGTGGTTAAAAACTTGTTTTACTATTCATTATCTATGCCAGTCCGACGGAAGACGGCCATAATTTTTACCTAGGGTGGGTGATCAAAGTGAATCTAGCCGCATCAAGCCGTTGGGGTTACGCAATCTGGAAACGGGTAGGATTTAATCAGAGTTTTCCCATCGCTTGAGGTAAGTTTCTGGTTTACTGGTTAATGTTTGTAGCATTTAATATCTTGATATTCGATTTAAAAAACCATAATTTGTGGTCGAAATATAGGGTTTTAATGGCGCTAACGGTCGAGAAGCGTATGATAGCGGTTTCGTCTGAGATGCAGCTGATGCCGATAGTAAAAGTTATGTGGTTAAAAACTTGGTTTACTATTCATTATCTCTACCAGTCCGACGGAAGACGGCCATAATTTTTACCTAGGGTGAGTGATCAAAGTGAATCTAGCCGCCTCAAGCCGCTGTGGTTACGCAATCTGGAGACGGGTAGGATTTAATCAGAGTTTTCGCATCGCTTGAGGTAAGTTTCTGGTTTACTTGTTAATGTTTGTAGCATTTAATATCTTGGTATTCGATTTAAAAAACCATAATTTGTGGTCGAGATATAGGGTGTTAATGGCGCCAACGGTCGAGAAGCGTATGATAGCGGTTTCGTCTGAGAAGCAGCTGCTACTGATAGTAAAAGTTATGTGGTTAAAAACTTGATTTACTATTCATTATTCATCTTTTAGGGTTTAAAAAAAATCTTTGGTTCATTTGTTCAAATATTTTCATCGCTTACGGTTTTAAAAATGTGCTTTGTGTTTCAGATTTGTAAGAACTCCATGATTTCCGATCATAAGTCGTGAAAATTGCGATTCATATTTCAATTATATGAGATGAACACCGGAGACAGTGCTGGAATACTCACTGTTTTGATTCGGTTAGTTTTTTTCGGTGAGGTTGTGGGATTACATTGATTAGGTTATTGTTAATGGTTTTGTTGCGAATTTTTGTGAATTTATGTTTTTGGTTGGTTAATTGAAGGTGTCCAGTTTAAATGAGCATTTGTTTGATCATCTACGGTAAGCAAGCAACATGTAAGTTTTTTTCGGTCTTTAATGTTCAAGGAAATTTTGGGTTCATTCTTTTCCGAATTATTTGCGATGTTACAGTTTTGAAACCCTAGAAGCAATAGTCAAGAAGGTTTCTTTCATCGCAGATAGTCAAGAAAGTTTACGGAGATGAAGATTGTTCGATTTCTGGGTTCCATCACAGGTAATCAACAAGGTTAATGGTGTAGAATGATTTCTTTGATCGGGACTTCAATATATGTTTTTGAATCTGGAACATTTTGAGTGATTTTTAATTTCTTGAAGCGCTATGATCAGATAGGTGCTTGATTTATACCAACTTGCCTTCGTCCTTAAACAACACGTTCTTGGTAGGTTTTTAATTTTGTTCGAATCTAATAATTTTTAGGTTTTCACTTCGTTGCTCATATAAATATGTAAAACGCTAATGGTGATTTTAATTTCTTGAATCACAGCTTTTTCCATTGAAATATGTGGTGATTTAAATCTCGTGGGATGGATAATCTACACCATTCGGTACGTTTCATTACCTATAACCGTCCATTCGTTGTGTAAAAATTGTTACTCGCATTTTTTAAATTTTTAGAACTCTGTGCCTAACTGGTCTATTTTTTTTTTAAGAAAGAGTTGGTGTTATTTGTATTATTGAAGTCAATATTATTATGGTTTAATGTTACGATGTCAGATGCTTTGTGGAAAAATATGGAAAATGATTTGTTTTGTGGTAAGGTCACCTGCGGCACGAAGGCTTTTGGTTGGTCGTGTGGAAAGTTGGAGCCAGCAGTGTAAGTGATGCGGGTCTCAACTTAAGCATCAAATTCGAGCAGTACGGTTTCGTTTTCGATAGTAATCGTTAATTGCAGGTATGGCTTTCTGAAAATAATTGTGTTCATGTGTACTTGGGGAATATATTCAAGTATGTTTCGCTAATTACCAAGTTTTCTAGACTTTTGTGTATCGAAGAAGACTTGCTGTGTTCCGAAAACCTGTGATATTTGCAACCGGATTCATGAGTTTCTTTTTTGTTGTTATAGCATTGGTTAAGGTAAAGTCGTTAATAACTAATTATCAGATACTTTCACTAAGGTAAGCCATAAGCTTGATAACTGCAAATCATTATGTTATTGATCATTGATGGGATGGCAGATTATATAAAAAGGCTTCAAATGTGCAGCAAATGGTTCCAAGAACTTGAAAGTCAATTTGTCAGTGGCCTCCAAGAAGGTTAGTCTTTTCCCTTTATTAGAAAGTGCACCAACACTTGCAGTGTTAACTATGTTCTATTTTTATGTTGAAAATAATCGTTTGAAAAGTCAACTTTGCTAACTCTGAAGCTTTTAAACCCATCTTTCACTAACTAATAGTTTCATTTTATGATTTTATTATAGTTATGTTTAGGTTATATGAGTTGAAGCACAACAGTTTCAGTCTTTCACTTTATGATTTCATTACAGTTATGTTTAGTTTATGTGACTTGAAGCACAACAGTTTCATAGAACGTGATGAGCTAATCGAAAATATACTAAAATTTTTGACATTTACTCAAAGTTTGACTTTTTATTGAGGTCTGATATTGGAAATGTTTGATAATTTGAAGCTGAAGGAGATGGTTTTGGCTCTTTTAAAGGAAATGAATGTGGATTTATCAGATGATGGAGTTGAAGGTATCTTCAATTAGGTAATAATCACGGGTTTGACTTTTTAGTCATCAATTTTGACTTTTTAGCCTTCGACTCTTTTCTTATTTGTTTGCTAAGACAATTCAAGATCCCGATCTCAATCAAGATTGATTTAGACGAGTGGAAAATGTTTTTCACAAAAAAATTCCAGTTATCCTAAAAAATATGATGCTTCCCATCTAAGGCAAGTTTAAATTTTCGTTTCTTCATTTAACATAATATTATTTTTATAACACTAGAGCATTTCCCTTTGAAATTTGGTTAGATGTTGAGTTTTACTATAATCTTGTAAGATCATGATATTTATGATCACTTAAGCTACTAACCTAGGAAAGTAAAACAATAACATGCACCATGCAGATGTTTTTTATTATTTCATTACTGGATGGAGTAATTAGGCCCTTTCCTACTGAAACAATAAAGTTTGGGATATGACTGGCTAAAACTTTTGAAAAAGGAACCAGATATACCCTTTCTTAGATTTGTTTAACAAACTCTTCAATGGTATTCTCAAATTATTTCCATTTTTTTTATTTTGCATATGTGATATGGTTACAGGTTGATCTTACTTATTGTGGCTCTTATCAAGACATTGCATAAGTTAGGTCACAATTCAAGAAAACATGAAATGAGCGGACTTGATGAGTGAGCTGGACAAAAAACATAAAAAGCAAAATGTTAAAATTACGCCCAATATTGACATAATTCACAAGAACATTATGTAGTCTTAGTAAGCAGCTTGACTTTAACTCACTCGGCTTTCAGGTTAGTAAGGTCGGGTTAGTCGGGTTTTAAAAAAACTCACTTGCAACCCGGCCATATTAAGTTTCAGATAAGTCGGGTTTATCAGGTTAAGAGGAAGAGAATAGGTTTGATTGGGTTAGTCAGATTAATTTAAGTTATATGATTATTTAAATTATCGTCACATTTTTACATTTAAGTAACCTTTAAAGATGTAATTTGTTAGGGAGATAATTATATCTATAGTATTTTTGATATTTGCAGCAAAATATCAAAATTCATACTGCTACTAACAAAATTTCATTAAAATTCAAGCATCGTTTGACAATATGATAATTAAAAGTCTCAAAACATAATGTTCCAAATACCATAGACTCTAAACTAAAACACATCTACAAAAAAAACAACAAATGTTCGGGTTTCTTCAGGTTTTGAGGTTTTTGGGTCGGGTTTTCGCATGGAAAAAGTGACCCGATGACCAACCCATATAAGGTTCGGGTTGGTTTGGTTTGGGTTTTTTGGGTTTCTCGGGTATTGTCTAATTCGGGTTTTGGTGGCTTCGGATTAGGGTTGGGTTTCGGATAAAAATGAACAACCCTACTCATGTATTTGGAATCTTTATTTGCAAAACCGATATGATCAATGATTGATTAGCTGTTGATATATTGCCGTTTTGTGATAGTTTTAGAATAGTTGTTGATATATCACCTGCTAAAGGAGAGTCATGTGTGAAGGCCTGCAGTGAAATAAGATCGGAAAGAATTAAAGTTGACTTTAGAAGTCTAATTTTTTGTGCAGAAAGAGTATGTGGCTTCCAAGGTCAAAGTCTAGATTTTTTATTTGGTTCAAGTCTAGATTTGACTTCTAAAGCCAACTTTTAGATCTGCACTTATATGTGGGTGGGTTGGTGAAAAGCGATCCAGGCTTGAGTTATCTATGGGTCAAATGAGTTTCTGGTGCAAATGGAAGTCCCGAAATGATGCAGTGTTTCATCAAAGGAAATGTTCTACTCAGAAGGTTTCCAACCTCGGGACAAGCAGTTGAGTCCGGAATGGGCCACTTGTAGTAATTTTAATGTTAATAATCTTTGGTGGTAGTGATCTGTTTGTATATGGTTGTATTTGGGAGTTTGGTGTAGATTTTTTTGGTTGTATATATGTATTATGTTACAGATGAAGGTACTTGAGTCATTAGGTATGTGTTGCATAAAGTTCCTTTACATTATTTCATTAGAAGTTTCACCAGATATTGTTACTTTTAACTTTTAAATTCTATTTATTTTGGGAGCATTCGGGACCCAAAAGCTTAAGCTGCTTTTTACCCTCTATGTTTTGCTTTTTTTTTTTTACTTTGTTTCCGTTGTATTAAGTCTATCCTTTGCTATAGGGCTAACTTTGTTTCCGTTGTATTAAGTCTATCCTTTCCTATAGGGCTAATTTTGCCCACTTCGTTAGTAAATTGCCGTTCTAAAAACTCGACTGTATAGATGTTTAATTTCACCACTAATATTACAATTTTCATTTGGGTCTATGCGTAGGCTTTAAATCACATCTTGATTGAATTTAAAGTAATTTTTCCTGCTCGGGAGGTTTTTGAGGAATTGATATTAAGTACCAGGTATTGTATGGGTAATGGTCAAAACAGGTCGGGTATGGGTTAAAACGGTTGGGTGGGGCAAGGTTGGGAATAGGTACGAGTCGGGTCAAAACATGTATTTTTATTTTATTTGACGACATAATTCGATTAATATGCATTAATTTTTCATGCCCGGGAGGTTCCCGAGTTATGTAGTAAAAATTTATGGGCAATAGGCCCCTTTGGCTATTCATCCATCATGGCGTGTCTTCTTAGGCGTATGGGTTTCGAAAACATTCTTATACAGAGATTTCATTATGAATTAAAAGGGAAGTAGCTTTACATGGAAACTTTCAATACATACGGAGGCAAAGTTAGGATACTTATGAAACCGAACTAAAAATTTGTGATGGAGAAGGGAAAGAGGATACTTTAGAGGTTCAAAGTGTTATTTATGTATTTTTGTTTATTGTAATTAAATTTCCTAGCCCGGGAATTTCCCGGGTGATAGCCTAGTAGTACATACACAATCTTTAAGCAAATCAAGAGAAGATCACATAAAATCTAGCAAGATCATGTAGCATCCACCATTTAGGCCATGTGGGCCGATTACTAGCTTGGGGGGGGGGTCTAAGTGTAAGTTTAAATGGGTAGTTAAGTGATTAAGTTAGATTCCAAGTATATTAGTTAGGTCTTATGCATAATGTGTGTTATATAGTGTGTTAGGGTGTTCGAGGGTCATAACTAGCTCGGAAATAATAAAACAATGCTTCTAGTGGTGTTTCGGGTAGTGTTCGGTTGTTCGGTTAGATACTGGTTCGTTAAAGTGCCAAACTATACCGTTTAGTGTTCTTTATGTACCCTTTTGTGACACTTTTAATTTCCGACACTTAGGAAAACATTCAGGACCATTTAGTCATATTTTTACATGAAACTAGCTTGTTAAAAAGCTGATTTTTGCTTAATTATGCAGAATTCTGCACTTTGGGTGAGTTTTAGGCACTTCTCGGCACTTAAACTATCACTTAGGAATGCAATTTTGTGGTCCTTACTTCCCTACACACTATACTAGTGTAGAACTTGGTTTCTGGCTCACACTGGTTCTCAAAACATTTCCTGTCTCTATGCTGAACTCTCGTCAGTGCTTTTAGTTTGTCTGATAATGGTGCCAATTCTGTTCTGTGCATTATTAGAACTATATCGTCTTGCATGTAGTAATGATAAAAGTCTTGCAACATGAAATGCCATTGTATGTATATAACAGTAATCAGAAATTCATTTGTCTTGTAAACTAGATCATGCACAGTTATTAAAGCACAGATTACTGTTCAATTAGTGTACGAAATGTACGGAAAAGTGACAGTTGTCACAGAGTCGGCCGTCTTAGTAGTATACTGTTTAAGTTGATTCCAGATAATGTCATAGCCTATTTAAAAGGTATATACACACGATAGTTTAAAACGAAATATGAAACTATTTTATTTTAGAAACGAATTTGCATCATCAATAAAATATGAACGTTTAAGTAACCAAAATGTCATATAAACGTCAGCTCTTAATAGATACATGCACTGTTGCAGAAATCGGCCTAGGCGGCCGATTAATCGGCGCCTAGGCGCTAGGCGGTTGGCTACTGATTAATTTTAAGCTAGTCGGTGGAATTAATCGGTTTTGGTCAAAGTCGGTCGTAGGCGGTCCTAGGCGGTGAAAATCGGTCCTAGGCGGTCAAAAATCGGATTAATCGGACTATATTAATCGGTCAAAATCGGTCCTAGGCGGTCAAAATTGGTCAAAATAGGTCAAAATCGAACCATACTATCTGAAACTTGAAGTATTTATGTGAATTTTGAAGTATTATTTTTATATTATTGGGTATATATATATAATTTTGAAAAAATACATATAAAAATCCCATTCCGATTAATCCCTATTAATCCCGATTAATCCCTAGGCGGTACCTCACCGCCCGACTAGCGCCTAGCGCCTTCTACAACATTGGATACATGAGTTCAATTAAAAAAAAAACTTGAATAGTTTCTGAAACTCCTAATATATGATTACTCATTAACTTACCCGTGTTATTATACATGCTATAGTGTCCAATAAACTTTATATCCTATCTTTTTAATCAACTTATTTAATTTTAAAAATCAAAACTATTTTTCTCTTCTTTTTTACATGTGTTTGTAATTAACTTAATTATCTATGATTTTAGCTCCTTTTTACTGCTGTTCTATATTTCAATCATAACCAAAAAAAAAAAGACGTAGTGATAAGATAGTTAAATCTTTAATATGATTATTCATTCGATAAAAAAACACTAGCAAAGTAATGATTTATAAAACTAACACATATTTGTTCATGGTCTGACTTTAAACAACTAGATTGTTATCACTAAATTTTCAATTTCTATCACATAACTAGGGGTGTAAACGAGCCGAGTCGAGCCCAAGCTCGACCAGGCTCGAGCTCGGCTCGTTAGGTTTTTATGAAGCTCGAGCTCGAGCTCGGCTCGGTTCGAGCCTACTTCTTTGAGCTCGAGCTCGGCTCGCGAGTAAAACTCAAAGCTCGAGCTCGGCTCGAACCATTTTGAGAACAACCTTGAACGAGCTAAAAACTCGGCTCGAGCTCACTTCAACATCGCTTAAACGAGCAAAAGCTCGGCTCTAGCTCGGCTAATCAATGTTATCATCGTTATTAATATATTATATATTAAAAAATTAAAATTTTGTATGGGCTCGTTTAGGCTCGCGAGCCTAAACAAGCTTTGTATTTCAGGCTCGAGCTCGGGCTCGATAACAAAACGAGCTCTATTTCAGGCTCGAGCTCGGGCTCGTGAAGGCTCGGCTCGTTCGAGCTTTTAACCGAGCCGATCACGAGTAGCTCTCGAGCCTCTGGTCTTGGGCTTGTTTACACCCCTACAAATAACTAAAATACCATGGTTATAATCCCACATCGTTTTCCTTAAAAAAAACTTCTTAAAAAAGTATTCGTTGAATGATTGAACTTTTAAGTCAAAAAATATGAAAATAAAAAAAAAGGAAAAAAAAAAAGTTATGTGGAATAAGTTGGTGGAGTGGAGTAGGGCTATTCACGAGCCGAACCGAACCGATCTGACCTTTGCTCGTGCTCGGTTCTTTTATAAACTGATCCGAACCGAACCGAGCGTTTTTTCAACCGAGCCAAAGTCGAGCGAGCGTCTTTCGATCCGAGCATTTTTCGAACGAACGTCGAGCGAGTATCGAGCGTCGCTAAACAAACAAGGAAAGTGACAATGGGAGTGCTAGTTATTAGAATAAAGTCCAGTTTTCGTCCCTGATGTTTCGTCCAATAGAACATAAGTAAAAATTTAACAAATAACAAGGAATACAAAAACACTCAACTAGTTCTATCGAGATTAGCTAAGCGGGAAGATAAATTGTCGACCGATTGAAACATACCCTTGTTTTATCGGAACTTTGAAATTGAATGAACCAATTGAAGCAAAACCCTGGCGAGTTGTTGTCTTGGCAAGTGGCGATGGAGAAATCGAATAACGATGGCCAATGGGGGGTTTTGATTAGGGTCTTGTACTTCTGAATCGAATGGCGGGTTGAGACTTGAGTATTGATCGACGCTTCACATTTTTCGTATTTGAAATTTTGACTCAATTACTCAAATGGACATTTAAGTACCGGACAATGGACCATTTTTATTGGATTTCAATTCTACTTACTTAAATGAGCTATGTTTAGATATTAGACCAAACATTGTTGATGTTGGTCTCTAGTGATTTCATTAAAAATGATACACACATAAATATATATATAAAAAATAAGTCGAGCCAACCGAGCCGAACTGAACTGAGCGGACCTTTGCTCGTGCTCGGTTCGGTTACAAACCGAACCGATCCGAACCGAGCATTTTTTCAATCGAGCTGAATCGAACGAGCATATTCCGAGCATTTTTCGAGCGAGCATCGAACGAGCGTCGAGCGCCGAGCAATTTGAACAGCCCTAGAGTGGAGTAGGGGCCAGGGGGTGTCTGCTTTTATATAGCTTTCTAATTTCTAATTTTAGATCTGTTTTTAAGTTAGTTCATGATTTAGGTGTAGAAGAAAAAGAAATAAATAAATATAAAAGGGCAGAAAAACAATTATGAGGATGCATAGCAATTCGACACGTGTCCTCTGATAGGTTTCTTTTATTATATATAGTATAGATTTTTACAAGATAAATATATTAGAAACTAGGTTACAACCCAGTATATTACACGCGTCGAAAAAAATAAATATAGTTAACATATGATGCAAATTATTACATATGATGCAAAATGATAATAATACCAACAACAACAACAACAATGATAATAAAAGTATTTTATGCGGTTTGGTAGATAATTTCTAAGAACACATTTATGACACTTCATGATAACGTTAGGTTATAAGTCGATTATTTTTATGTAGTTTCATTTGTGTAACTTCCAGATTTTAGAACTACATATTACTAATAATAATAAAATCATGAATGAATTGAATTTTCTTTAGTACAAATATAAAGAAGAACATAACCTTAGAAATTTTAATAACATTATGAAATTTGTAAAGTAATAAAATGAATTTAGTTAGAAAATATATAATATCTATAATTATGGCTTATCACTTATCAGTTAGAAAATATATAAATAATAATTAGACCTAAAGAATAGGTAAAATAAAAAATAAAATTTATCTATAATTATTGTTTATCACTTATCAGTTAGGAAATATATATTAATTATATTTAAACCTAAAGGATATCAACTAAATGAGAGAAAAAAAGGCAGAAAAACAATTATGAGGATGCATAGCAATTCGACACGTGTCCTCTGATAGGTTTCTTTTATTATATAGTATAGATGTGTCTAATTTAAAGGTTAATATAATAAGTGCATATAACGATCTTAAAGTTTCAAACATATATTTTAACTATGTTGAAAAACATTACAATTACAAATAATATCATTTGCAAGTTCTGTTAAGAGTACTTATCAAATAATATCAAACATATATTGGTCCACATGTCAACATATTATAGCTCTATGCTATGACAACACGGGTCCTGCACTCACCTTCACTCTCACGCCTCTTATACCTCTCACCCCCCCCCCCCCCCCCCCCCCCCCGCGGTGTTACCGTGGTTAACTAACTAGCCCACATGGTGGTGGCGTGAATCCACACCGCATAGCCTAACCATGAGCTGTGATGGGTTTTTGTCGTTTGCATGCATGTCATCCATCTACGTGTTTTTCTATGGTTCATCAATCAATATCAACTTATATAAAAGTAATATTCTATTTTTCTAAGCCAAATATATATTGTATACATGCTTTTTAATACTAATAATAATGTATTAAAACTATACTTCAGATGATAAAATATCTTTTCTGGAAATACAAGAATTAAAATATGTGACAAGATAAAAAGTCGGTTTATGGTGGTAGTTCACTAGTTAATATGTATTCAACATTTTGTGATTTGAATCAATGAAAAGGAACAAAAGATGTTTAATTTGATGCCGGTAAAAGATCAAACATCATGTTCTTTGTTGGTTTGGGGTTCTTATGCACAAAATGGGTATGTACTGCTCATGATGTACTACTCAGTCAAAATATAGAAATTTTGATTATGGTTTAACTGGTTTAATCAGATAACAGAACCTAATGTAATCAGGTGGACCGCGATGATTAACAACTATGCTCAACACGAATACGAATTAGAAGCGTTACGAGTGTATGAACTCACGAAGAAATCCGAACCAAACCAGATTCAGTGACGTTTGTCGCTGTGTTAACCGCATGAAGCCATAGCGGTCTGGTCAAAGAAGGGTATTCTTATTTGAAGTCAATGTTCAAAGTTATGGAATTGAACCGGGTCAACGACATTATGCTTCATGAATCGTGATCGTCCCTCATTTGTTATGATTTATTGGTTCTCATTATTTCAATTGTTGAACCTTTTTCTTTAAAAGTTTCTTATCTCTTACACCATCATACAAAAGTTCATATGCATAATAAGTAATATGACTCTTCCTTAACAAGTCTTCCACAACAATCTTTGGAGCTGCCACCACCCTTTTATCTGCTTCAAATATCGTCTTTACGGCATCCGGGACTACATCTTTACGCACCATGATGCGAACAACAGCGACCGCTTCATCCACCCTGTGCTTCACACACAGACAATTTATCACCTGCCCGAATGTCGCAAGTGTCGGTATGAACCCACGTTTAATTTTCTCAAGAAGAAACTTGTAACCCGCATCAACATCTCCTGTTTTGCAAAACCCATCAATCATGCAGCGGAATGTGTAGTCATCTGGTGTGCAGCCATGGTCAGGCATTTCATCGAACAGATTGTGTGCGATATCCATCTTTTGCTTCTCACTAAAACCTTTGATCATGATATTGAAAGTGGGAGTCGTGTGCGAAATACGATGTCGGTTTTGTTCTCGAAACAGCTCATACGCACGTTCAACATCTCCATTCTCGCAAAATCCATTGATCAATGTAGCATAGCTAACTTCATCCGGAGTTACACCGCTTTTCTCCATTTCTCTAAAGATTTCAATCGCGTTTTCTAATTTTCGACCTTTACATAGGCTTTCAATCAACGAGTTGTAAGTAATCACGTTCGGAACAAAACCCTTGTCCACCATTTCCCGAAAAGTTCCAATGACATCTTCAAATCTTGATGTCTTACAAAGCCCGTTTAACACTGTGTTATACGTGATCGCGTCGGAGGGCACGTTATAATCCCACATGTTGTTCATAACTTCAATCGCGTCGTTCATCTTTAACTGCTTACAGTAACCGTCAATCATGGTATTAAACGTGTAAATATCGGGGATGAAACCTTTAGCCAACGCATTATCCATTAAGATACTCGCATCCGACAAGCAACCCATCTTGCATAGCCCGTCGATCAGTAGGTTATATGTCCATATATCGGGATAACATCCATTTTTCGGCATTTCTTCCATGAGCTCCATTGCTTGTATAATAAGCCCCTGTTTGGATAAACCTTTGATCAAAGTGTTGTACATGAATGTCGTGGGCTCCACACCTTTACGCAAACCGTCTCGAAAAGCACCCATTGCCCTATCTATATCACCGTCTTCGCAAGATCCGTATATCAACGAGCAATACGTAAACTTATCCGGCTTGAACCCCTTGAAAACCGCATCGTTTAAAATCTTGCACGCGTTTTCCATCATTCCAAGTTTGCAAAAACCGTCGATGATTGTGTTATATGTGAAATCGTCAGGCTCGAGCCCCTGATTGATCATGTTTTTCAACCACTGTTCGGCCTCGACTACCTTTGAGTTCTTGCATAAACCGCGTATAACTGTGTTAAACGTCACAACATCGGGCGTTAAACTATCTCTATGCGCACAGTCAAACATTCTTACAGCCTCGGGGATCCGTTTCGTTTTACACAAACCTTGAACAAAGATGTTAATCGTGTAAACGTTCGGCGACAAACCCCGTTTCAACACCTTGCCAAACAGCCTCTCGCTTTCTCCAACATCTCCCATCTTGCAAAGGGTATGCAAAAGCTTATTAAAAGTAACAACATTCGGAAAAATAGTTCTTTCAAGCATTTCATCAAACACCTTACGTGCATCCGCTTGGTTACCTTCTTCGTACAACCCAGCGATCACGGTACAATACGCAACTGAATTAAACTCACATCCAAACGCATACATGTTGTTCAAAAGCCTAACCGCAGCAACCGAACGTTTCCGTTTACAAAACGACTTAATCCGGATCGTAAAAGTATAAACATCAGGAACAATTCCTCTATCTTTCATCCGCATATAAACCTTATGCGCTTGATCAAAGTACCCAAACTCAACCAGTATGTTCATGATCATGTTATACGAATGAACTCCCGGATCACAGTTATAGAAATCCATACGTTCGAAAACATTAACAGCTTCTTGAATCTTTCCGTTTCTGCCGTAACTTTTCATGGCAAATATGTAAGCTTGTTCTAGTAACCGGTTATCGATGTGGGATCTCATTTGTGTGAACATGTCTTCCATTGCTGCAAACTCACCGTGGTTGGCGAGGTTTTGGATTATAGAGTTGTAGGTTGTGAGATTGTGAGTGAACCCATCTTTGGTTTTGACAGAATTGAATATTTGTAGGGCCTTGATTGGGTCTTTTTGGTGTTTTAGAACAGTGGCTACATGTTTCGTGAGTAGATTGCGACTCATTGGAGGGATTTGAATTAGCTCATTGGGTGCAGAATCATCTTCTTCATGGTTTGCTACATTTGTAACAAAGAAAGTAAATTCATTGAGGCAAAACGTCGAACACTTGGTGGTGAATGTTTAAACAAGAAAACATATAATGACTGTTTAAACAAAACACCAAATATGTTGAGATCATGAAGGTTTGTTTAACCATACCCATATGTAAATAATGCATCAAACAGCAGCAAGATTCAATATTTAAGAATAAAAAGCAAGATTAGTCAGCAAGGGTGAGGTTTTCTGACAATTAAGCTCAAAATCCTCAATCAGGACTTTGATCGAACACCTTACGTGCACAACTCTCCCCATAAAACATGAAGAAATTACAACTGTTACCTGGTCATTGTGAAGTGAAATTGGAACCCTAATCATCGCCTACCTGCGATTGGAGTAGCAAATGGTGATCAAAGGCGTACTGATGCAGAATAACCGTTGGGTTTGATAATACGGTTGTGAAACGATATTATTGTTGTGTGGGGAGGATATGGACAGCTATACATTTTGAGTTTATACCTGGAATCGGTTATGACCTGTACTTTTTTTTTTTTTTTTGAATGGTGACTTTCAATATGTATATGGACCATTGGTCACCGGGTTCCCGTCAAGGACGGTTACCCGTCAGTCCAGCATTCGCAGACACGATGTTCTATCAGGCCCCGGCTGCCGCTCTGACTGACCTTCGCCCGGAAACCATACTGCCCCCACACGAGAGACTCGCTGGGGTAACAGCTGGATAAAACCGGGTTGCCCTCCGGATCGAACCATGCCTCGGTAGGAAACGGACCATCATTGGGACGACCCCCCCCCCAATATGTCGCAGCCGGGAGTCGAACCGGTGACCTTCAAGGAGGAACCGGCCCAACCAACCACTTTGGAACCAACTGGGCTGGGAGGGGGTTTTGGTTATGCCCTATACCTGATACCGGGTTTTTTAATATCTTGTAGAATACTTGAATTTTAAAGTATATTTTTATGTTTACTTTACAACTTTTATATTTAAGTTTATAAAAAAATGCATATTATAAAGCAAATAATTTGTACTTGAGTGAAATTATATTATTGTAATTTATTTTAATTATTTTTACAAATTACAAACCAAATTTAATTTTTAAATGAATTTACTTTTGTGTAAAATAACAAGATAAAAAAACTTTTTTAAACCAATACCTGGTTATACCAGAAACCGATCATACCCTATCTGGGTACAAAAGGTGTGGTTTCTTTCAATACTCGATTTCCAATACCAATCATACTCGGTGTCGGTTCCATACTTAGAACCGGGTATTAAAAAAACACTATTTGTACTTTGTAGCTAGGTCGTGCAAGTGGACTTCAAAAATATTATATTGGGCTGCATTTAAAAAATGATTTGGGTTGCATTTAAAAGTTAGCTGAGGCCCATAACAGAATGTGAAGCCTGCGGATAATTAAACTAGAAAAACAACGAGAGTTTTGGATAGGGTTACAAACAAACTAAACGTTCGGTGAACAGTTCGTTAACCGTTCGTCGGGAAGTTTGTTTGTGTTCGTTCGTTTATTAAACAAATGACAACAAACAAGAAATTTTGTTAATTTATGTTCGTAAACGTTCGATAACGTGTTTGTTTGTGTTTGATTGTTCATTAGTGCTTTTAGTTTTTATATTTTATTTAAGTACTTCATTTTTTCAACAAATAAAATATTTAATAAGTGTCGGTGTATTATATATTTTGTTCATCAACGTTTGTTTGTTTCAATTTGTGTTTATGAACATTAGTTTGTGTTCATTTGTGTTTATCAACGTTCGTTTTTGTTCGATGCCTAAAATTAACAAATAAACACAAACGAACATCAACAAAATCATTTCCTTAACAAACATACACGAACATAGAATCTCGTTCGGTAAGTGTTACATGAACAGTTCATGAACACATATTTTTTAACAGACGATCATGAACAAGGTCTTGTTCGTGTTTGTTCGGTTCATTTGCAACCCTAGTTTTGGAGGATCGAAGAATAGTTTCTCGGGCTGGGTTTTGGAGATCAAATTTGGAAGGGAATTGATGATAGTTGATTAGTATTTTATAGTTGATGAGGATACGCCCTTGGTCGGACCGAATGACCAACAAACATAGAACCGAACCTCATCACTTAAAGGGTCGGATCGCACCCAATGTTGTAGATAGAACGACTAAACACATTGATACGCCATAACTAACTGGGACCCGCAGCTTTAACCGCCATGACAATGACTGGTCCGACCCTAACTAACTCGCCACGTCAGCATACCCAAAAACTATAAATACCCCGCCAAGACTTCCAGCAAGGAATAATCGCTACTTTCTCTCTCTCAACTCTCCTCTCTCTCTCTTCCTGACCTATTTCCTCCTCACAAATACTTATTCTCACGCCCGAGCTTGGTCACAGAGAGGCCCCCTCCCTGTGACGAGGCTAACGGTGTGTTTCTTCCTTGTGATCTTGCAGGTTCTTGCCAGGTCATCTGAAGCTCTGCTCAGACCAGGTCGGACAAACTGGTTTTGAGTCTTCAGTGGCGCCATCCCCTCGAATTCACACAATTCATTCTGTTAATTTTGATCACTTGAGATTATGGAATCCACAACAGCTGCCTCCACAAACACTTTCCCGTCTTATAACGACATCTGGGAAGGAAATGTTGCATCCACAGCTGTCCCTACAGCAGTTGCCACTACAGCGATCCAAGCAGGTTCAGCGACAGTACCTCCACCTGCAAGTTCTGTGATAGCAAGCTCTGTCACCACACTATCAGTTACCGCTCCAGTCGCTACGCCGTTGCCTAATTTTGACAACGCTTTCCTCCTACGGAATGCTGACTTGCTACGGCAACTACATCAGCAGCAGCAGCGAGAAGAAATGTTGCAGAGTCTCCGCACGAACTTGTTCAGCAGTGTTTATCCAGGGGCTAATCCCGTCTCCGTCGGAACTTTCACCTCTGGATCTATGGTAAGTCCTTTAATCTCCACTCCCATAACATGTGTTGCACAATTTTCCTCGTTTACGAGCGCTCCGATAAATAACGGTCTCAATGACCTGTTTCGCCAGGGATCTATGGGTCTAAACCCTCAGGATCAGGAGTTGATCATGCCGTATCATCCTACGTCCATGACTTCTCAGTCGAAGTTCACACTAAGGATTGTTAATGCACCGCTCACGGCTAAATTGAAGATGCCCCCAACGTTAAAATTTTATGATGGCACGTCCGACCCGGACGATCATATGTTTGCCTTCGCCGGAGCAGCTAAAGTCGAACAATGGCCCATGCCAGCATGGTGTCACATGTTTGCTCAGACTCTTACTGGGTCAGTAAGGGTGTGGTTCGACGGTTTACCAGAAGGATCGATCGATCATTTTGAAGATTTCCGGCGTATGTTTTTGCAAAACTTCTGTCAGCAGCGTCGCTGCAAGAAGGACATCACAGAAGTTCACCATATAAAACGCCGCGATGGAGAGTCCGTGGAAGACTTCATCGATCGTTTCAATCGAGAGAGTATGCAGATAAGTGGAGCGGTCGATCAGCTCTGTGTTTCTGGATTTTGTCACGGAGTCCGAAACAATCAGCTCGTAGAAAAGCTCCACGAAGATCTTCCGAAAACCATGGAGATACTTATGGAACGAGCTCGAGCCTTTGTCCGAGGAAAAAGCGCTTGCGGTCAACCGAGTGATACAGCGGCAAAGAATGCAAAGGCCCGTACCGCATCGTGGAGACGGAACGCATCACCCCCAAAAGATAGAAGCAGCAATTGGAATAGAAACCGTGGGTCGTACCAGAAGTCTGATCGAAACAGCTTTCGAACTGGAAACGTACGTTTCAACACTTTCTCCGAGCTAACTAAATAGCCGAGCGAGATCCTTAGTATGGAAACCACCCGGTTTCCTACACCCTCGAAACAGCGGCCTACCTCGGACAAGCATTCTAAGAAGTATTGTGAGTATCACCGAGACAAGGGGCATACGAATGACGAATGTTGGGCGCTAAAACAAGAGACCGAGAAGGCCGTACGATCCGAAAAATTCTCCCATCTCGTAAAAGAAGTAAAGGATGGGAAGAAATCCGCAGCAGCGACTGATAATCCGAACACCGAGGCTAGAATCAATATGATTCGGTCTACCGAACCAAGGGGGTAAAGCGGTCGAACCAACATATGGCAGCTTGGATGCACCAACCAACGTACTTTCCTCCGATCAATCCAGAAGATGCTCGAGACGGACCGATCACGATATCGGCCGTAATCGCAGGGCATTTGGTTCGGCGAATTTATGTAGACGGAGGAAGCGCCTTTGAGATAATGTACTTGCAATGCTTTCAGCAGCTGAACCCCCAAACAAAAAAGAGATTAATCGAGGTGTCTACCCCTCTAATAAGTTTTTCGGGAGAGGTGGTTCGTCCGATAGGGAAAATCACCATTCCGACCACATTCAAAGATAACGACAAAAGCAGAACTGTTCAGCTAACCTTTCTGGTTGTTGGTACTCATTCGTCGCATAACGTAATACTTGGGCGACCTGGGTTACGAGCTCTCTGAGCAATTAGTTCGACAATACACGGTGCCATAAAATTCTCCACCGAAGCAGGGGTCGCCACTATCTTTTCAGAATCAAATTCATTCGTGGCAGAGGTAAGGCATGCAGCAGAGACGAGCTCCAAAAAATCTGAAGTGCCTACAGAACTTTGGGCGATTAACCCGGATTTCCCGGAACAACAAGTGGCTATCGGTGCTCAGCTCCCAAAACGAGCGAAGAAGCTTCTATGGGAATTAATGAGCAACTCGGTTGATGTCTTTGCATGGAAACACTCCGATATGCAAGGGGTTCCCAGGTCTATGGCATAGCACCATCTGAACGCAAAAGAATCAATTAAGCCAATAGCACAAAGAAAAAGGCACATGGCACCGGATCGAGCCAAGGCAATTGCCAAAGACGTAAAAAGCCTCCTAGATGCCGGGATTATTCGAGAAGTCCGGTACCAAACCTGGGTGTCGAACCCAGTCATGGTACGAAAAAAGGACAACTCATGGAGAATGTGTATCGATTTCACCGATCTAAATGATGCGTGCCCAAAAGATTGTTTTCCATTACCGGAGATTGATGAAAAGATTGATTCCGGCGCCACGTTCAGGCTGAAATGTTTCCTAGACGCTTATAAGGGATACCACCAGATACAAATGGCAGTCGAAGATGAGGACAAAACAGCCTTTGTCACTAATGAAGGAGTTTTTTGCTTTACCAAGATGCCTTTCGGTTTAAAAAACGCTGGAGCTACATATCAGCGTTTAATGAGCAAAGCTTTCAAAGACCAGATCGAGCGGAATGTAGAGGTATATGTTGACGATATCGTAATCAAGAGTCACGATGAAGCTGCCATGCTGAAAGACATACTTGAAACATTCACCCGACTCCGAAGCATCAATATGAAGTTAAATCCTAAAAAATGCACGTTCGGGGTAGAAGAAGGAAAGTTCTTGGGAGTCATGGTCGGATCAAAGGGTTTGCGAGCCAACCCTGACAAGATCGATGTTGTTCTCACCATGAAGCCTCCAACGTCGGTTAAAGAAATCCAGTCCTTAAATGGGCGACTGGCTGCCCTCCATCGATTCTTGTCAAAAGCAGCAGACAGATCTCTCCCATTCATGGACGTGCTTAGAAAAAGTTTCAGAGCGGAGTTTAAATGGACCGAAGAAGCTGCACGAGCCTTTGAAGAGCTCAAAGTTTATCTGGCTACATTACCAACTCTCACCGTACCAGAAAAAGACGAAGTATTAACAGTCTACTTAGCTGCATCACGTGGTGCCATCAGTGTGGTATTAGTCGCCCACCGAATCGGAGGACAAATCCCCATTTACTACGTAAGCCGAACATTGAAAGATTACGAAACAAGGTATTCAAATTTGGAAAAGCTAGCTTTGGCGTTAGTCCACGCTTCAAGGAGGCTTCGTCGCTACTTTCAAGCCCATCCAATTGAGGTTCGAACGAATCAAAGAATCCAGCACATTCTCCGACGACCCGAAGTTTCAGGTTTCATGGCAAAATGGGCGATCGAGCTGGGTGCATTCAACATCACCTTCAGAACTAAAGGTCCATTAAAAGGGCAGGTGATAGCTGATTTTCTAGTAGAAATGCCAGAGGAAAAAACAAGTGGAAGAAGCGGAGCAAACTCCAAACAAGCCCTGGTCTCTGTATATAGATGGGGCTTCGAGCGCCGAGGGGGCTGGAGCAGGTTTGATTCTCACCGATCCGGATGGTACGGATATGACGTATGCGCTCCGATTAGAATTCAGGAGTTCTAATAACGAAGCTGAATATGAGGCCCTGTTAGCTGGTTTACGATTAGCGGCCAAAGTCGGAGCGAAAAATGTCGTGGCCCATGTGGATTCGTTGCTGGTAGCGAATCAGGTGAACGGAGAATATGAAGCAAGGGAAGCCAACATGATCGAATATCTAGAGCAGGTAAAGCAAGCTATGGCATTGTTCGATTCGTGTAAGATCGAACACATCCCCCGCAGCAAAAACAAAAAGGCCGATGCATTGAGCAAATTGGCATCTGTATCGTTCAGTCATCTGGCCAAAGAAGTAAGGGTGGAAGTTTTAACCACACCATCAATTGCCGCACCTCATGTCATGCAGGTGGAAGCTCCGTCACAAACATGGATGACACCCATAATCAACTACCTGGTGCACGATGTTTTGCCAGTTGATAAAGCAGAAGCTAGAAAAATCCAGATCAACTCTCTTCAATATCAGATGCAGGAAGGAGATTTGTACCGAAAGACTTTCCTTGGGCCTCTGTTAAAATGCCTCGATCCAGAACAAGCCATCTATATCATTAGAGAAATACATTATGGCATTTGCGGGATCCATGCCGGGCCAAAAATGATCGTAACGAAAGTCAAAAAACGCAGGATATTATTGGCCTAGGATGCACGAGAGTGCAGTTAAAGAACTCCAGCAATGTGACGAATGCCAAAAGCACGCACCAGTAAGCCTTCGAGCGAAGAATGAGATGATCCCGGTAACCGCCGCATGGCCTTTCCAGAAATGGGGCATTGACATAGTCGGACCTTTCCCGCGATCGAGCGGAAGTGCCCAATACCTGCTAGTGGCAGTGGATTATTTCACTAAGTGGGTGGAAGCCCGACCATTTACAGTTAGGGGTGAGCATAAATAGGTCCGACCCGATTAGAACCGAGAACCGAACCGAAAAGTACCCGAAACCGACCCTAATATAGGATATAGGGTATTTGTTCGGTTCCTGTAAATCAAGTATGTCGGGTATCGGGTCGAGTCGGGTAGGGAACCACAAAGAACCGAAGCCAAACCTGTTGGAACCGAGATAAATATATTGTTTCTGTACAAAACTAATCTCGGCCAAAGCCCATCATAATAAGTTAACCTAATTCGTGATATATCAAACTGTAAGTAAGATATATAAGAACTAACGAAGAAAGTGAATGCTCTATCACCCCAACTGTAATCCTCACCAACCAGTGTTCTCAAACCACTAGCCATGGCAATTGTGAAGAGGTAGTATGTCAACTCTGTACAATCAGAAACATGAAAGAACTTTGAAGATGAACTTTAGCCATGGCAACTGTGAAGAGGTAGTATGTCAACTGTGAAATGCATCGACACATTTTCAAGATGATTCATATATTTTCCTCTGTCTTCTCAAGATGATTAATAACATGAAGGAAATTTAAATTGGAATAGAGGTCGGGTCGGTGTTTATATCCTGGACCGACATAACCGAATGTGTACATACCCGGAACCGACCCTGTATTTTCGGGTAGCAATTCGGTTCCCTCATTTATGTATTTCCGGTTCTCGGGTCGGGTCGGGTTCTGATAGGGTCGGGTCGGGTATGGACTTTTACTCACCCCTATTTACAGTCATCTCCGGCTATAATGTAACGAGATTCTTTTGGGAACAGATCGTGTGTCGTTTCAGTCTTCCGCTCTACATAGTGAGCGATAATGCTAAACAATTTGCGGAGAATCCATTCAAGCGCTGGTGCGAAAACTTGAAGATTAACCAAGTCTTCTCCTCGGTTGCTCACCCTCAGGGGAACGGGCAGGTCGAGCAGATAAACTGACGGGTCGTAGATGGAATAAAAAGAAGACTTGGTTACGAGGGCAAATGGTGGGCAGACGAACTACCGAACGTATTGTGGGCCCACCGAACGCTGCACAAGACTAGTAACGGAGAAACACCGTTCAGTCTTACGTACGGCACCGAGGCCGTGATCCCCGCTGAAATCGGGCTCCCTAATCAAAGGTGTAAAAACTGGGATGAAAACGAGCAGGAGCTCCGATCCAATCTTAATCTATTGGAAGAACGTCGAAACGTTGCTGCAATTAAAGAAACACGGTACAAAAAGAAGATCGAAAAATACTACAATGCCCGAGCTAAACTTTACAAGTTTAATGTCGGAGACTTCGTGCTCTGAAGCAACGATACAAGCCGCGTCGAAGCCCCTGTGAAGTTGACCCCAAAATGGGAGGGGCCGTACCGCATAAAAGAAGCAAGCGATAAAGACTCTTACGTGCTGGAAAAAATCGACGGAACTCCCGTACCCAGGACATGGAACAGGGTTCATCTAAAGAAGTGCTTCATGTAGACGACAGCCCGTTACGAGCAAGAAAGTTCACTATCTTTTACTTTTTAAATATTTCTTATTTCATGTACGAATCGGGAGGGTAATGCCCCGAAGTATGTTTTCGTTTCCTTGTAAACCGGGATGGTATGCCCCGGAACTATGACTATCAATAAAGCGATCTGTATTTTGCAAGTATAAATCATAGCATATCTCATGTATAAGTTCAAACGATATAAAAACACGCGTTATCGGGCCTTGACCCATGCCTCGCGCCGATCGAGAAGGCTTAAATAGTTTCAAAATAATAAAATCTATTAAGCAAAAGGTTCGGATCTGATATGATCCGGCTATAAAAACCAAAAAAGAACTCAAGAAAGAGAAGTCAACCTATAGAAACTTTTTGTCGCAACCTGGTCACCTAAGATGACCGAGTGAAAACCTGGCCGAATAGTAAAAGTTTGGACACAAACTAAGAAAACTTAAAGACCAGGAATAAATATTTACGCCAAAAATGAATGATTTCATACGAGCTAAAGAAACATGTTCAACCATAGACAGAAAGTTAAATTGTACGATTACATGCCATAACAAAAGTAAAATATTATACGAATGCAGGGTCAAACTTCAAGCTTCGTAATCCTCCTTCACAATAGGAAGTTCTCTCTTCAGCTTGATAACGGACAAAGGTTTGTCCACTAGATCTGTGACCTTGCCAAGAACAGAAATATGGAAATTATCAAAGGCCTTGATCGCGAAATCCAGTGCATCCTTGGCCCCCTCGTCGTACCCTAAAACCTCTTCAGCAGAGCGAACCGAATCCTTAGCAGCTTGAAAACCTTGTTTAATTCCCTCATTCACCCCAGCCGCATTGACGCTATTCACCAGGTCTGCAACAACCTTCTCCAACTCAGGGCTTTGATAAACCAGCTTAACGACCCAAGCTACCCCATCAGTCAAAAACCATTGTTTGGTAAGCATGAGCTCCGACACCTGAGCGTACAATTCGACCATTTCGCTATCACAACGAGTTAACATCCCTTTTGCTTCGTCAATCGTTTCTCGATGGCACTGGATAGCCCTGTCGCGAGCCCTCTCAAGCTCAGACTTATCTGACAAAAGGAGCAAAGGATTAACAAAGGAGTGAAAACAGAAAACAATATAGAATAAATTACGAACGTACCGCTAATCAAGCAATGATGATCGGCCAGAAGTTGGTCGTAGGACGTCTGCATCTCCTTCAACTCAGGTTGAAAGCTTCCAGGTCTTGAAGAGCCTTGTCCCGGGCTTCGTAAGCGGCCGCAGCTGAAGTCTGTGAAGATTTATTAACCTCTTTCGCCTCCGAGACCTACTCTTTTAGACGTTCCACCTGAGAATGAAGAGACGAAAGCTCCTGCTTGGTTTTCGATCGAACATTATCTTCGTTTTTCAAATTGGCGATCTCACGCTCAAACCTACGGCAATTCGATTCCGACTCAACCCAACGTTTATAAGTCTCCACCACCAGAGAGTTCGATTGGGCTTGATTTAGCATCAGAGCATTCCTAAGTTCCGGACCGCTCATCTTCCAGTAATGCGCATGTTCGGCAGGAGTTCCGAGATGAAACAAAGCCATCTTTGCCGACAAGGCGTCCACGATCCTGTCTTTATTCGCCAACGACCACTCAGGGACATACTTCTCCAAAGCATGAGCAGAGTCCACGTCCACAGCACCACCAGAACGTAGCTCCCGACATATAAAGACACCTTCAGTTTCATACCACAAAGGGGACGAAGAGGCGCTATCCCCACCATCAATTGGTTGGGGGCTCGGCCTTGAGACATTAGAAGCAACCCCCGTCGTAGGCTTACCCGAAGGAGAAGGTTCGATTTTCTTGAAGGACAGGGGATCGGGCATGTGAATATCTTCAATAACTTTGGTAGTTGGTCCTCCAAAAGATAACGGGCTCGTCGTAATATTGACCGGACGATCCCTTGGGGTACGACCACCATGAAGGTGGGCATCCAAGTTCTCCAACAAGCCCCCAGCAGCAGAAAACCCGGTGGCCTGATCGTCTTCTTCATCCTCCAATGTGATTGTTTTGAAATCCATTTTCTTCTTCTTCACCAGTTTGAGATTCGGATCGGATTTGGAAGAAGTAGTTCGTCTTCTTTTCAAACTAACTTGAGGACGCTCCTCAGCACCGTCGTCATCACCCTTTTCTTCCTCCTCTTCAGCATGTACCCCTTCATCCTCAACAGAAAGATGCTCCGAGCCATATATCACAAACTTGGAACCAGATCCTTTCGCACTGCTCAACTCGGTTCTCTTTCCCTTATCACCAACCACCACAGTTGCTTGAATTGGAGCTACGGCCGATGGAACCAAACCCGAACCACCCTGTCCCGCCGAACCTCCTTGATTGATTGGAGCTGTTGGTTCTCTAATTTGATAAAGGTTTTCCTGCACTATGCTCAAATATGGCGGATCACCTTTCGGTGTCTTGGTAGCTCGAACGTCAAGTTCGGTGGAGTCGAAGGATTTCAACCTTAGAGCTTCTTTCAAACCCATAGCTGCACAAAAACAAACAACAAATAATATCCATAGTCCGGCATGATAAAAGCATACAAACGAACAATAAAATAATCAGTAAACAATACAAGAAACGCCGCATAACTAACCCTCTCTGTTCCACCTAAGGGTAGGATACCACTCCGGTTCGGCCCAGATCGTGCTTATCCGTCCCATGACAAGAATGTGTTCCGGATACTTTTGTGCGCGCCCGACTTCCCTGATCAAAGTCGCATATAAATCTCTATTGAACTCAAAGTCTTCAGGAAGAGGGGGTGGGAGGCGTGACTTTTTCAATCTCCATGTCATCTCGGCCGGAACGCATCGATCATCAACCAGGAAGAAACGGTCTTTCCAATCTTTTAAACTGGTAGTAATCCATGTATAACAACATGCGTTTTTCTTCCTAACCTCGAAGGTATACCAACTGCCGGACCGATTCAACTTGTAAAAATCCCGGAACACATCCAAATCCGGGTCGGAGCCCGAACCACGATAGGATAACTCAAAATGACACACATTGGCAAGGCCAAAGGGGTTCATTTGAGAAAGGTGAACCTCGTGGAATAAAATAACTTCGATCAAGAACTTCGTCAGAGGAAGACGATAGTTGCAGTAGTCGAACAAGCGAGTGTAAACCCCTATCTTCCCCGAAACAAAAGGATAAATGGGCGTATTCTTTTCGGGGAGAACAGGGTGTAAGGAGGCAGGAATCGCGTATTGATCCACATACCATTTTAAGCCATTTTTATTCAAAATATTAAAACAACCAGACAAATTGCTTTTATTTGCCATATTAAAAAGAAGAAACTAACCTGATCGGAGTCTCTGGTTTAGAAAAAAGAAAAGGGAGAAGAAGAAGACAATACAGGTAA
Organism: Helianthus tuberosus; assembly: GCA_030545235.1. Lineage (NCBI taxonomy): Eukaryota > Viridiplantae > Streptophyta > Magnoliopsida > Asterales > Asteraceae > Helianthus > Helianthus tuberosus. The sequence goes on along the minus strand of CM060437.1, from coordinate 22,580,048 downwards.
AAGTGAAAAAATGAAAGTAATTTTTTTCTTTATATATAAAATATTTTTTCTCCACCGCCATAGGGCCTCCAATAAGGAGCCGACACGTCATGATAACTGACACAAGTCAAACGTCACGTCAGATAGGAGGAAGATAAAACAACCGTCAGTTACATAACAAAAGTCACCGCCAAAATTTGAATTTCAAAAATCAACGATACGAACGACAATCAGGGGGTCAACTCGCCAAAAATTACGCCATTTTAGTTCGAAGCTTTTACCAAGAAAACGCTACGAACTAGGGGGACTTGATGAGGATACGCCCTTGGTCGGACTGAATGACCAACAAACATAGAACCGAACCTCATCACTTAAAGGGTCGGATCGCACCCAATGTTGTAGACAGAACGACTAAACACATTGATACGCCATAACTAACTGGGACCCGCAGCTTTAACCGCCATGACAATGACTGGTCCGACCCTAACTAACTCGCCACGTCAGCATACCCAAAAACTATAAATACCCCGCCAAGACTTCCAGCAAGGAATAATCGCTACTTTCTCACTCTAAACTCTCCTCTCTCTCTTCCTGACCTATTTCCTTCTCACAAATACTTATTCTCACGCCCGAGCTTGGTCACAGAGAGGCCCCCTCCCTGCGACGAGGCTAACGGTGTGTTTCTTCCTTGTGATCTTGCAGGTTCTTGCCAGGTCATCTGAAGCTCTGCTCAGACCAGGTCGGACAAATTGGTTTTGAGTCTTCAATAGTCATGTATCTATAACCTAGTATCATATATATTTTTATGCCTGTGTAGTTTGTTTTTCATGATCACAACCACAAGTTTACACTTTGGTTATGTATATGTTTTGAAGTGAACTTTGCTAGAGAGGTTGTGTTAACGTTTTGCCCAATAACAATGATCGATCGAATTATAAGGTAGCTTGACTGGATCATGACTAATAGACATGTAATGTGGAGCGACTTATAAGGTAGCTAAATCAAAACAGAGTATATGTAAATTTTGTAAATCAGACTACAGAGTTTTGGTCCACCTCTTCTACTACAGATGTCTACATATATGGTTCCAAACTGCAGTCTAAGGGTGGAATTTGAGAACTTCAAAACTAATTATTTATAGAAAGGGAGTGTAAAAAGTAAAAAAAAAAAAAAAAACAGAGAGTGCATTTATCGCACCCCTTTACACTTTTTTTTTGAACGGTGACTTTTTTTTAGTGACCCAATGTCAGACCACCTAAACGGCGACCCTAGCCAAGATCTGCCCAGACTACTTTGTCTTAACCGGGCTCGCGCTGGGTTGGTCAGACTTGGTTACGTCGTTCCCCCGGAAAACGTACTGTCTCCACACGAGATTTCTCGCTGAAGTAACAACTGGATGAAAACCAGGATGCGCCTCAGGATCGAACCCCCTCAGTGGGTTTATCACCATCATTGCCCAATATCCACCCCAATATGACACATGTGAAAATTGAACTTGAGTCTCCATTGGAAAACCCAAGTCTCCTACCACTAGGCCACAAGTGGGGGGATAACCCACATATTTAAAGCCCAACTTTAGAAGCGATAAAAAAAACCGACCTGTAATCAAATCGAAACTGCAATAACCGCAAATAATCGATTAGCCGAAACCGCAATAACCGAACCGAACGGTTATGATTTTCTAATAACCGAAGTGTGCAATTATTGTTTCGATTTTAGGCAATAACCAAACCAAACCGCAATAACCGAACCGAACGGTTATGATTTTCTAATACCCTTGAAAGCGGTGTATAAGGCGTTATTTTATTTATTTTTTTTGAAGGGTGACTTTCTATGTACGTGACTCAGTGTCACCGGGTTCTTGTCAAAGACAATCCCCCGTCAGCTCCGCCCTCCGGACGCGATGTTCGATTGGGCCCCGGCCGTCTCGTAAGCTGACCTTCGTCCGGAAACTATACTGCCCCCACACGGGTAAAACCGCTAGGGTAACAGATGGGTGAAAACCGGGTTGCCCTCCGGATCGAACCATGCCTCGGGAGGAACGATCCATCATTGGGACCACCCCCAATATGCCACAGCCAGGAGTCGAACCAGCGACCTCACAAGGAGGAAGCCAGCCCAACCACCACATGAGGAACCAACTGGTTATGGGACCACTTCACGCGCAGTTTACCTTTCCACTTCATATATGATAAAACAAAAATCGGAATAAGTGGGGCCTGCCGATTTGTTGACGACTAATATGGGAAGCTGTCGGATAAGGCCCTCCATGCAAATTCTGTCCAGCTTCCAACCATTTATTTTTTAATTATTGTTATTATATTCCACACGCCGCCCACACTTTGCATCTCACGCGCTTTTCTTGTCCATGCAACACGTGGTTTTTTAAACTTTGTTTCCATTTTTCACTAACTAGGATTACTACCCGCCGCAATGCGGCGGGGATTCTTTAGTTATAACTAAGTCGGTCTAGGATCCGCACATTATGTTAAACCTGTCAAACGGGGAAAAATAGACGATGTAAAACATTCACCCACACACGCATGTTGCGTCGTGTTAACTCGCAAAATTTAGAACAAAACGTAAAAACGTTAAGCCAAAAACACACGTTGCGATGTGTTATGTCTCAAAATTTAGAACCAAGCATAAAGCGAAAAATTTGCGGAAAATGAAAACTATAAAGGAACAAAGTTGAAAGTAAAAAAGTTACGAAAATAGATTGCAAAAGGTAAAAAGTTTTGGGTTAAAAGTAAAAAACAAATAGTTTTGGGTTAAAAGTAATTTATGAAATACTTTTGGGTGAAAAGTAAAAATAAAAATCATTTTTTTTTTGGAAAACCCCTAAAGCCAACGTTACGACAACCATATGCATAACCATTTTTTCTTTGAAAAACCCACAAAGTACACATCGCGTTGCAACGGGGCGTAAAACGGTGTCAAATAGTACTAATGTTACACAACCGTCATCGACCACCAACACTGACTCGACCTAGGATATGCTTGTTACGATGAAACTGTCAAACATGGAAAAATAGAGGCAAAAACGTTGAACCACACATGTACGTTGCGTCGTATTAACTCGAAAAATTTAGAACTATACGTAAAACGGAAATTTGCGAAAGATGAAAAGTATAAGTGACAAAAGTTGTGAAGTTAAATTGCAAATAATGAAAAGTTTTGGGTTAAAGTTAAGAAAACAAATTATATAGGGTTAAAAATGAAAAAGGTAAAAACATTTGGATTAAAAATAAAAAGTCAAGTTTTTTTTTTGAAAAATGTGCAAAACATAACTTACAACTTGTTATGCATAGAAAAGTTCCTTCTTTATAAGGGTATAATACCCCTCAAAGTCAAACCTATCCATTTCATTCCCTTTTACTTATAAGTTTCAACCAACTTTTTTAAACGTTTTTTTACTTGGTATATTTAGAGGTAAAAATCATTGTGAAGTTGTCTCATGTTCTCAAATTGATTAACCGGAAAACAAAAGCGTGTTTATGTTAGCGTTTCGGTTTAAGATTCGTAATAACAAATTAAACACTTAAAGGCTCGGTTACAAAAGCGTGTTTATGTTTGCGTTTTGGTTTAAGATTCAAAATAACAAACTAAACAGTTAATGGCTCAGTTTTACAATTTTACTCTTTTTTTTTTATTTGTGATCCATGTGGTGCGTTTAGACGCTTCCATACCGTACCTCACTACCTTGTGGCTAGTAGTTTGGTTTACCATTTATATTTAAAGCTAGTCAGAAAAAGGAAAATTTCATACCGTGTTGGCTAGTAGTTTGGTTTACAATTTATTTATATTTAAAGCTTGTCGGAAAAAATAAAATCCAAAACCATGGGATTTTAAGGTTGTGTACCCTTTTAGAATCATTTTAAGTTGAACTATAGTTACTATATACTCGCTTTGCTTGACAATACAACACAAGGATCCATATTTTAAGTTTTAATTATAGAATATTATTATTGTTACGTCCGTTTTGATCATATTTATATGATCTCATTATAAAGATGTGATATAAATCAAAATCAAAGCCTTAAATTATTGTTTACTTCATAGAATGGAACGGAATGAAATCCAAATAGAATTAGGTAGCGTTTGGTATGAAGGAATGGAAGGTGGAATGGAATGGATCATTCTGATGGAATGAAAAGAAACATGTTTGGTTATAATGTGGGAATGGAATGGAGCATTCCAAAGGAATGTAACTCCTTCCAAATATAATAATTTCCATTCATTGGTATGTAGGTGTTTTTTTTTCATTCCTTCAAGGAATGGAAAGAAATATGTTATTATTATTATTATTATATTTATACTTATACTTTTATTTGTATTTATATTTATATTTATTAATATTCATACTAATATTAATATATATCAAAAATCTATTATTAATTTTTTATCATTAATATATTATTATTATTGAGGAAATTATATTTTTGTCGTTTTTAATACAGTTGTGTTTCATTACTTCATTTTTTTTGTTTATCAAATTGTACAAAGTAATGATTCATTCTATTCATATATGAGTGACCAAACATCATAATGGAATGGAATGATCCATTTCATTCCGTTGTCCATTCCATTACCTCGTCCATTCCATTCTCTCATCTATTCCATTACCCCATACCAAACAGACCCTTAGAATGTTATTCAATTTTTTTATGTTTTCCTTTCAACAAACGAATGAATTGGAATTGGACAATAATATAAGGAATGAGTTCCAAATCAAATTTCAATTCCTACACAAATTCCGATTACATCACATTCCACGACCAACGCCACCTAAGTCTAAGTCACGGTTTGGCTTTAATTCTCAACAGTTTGATTTAGATTTATTAACGAAAACCATAAACCGTAAAACCATAGATCTACAATATTCGATACCGGATGCATCACATTAAGAAAAAAAAAAAAGCCTACAAAATGCGATTACAACTTAAAGGCAAGTGTTGCCGAACAACAACAATAGAGAAAATTACTCCAAATGTTGCAAAAAAATACAGATCCGGTGAGATATTTAACTATTTACAGTCTACGACGACGTCGTTTCTTCACTGATCGCTAATCAAACCGCAAATGTTCCTTCTCGATTGCTAATTTTAACCAATTCTACTTTTCATATCGCAGATCAAAGTCACATTGATTCAGCCGGTGGCGGAAGGTTGAGATCGATTCCGACACTTTCCGGTGGCGACACCGGTGACGGTAACGGTTTCACATCAACGACAGACGATGAGTTCGAGTCATCGCTAACAGTTTGCCGGAAATTAGATCCGGATCGGTCGTAACCGGAGCTCCGGAGAGGTTGAGCTTGACCGGAAAGGAATAATCCGTCGAAATAATACATCTGATTCGACTCCGGCGAGAAAAAAACCGTTACCGGAGGATAACGGAACATATTGTTCTGGTGAAACGGTAACTGAACGGCCGACGGAACATTCACACCGTTAATGTTCTGGTGTAACGGAAACTGAACGGCAGACGGAACATTAACACCGTTATTCTTCTGGTGTAACGGAAACTGAACGGCAGACGGAACATTAACGCCGTACGACAGGTTCAGATCCAACGAAGGCTCAACCGATTCCGCTTCTCGACTCGTTGTCGACTCAACGGTACTGTGCTGACTCAGTAAACTCGTACTGTGTTGACTCGCTAAACTCGCTTTTTTCAACAAACAAGTATCATCATCGTTATGTACAGGAAAATTAGTTTTAGCCTTAGAGCCACGAAATTCACGCGCCGCCGCGTCGTACGCACGCGCCGCCTCCTCCGCGGTGTCAAACGTACCTAACCACACGCGGCTTTTCTTGCCGGGATCGCGAATCTCGGCGGCATAGCGACCCCACGGGCGCTTCCGTACGCCTCTGAAATGTGGTTCTTTTGCTACGCCTAAGTTAAGGTTGTTGCCGTTAGGTTTAACGGCGACCGGCGTTCTGTTGTTGGGAGACATTGGGTGTAAGTTAACGATTGAAGTTGTTATGGTTTTAAAAAGTTTTATGGATGAAGGAAAGGAGGGGTTGGTTGTTTATATAGGGGGAAATGGGGGAGAATGGGTCAACGGATGGAGCGTAGATGGGGGGCAGCCGCCCATAAAGGAGGGGGTTACGTGGCATGGCGGCATTGTATTTTGTTTTTTTTTTTTATATTTGTTTTCAAAATTATCATAGGTATTTTTTTTTTAATATTAAAAGATATTGATGTCTGAAACGGCCGATATTTGGAGAGCGGTGATTTTATGAACTCTAGAAGTGAGAAATGTAACGTGTGATCGCGTACTAGTATGTTTTTATATCTGGAGAGCGATGGTTTTATATGGTTGTGTATCTCGTTCTCTTGTGGGTAGTAGATTCAATTTTGATTAATATTAATCTAAGTTTGATGTTGCGTGATAACATATGGTGTGTTTGTTTTACGTCCACCTATATTATCATCAAATATCAAATGTTATTTTTAACAGTCACGTAACAAGACTTTAATGTATAAGTGAGCTTAAGTTGGGTATTAATCGATTTTCATAAATACATTTAAATGTATGTTAATAAAAGATTCCCGATCGTTCAAAATAAAATTAAACATGTTAGATGGATGCGACAACATAGTTCTTTCTCTTTGGGTTATGACCAATTGTCTATTGTCTATTATTTATATCTGAGAACGAGTCCATTAAATTAAATAACTGAACTTAACTCTTAATAACACTAAAGCTCACATATGTTATCAAATGGTATGAAATGGTGACACTTAATACCACTAAAGTATAATCATTTATATACATATAGCGAAATTTGTAATGTGTGAGAGGTTAGTAGTAAGGTGATCGTCCAAACATGGAAGTCCCTAAACTAATGCCGTGAGTCTTTCAAATACACATCAATCCTAACTCGTGACTGATTCGTGTTTTTGAAGTCATCTTCTCATTGAGTTGTAATAGGACTTCGTTAATGGTCATCATAAATTGGTTGTTGGTGTGAGATTAGTAGAATTTCATCGTTTTACTAAATTCGTTATATTCTGTAGAGATGTTTGTATTCCAATCATCTTGAAGATTGTAATATTTAATAAACACATTCACAACTACAAACATCAAAAAGCATACCCAAAATAATGTTGTTTATGTGTTTTTATAAGGGGAGGGGGGTGGTCACTAGTGACCATTTTTCCATCACTCACAATATCCAATCATGTTCCGCCATGTCAGCAACCATTTTTCCATCACTCACAACCTTTTTTAGTGGGGGTGGTCATCACTCACCACCACACCCAACAATTTCCCCCCAACCAACAATTACACTCACAAAACAAAACAAAACAAAACAAAACAAAACAATAACGCGTGAAGAAAATAACGAAAATCGATTTCGTGGAAAATATAACGCGTTATACTTTGTTGTGGGGGTGGGAAAATGGAAAGTTCACGCATTATACATCATTCCTTGATTGTCTCAATAACAACACTTATTCTCATGTCGGATGGTGGTTACAAGAAGAACCCCTAACCTCTCATTCTCATCAAAAGTTTCATTATGTTCTTAGTTTTACAAATCCATCGCAATTTTAGAGCTCGTGAAGATCGGATCTCTCCATACCCAGTTAAGCATGATCTAGTCGCCCCGATTAGATCGGTGTTTCTTCAATAATATATTGTCTTTCTTATATTTTCAGATACTCACAAATACATGAAATAAATAGCAAAAAACCGAAATAACCGAACCGTGTCCGAAATAACCGAACCGAGACAAGAAGCGACGGTTCGGTTTTCGAATTTTTAATAACCGAATATTTCTGTTTGGTTTTCGGATAACCATTTTCAATAACAAAAAAACGAACAAATAAGTTACAATAGCAGGCCTAGTCCATATATTTTTTATTTGTAAGTTTAAGTTGTTTAAGTGTTTAGTAGAAATTATCAATTTTATTCTTGAATGTTAAGTATTTATAACAAAAACATTAACATGTTTATTTATAATTGAAATGAATTATTTATTGTCTACAACAAATAACAAAATTTAATATAAATATTAAATAATCTTCAAAGTGTTATAAAAGAAAATATGTTTATATAAACACTTTGAAGAAAACATAAAAATAGATTAGAAGATTATATATACGTGAACAATATTAATTAAGAAGATTAAAAATAATAACTTAAACGTAAACATGTAAAAAATAGTTTTAAATTTTAAATTATACTTTTTATTTTTTGAACCTTACATAATTTTGTTACAAAAACCGAAAAAAACGAACCACACCGTTGTAAAAACCGAGAAAAACGAAACCAAACGGTTTTCAAAACCCGAAAACTAACATTTTTGATTTTGTCCAAAAACCGAATTGAACTGAACCGAGCCATTTACACCCCTAACGTAGGTATGAGGAGTGTGCCCCTGAATTTCAAAAAGAGAACCCTAGAATATTTTAAAAAGAAAAAAAAAACTCAACCCTCTTATTAGATCACATTTCTTCCTTTTTATAAGCTCTCATATACCACAAGTCACATATAACTTATCTCCAAATTTTGTCATCATATCTTTTTCTAGCAAGTTTCTTAAATTCAATAACGAACCACAAATTAGAGTCGGCTAAAAAACAATCTAACTCGATTGTCAACACTCAACACCAACCCTATAGATTTATGCTTCAATATTAAACTTATCAAAATAGAATATAAAAATTGAAATGTCAAATAAACAGATAGCATACGAAATTACAATGAAAATGTGGAATAGAAAATTGGCAAATGGTGAGTGGTTGAGGAGGGAGATACGTGTTGGATTACGAAAGCCCATTGGAGGCTGCGGTGACAGGGGCCCACCACCGACACACCCTGTCTAAATCCCACCTTACACGCTAACAAATACGTAATAAAATCATAGGAAAAATAAGGATAAGGAAATTAGCTTCCACATATTTACGTTGATTTATCATGGTAAAATAAGAAAAAAAAATGAATACAAGTGGAATTTCTCAGTGTGATGCGACCTGGGAAGCAACTTTGAAGGGACGGGGATATACTTGTCCCCGTCATTATTTCAGTTAGAAGCGTAATGTTTCTCATTTTTTGTCTGAAAATTTTAAAATTATATAGGCCCGCCCCGCCCATTATCCAACCCAAACACATAACCCGAAACAGAGCGATAGGAAACCCCCCCCCCCCACCCGGAACTTTTGGTCAAGCTCCGCCACTGGATGCGACACAAACATGAGGTTACGAATTACAAAATAACATTGTTGTGAGTAATCGTTAAACTTTAGGAAGTTGAACATTTCTTGCGTGGGGTCTTTTGCGATACCTAGACGAATGAAAGAACACATGATGTTGGTAAATTAAACTTTGTTGTGTATTTTTAGACAATTTTTTAGGTAGGGGTTGCCACGAATCGGTTTTGAATAAATATTATAGTGAAACGTAGATAAAGGTAAACATGTCACAACAATGTATTTGAAATTTTCGTTTCATTTTAATATATATATAAAGGGTAAAATGAGAACCACCTTGAGTTGTGAGAACCATGAGAACTTCCAAAGGGTTTTCCAAAAAAAAAAAAAATTCAAAAATCTTTAAAAGTTTACTTGTTTCAGCAAAAAAAAAAGACGCATGCAAAAATTTACATCTCGTGTAAAAAAAATTATCGACGTAACAAAACTTATATCAGACATAACTAACGACTCGACAATTTTGTTTTTGTTTTTTTTCCACAAATATGTTTATAATATTTTCATCTACGTTTGTGCATTTTTTTTTTCACAAATATGTTTATAATATTTTCATCTACGTTTGTGCAAAAAATATAGCCCAACTCGCGCGGGAAGTAGGAGTTCTTATAGCTCTCACAACTCGTGATTGCTCTTAATTGAACCGAAACCTATATATAATATATATATATGCACAAACACCACACACATCAGAACTTATAAAAGAACAACTACACTGTATATAAAAATAACATTATATCATTCTTCACCCGACTAGGTTTTGAATAAAATTTATTAAAATATGTAGGTAAAAAAGCATGTCATATCAGTGTTTTCAAAATTTTGTAATACATTATCTTTTTAAAAGTTATAAGAGAAAAAATTGAAACATTCTATAATATTAAAATATATCAAATATATTGTTTGTTGCGTTTTAATATGTATAAAACTATTATTAGACCCCGCGCTTCGCGACGAGACTGTAGGAGGGTGTTGACGTTGATGTATTTGTTACATGATATATTATAGACCACGATGGTAAAAATAAGCAATCAATATGGTTATGTAAACATATTTAAAATTAAAAGTTATTTTAATCACAATAAGATAAATAAATAAAAAATATTTAACTTTGTTACCTGGTATATTATAGATGTGAAGATTTAAAAAGTTACCTTTAATTATAATAAGTAAAAAATAATAGCTAAATAAAAAAATTAAAGTTATAAAAAGGATAAAAGAACAAATATACGTAAAAAATTAATTTTATAAAACTTCAACGGTCGTATGATAACTCTATTAAAGTTTAGGGTTTGAAGCGTAAATTGTTTATAGAAAAAGATTTATTATCAACCTTTCGTATATAAATCTATTAAAGTCTAGAGGTATAAACGTATAACGTTTAGGGTCGTAGGTTGACTCTATTAAAGTTAAGATTTAGAAACGTAATAACTAAATATAATAATAATAATAATAATAATAATAAGGTGACCGTGTAAAATAAAATACATTATAAAAATAACAATAATATTGTGACCATGTAAAATAAATACATTAAAGTATAATGAACCAATAAGGATTTCGTACCGAATACAATTTGAAATGTTATTGTATAGAATATATATACAGACAAAAGATCAAATACAAATACTTGTATCGTACAAACTGTATAAATAGGGTAAAAGGGTAAAAAAAAAGGCGGTGACATTTTCGTAATTAATTTTGTAGAGCATCTTAATTACTCTATAAATGATCTTTTATGGTAATTTTGATCTTGTAAGATAATTTTGATCTTATAGGGTAACTTTATAGAGTATCATAATTACTCTACAAGTGTATCAAAATTACTCTGTAATTTTCAAAATTACTATACAAGAACATTTTACAAAATTACCCTACCAGATCAAAATTACCCTACAAGAATATTTTATAAAATTACTCTACAAGATCAAAATTAATCTACAAAATCATTTGTAGAGTATTTTTTATAATTACCCTATGAGCAAATAATTACGAAAAATGCCACCGCCTTTTTTTTTTTCTTTTTTGCTTTTTTATGTCTTTCGTACGTTTTGTACGATAAGTCTATTTGTAGGTGAACTTAACTCATATAAACAAATAACTATAAATTATACATGATTTTTTTTTTTTTGGAAAGGTAAATATAATTCACACCACACCCACGAAAAAACGGAGCGGGCCCAACGAAAAAAACCAAACAATTACATCAAGTTGAAAGAACACCAATTAGCCCAACTAATGGCTTTATTCTTTGATCTATTTCTATACCAAAGGAATACGAGACTTCTAATATCTAAAAAAAATACATGAAATGTTGTTGTATAGAATAAATACAAATCACTACAAATTATACAAATATGACAACACCAAGTCACCAACAAACATTTGGACCACTAGGGTCATTTAAGTCTTTCCTCGGAATTGAGCAACCAAGTCAAGTGTGAAACATATTTGTCGTTTAATGGATTGAGTATACGAATATCATACAATTAAGGGCCGACATATTAAACGTATAAAAAGTTAAGGTTATTTCCAAACTATAAATTTCCAACATAGTTGTGCTGTATGTTGTTGTAATATAGGCTTTGGGAGTTTTTCAAAAAACTTTTGCAATTTTTCAATTTTAACCCTAAGATTTTAATCTCTTACATTTTAACCCTTTGACTTTTTTACTTTTATCAAAAAGTTTTTCATCTTTTACAATTCAACCCATAACACTTTTTTGTTTTCAACTTTAGTCCCCCCAAACTTTTCATCTTTCATAAGTTTTTTGTTTTAAGTTCCGTTATAAATTTTTTGAGTCAACACGCCACATGTGTCTAGGATTCAACGTTTTTTGTCTGTTTTTTCCCATTTGACAGGCAGTCGCAATACGTCTATTTTTCTTCATTTGACAAGTTCGTCGCAACACGCATGTCCTGGATCGACGTAGTTATTTTTTTCTACGTTTTACATTTATGTCTAATTTTTTTCGAATTAACACGCTGCAACGGGCGTACGTGGTTCAACGATTCTTTTTCGTTCGGTGTTATTTTTTACTTTTTTATTTATTTTATTTTTACAAACTCTACTGATGTTGGTGGTTGTTGGCAAAGCTGTGGCATTAGTGCTACTTGACACGATTTTACGAACGTATTTAACCTATGAAGTTTTTTACTAATAATTTGTTTCGAGTTTACAACTATATCTCTTTTACTTAAGAAAAACTAATTTTATGTGCATATTTTTATGTGCGTGTCGATATAAATTCGATTTGCTCTACGTTTCGATGTAAACTTTTTATGGCAACAATTAAGCAGTATGAGGTCTGAACTATTAAGAGATAGTATAATGTTTAACCATTCAGAGACAAATGTCTGACCAATTTAGATTAGAGGTCTTAACCATTGAGACTCGGTATAACAATTAATCATTCAGATGCAAATGACCAATTTAGATTAGAGGTCTTAACCATTGAGACTCGGTATAACAATTAATCATTCAGATGCAAATGTCCGAACCATTCAGATGCAAATGTCTGAACCATTCAGATGCAAATGTCTGAAACATTCAGACATTTACTTACGAAACAAACAGTATGAATCATTAAGTGTTGAACTAGTAAGAGGTCTGAACCATTCAGACCCTTATTAAGAGGTAAACAAACAGCCCCTTAATTATTAACTAACCCATGCCGGCTGAATTTGTAAGCCGCGGCCGCAACGCGTCGGGGTCTTACATCTAGTTGACCCTTAAATAGTTAGGATCCCATTACACAGAAAAAAGTAAAGAATTTAATTTTTAATTTATAAGACTTGTGGGTATGGTTTGGATAATCTCTTTGGAGACTACCCGCCACGTAGGCGATACGTCATCAAGGGAGGAGGGGCATCCTCTTGGGGACTACCCAAGGGTGTGGGGGACTACTGATGCGTGTGTGGTGTGTATATAATTTTAAGTATATTTTAAGCCATTTTTACACGTTAGTCAAGTTTTAAATTTATAAAACACAATATTTACTAACATCAAACACACATATGGGCAAGTGCACCCATAGTGAGCGTAGTATAGTGTTGGTAAGATACTGATGTGCGGTAAGTGTCGTATATTTTAGGTGTATATTTTAAGCCCTTTTTAACACTTATTTTAGCCAAGTTTTAAATTTATAAAACACGATATTTCACTGACACTAAACACACATATGGGCAAGTGCACCCATCGTTGAGTGTAGTATAGTGTTGGTAAGATACCGAGGTCGTCCAAGGACATAAGAGCTTTTAGTACCGGTTTATCCTCAACGTCTAACCAAAATAAAAGTTTAGAAAAATGTTTTAAACTAAGAAAAATAAAACTAACTAAAATGCTGAAAATAAAAATAAAAGAAAAACAGATAGACAAGATGAATCACTTGGTTCCGACTCGTATCTAGTATAACCTTTGATTATTTCCGCACTTTTGCACATAATTAAGAGATTATCTTAGTTATTGTAGTAGGCCCCTCTTTTGAAGGTGACGTTACCCTCATCCCAGTAGTTTGAGTAAGCAGGGATACAATCCTAAAAGGGTGGATTATTGGAAGATAATGAATTAAGTTATTAATGCAGTATTGTGGTGGGCCCCGCTTTTGGCGGTGACGTTACCCTCGGCTAAGTAGTCTGAGTCAGCAGGGATACAGTCCTAAATAGCTGGGTTATAGTATTAATAGTAGTTAACTTATGAGGGGATCAAAGAGTTTGGACCCCCGCCATCCAATACCGTGAAGTATTGAAGGAGGTCCTACTAAATTTGACCCAGGTCCATTGCAGGACCTCTAAACGCTGAACAATGGCAAGACCTTTACCAAACCGTTCCCTTAACCCCCTACTAGGTAGCCAACATACCTCCATATAGACCGTGGAGATATGAATGGTGAAAATCCTTTATTTTATATAGACAGTAAAATAATGCCAAGACACCACGGACAAACGATAAGGAAAGATCACCTTCAACATAAGTAACTAGTTATTAAAGTCATTAATACAAAACCAAATAAAAAGTGTAAAAGATTAGAAATAAAAAGTATTATACTAGACACTTTGTCTTCACCAAGTGATGTAAGAGACTTAGGCAAACATGGCCTTGATTGTCAAGAACTCTTACGATCAATCTTGGATCCCGAGACGACTCACACGCTCTATGATGGACAATGGATGATGGTGGTGGATGATGGTGTTGTGATGGTGGTGGGTGGTGGATGAAGTGTGAGAGAGGTGGTGTGCCAAGGGATGAGATAAAATGAATCCAAGCACTCCTATTTATAGGCTGAACAGAGAGCTGGACACGGCCCCGTGTCCGCTGGGCACGGCCCCGTGTCCGTCTGACAGTCTCTCTTTTCATTAATTGTAATTCGCAATTACAATAAATGCGCCTGTTGTACTTTCGACACGCCCCCGTGTCCGCTGAGCACAGCCCCGTGATGGGCAATAGAAGCTTCTATGGATTTGTCTTTTCTGCTGCTTCTTGGGCACGGCCCCGTGCTGGCTGAGCACGGGGCGTGTTCAGCCTTCTGTCTTCTCCTTTTTGCTTTGGAAGGTGCCGTTGAGGGGTCGGGCAGTCCACTAATGTTCCTTTCCTTGTATTTATGTTGGATTTAACTGTATTTTTGCTTCTTTTGCGTTTTTTAGCTCATTTAATCCTGAAAATACAAAAGGAAGACAAAAACACTCTTTTTCCAATATTAGTACTTAAAAAGGGTTAGTTTTATGCCTCATTTGATGTAATTTATATGTTGCATTTTACACACATCAAATACCCCCACACTTGAACTTTTGCTTGTCCTCAAGCAAAACTCTTTAATATGTGGCTTACACTCCCAAATGGAATAGGTAGAAGAGAAGGTTTTGGGCTTGTCGTAGAGTGTCGGGATTTCCAAGATCTTTTTGGGTTTTATTTTTATTTATTTACATTCCTATTCGTAATGATTTATTTAGAACTTTTCATAAAAGAAATTACTTATTTGGGCATAACATGCCTTTTTTAAAATTCTATTTATATACAAGTTCACATACCTCACGGGGAAATCACTCACACTCGGCCGAAGGTGTATTTTTAGTGAATCACTCGAGAGCGGCATGGAACTTATTCCTACCATAGGCTTGCCAAGAAATCAATCCTCATCCTTTTTAACTTTTATACCTTTGTAGATATCAAGAGGACTTTGTGGGTTAAGGGTTAGGCTAGGGTTAAAGGTAGGTGGTTGGGTTAGTGGTTAGTAGAAAAAGGGCTAAAAGCGTAACAAGTGTCGGTTTTCGTATTTTTGCAACTTTTTATTTTGATGAAGCTTTTACTCAAACTAAGTTATTTTTTTTTATTAACTTGTTTGTTTATTTTCTTTTTGCTTCATCATTATCACAAGATTTTTTTTTTTCACGAAGAACCGAACTTGTTACTAAAATAAAGGGTTAAAAATGAAAAAGGGTTTGGTGGGTAAAAGGGTTTTTGTTTGGGTGATGAAACGAAAAGGTTTAGGCTCAAAGGGGCTAACTAGGGAGATTTTTGGGTAGGTGGTAAAAGAAAAAGAAAAATAATGGTGTAGAAGATAAAAAAGGGTTAGTCCTAATGCCTCCATCATTTACTTACTTGGGTTTAAGTTGATAAGGACCGGGAATGTATTGTCATGGCAAGTTCTAGAGTCGTAAGAACCAAGCGGCTATTCACACAAGAAACGAAAAATGAGCATTTAGTCAAATGATATGTAATTGTGTGCTCAATAAAGGCTCAAAACTCACTTTTGTGGGAATGAGTTTTTATGTGATCAAGTATATATAATAAAATTTTAAATAAGTTTGCTATGCCTTTTCATAATTTTCTTATGTTGGTTCTTTTTATCACTACGCTATCGGTTGTAAAATTGTAAAAATATAACCTTTTTGAGAACTTGAATTTCCCTAGTTAAACCTAGACAAGTAAAAAAAATGAAATTTTTGAAAAAATTTTGGGGTGATTAGCGGTTCCAATAGAGTTTTGTGTAAGGCTTGTATTTAGGACTTGCAAAATTCAAGGTTTTATCATCCCCCCCACACTTAAATTACACATTGTCCTCAATGTGTCCCAAAATAAATTTTTAGGTTGATTAGATGTGTAAAATAGTGTTTAAAAAGCAAAAATTTGTGTTACTGGGCACTGGACACGGCCCCGTGTTGTCCGGGCACGGCCCCGTGTTCAAGTGCCAGTAACAGAATTAAAATAAGAGAAACAGAAGTCTGGACACGGGGGCGTGTTGGGTGAACACGGCCCGTGTCCAGGTACCTGTACTGGGCGTTTTTCTGCAGGTGGTTCGGCACGGGGCCGTGTTGGTTGAGCACGGCCCGTGTTGAACTTTCTGAAATGGAGAGAATTGTCGGGTTGCCTTGTTCTTGTGCATGGGATCATTTTTCTCGTTCCCCTTTTCATCCTTTACCACCATGAGTGTGTTTTATTCATTACAAACCATCCAAACCTTAAAACCATCATTTCATTTCATCATAGAGAGAACTTACATAATCCTAAATTAAAATAAAACTAAAAATTAATCTAGATAGGTCAGCAGGTACACGAGGTTATCATAAGGAGTTCTACTTTTTTTTTTTTAGAAAATTTCGAGAATGGTTTCCCGATATAGTAGGACTTTTAGCCGAACGAATTCTTCCCTAAATGTTGTTTAAAGCCATTCTTCGATCTCCCTAGGAAGGAAGAATGCGGCTTCATTTTCCTCCGCTGCTGGTGGTTGAGGGGGAACATTCACCGGGACTCCTTGCACCACTCTTCGCGGAAGCTCTTGGTGCATGGCGTACCATTCGGCTGGAATGACAACTTCGGGCACCATGTTCCACGCCCTTTGGGTTATTATGGGTACCAAAGGCAGGGAGGCGAGAAGGTTCAACCTCTGGTGCAAGAGGTTTACTTCGTGGAGACAGCCCTCCAGCCCTACTGTAAGATGGTTGATACGGTCGACCAATGCTTCTTCCACTCCCGTCATTTCATCAATAGCCTCCCTTAGAGCGTAAACATAGTTTACAAGAGAGTCTTCTGCTGTTGAAGATCTCCTCCCTTGTCGGTTATTTCTTGAAGATGATCCGCTTGTTCTGCTTGCCATTTTCTGTGAAGGAAACCGAAGAAAGCTGAATTTTTTTATTTTTTTTTTCAAAACAGAGCCCCTGGACACGGCCCCGTGTTCGCTGAACACGACCCCGTGTCCATTTGTCTGCAGGATTTTTGGCTAAAGAATCTTGGAGTTTTTAAATTATTTTTATGATTTCTATCTGGGTTTTAAGCTCAGATAATTTAAAACAAAGTTATACAACTAACTTTAAGCAAGAATCTTTAGCAAATAATCTTACAAACTTCACATAGAGGGTTGGAATCAAGGGATTTCCAAGCTTCCATGGAGGAAATTTTGAAAAAAATTTGAAAGAGGAGGAAATAAATAAAAGTGGAAGGGACAAGAGGGTCCTTTGGAACCTTCTTTTAACACTTACCTAGGATGGTATGAGTGAAAATCCCAGGGGATCTCTGTCAATTGAGGTGGTCAAAATGAGCAGGAATCAGGCTGCATTTAAAGAAAACGACAGCGCACTGGGCACGGCCCCGTGTTCAGAGGAATTCCTGACACATTTTGTCCGTATTCTGACCAAATCAGCAGAGAATCTCTTTGATGAGCACGGGGGCGTGTTGACCTGGACACGGCCCCGTGTCTGGAGACTGTTTTATGGAGTTTTGCTACTTCAAGGATCTCATCGATATCGGGCGGTTCCTTACTGGTTGGAACAACCCCAAAGTGCCTAAGATACCTTAATTGTCCTAGACTAAGGCGAGAACGCAAGAGGTTGTCGGTGAGGGTAATTCCTATTTTCATTCTAGGTGGACAAGTCCAACCCTTTCCCGGGCTCTTGTTAAAGAAGGTGTATGCCGAATCGCTCAGGTCTATGTATGCACCGAACGAAGTCGATGGAGAGTCCTTCACGGCACAATCGACACAGGGACGACTATCGTCCAAGTCTTTGCTAGGTACGAAGGTATTTTCGGGAGCAATGAGGTTGTCGGAATGCGGTTCCAACTTTTCTTCATGGTTATCGTCTTGGGGTGGATTAATAAAATCCTTCCTAAGCTCTTCTAACCAATTCTGAACTAGCTCTTCTAGTTGAAATAACTCGTCAAGGAGCATTTCCCCTAGAATATCTGGCTGGGCGCATTCGAGGGAGAAATAGTGCTTATTTTTACTTTCGCCCCTCTTAAGGTTGTGAGAAGTTGGTGGGTCCATGTAGTGGGGCTTATAATTTAGGAAGTAGCATTTTACTTCTTCATGTTCGCCACCACATAATGGACACCACGTACCATAAGAGTGCCGAAAGTAAAAATAATTACTATCACTCATGTTTATGTCAGAAATTACCAACCGCCGGGATCTAACGGTTCTGTTTTCAGTAACTGAAACTTGGGCACGGGGGCGTGTTGAGTGGGCACGGCCCTGTGTTCAGCTTACTGTCTGATGTAAAACAGGATTGCCAGTTCCAATGATTGAGCACGGGGGCGTGTTCAGCGGGCACGGCCCGTGCTGAGCTCTGCAGAAGCTGAAAAACTAAGAAAATCCTAAAAAAAAAAGAGAAATAAAAGATGATTAGGCCATTGATTCCTAACTTTCTTAAAATCCTTGTGTCCCCGGCAACGGCGCCAAAAACTTGATGTGCGGTAAGTGTCGTATATTTTAGGTGTATATTTTAAGCCCTTTTTAACACTTATTTTAGCCAAGTTTTAAATTTATAAAACACGATATTTCACTGACACTAAACACACATATGGGCAAGTGCACCCATCGTTGAGTGTAGTATAGTGTTGGTAAGATACCGAGGTCGTCCAAGGACACAAGAGCTTTTAGTACCGGTTTATCCTCAACGTCTAATCAAATCAAAAGTTTAGAAAAAAGGTTTTAAATAAGAAAAATAAAAACTAACTAAAATGCTGAAAAATAAAATAAAAGTAAAACAGATAGACAAGATGAATCACTTGGCTCCGACTCGTGTTTAGTGTAACCTTTGATTATTTCCGCACTTTTGCACTTTTTAAGAGATTATCTTAGTTATTGTAGTAGGGCCATCTTTTGAAGGTGACGTTACCTCAACCCAGTAGTTTGAGTCAGCAATGATACAATCCTAAAGGGTCGGATTATTGAAAGATAATTAATTAAGTTATTAATGCATATTATGGTAGGCCCCTCTTTTGAAGGTGACGTTACCCTCGGCTAAGTAGTCTGAGTCAGCAAGGATACAGTCCTAAATAGCCGGATTAAAGTATTAATAGTAGCTTACATATGAGGGGATCAAAGAGTTTGGACCCCGCCATCCAATACCGGTGGGTATTGAAGGAGGTCCTACTAAATTTGACTCAGGTCTTTGCAGGATCTATACACTGAACAAGGCAAGACTCTTACCAAACCGTTCCCTTAACCCCCGACTAGGTAGCCAACATACCTCCATATAGACCGTGGAGATATGAATGGTGAAAATCTTTTATTTTATATAGACAGTAAAATAATGCCAAGACACCACGGACAAACGATAAGGAAGAATCACCTTTAACATAAGAAACTAGTTATTAAAGTCATTAATACATAACCAAGTAAAAAGTGCGAAAAGATTAAAAATAAAAAGTATTACACTAGACACTTGTCTTTACCAAGTGATGTAAGAGACTTAGGCAAACATGGCCTTTGATTGTCAAGAACTCTTACGATCAATCTTGGATCCTGAGACGACTCACACACTCTATGATGGACAATGGATGATGGTGGTGGATGATGGTGTTGTGATGGTGGTGGGTGGTGGGTGAAGTGTGAGAGATGTGGTGTGCCAAGGGATGGTTTGCAAATGAGCCAAGCACCCCTATTTATAGGCTGAACAGTAGCTCGGGCACGACCCCGTGTCCATTATCTTCTCTTCCTTCATTAATTGCAGTTTGTCTGCATTAGTTGACCACGCCCTCGTGTCCGCTGGGCAGGCCCCCGTGTGTAGAAGCATATCTGTACTATTAAGATTTGCCTGGATTCTGCGAATCTTATAGTTGACCACGACCCCGTGTCCGCTGAGCACGGCCCCGTGGTGGGCGATAGAAGCTTCTATAGCTTTGTATTTTATGCTGGCACTTGGGTACGCCCCCGTGTTCACTGAGCACGGGGCGTGTTCAGCCTTCTGTTCTCTTGTTTTGCTTGGGAAGATGCTGTGGTGGAGGTCGGGCGTGCCACGTTTGTTCCTTTTCTTGTATTTATGTTAGATTTAGCTGCCTTTTTGCTTCTTCTGTTAATTCGAGCTCATTTAATCCTGAAAATACAAAAGGAAGACAAAAGCAAACTTTTTCCAACATTAGTACTAAAAAAGGGTTAGTTTTATGCCACAATTGATGTAATTTATATGTTGCATTTTGTGCACATCAAATACCCCCACACTTGAATCTTTGCTTGTCCTCAAGCAAAACTCTTTATAATGTGGCTTTACACTCCCAAATGGAATGGGTAGAAGAGAAGGTTTTTGGGCTTGTCATAGAGTGTCGGGATTTTCAAGATTCTTTATCAAGTTTTATTTTTATTTATTTACAATCCTATTCGTCATGATTTATTTAAAACATTACATAAGATAAATTACTTATTAGGGCATAACATGTTTTTTTTAAATTCCACTTATATACAAGTTCACATACCTCACGGGGGATCACTCAACACTCGGCCGAAGATGTATTTTAGTGAATCACTTGAGAGCGACATGGAACTTACTCCTACCATAGGCTTGCCAAGCAATCAATCATCATCCTTTTTAACTATATACCTTTGTAAATATCAAGAGGACTTTTGGGTGAAGGGTTAGGCTTGGGTTAAAGGTAGGTGGTTGGGTTAGTGGTTAGTAAAAGGGCGAAAGGCGTAAAAAGCGTCGGTTTTCGTAAGACTTTTTATTTGTGCAATTTTTATTTTGATGAAGCCATTATTCAAACAAAGTTATTTTGGGTGAACTTGTTTGTTTATTTCTCTTTTGCTTCATCGTCAACAATTTTTTTTTGAAAAGTCATACGAAAAACCGGGCTTGTTACTAAAACAAAGGGTTTAAAATAAAAAGGGTTTTGGTGGGTAAAAAGGGTGTTTATTTTTGGGTTAAGAAATGAAAAGGTTTAGGCTCAAAGGGGTTAACTAGGGGGATTTTGGGTAGGTGGTAAAAAAAAATAATGGTGTAGAAATAAAAAGGGTTAGTCCTAATGTCTCCATCATTTACTTACTCGGGTTTAAGTTGGTAAGGACTGGGAATGTATCGTCGTGGCAAGTTCTAGAGTCGTGAGAACAAAGCGGCTATTTACACAAGAAACGAAAAATGAGCATTTAGTTTAAAGATATGTATTTGTATGCTCAATAAAGGCTCAAAACTCACTTTTGTGGGAATGGGTTTTTATGTGATCAAGTATATATAATCAAATTTTAACTAAGCTTGTCATGCCGTTTCATAATTTTCTTATGTTGGTTCTTTTTATCACGACGCTATCGGTTGTAAATTTGTAAAAATATAACCTTTTTAAAATTTGAAATTCCCAAGTTAAACCTAGACAAGTAAAGAAATGAAAATTTTTGAAAAAATTTGGGGGTGATTAGCGGTTCCAATAGAGTTTTGTGTAAGGCTTGTGATTAGGACTTGCAAGATTCAAAGTTTTAGCATCCCCCCACACTTAAATTACACATTGTCCACAATGTGTCCCAAAAATAAGTTTTTAGGTTGATTCAATGTGTAAAAAGGTGTGAAAAAGCAAAATTTATGTTACTGGGCGTCTGGACACGGCCCCGTGTTCAGATCGCCAGTAACAGAAATGAATAAAGAGAAACAGAAGCCTGGGCACGGGGGCATGTTCAGTGACCACGCCCCGTGTCCAGTTACCTGAACTGGGCATTTTCTGCAGATTGTGCAGCACGGGGCCGTGTTGGGCGGGCACGGCCCGTGCTGAACTTGCTGTAATTAAGAAAATTTTGTCGGATGGCCCTGTTTTCGTGCATGGGGTGCTGGTTCAAGTTTCCCTTGTTATCCTTCACCATCCCGAGTGTGTTTTACTCATTACAACATCATCCAAACACCAAATTAGTTAAAACCTTCATTCATTAAAACATAGAGAGAATTACATAATAGTCCTAGAAAATTAAAACAAAGAAGGAAAATAAAAAATAAAGGCCCAAAACTAGACAGGTCAAGTGATACATAAAATCATCTTAAGGAGCTCTACTATTACACTGAGAACCAAAATTCTGGAAATAATTTTTCGGTATCTAAAAGTTTAGTCGAACTCCGAGCCGAGGGGTTTTAAAGCCATTCTTCTATCTCTCTTGGGAGGAAGAAGGCGACGTCATTCCCCTCAACATATTGTGGAGGAGGAGCGACACCAACCGGAACCCCTTGTAGTACGTCCCGAGGGGGCTCCGGATGCATGGCGTACCATTCGGCTGGTATGATGACTTCGGGAACCACATTCCATGCCCTTTGGGTAATGATTGGAACCAAAGGAGGAGAAGCGAGAATGTTCAACCTTTGGTGCAAAAGGTCGACCTCTCGAAGACATCCCTCTAGTCCCACCGTCAAATGATTGATACGGTCGACCAATGCTTCTTCCACTCCTGTTATTTCATCAATGGCCTCTATTAAAGTGTAAACATAGTTTACAAGAGAATCTTCAACCGTTGAGGACCTTCTTCCTTGTCGGTTGTTCCTAGAGTGTGATGAAGATGTTCCGCTAGTTTTGCTCGCCATTCTGAGAAGACATACCGAAAAGAGCTCAATTTTATGTAAACAGTAACTCGGACACGGCCCCGTGCTCAATGAGCACGGCCCCGTGTTCAGATGTCTGCATATTTTTGGAACAAGGAATCTTGGTGTTTTAATTTGTTTTCATGATTTTTTAAAACGTTTCTAAGCAGAAACAACTTAAAACATTGTTGTAGAACTTATTTTTAACAAGATTCCTTGAATAAAAATCTAACAAACATCTCAATAAGGCTTGGAATTATGGAGATTTCAAGCTCTAATGGAGGTGTTAAGAGAAATTGAAGAAGAAGGTAATGGATAAAAGTGGAAAAGACAAGATGGTTGTTGGGAACCTTCTTTATAATATACCTAGGATGGTATGTGGGAAGATCCACCAGATCTTTGTCTTTGGAGTGGTCCATATGTGCAGGAATCTTGCTGCAGTTATAGAAAATGACAGCATGCTGCACACGGCCCCGTGTCGGCTGGACACGGCCCCATGTGCAGATGAAATCCTGACACACTTTGTCCATATTCTGACACGAAATCAGACGAGAATCTTTGGGTGAACACGGGGGCATGCTGACCTGGACACGGCCCCGTGTCTAGAGGCTGTATTATGGAGTTTGTCTAATTCTAAGGAACTTATCCGGATCGGGTGGTTCCTTACTGGATGGAACAACCCTAAAGTGCCTAAGATACCTTAATTGCTCTAGATTAAGACGAGAACGCAAGAGGTTGTCGGTGAGGGTGATTCCTATGCTAAATGTAGGTGGACAAGTCCAACCCTTTCCCGGGCTCTCGTTAAAGAAGGTGTATGCCGAATCGCTCAGGTCTGTGTATGCACCGAACGAAGTCGATGGGGAGTCCTTCACGGCACAATCGGCATAGGGACGACTATCGCTCAAATCCTCGCTAGAGTTAGAGGTAACGTCGGGAACAACGAAGTTGTTTTTATTTGAATGCGATCCCAACAATTCTTCTTGGTTATCGTCTTGAGATAAATTATTGAAATCTATCCTAAGTTCTTTTAACCAATTAAGAATTAGATCTTCCATTTGAAATAGTTCATCAAGAAGCATTTCTCCTAGAAGATCCGGTGATAGCATTCGAGGGAGAAATAGGGATTATTTTTACTTTCGCCCCTCTTAAGGCTACTGGAAAACAATGGGTCTATATAGTGGGGATTATAATTTAGAAAATAACATTCTAATTCTTTATGAGAGCCACCACGTATTTGACACCACGTACCATAAGAGTGACGAAAGTAAAAAATATCAGTATCTCTCATGTTTGTGTCAGAAATTACCAACCGTCGGGATCTTACGGTTCTGTTTTCAGTAACTTAATCTTGGGCACGGGGCGTGTTGAGTGGGCACGCCCCCGTGTTCAGCTTACTGTCTGACTTAAAACAGGATTGCCAGTTCCAAGGATTGGGCACGGGGCTTGTTCAGCAGGCACGGCCCGTGCTGAGTTCTGCAGAAGCTGAAAAATTAAGAAAATCCTAAAAAAACCAGAAAAATTAGAAAAAAACGATTAGGCCTTTGATTCCTAACTTTCTTAAAATCCTTGTGTCCCCGGCAACGGCGCCAAAAACTTGATGCGAGTGTGGTGTGTATATAATTTTAAGCCCTTTTTACACGTTAGTCAAGTTTTAAATTTATAAAACACGATATTTACTAACACCAAACACACATATGGGCAAGTGCACCCATCGTGAGCGTAGTATAGTGTTGGTAAGATACCGAGGTCGTCCAAGGACACAAGAGCTTTTAGTACCGGTTTATCCTCAACGTCTAATCAAATCAAAAGTTTAGAAAAAGGTTTTAAACAAGAAAAATAAAAACTAACTAAAATGCTGAAAAATAAAATAAAATAAAAGTAAAACAGATACACAAGATGAATCACTTGGCTCCGACTCGTGTTTAGTGTAACCTTTGATTATTTTCGCACTTTTGCACTTTTTAAGAGATTATCTTAGTTATTGTAGTAGGCCCCTCTTTTGAAGGTGACGTTACCTCAACCCAGTAGTTTGAGTCAGCAAGGATACAATCCTAAAGGGTCGGATTATTGAAAGATAATTAATTAAGTTATTAATGCATATTATGGTAGGCCCCTCTTTTGAAGGTGACGTTACCCTCGGCTAAGTAGTTTGAGTCAGCAAGGATACAGTTCTAAGTAGCCGGATTAAAGTATTAATAGTAGCCTACATATGAGGGGATCAAAGAGTTTGGACCCCCGCCATCCAATACCGGTGGGTATTGAAGGAGGTCCTACTAAATTTGACCCAGGTCCTTGTAGGATCTATACACTGAACAAGGCAAGACTCTTACCAAACCGTTCCCTTAACCCCCGACCCGGTAGCCAACATACCTCCATATAGACCGTGGAGATATGAATGGTGAAAATCTTTTATTTTATATAGACAGTAAAATAATGCCAAGACACCACGGACAAACGATAAGGAAGAATCACCTTCAACATAAGAAACTAGTTATTAAAGTCATTAATACATAACCAAGTAAAAAGTGCGAAAAGATTAAAAATAAAAAGTATTACACTAGACACTTGTCTTCACCAAGTGATGTAAGAGACTTAGGCAAACATGGCCTTTGATTGTCAAGAACTCTTACGATCAATCTTGGATCCCGAGACGACTCACACACTCTATGATGGACAATGGATGATGGTGGTGGATGATGGTGTTGTGATGGTGGTGGGTGGTGGGTGAAGTGTGAGAGAGGTGGTGTGCCAAGGGATGGTTTGCAAATGAGCCAAGCACCCCTATTTATAGGCTGAACAGTAGCTCGGGCACGGCCCCGTGTCCATCATTTCTCTTCCTTCATTAATTGCAGTTTGTCTGCATTAGTTGACCACGCCCCCGTGTCCGCTAGGCAGACCCCCGTGTGTAGAAGCATATCTGTACTATTAAGATTTGCCTGGATTCTGCGAATCTTATAGTTGACCACGACCCCGTGTCCGCTAGGCAGGCCCCCGTGTGTAGAAGCATATCTGTACTATTAAGATTTGCCTGGATTCTGTGAATCTTATAGTTGACCACGACCCCGTGTCCGCTGAGCACGGCCCCGTGGTGGGCGATAGAAGCTTCTATAGCTTTGTCTTTTATGCTGGCACTTGGGCACGCCCCCGTGTTCACTGAGCACGGGGCGTGTTCAGCCTTCTGTTCTCTTGTTTTGCTTGGGAAGATGCTGTCTCTTGTCGGGGAGGTCGGGTATGCCACGTTTGTTCCTTTTCTTGTATTTATGTTAGATTTAGTTGCCTTTTTGCTTCTTCTGTTAATTCGAGCTCATTTAATCCTGAAAATATAAAAGGAAGACAAAAGCACACTTCTTCCAACATTAGTACTAAAAACGGGTTAGTTTTATGTCACAATTGATGTAATTTATATGTTGCATTTTGGGCACATCAACTACCCACTTTAATAAAAAAAATCAATATATATAAAGGGGAGAGAGAAACCACCATTCATCCGGCTCGTCTCCAACGTCGGGGAGATGCCGCTGACGACGCGACGGGGCACAATGGGCCGGTGTGGGACGACCCACCTGGACGGCGCAGGACCGAGGACGAGCCCCATACCGGGCGGTCTAAGGCTATGTGAAGTGCAGTGCGAAGAGAAAGCCACACAATCCCTTTCACGCCTTAAACACCATTATACTTGATTTAAGGGGGCGGCCAAAGGTAGCTTAGTTAGCCTACTAATGGCCGTGACTATTGACATAAGTGGGGTCTATCTTTTTCCAGCCAATTACACATATTTATTTTTTGAAATACAGACAATGAGTTAGTTATTATGATGTAATTAGAACCATAACACCTTTATAAAAGTGTGATTAGTTAAAAGCTTCTTGCCTACGTGACATTTTAACTAACAAGTTTAACACAAATCAGTACACATTTATTTATATCTATACTTCTATATTTGTATCTATATCTATACTATATAATAAAATAAAACTGTGGGGTACACGTATCATCTATTAAAACAATTACTTTTTGGTTTTCATGCCTCTCTGTCATAGTTAGTTATAAATGTTTTTTTAATTAGAGATAGTTATAATACCATTAACTAAAATTATAAAATAATGTTTACTTAAAACCTTTGCCAAGTTTAATATTTTGTTGGTTAGAGTATTAAAAAACGAAAAATAATGATGATAATTGTTTTTATGAGTGATTTCTAAAAATTCTCAAATATTTTATATGGCTGGATGGTAAGAATGATAAAAATTACAGTATATTAAAATAATAAAATAAATAAATGGTAAAAAAATCAAAGTTAATGCCTAGTTTAAAGAAATATTTAAAAAAAAAACTTAACAAAATTTGTAACTTTCACGCCAATGTTATTTTTTTAAATACATCTTAACTATTGTATATGTTAACAAATTACATTATATTCTATTTATTAGTAAAATACACGAGTTTATTCAACAAAGCAATGCATATGTTTTTTAATATAACATTTTTATTAGGCTAAGCGGTATGGTGATGGTCCTCCATTGGAGGATGATCCGCCACCTAGGCGCCACATCATATTCTCATAGAGGATGATCCGCCATGTTAAAACACTGGAAATGGGAGGATGATCCTATCCCACCAAATTTACTTTTTTTTAATTCATCTACTTTTTTTAACATTTATTAAATTAGATAGAAAAATAAATTCATTACTCTTAGACTATGGGGTATGGGGCGGGGATTTGGGCGTGGGTTGGGGGAAAACGCCCAAGCCACCACCCCAGGTGGGCTTGGGTTGGGGCGTGGCCCTTGTGGCTTGGGCTTCAAGCCGGGCGTGGGGTGGTCTTGACATCCTAGCTGGCTTGCTTCCATTCGCTGACCCCGCCATGTCATAGCGGGACATATGAAAAGTTTGAATTTTAAATTCAAACTGTTTGGCTTGGCCAAGCGGTCACCCCAACCCCAACATCCCCTATAAATAAACCCCAAACCCCACCGTGTGGTCCATCCCAAACATCCCACGAACCCGCTACCCCAACCCCAACATCCCACGAACCCGCTATGGCATCCTGGACCCACGAAGAAGAACTTGCTCTCGTCACAAGCGTCGTTGACGCTATCAAGGGGCGGCCACCGGGCCAAACAAAATATTGGCCGGAAGCTTTCGCAACCTACCGACATAACGTCGGTAACGACCGCCACAACCTCAACGCGTGCCAAAATAAATGGCGCGAGCTACGGCCCAAGATCGAGCATTTCAAGGCTTACTACGAAGTCGTTCCAAGCGGCGAGTTAAGCCACGAGGACCGGGTGGCGGTGGCGAACATAGAGTTTCGAGGCAAGGAGCGAAAGGCGTTCCACAAGATCGACCTTTTTGAAATTTATTTAACGCTCTAAGTTTGTTATTTTGTAATTTTTAGGATTATGTAATTTTTAGTATTATGTAATTTTTAAAATTTTAATGAAGTTGTAGGTTTTTTTTTATAAATGTTGTGTGATTTTTATAAATTTTTTGTAATATTTTTTATTTGAATACTCTGCCACGCGGTGCACCCAACCCACGCCCTGCCATACCCCGCGGACACGTAACCAGGCGGTGGTGGGGGGGCCTCCCATTCCACGTGTCAAAAAATGCCCAAACCCAAGCCCAACCCAAGCCCCACCATACCCCACGGTCTTATATAACATTTCAAGTAGAGTCTTGTCTACAGTGCCACCAATAGTAGTTCAATCAGCCACATTCCAACACGTCATGCTTCACATTCTCCGATTAATAAACACTAGCGGTAAGACATGTGTGCAAACATGGGTCGTTTCTTAGAAAACCATGTACAAACACGGGTGGTTTTTAGAAAATTTACATACCACATTTTATTAAACGACGAATCACTATACATTTTTTAAGATGTAATTGAAAATGGATTGCAAAGAAAGGGAACATCTTTTAAATGACAAATAAATTACAAAACATGTTTAATCGTTTTAAAACAATAAAGCGAAACCTAAATACAATCGAGCACACATGATTTATACACCATGTGCGCATTGCAGCATGCTAAACCAATAACGTAACTTTTAAATAATTTAAGCGCGCTTTTATACCTTCCAATAATCTCGTAACTGACTTGCAATTAAAGTCAACCACTGTTTGTTTGAGGTATCTAAAACTCTGTTTGACTAAAGTCAAGCCCCGTTTGTAAAGGGTAATCTCTGTTTCGCCAAATCACTATTTCTCAAGACTCTGTTTGTGACGAAACAGAGGTTTCAAACATATGTTTCTCATACCACTGTTTGAAATCCTAACCTCTGTTTCAAAAACAGATATTACAAAGGACAAACAAAAATATGATTGACTAAAAGTGTTGGGATTGAACCCTACCAAAGGAACAGTTGATTAAAGCCAAAACTGGATCAGAACAGTGGATCCAGCATAAGCACTGCTGTATACAAGTCTCTCCCCTTGAAAGTGATTCTAACAACTAATGGCCTGTATCAACTGTCCATATACAACAACTGATTGTACAAACAACTGATCAAGTTAACGACTGATGAAGACTAAATCCCTGATGATCAATCTACTGTTATGGGTCAAGCACTGCTGAAGAAACAAAGTACTGTTGGAGTCACAACAGTGGAAGGATAAAGCAGTAGTTTAGTCTATTTGTTTGTAATGTATTGTAATCAGTAGTTAGCTAAACAATGCTTGTATTAGATCAGTAGTTTCAGGTTGTTAGGAGGTTAGATGTCATTTTCATGGTGACGTCAGCCAAGATGCTTCAGTGGTTTGCTCGTGCCTATAAATAGAACAATACCCTGTACTAAGGGGGAGTTTGTTATACATGCATGCATTGTAATCGTTGCTTGAAATAAATTCAATTTTTTCGGTTCTATGTTAAAATATGTGTTGAAAGCATTTCTCCTGTTTGATTGTGTGCAAAGTTTATTTCCATTTATTTCCGCTGCAATTACTTGTTCATCTTCATCTTAAATCAAACGTAAAACACAATCAATCCAAACTCAGATCCTAACAATTGGTATCAGAGCTCGGACAGTCAAATTTGATCTAACAATCATTTTGACATAAATAGTTCAGCTCGCAATCGTTGATACTGATAGTTGTTCATTTTGTTGAAAAACAGAGTAAGGTTTAATCACCATCAAAGTTGATTAATCGGTACATGTAAAACAACCAGGATGACGTCACAATCACAAGATGATAAAAATAACATCGGTTCACTTTTCAAACCACCCATGTTGAAACGAAATGTATACAACATCTGGGAGAGAAGGATGGGTCACATCCTTGCTCAACAGAATACTGGATGTTGGAGATCGGTTGTCTTTGGACCACATGTTCCAATGGTGCCGAGTGCCGAGGACACAAAGAAGTTCGAACCTAAGAAACCTGAAAACTATACTGAAACTGATTTTCAAAAATTCGAACTTGATGCCAAAGCATTCAGCATCATTGCATCTACACTACCCAATGAAATTTATGCTGGGCTATTACACTGTAACAGTGCCAAGGAATTATGGGATGCACTTAAGGAACAATTTGGGGGAACTGAAGAAGTAATTGAAAATAACAGGGAAATTCTGAATCAGCAGTATGAAACCTTTTGTCACATTAAGGGTGAATCATTAACTCAACAGTTTGAGCGATTCAGTTGTCTCATTAGTGAGCTAAGACTTGTTAAAGTTGTATTTCCCAATTCTACACAAAATAGCAGGTTTCTTAGATCACTACCTGAAAAATTGGATACAATTGTCTTTGTAACTAGAAACTCTGTTGAGTTCAAAGATCTGACACTTACCCAACTTCATGGTAGAATCCTAACCTATGAAAGGGAGTTAAACCAGAAAAAGAAGTTGCAAGAGTCTGGCAAAGTTGTAGATGATTATTCATTTGGCAGCACAACTCTTCTGGGTCAAGAAGAGTCTGGCAGTAGTAAGGATCAGAGTTATGATCATTTTATTGACATAACTACTGGTGGTAATTTCAACTCTGATCCTCACTCATCCAACTTTGCTTTCACAGCAAATGGAGAAAGCCAGAACTCTGATAATCTGTGCTTTGAACTCAATGACTTACAACACTTTGATCCAACTGATCTTGAAGAAATGGACATTTTGCATCAATTGGCTTTGCTTAGTGTAAGAACAAGCAAATTTTATAAAAGGACATGGAGAAAATTCCCAGGGTTGCATGGTAATTTAAAAGTGGGGTTGGATAAGTCAAAGATCAAGTGCTATAAGTGCAATAGGCTAGGTCATTTTGCTCGGGAATGTAGGAGTCAAACCACTGGTCCAATTATTACTCATCCCAGCTCAAACCCTAGACCACAAAACCAAAGCACTGTGCACTATTCCCATTATACTCCTGCTACCCATGTAAAGACTGCTCACTATGCAAACCCTGTTCCTGTGCATTATGTTCAAACCACTGTTCCTCAAATTCAATATGTCCAAGCTCATGTACCTTAGGTTCAAGTGCAACCAGTTACACCACAACAAGCTGCACCACCAACAGTGGTTCAACCAGATCAGCAAAGCTTTTTCACCCAATACTTTGTTGACTGGAGCAGTATGCCTGATGAACTTGGTGATGAAAATTTTGCACTCTATGCTACTAATGATGCTTCTAATGATGAATTTTGTCTTATGGCATTAGAGTCAATACCAGAAGAACTGGATGCTGAAAAGGGGCAGCTAAGTGCTGAAACAGTGGATGAAGTTGCTGAAGCAGTGGTTACTGCTGTTGCTGGTGAAATACTGCTGGGAGAAAATTCAGAACCCCTGATAGAACCACTGTTTGACGCCTGGTCCAAATAAGAAGATAAAGAAGAAAAAGAAGAGAAGAAAGAAGGTGAGAAAGAAGAGAGAGTGGATGAAGAAAATGATCATAAATGTGATTGTGCCATGATGGCTGCTGCTAAGGTATCATCTCAGGTTCTTGAAAATCTGTGTTCAGACAAATGCATCATAGCATTTGCTAACATTAAAGAGGTGAATGAAAACCTTAGGGATAAAGTGTTGAATGATGAGGTCAAATTTGAAAAGTCTTTAAAAGAACTTAAATACAAATTGGCTGAAAAGGATAAAGAAATCTGCAGTCTGAAAGAGGAGCATAGCATAACCAAGAACCAACTCCAAACAATGGTAGAAAAATATCAAGTTTGTAAAAAGGAGTTGGAATCCACCCAAATCACTTGTGAAAGATGGGTGGAATCTTGCAAAGGTTATGAGGTCATGCTTGAAAAACAGCTTGAAAGCAATGTAAAATTTGGCATAGGGTTTAGAAAATATGATGAAATTGAAAACACTGCTGCAAAACAAGCTGGTTCAGTTGAAATAACACCAACCAACAAGAATGGCCTAGAAGTTAAGATAACTGACAAACTTGGTAACAAAATCACTCTGGAAAGATCTGTGGGATCCTCAACTTTTGAGGAAATTGAGAAATATCAATTTAAACCCACATGGTCTGATGAGTGTGACATTCTTGAAAATTTTAAACCAATGGACTTCACAACCACTGATGGTGTAAAAGCTCCTAAAGCTAAGGTTATTCCTCTCAAAGACATCCCAACAGTGGTTCAAAACTCTGTTGCTAAGGAGTCTGAAAAGAGAAAGAAAAGAGAAAAGATCAAAAACCTGTTTTGTGATTTATGTGAAAAGAAGAATCATCTAACAAAAGACTGTTTTCATCTAAAAGCATATGATATCAACAAAACAAGTGTTCTTATAATCCCTTCAACTCTATTAACCAATGGTTCTTGTGTCTTCAATAGTACCATCATGATCTTATGCATATCCAAGAAAGATTGATTGAGATTTAGGAAGATTATTCAAATCTTGAGGGTGGGGCCACTTCTTGTGACCGTAAGTGTGAAGGGGGGGGGGGTATGTGTAAGTTTTGATCATAGCTAGATAATTAGTTGAAAACTAAGTGTATTAGTTTAGGTGTTATGCATATAAGGTGTCATGTAGTGTGTTAGGGTGTTCGGGGATCATAACTAGTTCAAAAATAATAAAACAATGCTTCTAGCAATATTTTGGTGTTCCGGGTAATGTCCGGTTGTTCGGTTCGATACCGGTTTGTTAAAGTGTCAAGTTATTCCGTTTAGTGTTTATTAAGTACCCCTTTGTGACACTTTTAATTCCCGATACTTAGGAAAGCATTCAGGACCATTTTGCCATATTTTTGCACATTACTAGCTTGTTAAAAAGCTGAATTTTAGTGAAATATGCAGAATTCTGCACTTTTAATGGGTTTTAGGCACTTTCCGGCACTTAATCTATCACCTAATGACGCAGTTTTATGGTCCTTACTTCCCTACACACCATACTAGTGTAGTACCTTGTCTCTGGCCCTTACGGGGTCTCAAAACACTGTCTGTCTATGTACTGAACATCGTCAGCATTTTTCTGAGTTATCCGCTAATTGTGCTAACTGTGCTTTGTGCATCATGCATGTCAATAATGTTTGCATGTGATAATGAGATGACATTATGATATATGTGACGCACATGTAAGTATGATCCAGTAATCAGAAAGCAGTTTAGATCATTAATTGTAGTTCAGCACAGTCATTAAGCATTTAATCATCATTAATTAATTGTACGGATTCCTGTATTTTTTACAGTTGTCACATTCTCCCCCTGTTAAGAAAATTTCGTCCTCGAAATTTGTACTACCTTAACTACTTAGGGTTTCATTATGCGTGTATGTATATGAATGATACTAGGGTAACTACCAAACTGCATCTAACCTCATTCACATCAGGTGAATTCCATGGATATATTTTAACAATAAGAGCCCAATGGTTAGAAGACACGTGTTCTAGCATTTGATGTTAAAGGACACAAGTCGTAGAGGTGTCTAGCCTAGCGTAACTTAGTTAACAGGGGTTCCAAAAAGGGGAGTGTTGACCAATGGATTCTTCAAACAATCGGTCACAATACGCAAATGAGTACTCATAAACCATAGCATCCGCTATATGAACTCATAATCAACAACTTGAATATGAAAAAGGTCTGCCAACTTTCGAATAAATAAATGGTAAGGATTAGTGTGTTGACATTCTTGAATTGCGAAAATACACCGAATGAAATACGAGCGAATCTGGTGTATCAATGTCTTTATTCGTAGTTGCATCAGGAATGTTTAAATGATAAGTCAAACAAAAGTATATGTAGTTTTGTGAAATGATTGACCATGATTAGCACAAGCTACAATTTGTAATGACACCACAAGGTGTCGTAATTGACATATTTCATCAATAATGGTGACCGAACAAATTCACCGTACTCGAAATCAAAGGAAGGTGCACTGAAACAATCTGAGAATTTGATTTAAACAGTGTCATGGGGTTTTCAATCGAATGTGGAACATCAAAGAACTTTCGTTTCTAATTGAAGATGGAAAGCAATAAACACTGGAAGGTATACAATTTATAATGAAAGAATTGTTAGGAGGTACACTGGGATATGAAATGATTCTAGGTACCATTGTCTTAACACACAATTGTGTTAAGACCGCTTTAATTGATAAACAAAACGGATTTAGAATAAATAAATAGACGATTAAATCCGTGTATGAGGTGCGTAACCAAATTAGCGCAAGCTTCAATTTTGTGAAAGTTTCACCGCAAGGTATCGAAATTAATCAAACGATTTTAGTAGAGTCGTAGACCAACCAAATCTACTACGACTCGAAACGAAAGAATCTTTGCAAAAATATTTGAATATGATGCTCCCAATACATCATATGACGTCTTAAACTGGATATGCAAAATGGATAAGTTCAAGCAATTGAACTTGGTTCTAGCGAAATCCGACAATAAACGTATGCATCAACAAGGGAATTTCAGCATGGTTACGAAGATGAACTATGAATGTAACTTGAAAGAAAAGAAGTTTCGAGAAAGTGTGTTGACTTGATAACAAAAGAGCCAACAATTACAATAATGTAGGTCATTCTAATCACAAATCAGTAATTAGGTTTAGCAAATTAATATTTCAATTTTAATGAAGCGTTTGTTCGAAACGAAACCACATGCGTAGCAAATGGTGCATGTGTGACATATAAGTTTCCGAGTACTGAAACCATGAGTATTTGCTAATATGAAGAAATGACTAAGCATCGAAGCAAATGTGTGTGTTCGCTCTCAGCGAAGAAAATTGGCGCGATGCAACCACCATCAAGGGGGAGTAGAGATGCAAGCATCTACTCGCTAGGAACAAAAGCAGAAATTCCAACAAAAGAAATTTGAGTACTTTCTGTTTGGTTAACTAAAGTAGCATATTTATCAGGATAATGGGGTCTGCTTGAGTTAACAGGTGTGGTTCCTAAGTGTCAACCTTTACGAGTTTTAGTCTGGGTTCCCAAAGGATTAAGCACATGTTTTGTGCATTGCGCAGGAATCACAATTCTTTTGTGTAGATTTAAAACAAGTTATTGTCCCACAATCCCCGGTATACTTTCTTCCTGAATTCCCATATAATGATGCTCAATCATCGACCAGTCTTAAAATAGTAGTCGGATCCTGATAGTTAGTTAAGTAAGTAACTTGTTAATTCTCATCAGGGGTTACCGACTCTTGTTGGTTAGCTCGTTCAGCTCCTGGTGGTTGATGCTCATTTGAAAATCATCGTCCTTCTACTTGACGGGCAGCACTGGTGTTACTCAAAACGGGAAACTTGGTTTATTAGCTTCCTTCTTTATCATCTACTGAAGCTACACTGTCAATCCTTGCTTCTCCGAAGGTGTAAGTCGCTAAGGTGCATTGACTGCAGGCGCGGTGCCTGGAATTAAATCGATGCGAAATTCGACTCGTTGTTGCGGAGATAATTCAGGCAAGCCTTCGGGGGAAGACTTCAGGCTATTCCCTTATCACAGGGATACCTTCCAACTTTGGCTTAGCAGCTTCCCTGTCCATAATGTGTGCTAGGAAGGCAACGCATCCTTTGGTGTGAACACTCTAGTGCCCTCAGGTACTAGTGATTTGTAGAGGCTCATGAGTCGCGATTGCTTCGTCGTTCGTCATTGGGATGCGGATAAAAACCTCCGCTCGATTGCTTGACAACTGGTCTATCCCAACTACCACGTCGGGGTTTCCTATTAGCTAGTTCTATTGAGTGTGGGTTATTTAACTTACCCTTTTACTAAACCAGGTATATTCCTAAATTCATGAGATACAAAGCTATGGTCGGCACTGGTATCAAATAACATAGATGCAAAATTTTGGTTGACCAAGAACGTACCAGCAACCACATCTGGGTCCGGACATGCTTTACGAGCTCTGGTGTTGGATGCCCCTTCAGGGTCTTGTTTAGTCCTCCTTCGGAAATCTTTTCTAAAGTGTCCCACGTTTCCACATCTGTAGCAGCTCGGAACATTATCATTATTATTTCCGCCGTGGCTGTTGTCACCACCTTTTCCTTTTATGGGACTCTTCGTCCAACAAGCATCCTTGTTATGTCCCCACTTTCCGCACTTACCGCACTTAGGCTTCTGGCATCGACCTTCATGGTGAAACTTTCACTTATCACATTTCGACTTAGTCCCCAAGTAAATCTTAACATCGGCTAGATTGCTGTTAGGGCAGTCTTTCTTGAGGTGCCCTTTGTCCGCGCAGTCGAAACAACCTCGAACATGTTTTTGTTCATCATTGGCCCTATTTTGATAGTCGTTGTTGCCGTTGCTTCCTTCGTGATTTCCGTCGCCATCTTGACCTTCGTTTCCATGTCCCGTACCGATCTGACACGTCTCCTTGACATGCCCTACTTTGTCACAGACATTACTTCTTTCATACCTACATGACTCAGCATGGTGGAGTAGGCAGTTATCTCACTTAGGTAGGTTGCCCATGTACTCCTTTCCCTTTTTGGTTTTGTTCTCGTCATTTGTTCGGGTATTCTCCTGGAAGTCAGTGAGCTTCCTTTTGTTCTTTCCGGATGATTCTACCTGCGTTTCCTTCTTTTCGTCAGGGTTTGAAAGCTTTTCCAGTCTAATCGCTCCTTTACTGAGTGCCACAGTTAATTCGATCACATCGATAGCTGTTGGCGGAGCTGATTCCATCATTAAGCACAGGATCTGAGGTGCCAGTCCCCAGATGAATGGCACCCTCCTTTTCATCTCTGATTCCACTAGGTATGGAACAACTCGCGATAGATCGTGAAGTCTCTGCACGTACTCCGCCACCTTTGGACCTTCAATCATTAGCTTCCAGAATTCGAATCCTAGCTTCTGGATCGCCATCTGAGAACAATACTCCTTATGCATCATTTCCTTCAGCTCACCCCATGTTAAAACATTCATAGCAGCTCTGCCCATTGTTCGAATCTGAGAGTTCCACCATGTCCAGGCCCTATCTTGAAACAATTCTGACGCATACGGGACTTGTTGCTCTGGCGTACATCCGCTCATCCGAAAAATAGAATCCATGTCTTCAGTCCATTTCGCAAAGGGCCTCGTGATGTGCTATCGCTTGTGCGATGTGCGCTTGTAGTTCTGCCTCGGTCATGAGCAGCTGAATGATCTTTTGAGACATATTCTACGAAAAGTTTGGGTTGGTTAGGTCTCATTTGTTCAGGGAGTGTAAATAGTTGTTTAGAGATCATATGTATTTACACGAAATAAATCATCATATCAATACGTCAAGCAACAACATACTCATAGCGCAAGCAAGTAAATGGAATTATGTTAATTGAGCATAACAAACAAGTACGTACCTTGCAATCATTAGTAGCACGTCTAACGAGAATATTACGATTAGGTTTTCATTAAGCAGGTAAGCGCATAATATCTCAATCATAGCATAAACAAGTAATTTAACAATGTATATAATGAGAATACTGCGATTGAGCTTTCATATATCAACGACCACAAATACCGTTTTATAAATTCGTCAAATGTATCAAATCACAACAAAAGGGACTATAGGGTCACATCACCCAAGTCCAAATCATCTATCAACTACAACAGTCATATACACAAAAAATGGTCTTCAAAAGGTCTTCTCAATTTGGGCTCAATAGCAATACTCTCACCAAAAGTAAGCTGTCTGCATAAGACCAAAAACCAACTATGCTGATGGTGGTGGAGGAGGAGGTGGAGGAACAGGAAGCAAACTGCTCACATGCGCGAGCTCCTCCTCAAGATCGTATACGTGACGTAACAAATACCTAATCTGCTGCTCCATAGTAAGGAAACGAACGTCAAAATCTGGGTATGGCAGAAGAGGAGCGGGTGGAGTCGCGAATGGTGACTGACAAGTGCAAGGTGGAGGACGCGGAATCCTCTCAAGATCCATGACTCTGCGACACAACATCTCCTGCTGGAGTTGTAAGGATAGGAGCAGAGGCGTCTCTAAGAATTCACGTACCCTATTCGAGATTGAAAAATGTGTCCTTCTGTTATGTTTTGTTATTATTTAAAAAAGATCAAATCAGTATTAGGCTTAATAAACCTAATTCCAAGTGGGCTAAATTCTAAACCATAAAAAATGATTTGTAAATGGGCATATATTGAAAGTGGTATGTGTTTACTATTTAAAAAAATAACATATACGTATCGGATTTTTTTTTAAATCGCATGCCCCTCGAAATCGTGGGCCTTGTGCGGAGGTCCTCCCCGCACACCATCAAAGCCTACCATGGATAGGAGTAACTCATCCCTCGTGTACCCAATGTAATGGGAGGGATGGTATGCATCAGAAACAGGCATCGTGTTGGGCGGAAACCAGATCAGTGGCTCGCCTGATGGTGCAGAAGCAAAAGGTGCAGTATGTGAAAACTGTGGTATGAAGGGAAAAGTTGTTGACACAGGTGGTATGTGACTGGGCTGCTGACTCGATGGACCTTCCCCTGGACGGGGAGGGGGTATATCCTGTAGGAACGTGACCGGTAGTTCTGTGCGGTGAATGTCAGACACATGTGGGTGAAACGGGGTAATGTCAACTGGTGCATGTGTAGGTGCAGGTAGGGGAGTAACAGGTCTAACAAAAGGAGGCAAGTCATCGTCGTCCTCTATCCACCCATTGTGGGTGAATGCATAACGGGGATCTACATGGTCAGCAAAAGGAGCATGATCAACGGTTGCAGGTAAAGGGTCAGGTAATAGTGGTGCAACAACTGGTACATCAGCAGGTGCAGGGCCATGCTCAGGTAGAGGATCGTGAGCAGGTATGGGCTTGGGTGCAATCAAAGGCTCAGGGTCAGCTGGTGCAAGCCTAAAATCAACGGGTATATCAAAGAGCTGATCATCAGGAACGACAGGTGCCTCAAAAGGCTGATCATCGGGGACAAACTCAATCTCTTGCTCAGGGTCAAAGTCGTGTGGAAATACTGGATCAAATTCATCATCAAACTCGAAGTCTTGTGGAGGAACAGGTGCGGCAGACATAGCTATGTCGGAATCAGAATCCGTGGGATAACGCTGTAATCCCAGTGCATGTAGAGTAGTAGATGACACAGACTCAAATGAATCAGGACCAGAATGGTCAGAAGAAGTCTCGACATCAGGAATCTCATCATGTGGAATAGCAATGACATCGTCGATTGGAGCCTCGACAAGTGGAATGACAACGTCATCATCGACTGGAGCTCCATCATCCTGGGCACCCTTAGGGGGACCCTCAATAAAAAGATCGATGTCGTCGTCAGACATGGCATCAAGAGGCAGATCCTCAAGAGGAAACGCAGCAAGAGGAAAAGGAGCAGGGATCTGAACAAGAAGTAGATCCTCGCCAGGAAGACCATCAGCTAGCGGTATATCGTCGCCAAAATCCGGTAAGGCAAACGGCTGGAAATCATCATCGTCACTACTCGTGGTGTCAGATGTAAAAACCTCATCCTCGGGGATGATCTCATCATTAGAAACTATGGCCATAGGGCATACTGTATCAGATACTCCACTATCAGAAGAGGACATGGCGTCTGTAACAAAGCAATCACAACATATGCACATATATCAACAATCATCAAGTAAGCATGTAAGTAGTAACAATGTAAGAATGTATGTATCCTAGTCTTCCCAGGACTATCCCACCCAGCCTCTCAGACTGAACCACCTAGTCTCTTAGACTAAACCTCCCAGTTAATCAAACTGTCCCAACTAGTTTCTCAAACTACCCAGCCTCTCAGGCTGAACTACCCAATCTCTCATACCAAACTACCCAGCTAGTCTCTCAGACTAACTCCCCAGTCTCTCAGACCAAACTACCCAGCTAGTCTCTCGGACTAACTCCCCAGTCTCTCAGACTAAACTACCCAACTAGTCTCTCAGACTAACTCCACAGTCTCTCAGACCAAACTATCCAGCTAGTCTCTCAGACTAACTCCTCAGTCTCTCAGACTGAATTATAAACGAATTCCTTAAAATGTGTTTTGTGTCTTTTATTTGTAAAAATGTTTGTTTCATGGATCTGGACATTTTGTGTATGCAATGAAAACATGTTTGTGAAAACATTTTCGTGAGAGCCCTAATGATCGTAGTCTAGACTCGAGAAAGAATCCTAGTTCGCTACGACCGAAGCTCTGATACCAAGCTGTCACACCCTGACTTTTGCGGAAGCGTGGTTATTGGGGTGACTTCTTAATGCCATAGCACTCAATCATAACAATGCTATATGATAAAAACCGTAAGATGTTCATCCATAAAATTTAGTTTGAAAACAACATATCATAATTGTCTAAAACGTTGCCTCTGAATTTAAGTTACAAACCATAACATACTTTAATGAGTTCATGAAGACTCGACAAAAGATCATAAATAAAACCGGGTTTAGAAACATGTATCCCGACCAGGAATAGGATACCTCTCCTAAACTCTACGACCATGGATGACATCTTTTATTTATACGCAGCTTGAAAACATGCACACCTGCCAGATCCACTTAGTTCCCTGAAATACATGTAATTTGAAAAATCAACAAAAGTTTAGCAAGTTCATGTGTAAGTGTATGAATAAACCTTTAAAGTATGTCTGTAAGAATGTATGTCCCTGGTATGTAGCAATAAGGAAAAAGAGATCACCAATGGGTTGCAAAGCCAATGGTATGTGTGAAAATGGTGCAGGAAGACTCAAACCTAGCGGATTTTGACACGGCTTTAGTTTGTGGACATAGTCACCACATGGGCCACCCTGGTCCTCATGGGTGTGGGCTCGCTACACCCAAATAGATCTATCACTCATGTCCCTCGGTCCTACGACGAGGATTAAAGGTCTTAAGTGTTATACCCACCACTCGCATGATCTAGAAGTAACCCTCCTTAAGCTAATCATACCCTGTATAAAACGTTTATAAACAATTGTAACATGTATATCACCCCCTGAAGTTATAAAACTGAAAACAGTTAAAAGAAGAGGGGGACATGAACTCACAGCATTGCGTCTTCAGAATCGTAACCCAAATCTCCTCAGCAAACACGACTACCTACAATGTTCTAAGGTCTATTAGACGAACGGGCGGTGCCTTGCCTTATCATTTACGTTTTTGAGTTACGTTTCTTTTGTGTCGTTAACATTATCTCAAGTTATAATTATTTGTCAAAATAATAATTATTTTAACCTAAATTATATTTTATTTTGGAATAATTTGTTAAACACTATTTCTGTATTAATACTTCTCAAGTATTTATTTTCGTATTTCCTTCCCAGTGATGGGGTATCTCATACATGTACATTTGCATTCTCATATTTGTATAACTTGGCATGTATTGGCGTCGTATTCCGGTGTATTATTCTAAATATGCCAATATATTCTCAATATATATCTTCAAAACAATATATTTTGTAAGTTACGTTCCATCGTTCGATTCCACAATATTATGTGTGTGACTTATATAATTATTCCTTGATATTCTTGGTATTATTTTGGATTGTAAATTTCATGGTATTTTGTTAAGTTATATTATTTTACCCTAAAATAATATAACTATTTCACCAATAATACAAATATTCACACAAGTGTCTTTAATGTAAATATATATATTCTAAATACATATTTATTCATTTTTATTTATAAAAACCAACCTCCACTACTTGTATTTTTGTAACAAATTCTATGGCAAAGTTTATATTTAAAACCATAGTTAAATACACTTGTAAATACTTGTTAGAAAATATTTTTCTAAGTGTTTATATTTTTAGAAAATTTTGCCATAGTTTCCCCTAAAAATGGAGGTGTCCATGCTATCAAAGCATATCATTTTCTTTTCAAAAATCATCACAACTATCAACAATCAATCCCTAAACAACTTACACTTACCAAGTGCAAAAACTATTCAATTTATATAATA
Source organism: Helianthus tuberosus (assembly GCA_030545235.1). NCBI lineage: Eukaryota > Viridiplantae > Streptophyta > Magnoliopsida > Asterales > Asteraceae > Helianthus > Helianthus tuberosus. Next base: position 22,537,808 of record CM060437.1, on the reverse strand, counting down.
ACATGAACTTGATCTTTCATAAAAACTTGTAGTAACTTGGTGGTGTATTTAGTAGGTCTAGTTATCCTTTAAAGTGTGTTTATTTCTTTAAAAATATCATTCTTAAAGAATTTAGGTGTTTACAACTTGTAAACATATTTTACAAAAATGTTTCTTTGTGAGGTCTTCTTGTTTCATGAGTGTTTTATACACTTGTTTTACCACTAAAAATAGTGTAGGTTTAAGTAAACATCAAGATCTTCTAAAAATCACATTTTAAACTTGGTTCTTTTGAAAAACCACTCATAGATCTTAGATTCATAAGATTACTAGCTTACTTTGTTTGTTATCTTTCAAGAAATCATCTTATTTTCAAGTTCCTGCTTATATATGAGGATGATCTTCTTGTGTTAACACATAATCATCCTCTAACTTGCTAGATCATGTGTTTAATCACAATCTAGCAAGCTCTTTATGATGATTAACATCATAATCTCAAGTAAACAACAACAAGTATCATACATATACTAAACAACACTATTTCATCAAGATTTCATCATGTGTAAGCTTTATGTTCATGATTCATGTTCATGTCTTTTAGTGTTCTTGTGATTTACAACATAATACATCTTTTAACCAACTAAAATTAGAAGTAACAAAGGTTATGAGGGTCTTACTACTAGCTCTAAGCTAGGGAAGAACACAAGATGATGGTGATGACAAAAGTGAAGGATAATAGCAAACAAAAGAGGTCCTTGTTGATCCACAAGCTTCACACTTCGTTAGACATCTTCTTACATCAAGTAGTGACCTTGGAATGGTTGGATGATTGATGAAAAATGGTGGTGGTGGTGGTGGCACTATGTTCGGCCGAGAGGAGAGGGAGAGAGGAGAAGTGGTGATTTGGTGAGAAGTGTAGATGCTCAAGTGTTCTTATAATCCCTTCAACTCTATTAACCAATGGTTCATGTGTCTTCAATAGAACCATCATGATCTTATGCATATCCAAGAAAGATTGATTGAGATTTAGGAAGATTATTCAAATCTTGAGGGTGGGGCCACTTCTTGTGACCGTAAGTGTGAAGGGGGGGGGGGTATGTGTAAGTTTTGATCATAGCTAGGTAATTAGTTGAAAACTAAGTGTATTAGTTTAGGTGTTATGCATATAAGGTGTCATGTAGTGTGTTAGGGTGTTCGGGGATCATAACTAGTTCAAAAATAATAAAACAATGCTTCTAGCAATATTTTGGTGTTCCGGGTAATGTCCGGTTGTTCGGTTCGATACCGGTTTGTTAAAGTGTCAAGTTATTCCGTTTAGTGTTTATTAAGTACCCCTTTGTGACACTTTTAATTCCCGATACTTAGGAAAGCATTCAGGACCATTTTGCCATATTTTTGCACATTACTAGCTTGTTAAAAAGCTGAATTTTGCTGAAATATGCAGAATTCTGCACTTTTAATGGGTTTTAGGCACTTTCCGGCACTTAATCTATCACCTAGTGACGCAGTTTTATGGTCTTTACTTCCCTACACACCATACTAGTGTAGTACCTTGTCTCTGGCCCTTACGGGGTCTCAAAACACTATCTGTCTATGTACTGAACATCGTCAGCATTTTTCTGAGTTATCCGCTAATTGTGCTAACTGTGCTTTGTGCATCATGCATGTCAATAAAGTTTGCATGTGATAATGAGATGACATTATTATATATGTGACGCACATGTAAGTATGATGCAGTAATCAGAAAGCAGTTTAGATCATTAATTGTAGTTCAGCACAGTCATTAAGCATTTAATCATCATTAATTAATTGTATGGATACCTGTATTTTTTATAGTTGTCACATGTATTAGATCAGTAGTTTCAGGTTGTTAGGAGGTTAGATGTCACTTTCATGGTGACGTCAGCCAAGATGCTTCAGTGGTTTGCTCGTGCCTATAAATAGAACAGTACCCTGTACTGTTCTATTGGCTCTTTCACCACTTGTCTCTTGTACGAACAAATACTGAGCTCAGGCTGAGGGGGAGTTTGTTATACATCCATGCATTGTATTCGTTGCTTGAAATAAATTCAATTTTTCGGTTCTATGTTAAAATGTGTGTTGAAAGCATTTCTCCTGTTTGATTGTGTGCAAAGTTTATTTCAATTTATTTCCGCTGCTATTACTTATTCATCTTTATCTTAAATCAAACGTAAAACACAATCAATCCAAACTCGATTCCTAACAAAAAGTGAACCGACATTTAACCTTTGTTTTCAAAAACCAAACCTCTGATTAATAAACAGATTTTAGGTTTCAAAAGAGTGTATCATTTGTTTGAGGTATCTAAAACTCTGTTTGACTAAAGTCAACCACTGTTTGTAAAGGGGTAATCTCTGTTTTGCCAAATCATTGTTTCTCAAGACTCTGTTTGTAACCAAACAGAGGTTTCAAACATATGTTTCTCATACCACTGTTTGAAATCCTAACCTTTGTTTAAAAAACAGAGATTACAAAAGGAAAAACAAACATCTGATTGACCAAAAGTGAACAGACATTTAACCTTTGTTTTCAAAAACCAAACCTCTGATTAATAAACATATTTTAGGCTTCAAAAGAGTGTATCATTTGTTTAAGGTATCTAAAACTCTTTTTGACTAAAGTCAACCACTGTTTGTAAAGGGTAAGCTCTGTTTTGCCAAATCATTGTTTCTCAAGACTCTGTTTGTAACCATTTGTCTTCCAAAATCAAAAAGCAAACCTCTGATTAATAAACATATTTTAGTACATGCAATTCAACAGTGAAATAAAACCCAAAATGTTTAAATAAAGTCTAATAAAGTATTTTTGAAAGATAGATTTCATAATAAACACACCCAAAATTACATATCTTTCGAGCTAGTTGCTGGTTCATAATCTTCCAAAAACAAACCTCCAGCTCTTGTGATCTTGGCCTAATTTGATCAGCCATCTTCTTCAACTCAACCTCCAGCTCCAGGTTCATAATCTTCCAAAACAAACCTCACATGCATAAAAAAAAACAATGAAGCACACAATACTGACTAAACTCTGGTAAATGAAACTGATTTAATCAAATCATCAAATGTGCAAAAAGAGAATAACACCAACATATATAAGTAAAAGGCCAATCTCATTTTTAACAACACACATCTATTCACTGTATACACTACAAAAAACAAAGGACTATTGCCAACAGATGATTCAAACGGTGAAAGGTAGAATTTGTCGGTTAAAGTTTGTTGAAAAACCGGGCATTGGTAATACTTTTACCAATGTTTTTATAAATACCCTTTTTACCAAATATAAAGAATTGAATGAAGAAAAAGAAAGGAAAGAACCAAAAAATTGGATAAACACAGTCAATATAATAAATGTAGATGCTTAAAAGTTTTAGGATTTACACATTAAGAGCAATGGTGGAGAAACCTCCGCTTTGTTAGGACCGTCACCAGCAATATCAGCCGTTGAAGTCACTTCAAGATTACCATTCGGGAGGCTATCAGTTAACTCAGTGATCTTAACCGTTGTTTCAATCTGTGGTTCTGGTTGGACTGATTCTGATTCTCTCCATTTGATCCATTCTGGAGGCTTATCGCTCTCATTTGGTGTTGACTCATCGGTTGATTTCCTGATAGCAGTGTCATCTAGGCCAGGTTTTGACTCAAGAGACTCCAAAGTTGCAGAATCGACCAAGTCTTTGTCGTTTTCATTAGAAATAACCTCATCACCGCTATCGATGTCTTTGTTGTCAATAGTAGCGTCGGTGTCTGGTGACTGAGATACCACCGCACTGGTTGATTGTTCATGAACCACCCTCTCCTCCTCAAAAGCAAACTAGTTTGAATTTGTGAAAAGTGACCCACTGCAACAAACGTTCAGATGATTAAAAAGGTAATTTTCAATCATTCAGACAGTCTATACAAAACACTTCTGTGAAGGTAAACATACCTTTTTGCTTAAAAAGTGAGAGGCTTTATTATCAGGAACTGTATGCTCCATCACTAATGTACATAATTAGTCTGAATTACATAAGCATTTTTCCTGTCCTACAAATAGAACAATGCTGTCAACCTTTGAAAAACCCAACCAAACCACACCCAATAGAATCACATTATTTTTCGACTGGGTTTCCTCCAACATCAGTTTTGCCACCACTGTCGGCCACCGCCTCCAATTTGTCAGTGGTAGAAGATGGTGGAGAAACCTATGCTTTGTTAGGACCGTCACCAGCAATATAAGCCGTTGAAGTCACTTCAAGATTACCATTCGGGAGGCTATCAGTTAACTTAGTGAACTTAACCGCTGTTTCAATCTGTGGTTCTGGTCATCTCCTAGCCGAAGTGAAGATATAACCACTTCAGCAGATTCATCATCAAAGTAGACATCCTGCAAAAGTGTAGATATCTTTCATCAGCTTAAACTTTTATTTGCCTTCACATATTACAAATTCAAATATTAAATCAATATGGAAAATAAAATATTAATAATTGAGTACGGTTTTTTTTTTCATTATGAATGAGAAGGCTTCAACTTCTATAAGTCACAAGTATCATAAGAAAACTAATAGAAGGGGATCATGTAAGTCACATTTACCAATCCAATTATTCATTCATTCTAGATGTTAGCAAAACCGCAAAAGTAATAAACTCAATTCACTTAGGGGTTGTAACATAATACCTCATCATCTCTTTCTAGTGAGCCATGAGCTATTCGCTATTAATAACTATGGAAAGCGCGTACCTTTACGTAGATCATGAGTCCATAACAGCTGCTTGTGATGTGAGATCATTTTTCCTCTGGCATACCTGAATTTAATCATATGTAACAGCAAGATGTATACATATGACAACATTTGATGCTGAATTTTAAAATATATTCGTTAAAACTGCTGAGCAATAATGAAAACTTTCAAATATAAGCAAACGAACCAGCAGGTCAAAAAAGCTCACCGATGATATTCAACGTATCTGGTAAAACAGTGCCTGCTTTGATTAGTAGTCGGAAATCGATAATCCCCTGGTGTTGTCTCAAGCCATTATAAAAACGAATCAATTTTAATATATCGGTAAAATAATAACAGAATTATGTGAAATTTATGTCAGTTTACATTTTATCGAGGCAGGTATTTACAACGATCCCTGTCACTAACAGTGATGAGATACTTGTTTGGATCTTGTCCTTCATTCTTATAATCTTCCTCATAATCACTCACTTCAGATTCAGTCTCACTATCAGCCTATTATCATTGGTGCACATGCTAAATTTTTGCATACATTTAATATATAAATTCATAATTTACCTCTGCAGCACTTGCCGTGAATTGGCTTGTTGATTCAGATGATCTTTCAACCTCAGGAGAGTCTTCTAACTCTGCACCTGCAGCTATATACCATACTTTCAAAACACGTATTTTGAATTTAAATAACATTCACTGTAATTGAAATTTCTTACATTGGGCATTCTTTGCAGACAAACACAGGCACCGACTCGATCCTTTCAACAACACCAGCCGATCAAACTGTCGAGAGTTGTCGAACCTAACTACATAACAATTCAGTTGCAAATTAGCAAATTCTGTTTTAAAAAGGATTTTAATCATTTCATGAATCCAGCTTAATAATTGAACTAAACCTAACTATGCTCATTCATTACTTCATTTGAACTAAATTGTCAACTATAAATTCACCAAAAATTATACAGAAAACAAAGAATCTAAGAACATGCACTAACCTTAGAGATGAAACACCAAGCCACAGACGAAAGGAACTCCCTTACATCTCGTTGGCTCATCTTCTTCTCATACCTTTGTTTGCATTCAAATAAAATAAAAGAGATTTAGATCTCTGATGCGTGTGTAGCGTTATAAGTTTTTATGTATATTTTAAGCCCTTTTTAACACTTTAGTCAAGTTTTAAATTTATAAAATGTCGCAACCCCCGTCCCCTATCTGTCCCGGGAACGGGCGGCCACGAGACCAGTTTTGGTAGTATCCAGGTGTTTATCATTTTGGCAGCGGAAATTTCATCAGGACCGTAGTTAGGAAATATTTTATCAGAGTAAATACCACGCTTTTATAATATTAAACATATTGGGATAAAACCCAAGTTTTCATTACAAACATTTTCATAGGGAAAATCCCTATTTTATTGAAAAAAACATCTTTTTTTATTTAGGTAACTTTTATAGCCACTTTTTCCAAGCCTTCAGTGCTGTCCAGCTGGCTTCTAGTTGACTTTCACATTTTGTTACCTGAAACGCGTTTAAAAATATTTTGTCAGTGGGAAATACTGGTGAGTGACTCCCAGTTTAATAAAGAAAAGTTTTATCAATTTTCACAGTATTGAGAGCGATTACAATGTTTACATCTACACAATTACTCATTCAGTACTGTCAATCCTGACTGGTGGGTCATATTACCCATTGGCTAACTCTTCGTCCAATGGTTACGTGTTCCACATTTTGTATACAAAGCCCCAACATACCGGCAGTAATTGAAGAATTACAAAGACTCAATCACTGCTTAATCACATTGTAACATATTTAAGGTTTTGAAAAAACAGTTTACAAAAAGGAGATTACTCACATTGTTGTCTTAGATTTTCTTTAGGGATTTCCTGGTGATTATCTATTAAATACACAAATGCACACGTGTTAGTATAATAACCCAATATTTACATTAGTAATACCCTCCCCGAGACGGCATTCAAACGGCCACGTCGGGCAGAACCACGACAGCCGTTACGGAACCCTGGATCAATCAGGCAGCGTATCTAATACGTAACCGGGGTTATGATACTTACAACGGATCAGAACTTCGTTATTTAGGGGGGTATTATGCCAGGAAATAGCTTATACTATGAGAGAATTCGAGAGAGAAAGAAAGGAATGAGCGAGTTCCACTGAAGACTGAAGGCCTTTATTTATAGGTGACTCTTCGACTTCCCTCGCGGCCCGCGTAGAAGTCCTCTAAGGGCTTCGCGGCCCGCGTAGTAGGGGTATAGGGGCTAGGGTTGCTGATTCGTCGAGTTTAGATTTGACACGATCATGACACGTGGCAGCACTAGGTTGCGCCCCATGTCCACGTTGTCGCGCCCCGCGTAAGACGTAGCCAAAGGCTACGCGGCCCGCGAGCGACTCCCTTTTCTGATTTTTATTTAATTTTTATAATATTAAAGGTATTCGGGGTTTGTTTTCGCATACGGGGTATATTTTAGGACATATTGGGACACTATAAATATATTATGGGTGTCGAAAATTATTTTAGGGTTGTTATATCCTCCCCACCTTGTTTTAGAGCTCGTCCTCGAGATCTACTGGAATAAGTGTGGATATTTCCTTTGCATTTCTGATTCAAGCTCCCATGTATACTCTGGTCCTCTTTTGGAGTCCCATTTCACTTTGACCAGAACTAATCTTTTGTGCTTGAGGTTCTTAACCTTCCTGTCTTCAATCTGTAGATGCCTTTCTACAAATTTTAGTTGTTCATTTACCTCTATATCCTTAAGAGGTACTACAAGTGATTCATCATCTAAGCATTTCTTGAGATTGCATACATGAAACACATCATGTATTCCTGCCATTTCCTCTGGCAGTTGTAGCTGATAGGCTACAGGTCATATTCTTCTAATAATCTCAAAAGGTCTAACATGCCTGGGGCTTAGCTTTCCCCTTTTGATGAATCTTACCACTCCTTACCAAGGAGAGACTTTCAACAACACTTTGTCTCCTACCTGAAATTCCAACGACTTTCGTCTGTTATCTGCATAACTCTTTTGTCGATCACGTACTGCTTTCAGTTGTTCCTTGACTTGAATGATTTTGTCTGTTGTTTCTTGTACTATCTCAGGTCCAGATAGTTTCTTTTTTTCCAATTTCTCCCCAACAAACCGGCATTCGGCACTTTCGTCCATAAAGTGTTTCGAATGGTGCAGCATTGATACTTGTGTGATAACTGTTATTATAAGAAAATTCTATTAATGGTAAGTGATCGTCCCAATTACCTCCGAAATCAATTACACAAGCTCTAAGCATGTCCTCCATTGTCTGAATTGTCCTTTCACTTTATCCGTCCGTTTGAGGATGATAAGTGGTGCTTAGATTTAACTTGGTTCCTTTGCCTTTTGGAAACTTGTCCAAAAATAAGAGGTAAAATTACTATCTCGGTCAGAAACAATTGATAAAGGAATTCCATGTAATGAAACTATTTCATTTACATACAACTTAGCTAATTGTTCCATACTGAAAGTTTCCTTCATCGGTAGGAAATGAGCGGACTTAGTTAGCCTGTCTACAATCACCCAGATTGTATCATTACCCTTTCTTGTTTTGGGTAATTTGGTAACAAAATCCATTGTTATCAATTCCCATTTCCATACAGGCATTTCTAACTGTTGCAATAAACCTGAGGGTTTCTGATGTTCAGCTTTGACTTGTGAACAGGTTAAACATTTAGAAACATAAGATGCTATATCCTTTTTCATTCCTATCCACCAAAAATTCTTTCTTAAATCCTGATACATCTTATCACTTCCAGGATTCATCGTATACTTAGACTTATGGGCTTCTTCTAGTATACGGTGGCGTACGTTTCCTAATTTAGGTATCCACATTCTTTTCTTATGGAATCTCCAAATTCCATCTGTTCCTTGTTCTAATTCCTTAATCATTCCTTTCAATTTCTCAGTATCATCCTTGATTACTGATTCTTGTGCCTTTTTAATTTGTTCATTTAAATCTACTTGCAGATTTAGTTTAAGTGAACGTACTCTTTTTGGTTTTTCATGATACTTTCGACTTAAAGCATCAGCCACTACATTTGCCTTTCCTGCATGGTACTGGATATTACAATCGTAATCACTAAGTATCTCCATCCATCGTCTTTGTCTCATATTCAACTCCTTTTGCCCAAAAACATACCTTAAACTCTTATGGTCGGTGAAAATGGTAAACTTACTGCCGTAAAAGTAATGTCTCCAAATTTTAAGGGCAAAAATTATAGCTCCTAACTCTAGATCATGGGTTGAATAATTCTCTTCATGATTCTTAAGTTGTCTAGAGGCGTAAGCTATAACCTTTTGATGTTGCATTAACACACATCCATAACCTAATTTAGAAGCGTCACAATAGACTACAAAGTCTTCAGTTCCTTCTGGTAACGCTAGTATGGGTGCATGGGTTAATCTTTGCTTAAGAATTCTAAAGGCTTCTTCTTGTTTTGGTCCCCATTCAAACTTAACAGATTTACAGGTTAGCTTAGTTAAGGGAATGGCTATTCTAGAAAAATCTCGAATGAACCTTCTATAATAACCAGCCAATCCTAAGAAACTACTAACCTCGGTTGGTGACTCAGGGGTTTTCCATTTGGTAATTGCCTCAATCTTTGTGGGATCCACATGAATTCCTTCATGATTAACTAGATGTCCAAGAAACTGTACATGTTCTAACCAAAACTCGCACTTTGAAAACTTTGCATAAAGCTTTTCTCTTCTCAATAAACTTAGAAGTGCATGCAAATGCGCTGCATGTTCCTCTTTGCTCTTAGAATAAATAAGAATATCATCTATAAAGACAATTATGAATTTATCCAAATATGGCTTACATATTCGGTTCATCATGTCCATAAATGCAGCTGGGGCACTGGTTAGACCAAATGGCATGACAGTAAATTCATAATGGCCATACCTTGTTCTGAAAGCGGTCTTAGGAATGTCCTCTTCCTGTACCTTTAATTGATGATATCCTGATCGTAAATCGACTTTAGAGAAAATTCATGCTCCTTGCAACTGGTCGAACAGATCATCGATTCTTGGTAATGGATACCGATTCTTGATTGTGACCTTGTTCAATTCACGGTAATCAATGCACATACGCATTGATCCATCCTTCTTTTTAACGAATAAGATCGGCGCTCCCCATGGCGATGAGCTTGGTCGTATGAATCCCTTTTCTAATAATTCATCTAACTGTTTCTTCAGTTCCTGCATATCTGCGGGTGCCAAACGGTAAGGTGCTTTGGCAATCGGTGCTGTTCTGTGTATCAAATGGATTCTAAATTCAACTTCTCTGTCAGGAGGTTGTCCTGGTAATTCTTCTGGAAATACATCTGAAAACTGGGATACTATTGGAATATCCTTTAATTCTTTTTCTTTAGTGTTAGTGATTATGGAAATCAAATACACTAATGATCCTTTTCTTATATAACTTGTTGTTTTCATCACAGAGATGAATTTTGTGGATCTAGAGGGTTTATCTCCTTTAATTGTGATCTTTTCACCTTTTGGTGAATTTACTTGGATTAACTTTTGATCACATAAAATACTGGCTTTATTGGCTATTAACCAATCCATTCCTAACACAACATCAAATCCTACCAGATTCATTGGGTAAAGGTTTGCAATAAACTTTTGATTTAGGCATTCTATTCTTGCTCCCTGCAAGATTTCAGAAATCTTAATGGTTTCCCCATTTGCTGTCTCTACTAGACATTCTTGTAGGAGTTTAGTTAATGGTTGATTGCGAAGTTTGCAAAATGAAGTATTAATAAAACTTTGGTTCGCACCAGAGTCAAATAATACTTTAGCAAAAACATCATTAACTAAAAACATACCAGCGATCACATCTGGGATCATCTTGGCTTCTTCTGCAGTCAGAACAAATGCTCTAGCATTCTTTGTATTCTTGGTGTTCGTGGCTGGAGCTAGTTTCGGACAGTTTGGCTTGATATGGCCTTGTTCTCCGCAGTTGTAACATATTCTGTTGTTAGGTTTTTTCCTACAGTCTTCCTCCTTGTGTCCAGATATTTTACAGAAATTGCAATATATGGAGCATCTTCTAGAATGCTTTCTTTTGCAATACTTGTAGTAGGGTGTAGAGGTAGAACCTACATTTTTCCCACGATTGGAATTTCCAGAGCGAAATTCTTGGGTAAGCCTTTGAGCTAAGTTCTTCCTTTAATCCTCTTCTCGTGTACGCACTAATTCATTTGTCAAGGTGTTTTCTAGTTCTACAGCTTCTTCTATAGTTTGAGGTCTAGCTGCCTTGATTACATGCCTAATTTCACTGATTAATCCCTAGATATAGCGGGAGATTAATACTGGTTCAGGTGATGCACGGGTTGGCACTATCCACCATTCTAGTGCTGAATTTTTAAATAGATTGGAAGCAAACATTATCTTATCCTCTTCCACGCATTTGCTTATTCTTAAGACTGCCTCTGTCTTTTATATCCAGCGTAGAGATGCAACGGCCCCTTCATTGCCCAAGAATTCCATTGGTTTACAAGACCAGAATTCTTTATAAGAACAACCATAAGACATGGTTCTTCTTCTTTTGGGAATGGGCACTTGAAGTATCGGTCCATTGTTTACGCTGTGTTCAGGTTTAGTGGGTTGTTTACTATCACGTTTACTTTTATTTTCTGCTTCCTTAACCGTTTTGATAATATATGGCATCGCATCTATTATCCCTTGTGCTACTATGTGTTGCATGGCACTGTTATCCACTTGGTTTCCATTATTGTTGTTGTTCGGGTTTTCGTTATCTGGGTTATTGTTACTCTGGTTATCATTATTCTGGGTTTCCTGATTCACTTCGTTGTCCATCGGAATTTTAAACATTCGCCAATTATTAATATCACAAATTAATATTTTAAGGCAAACAATCACACAACACACATATTGGTCAAAAGCGTCGAGCATTGCGACTTACTCTTTCTTATATAGTATGCATCTAATACAAACTGATACTGGAATAAAAAATTACAATACTATTATGCCTCATTAACCACAAAGTGGTCTATACTACGATAGATATATTATTATTATTATTATATTACTACCTCCACCATCACCTTCACTGATATGGGTTCATCCAGAACTCCATATTACGCTCATCGTACTTCCAGACGAGTCGTTCTCCGATCTGCCTCATCCTGTCACTATTTTCTAAAATCTCTTCTCCGAAAGTTAGGAGCTCTTGCACATTTTCTGCACTCATTGGGGGTACAGGTGCTGGTACTGCGGCATGGGTTCTTCCTGAGGGTATGGATTCTCTAGGATTTCCCTAATGTATTCATCATTATCGTAGTAGGGATCTAGAGGGTCCAGACCTGGGTTAGCTGCTAAGTTTGGCATGGGTTCATCTGTTTCACTCTTAGCGGCTACTAGCACTCGCTGCTGTTGTAACTTTTTCATCCTCTTCCTACGCTCATGTGCTCCCCTACTGAACCATCCTCTCTTTTTCTGAGGGAATGGCTCTTCAGACTAAGCCTTAAACATGAATATCCCATCTTCATTGTCAGCTGAATACCCTGAGAGGGCAGGCCATGAAGAGGTACCTTCGCTCCTAGGTGAGCCGGACAACTGACGATAAGCGTCGGAGGGTCCTTGGTCGCTCATACTGTAAACTAACAAATAGTCAAATAACACACAATAATAAAATACAGATATGCACGTATTTCCGTAATTAATTTCCTAACGATTTGAATAATATCTTGGTGTCAGTAGAACACTTCAGTGGCTGAATCAGTGGCTTAGCTCTAATACCACCTTCTTTCGCAACCCCCGTCCCCTATCTGTCCCAGGAACGGGCAGCCGCGAGACCAGTTTTGGTGGTATCCAGGTGTTTATCATTTTGGCAGCGGAAATTTCATCAGGACCGTAGTTAGGAAATATTTTATCAGAGTAAATACCACGCTTTTATAATAGTAAACATATTGGGATAAAACCCAAGTTTTCATTACAAATATTTTCATAGGGAAAATCTCTATTTTTTTGAATAAAACATCTTCTTTTATTTAGGTAACTTTTATAGCCACTTTTTCAAAGCCTTCAGTGTTGTCCAGCTGGCTTCTAGTTGGCTTTCACATTTTGTTACCTGAAACGCGTTTAAAAATATTTTGTCAGTGGGAAATACTGGTGAGTGACTCCCAGTTTAATCAAGAAGAGTTTTATAAGTTTTCACAGTATTGAGAGCGATTACAATGTTTACATCTACACAATTACTCATTCAGTACTGTCAAACCTGACTGGTGGGTCATATTACCCATTGGCAAACTCTTCGTCCAATGGTAACGTGTTCCACATTTTGTATACAAAACCCCAACATACTGGCAGTAATTGAAGAATTACAAAGACTCAATCACTGCTTAATCACATTGTAAAATATTTAAGGTTTTGTAAAAACAGTTTACAAAAAGGAGATTACTCACATTGTTGTCTTAGATTTTCTTTAGGGATTTCCTGGTGATTATCTATTAAATACACAAATGCACACGCGTTAGTATGATAATCCAATATTTACATTAGTAATACCCTCCCCGAGACGGCATTCCAACGGCCACGTCGGGCAGAACCACGACAGCCTTTACGGAACCCTAGATCAATCGGGCAGCGTATCTAATACGTAACCGGGGTTATAATACTTACAACGGAGCAGAACTTCGTTATTTAGGGGGGGTATTATGCCCGAAAATAGCTTATACTATGAGAGAATTCAAGAGAGAAAGAAAGGAATGAGCGAGTTCGACTGAAGACTAAAGGCCTTTATTTATATGTGACTCTTCGACTTCCCTCGCGGCCCACGTAGAAGTCCTCTAAGGGCTTCGCGGCCCACGTAGTAGGGGTATAGGGGCTAGGGTTGCTGATTCGTCGAGTTTAGATATGACACGATCATGACACGTGGCAGCACTGGGCTGCGCCCCATGTCCAGGTTGTCGCGCCCCGCGTAAGACGTAGCCAAAGGCTACGCGGCCCGCGAGCGACTCCCTTTTTCTGATTTTTATTTAATTTTTATAATATTAAAGGTATTCGGGGTTCGTTTTCGCATACGGGGTATATTTTAGGACATATTGGGACACTATAAATATATTAGGGGTGTCGAAAATTATTTTAGGGTTATTATATAAAACACGATATTTTACTAACACTAAACACACATATGGGCAAGTGCACCCATCGTGAGCGTAGTATAGTGTTGGTAAGATACCGAGGTCGTCTAAGGACACAAGAGCTTTTAGTACCGGTTTATCCTCAACGTCTAATCAAATAAAAAGTTTAGAAAAAGTTTTAAACATGAAAATAAAAACTAAAAATGTTGAAAATAAAAATAAAATAAAATAACAGATAGACAAGATGAATCACTTGGATCCGACTCGCCTTTAGTGTAACCTTTGATGATTTCCGCACTTTTTCACTTTTTAAGAGATTATCTTAGTTATAGTAGTAGGCCCCTCTTTTGAAGGTGACGTTACCCTCAACCCAGTAGTTTAAGTCAGCAAGGATACAATCCTAAAGGGTCGGAATATTGAAAGATAATAAATTAAGTTATTAATGCGTAATGTGGTAGGCCCTACTTTTGAAGGTGACGTTACCCTCGGCTAAGTGGTTTGAGTCAGCAGGGATACAATCCCAAGTAGCCGGGTTAATGTATTAATAGTAGTTTACATATGAGGGGGTCAAGCCATTCGCACCCCTGCCATCCAATACCTGTGGGTATTGAAGGAGGTCCTAGTAAGCTTGACCCAGGTCCTTGCAGGATCTATACACTGAACAAGGCAAGAATCTTACCAAACCATTCCCTTAACCCCCGACCAGGTAGCCAACATATCTCTATATAGATCGTAGAGATATGAATGGTGTAAATCTTTTATTTTATATAGACAGTAAAATACCGCCAAGACACCACGGACAAATGATAAGTAAGTTTCACCTTCAACATAAGAAACTAGTTATTAAAGTCATTAATACAAAACCAAATAAAAAGTAAGAAGAGATTAAAAATCAAAAGTATTACACTAAATGCTTATCTTCACCAAGTGATTTAAGAGACTTAGGCAAACATGGCCTTTGATTGTCAAGAACTCTTACTATCAATCTTGGATCCCGAGACTACTACACACACTCTATGATGGATGATGGATGACGGTGGTGGATGTGGGTTGTAGTGGTGGTGGAGTGTGGGTGAGGTGGTTTGCCAAGGGATGCCTTTGAAGTGAACCAAGCACCCCTATTTATTGGCTGCACAGAAGCCTGGACACGTCTCCGTGTCCACCCTTTTTCTCTTTCTTCATTAATTACAATTTGTCTGCATTAGCTCCACACGCCCCCGTGTCTGCCGGGCACGACCCCGTGTGCAGAAGCGTATATGTACTATCAAGATTTGCAAGATTCTGCGAATCTTAGCGTTGACCACGGCCCCGTGTTGAGCTGGGCACGCCCCCATGTCGGGAATAGAAGCTTCTATAGATTTGTCTTTTCTACAAACAACTGGCCACGCCCCCGTGTCCGCTGGACACCCCCCGTGTTGAGTTGGGCACACCCTGTGCTCAGCTGGGCACAGCCCCATGCTCAGCTTTCTTCTTGTTTTTTTTGCTTTGGGAGATGCTGTCGAGGGGTCGGGCATGCCACGTTTCTTCCTTTCTTTGTATTTATGTTGGTTTTGGTTGTATATTTGTTCCTTTTTGTTCGTTTAAGCTCATTTGATCTTGTAAATTCAAAAGGAAGACAAAAACACACTTTTTCCAACATTAGTACTAAAAAAGGGTTAGTTTTATGCCTTATTTGATGCAATTTATATGTTGTATTTTACACACATCAAATACGCCCACACTTGAATCTTTGCTTGTCCTCAAGCAAAACTCTTTATTATGTGGTTTACACACCCAAAAGGAATGGGTAGAAGAGAAGTTTTGGGCTTGTCTTGAGTGTTGGGAATCCAAGATCTTTATTGGGTTTCATTTTTATATTATTTACAATCCTATTCGTCATGATTTATTTAGAACATTTCATAAGAGAAATTACTTATTTAGGCATAACACGCCTTTTTAAAATTCCATTTATATACAAGTTCACATACCTCACAGGAGGTCACTCAACACTTGGCCGAAAATGTATTTTTGTGAAACACTCAAGACCGGCATGGAACTTACTTGTACCATATGCTTACCAAGCAATCAATCTTCCTCCTTTCTGTAACACCCCAAAAATGGGTTTGGTAATTTAAACCCGATTAATATAAAGGAACGGGTAAAATACCGTTAGGGGAAAAGTGAACCCGTAAATGAACATTAACTAGGAATAATTAACCTAGTTGAATATTAGTATCGTTGGTATTAAACGAAGGGTGGTAGCCTTATTTAATTAAAACGAAACATGAGGGACCAAAGTGAACAACTTGAAAGTTGTTTTATTAAAAGTAAACAACACACACACATAGACACACATCGTGTGTGTGTGTGTGTTCATCAACGAGCAGGAGGCTCCCAAGGAGCCTCAAACCCTAACTTTATCTTTATGCTCAAATTGGAAGGCAAGATGACGCTTAAAATCATAACCGAGCATGGATAAATGATCACCATCACGAGGGGATCATAAGGTATGTCTTAAAACTTAGATTTGATGATCTTGTATGAAGTGGGTTATGATCAATCCACGAGTTTGTATGAAATTAAGCATGAATATGTGTTAACCTCATCATAGGGAACATGTGTTATGTATAATTTTGACTAATTTGATGTTTAAGGATGTAAACCCACTAGTTGGATGAACTATGTTGTGTTATGATGAACTATTGTTAAATGAATCGAAAGAAATATGGTGTTGATATGTTTGATGTTTATGTATTAATGATACTTGTTGATTAGTAAGAAGATTTGATGAAATATGAATGAAATAGGAAGATTATGCATAAACTAGTTGTACATGGTGCCTAGGAAGTAGTACGCACACCACGTGTTTGATGAAATGTCTAAATGACAATAATATGTGAAGGTTGTGTTATGATGATGTTGAGTAAGCTATATGCTTGTTTGAATCGGCTAATGAAATACATATGTGAGATATGAACTTGATATGATCGTTCATATGAATAATCATGTATGCTAATAAGGATGTAAATGTAATGACATGAAAGTATAGGAATCATGTCAAGATGGATGGGAGTGTGGAAGGCTAACGGGACAAGAAGACTCAAGTAAGCGAATGCAAATACGGACGCGTAAGGTAAGTAAATCCCGGACTTACACTTTAGATGTAAAATATATTGTACTATGATCATTATTGTGATACATGTGAAAGTATTAAACAATGGAAGTAAATAGATAAGTTTACGGAAAAAGAAGTCGAAAGTGAATAGGAAAGTATAATGATGCTAATTGTTTTCTGTTAAGAATGAAATGGAAGTGCAGGTATACTAATAATGGAGAGTGAAGGTTAGGTATGGAAGTCGTACGAGAGTGTCCGAATGGATGGACGAATGGACTTATATGAACGAGAATAAGAGATGTTGATGTTTGATTATGCACGTTTTAAAGTTTATATATTATGTCACTAGTTGCTAATGAAGTAATTGGTTGTGGTGACTGCAGGTTATACAGGTTTATGAATGTTTGTTCAATATGTGTAAGCGGTTGAAGATTGAGTCAAGACATGGGTTGTACTTGGGTGTGTATGTGGTCACTTAATTCGATATACGTATGTTAGTTTTTAATTAATTTAGGAAAAGGGATTAATGTATTTAAGTGAAAGAAAGAAATTTTTAGTATGTATTTTCCGCTGCGTCAAAATTTGGTTAAAACGTGTTAGGGCGTTACACTTTCTGTAAACCTTTATAAATATCAAGAGGACTTGGGGAAGGGTTAGGCTTGGGTTAAAGGTAGGTGCTTTTGGGTTAGTTGTTAGTAAAAAGGGCTAAAAGCGTAAAAAGTGTCGGTTGTCGTGAATCTCTCTTTTTTTTTTTTACATTTATTCAAACTAAGCATATTCAAACAAGATTTTTGAGGAACTTGTTTGGTTATTGCAAAATTCTCTCTCTCTCTCTCTCTCTCTCTCTCTTTTGCACAAGATAACCGAGCTTTTTACTAAAACAAAAGGGGTTTGAAAAGAAAAAGGTTTTGGATGGTAAAGGGTGTTTGTTTTGTAGGTTTTGAAACGAAAAGGTTTAGGCTCTAAGGGGTTAACTAGGGGGATTTAGGGTAGGTGATAAAGAAAATGAAAAATAATAGTGTTGAAAGGAAAATTGGTTAGTCCTAATGCCTCCATCATTTACTTACTTGGGTTTAAGTTGGTAAGGACCGGGAATGTATCGTCATGGCAAGTTCTAGAGTCGTAAGAACCAAGCGGCTATTCACACAAGAAACGAAAAATGAGCATTTAGTTTAAAGATATATCCTTGTATGCTCAATAAAGGCTCAAAACTCACTTGTTGTGGGAATGGGTTTATAATGTGATCAAGTATATATAATCAAATTTTAATTAGATTTGTCATGCCTTTTCATAATTATCTTATGTTAGTTCTTTTTATCACGACGCTATCGGTTGTAAATTTGTAAAAATATAACCTTTTTAGAACTTGTTATTCCTGAATTAAACCAAGAAAAGTAAAAAAAAATGAAAATTTGAAAAAAATTGGGGTGATTAGCGGTTCCAATAGAGTTTTGTGTAAGGTTTGTTATTAGGACTTTCAAAATTCAAGGTTTTAGCATCCCCCACACTTATATTACACATTGTCCTCAATGTGTCCCAAAAATAAATTTTTAGGTTGATTAAAATGTGTAAAAGTGGGTTAAAAACAAGATTTTATGTTACTGGGTAGCTGAACACAGGGTGTGTTGGGCTGAGCACGGCCCCTGGGTCAGACTGCCAGTATCAAATTTAAATAGAAGGCTGGGCACGGGGGCGTGTTCAGTGAACACGACCTCGTGTCCAGTTACCTGAACTGGGCGTTTTCTGCAGAACCTCGGGCACGGGGGTGTGTTGGGTTGAGCACGACCCCGTGCTGAACTTGCTGTAATGAAGAAAAATTGTCTGGAGGCTCTGTTTTTGTGCATGGGGTGTGGGTTCGAGTTTCCCTTAGTAACCTCCACCTTTTCGAGTGTGTTTTATTCCTGAAAAGTAAAGCTAAACTAGAAAACGTAATAGTTAATCTAAACTAAAACTACGGATAGTTCCACGGAATGCCTCCGTGGTGCGCCACGTTTATAAGGGTCCTTGGCTAGACCCACCTTATCGGGTGGTTCTGGCTCATCTTCAATTAGGGGGTCGTCATTGCCGATTGGATATTTCATTGATCGTTCAAGATCGACATATCTTTTGAAGGCCCCTAATTGAATGGGTAAGTTGTTTTTCTTCCGATTAATCAAAGCTTTGTGGGTTTTCACAAAAGGTTGTCCCAACACAAGTGGAGCGTCATCAGGGATGACAAATTCGGTTGGGATTACCATTTGATTTGTTTGGACTAACACATCTTCAACTATCCCTATTGATTTTATTGTTTTCCGATTAGATTGAAAATGGGTATTTGAAGTGGAGAAAAATCACTAATACTTAATTTTTCGAAAATGTAGTTTGACATTATATTAACACAAAGATCTTTATCAATTGTAATATTACTAATAAAAGAATTTTGAAAGAAACATGGAACTGGTGTAATGTTAATTTCAAATGGATCATCTTTTATTAGCATAGTTTGATCATTTGTTAACTTAATGCTTACCATTTCGTCAATTTTTGTGTTAGTGTTTAACTCTTTTAAAAACTTAGCATGAGTGGGTATTAAACAATGATTTTCGAAAGAATGTGACAAGAGATTAATTTATTTAAAATTAGACTCTTCTTGAATTTTTACGTTGTCGGACTCACCTTTTTCGTTGTTTAACTCATGTGTCGGCTTTTCACTTACTTGTTCTTCCATTTTTACCTTTTCAACTATCTCTTCTTTATTACATGTTAATTCTTCCCTTGTGCGGGATTCCTCTTCCCTTGCGCGGGCTTCTTTTATACAGCGCTCGATAGTTTTAAGGTGTTCTATTATCTTTTTGGCTACGGGTGAAATAGTTGGTGGTTCGTCAAAGTGAGTTGAATAATTATCATCAAAACTTGAATTCGGAAGTTCGATCCTTGGTTCCTCACAGTACTCATATGAGGTAGATGGTTCACACCATTGTTCCTCATGGTAAGTATATGATGGATAAGGGTCGTAACTTGGTTCTTCATAATACTCATATGAGGTGGGTTGTTCACGCCATGGTTCCTCATAGTAAGCATATGAAGGTGGAGGCTCATATTTTGGTTCCTCAAAGTATGAGTATGAAGGCTCATACCTTGGTTCATCAAAATATGAGTATGAGGGAGAAGGTTCATACCTTGGTTCTTCATAGGGTGTGTATGAAGTTGATGGCTCGTACCTGGGCTCCTCATAGTAGTTGTATGAAGGGGATGGTTGAAAAAGGTCACAATATTGTACCGAGTGAGGGTTACCACAAATGGTGCAATAGTCTTCCCTATAATTATCCTCCTCATAGTGGTAGTTGTAATCTCCTGAGTATTGATCCATAAGAATCAGTCAGCAGACCACAACAGATTCTCGGGACCAGAAAACAAAAAATAAAAACGAAAACAGAGGCTGGACACGGCCCCGTGTTCAGTGAGCACGGCCCCGTGTTCAGGTTCTGTATTTGGGCATTTTAATAAAAGTGACTGGTTTTGTTCAGCACAGGGGCGTGTTCAGCAAGGACGACCCCGTGTTCAGACTCTGGGGCTGGGAGTTTGTTTAAAAATATGCAGCACGACCCCGTGTTCAGTCTACTGTAAATGCAAAAACTAACTAAAATGCAGAAAATGTGCGCGTGTTTTAAAAAAAGTTGTGAAAAAACTGATTAGGCCGTCGATTTTAAGCTTTCTTAAAATCATTGTGTCCCCGGCAACGGCGCAAAAAACTTGATGCGTGTGTAGGGTTATAAGTTTTTATGTATATTTTAAGCCATTTTTAACACTTTAGTCAAGTTTTAAATTAATAAAACACGGTATTTTACTAACACTAAACACACATATAGGCAAGTGCACCCATCGTGAGCGTAGTATAGCGTTGGTAAGATACCGAGGTCGTCCAAGGACACAAGAGCTTTTAGTACCGGTTTATCCTCAACGTCTAATCAAATCAAAAATTTAGAAAAAGTTTTATACATGAAAATAAAAACTAAAAATGCTGAAAATAGAAAAAACAGATAGACAAGATGAATCACTTGATCCGACTCGCCTTTAGTGTAACCTTTGATGATTTCCGCACTTTTCACTTTTTAAGAGATTATCTTAGTTATAGTAGTAGCCCCCTCTTTTGAAAGTGACGTTACCCTCAACCCAGTAGTTTGAGTCAACAAGGATACAATCCTAAAGGGTCGGAATATTGAAAGATAATTAATTAAGTTATTAATGCTTAATGTGGTAGGCCCCTCGCTTGAAGGTGACGTTACCCTCGGCTAAGTGGTTTGAGTCAGCAGGGATACAGTCCCAAGTAGCTGGGTTAATGTATTAATAGTAGTTTACATATGAGGGGGTCAAGCCATTCGCACCCCCGCCATCCAATACCTGTGGGTATTGAAGGAGGTCCTAGTAAGCTTGACCCAGGTCCTTGCAGGATCTATACACTGAACAAGACAAGAGCCTTACCAAACCATTCCCTTAACCCCCGACCAGGTAGCCAACATATCTCTATATAGACCGTAGAGATGTGAATGGTGTAAATCTTTTATTTTATATAGATAGTAAAATAACGCCAAGACACCATGGACAAATGATAAGGAAGTTTCACCTTCAACATAAGAAACTAGTTATTAAAGTCATTAATACAAAACCAAATAAAAAGTGCGAAAAGATTAAAAATCAAAAGTATTACACTAAATGCGTATCTTCACCAAGTGATGTAAGAGACTTAGGCAAACATGGCCTTTGATTGTCAAGAACTCTTACTATCAATCTTGGATCCCGAGACTATTACACACTCTATGATGGATGATGGATGATGGATGATGGTGGTGGATGTGGGTTGTAGTGGTGGTGGAGTGTGGGTGAAGTGGGAGAGAGGTGGTTTGCCAAGTGATGCCTTTGAAGTGAACCAAGCACCCCTATTTATAGCCTACACAGAAGCCTGGACACGGCCCCGTGTCCACCCTTTTTCTCTTTCTTCATTAATTACAATTTGTCTGCATTAGCTCCACACGCCCCCGTGTGCAGAAGCGTATCTGTACTATCAAGATTTGCAAGATTCTGCAAATCTTAGCGTTGACCACGGCCCCATGTTGAGTTGGGCGCGCCCCCGTGTCAGGAATAGAAGCTTCTATAGCTTTGTCTTTTATGCAAACAACTGGCCACGCCCCCGTGTCCGCTGGACACCCCCCGTGTTGAGATGGGCACGCCCCGTGTTGAGCTGGGCATGCCCCGTGCTTAACTGGGCACAGCCCCATGCTCAGCTTTCTTCTTGTTTTTTTGCTTTGGGAGATGCTGTCGAGGGGTCGGGCATGCCACGTTTATTCCTTTTCTTTGTATTTATGTTGGTTTTGGCTGTATATTTGTTCCTTTTGTTCGTTTAAGCTCATTTGATCCTGTAAATTCAAAAGGAAGACAAAAACACACTTTTTCCAACATTAGTACTAAAAAGGGTTAGTTTTATGTCTTATTTGATGTAATTTATATGTTGCATTTTACACACATCAATCTCTCACCAAATGAACATGAAAGATGCTAAAATATATTATTAATATGTTTCTGTAACTGTTACATACCATTGCTACGTCAAACACAGAAAGCTTTTCAGTCCTGTTGACCTTTATGTTTGACCAAAATCGGAACAAAAAGATGATTTTAAGACTTGAGTACCTCAGTTGGCGATGTTTCGATGCGATTTACGGTGAAATTCGCCATTGCTTTTGAGCTTTTTTCCTGTGATGTTAACGAATTATATCACGATCGAGCTATACATATAGTAGATGTGTGTATGTGTGTGTGTCTTCAAATCACACATTTGGCGTCGAACGATTTTTGAACCCTATTTTCTAATAAAACACAAAACAATTCAAATCAGAAATATCAGAAATCACTTAAATAAGCTTCAATTGAGTAACACAAAACAACAAAATGTAAATTCATTATAATGTACACATTTTCCGGCAGTTGATCGGCAACTGTGCTACGACTGATTCTCGAATAATAAGTCAATCGAATTCTCCAGAAAATACCGATTCGAACAATAATAAGTCAATCGAATTCTCCAGAAAATACCACAGCCTGCAAAACTCAAATAATAAATTCGGATTAAATCAGGTTCGAATCAAAATGTATACCACAGCCTGCAAAACTCAAATAAGTTCATCCCCCTAAATTGCCTTTCAAATTCTCCAGAAAATACCGATTCCAACAATAATAAGTCAATCAAAGTAAAAAAAGAAAACAAAATCCGTCATCAGTGCTACAACTGATATTCGAATAATAAGTCAATCGAATTCTCCAGAAAATACCGATTCCAATTCCATTACATTCCACGAAATGAACACTACCTAAGTGATGGCTATATCAAGAATCACATAATAAACTTGGCGTTTGGTTCAAAACAGAAATAGAGGTTACCAAATAATCAGAGACTCCACGCTCATAGAGCTTCTCAATCGTAGAAACAGCATCATCGGACCTGCATTAAGTAGTACAAGCTAAGTTTAAAAGGGATACTTATACAAGCACACTAAGGCAAACATCGATACCTACCGTGTGACGCCCTAAAACGTTTTAACCCAATTTATCGCAGCGGAAAGTACATACCTAAAATTTCTTTCATAATAATCTTTCTTTCAATTAAATACATTAATCCCTTTCTTATAAATTAATCAAAAACTAACATACTTATATCAATTTAAGTGACGACAAACACACCCACGTACAATCCATGTATTGACTCGATCTTCAACCGCGTACACTTCTTGATGAAACATCCAAAACCCTGTACGGCCTGCAGTCACCACATCCAATCAAATCAATAGCAACAGGTGACATAAATAAAAAAATAATAAATCTTAACACATGCATAGTAAGGCGTCAACATATCCTGCTTTCTTTTATACCAGCCCCTTCATGCATCCATTCCTTCACTAGCATCGGGTTGCGCAGCTAACCTTCACTTTCATTGTTAACATGACTATACTTTACATTAACTCTTCAATAGAAACGGTTAGTATCATTAACTTTCCTTCATATGAACATATTCTCGATTTACCCATAACTCATCTTTATGCCTAATTCATTATGTAAGTTCCCTTTCTTACCCCAAACTTAATCGAATCTCTTTCTTAACCACTCCCAACTCATTTGTACTTGAACTTAACTTAGTAATAACATCGATTCATATCTTCTCACACTACATTCAATAAATACCATATATCATAACTACTGTACCAAACAAAAAGGGTAAGTTCGGAGTGCACTTACCTCGTGCGTCCGAGTTCAAGCATAGCTTCCGTGTTTATCCTTGGCCCGTTGCCCTTCCATGCTTGTGTCCATGTTGACATGACTCCTATCCGTACATGTCATCACATTCATCATAACATGATTAGCATACAATCTCACTTATCATTTTTCTCCTAAGCATTTCATCAAACACTTGGTGTGCATATCATTTTCTAAGCATAAGGTACAAGTGCTTTAAGCATTTTCTTCCCTATTTCATCTTATGAAGCATCACATTCAAGCAAAATCTCATAATCATAATTTCCACATCAAGTTTATCTATCTCAGTCTACCATATAACACTTTATACATTACAAGATCACACTATAACATCTACAAGTTCATCATGTTCATCATCTTCACACTCATGCAATGGGTTTCATTCTAAATCACCAAATTACTTGAAATTATTCATAACACAAGTTCTATTTGGTGTTTCTAACACCTCTATATCCTTAATTTCATACAAATTCATGGATTGATCATAACCCACTTCAAACAAGATCATCAAATCTAAATTCTAAGACATACCTTATGATCCCCTTATGAAGGTGATCATTAATTCATGTTCGATTGTGAATTTGGGCTTCGTTTAGCCTTCCAATTTGGAGATTCTTCAAGAACTAGGGTTTTGGCTCCATGGGAGCCTTCCCTGCTCGATGATGAACACACACACGATGTGTGTGTATGTGTGTGTTGTTTTCTTTTAATAAAACAACTTTCAAGTTGTTTACTTTGGTCCCTCATGTTTCGTTTTAATTAAATAAGGCTACAACCCTTCGTTTAATCCCAACTCTACTAACATTAAACTAAGTTAATCATTTCCTAGTTAATATTCATTTACGGGTTCACTTTTACCCCTAACGGTATTTTTTTCCCGTTCCTTTATATTAACCGGGTTTAAATTACCAAACCCATTTTTGGGGTGTTACATACCGAGAAGACGAGGAAATGGGCGAAATCTCATCATTTGCCCATTGTTACCACATTGCAGGAGTTAAGGGGAAGAGCTGGCTCATAGCTTCCCTTGCTAGCCGCAGTTTGTCGATATCCCCATCTTTCCTCAAAGCTGTTATATACATACATACATACATACATCAATCAAAATCATTCAAGAAGAAGAAAAATAAGATGAGAATAAGGAATGAATGAATTATTACTTGAAGATGGCATCGTAGTTGGCTGGATTGGTGGAGAGTTCGGTTGCTAGGGTTTGTAATTCCAGAGTAGTTTGATCGTCGTCTCCGTCAGAGTCAGAAGAAGTTGTATTGTCCATTGTTAGGGTTTCTTCTTCCATTGCTGCCTGGATTGGATTTGGGAGAGAGGTCTGCATTGGATTTGGGAGAGAGAAAGTATCAAAAGAACTATTTATACGTATATGACTTGAATTTTGAATCTGGAGCCAGAATTTTGAACTGGCCAGAGGTTTGAATTTTGAATGATTGGCAGATGTTTGAAGAAGAAAGGCTAATGACAGACCTTTGCCTTTTTGTATGTGGCAGACCTTTGCTCGGCAGACCTTTGGAATTTAAATGTGGGCCAGCTTTGAATTTTAAAGTCTTTTAATATTAAGGTTTATGATGTAATAATGAGATAAGAAAAGCATTGTTGGACAGCCTCTATGGCTAACACATCAGATTTTCTTATGTCACTCAGATTTCTCCTTTTATAGAAAGTATAGATAGGCCATATGGTGAGTTAGTGAATCACAAAGTCAAAAAGTGTAGGCTTTAATTTCCTTTATATGGAAGTTCCGTTCTTTTCATATATAAATTTGTTTTTACAACGTACGAAATGAATGAACCATTGCGGTTGTATAACATTGGTACTACATGGGTATTTGTTTTTATGATTGTGAGTTTTGATATGTGTAAGAGAATTCCGTTGATGTTAAATATGTGTTAATATTTTTTTTGCAAATCAAGACATATTTCTTTGGGTTTTCTCTTTTGATTGCTATAGTGAATGTCGGTATCATAACGAGCCTAAAAAATACTGAACGAATTCCCGCTGTGAAGCGCGGGGCAATTCCACTAGTTAATATTAAAAAACAAAACATTACATAAGTTAAAAAAACATAAACTTAAAAAAAATCCTAACTTTCATACTTTTTCATGATTTTCTCTTGCATTTTTTTAAAGTAGCGCGTTTTTGTTCGGGATAACTATGAACATCAGTTGTCATTATATCCCATTCTTTGAGTTCGTTTTTTTTCTTTGACGACCCGAACATTTTCTTCGGCCACGCGTACCTTTTCTCCCGCCACGCGTGCCCTTTCCTCCACCACGCGTTCCTTCACCTTTTGGGTCGTGACCTCCGTGTAAGTTTGAATTGGGCCATAAACGACTCCATCTTTGAATCGCCACCCTTTTCATTTTTTTTCTTTGTAGCCGTCTCCCTTTTTGATTTGTCCCGGCCCAGGGGACGTTCCTCCTCCTGTACGGCGTACTCTTCTTCGTCAAACTCAGCGTCGTCGTTTAAACTAATTTGACATCTTGCGTCCGAGCCGCCGACACTAAAACTAACGGTCTCCGAGGTTTTTTGTCGTTTTGCCATCTCAACCTCATTCGGAACCGGCGCCCACTTCTTGGCCGTTCGTAAAACTTCCCAAGCCCAAATGTGTGGGAAAGCGACTCTATGGTTCGTCTTGTATTTATCCATTTCCGATTTGAAGACATCCTCGTCGCTCATCCTACTACGGCGCCCACTTGTATATATTTTATTATACTCCTCCGAAAACCGGTTCACGACTTTATTCATCTTTCACCACTTCGAAGATATCGAGTCGAGATCTCGATATGGTCCTTGTTCCATTATCTCAAGGAACTTTGATAATACCGCTTTCCCAAACCCCTCGCCGGTTTGCTTGTTACCTATATTTAACAAAAGTATATATTACAAAAAATTTAAAAATTAATATTAAAAAGTATATACTAAAAAAATTAAAGTTAACGTTACATACCTTTAACGGGGTGTGTGGATTAGCTAATATACGCCTTCGCTAAGGCTTCCTCCTCGAGCGGTGTCCACTGTTTTGGCTTCGGTTTCGAAGGTTGATTTTGGTCAACTGCAACTTGCTTTCCTTTTTTCGTTTGGAGGTTTGCAGTTGCGTCTCGGGAACGACTTCAATGTCGTCTTCATCGGGTTCTAGTGGTTGAGAAGTTTGAACGGGTTGTGGTGGTTGAGAAGCTTAAACGGATTGCATGTTAAACGGGTTACGCATCATCAAGTTTTGTAACACTTGAGTTTATTGCGTACTCGAAAAAACGTTCGGAGAATGTTGGAAACCCGCAAAAGCGTTGGTGGAAAATTGCGCGAAAGGGTTCGGTTCCATTGTAGGATAGTACCCGGGCACTGAAAAAACGTTCGGGTTTGGATTCGGGTTGTTCAGGTTGAATGCATCCATTGTAAAAAGTAGAAGAAGGTTTTATAAAAAAAGTAGAAGGTTTTAAAGAAAGTTGAGAGAGAGATGGGGTTGTAGTGGGTTAAAATTGGGGTAAAAAGGTTGAATTAATATAAAAAATTAAAGGGTTTTGGGTTGGTTTTGAAATATAGCCGTTTGTTATTAAATAAGGATTTTTTTATTTTCTAACGGTTACATCATCGAAAAGGGGGAGAT
Source organism: Helianthus tuberosus (assembly GCA_030545235.1). Classification (NCBI taxonomy): domain Eukaryota; kingdom Viridiplantae; phylum Streptophyta; class Magnoliopsida; order Asterales; family Asteraceae; genus Helianthus; species Helianthus tuberosus. The sequence goes on along the minus strand of CM060437.1, from coordinate 22,509,947 downwards.
TTTGTCTTTTTGTGGCATGGTACAAACGTCTCCAAAGAGACGGAGAGGACGACGACGCTAAGGTGGAAACGGTGTTCCACACGGCGCCGCACCGGGACGAAGGGGGGACGGACCCCATACCATGGAGCCTTATTAGTTATATAATATTACATTTATCAATCTGTGTAATAAACACATTATAACCTACTATTCTTAGGCTCCATGGTATTGCGCTACCTCAACGCCACGTATGTGTCATGTCAATCAAGAGGCTCTATTACCTCTTTCTATAACACATATGGTGTGTAATAAAGCCTCCTACTGCCTCTTCTCACCAATGGGGGCCTCTTTATTGGAGAGAGAAACCATAACTTCACTCACACATCTCGTTATTCATCGTCATTGCAACCACTACACCCCAATAGCTCCCCCATGATAACACCAAGAGTATGAAGAGGTGGGGATTTTGTAATGAAAAAAATTGAAAAATTCTGTAATATTAAAATATATCAAATCCTATTTTTGTTGCATTTTAACGTGTATAAAATATATACAAATCACTATAAATTATAGAAATATGACAACACCAAGTTGCTAACAAACATTTGGACCACTAGGGTCATTTAAGTCTCTCCTCGGAATTGAGCGATCAAGTTAAGTGTGAAACATATTTGTAGTTTAATGGATTGAGTATACGAATATCATACAACTAAGGATCGACGTATTAAACGTATAAAAGGTTAAGGTTGTTAACCCTTAAATAGTTAGGATCCCATCACACCGAGAAAAGTTAAGAATATATTAAAATAGTTAGGATCCCATCACATGGAGGAGTAGAAACAATGTGGTCTTCAAAGGAATCCAGTCTAATGTGGGAAGTATAAAGGAAGAAATACGAGTTTTGGGATATCTTTGGTGTAAAAATCGGTCTTACATGGGAAAAGTGGTGTAATTTTGATTTGGTTTGTATAGGTGTGTGATGTACTTGGTGTCCCTCGCTTTTGGTTAACATAATGTTAATCCGGCGAGGTTGTCTTTTTAATAAAAATATTGATTTGTTGGCCGTTCAAATATATATATATATATATGGTGGGAGTTGGCTACAAAGTCAATTTTTCCTACAAGGTGTAAAAAGTCATAAAACACCACAATGTCCAGGGGCGGATCTAGTAAGGAAACACCGGGTTCCCAGGAACCCAGTCTTTTTGGAAAAAAACATTTTTTTGTAGTGTAAATCTTGTATGATTTGGAAAAAAACTTTTTTTTGTAGTGTAAACCTTGTATGATTTGGAAAAAGGAACCCAGTGATTTCTCCGGCTGGATCCGCCACTGACAATGTCAACCATAAAACACACTCAAAACCCACAAATAACAAAGTGAATATAACTAAAACGACATATTCGTGGGTTTTTTGTTGTGTTTTGGATGATAAGGCTTTGATTGTCGAATGACTAATATTAGTGTATTTTATGTTGATTATCATGTTGTGTTTTATATTCATAATTCTACGATGGTGTGTTTGAAGTTTTTATGGACTGTTAGGGTTTGGATATTGTGTTTTAGTGATCTTCATTCTGTTATTTGTGGGTTTTGAGTGTGTTTTATGGCTGAAATTGTGGTGTTTTATGACTTTGTATACTTTGTAGAAAAAATGGAATTTGTAGCCGAACCCCACCCTATATATATTAATTCATAAGGCTATGTGAAGTGTAGTGCGAAGAGAAAGCCACACCATATCTTTCACGTCTCAAGCACCTTTATACTTGATTTGAAAGGGGGCGCAAAAGGTAGCTTAGACCGTGGGGTATGGGGGCTTGGGTTGGGGCATTTGTTGACACGTGGAATGGGACCCCCCCCCCCCCCCGCCACCAAAACCCACGCCCATGGGGTATGGTGGGGCTTAGGTTGGGGGCTTGGGTTGGGGGCATGAATTTGGTTTGGCCATTGAGAGCCTGCCATGTGGGGTCACGCCAATGGGGTCACGCCCAAACCCAAGCCCACCCGGGATGGTAGCTTGGGCGTTTTCCCCCAACCCACGCACAAACCCCCGCCCCATACCCCACGGTCTAATAGCCCACTCACGACCGTAACTAGTGAGATAAGTGGGGCCTATCTTTTTCCAACCAATTACACATATTCATTTTCTTTTAAATAGAAACAATGAATTAGTTGTTATGATGTAATTAGAACCATTACATTACACCATTATAAAAGTGTGATTTTGTTAAAAGCTTCTTGATTACATGACATTTTAACTAACAAGTTTAACACAAATCAGTACACATTTATCTATATCTATACTTCTATATATATATATGGGTTGAGTTCATTTCAGAACTCCTAATAAACAATCATTTTATATATAAGTTTTTGTATTTAGGATCTTTTTATCATCTATTATATGTATTTCTTTGATTACATACATATTAAAAGTAGTTTACATATGTTTAATTGCCAAAATTATATATATATATGTGTCATAACTAATTACATATATGTAAAAAACTAGTTTACATATGTGTAATTATAAAATTACATATAAAAAATGATTAAATTACTCTTAACATGTATGTAATCGTAAAAATACACATAATAAATGATAAAATTATCCTAAACATAAAAATATATAAATAAAAAGATCGTTTATTAGGAGTTCTGTGAGTTCTGTAAATATTTATGATTCTGAAATGATCCTACCCCATATTTATATAGTCTTAAATACAAAGGTCGGTGACCCGACCAAATGACATACCTGCCCCTAAGAAATGTGTCTCTTTCTCTTTCTCTGGTTCCTTCACCGCCCTTCATTATATACACACACTTCACTCATCATCATCATCATCTAGGGTTTCGCCACGTGATAAAGAGAGAGATAGAGAAAAGAACGGGGGCGTCGATGGGGTGGGGTGGCCCATGGCAGGATCCCGGAGACCATGCGCCGACTGCCTGATGCACTCCGATCTGTGTGGTGTTCTGACCAACGGCCCTATCGGCGGCTAGGGTTCCGCCCTGTTAACAAGCGGTGATGACACTGTTGATATTGGTGTAGAAGTCTCTCTCTAGAGGTTCCGCTGTTCCGATGAGTTTCCTTCTCTCTTTGTTGAGGGTTTAAACCGGCGAGGATGGCGAGACCGAGCCGTGTTTTGTTGGCGACCGCCTTTTGCATCGACTATGAAGATCTGAGTTGATCACGAATGTGGGCATGATGCCACAAATCGAGGTATAATTTTGACTTTATAAGTCAAAATATCTGTTCGTGGCCAATGATATACCTCAGATGTCAAAAACCCCTGTGTTCGACCAGTTTGCTACACGTAAAGCTGCTCTGTTTGTCCGATATTAATTTTGTCGTTTGGGGATAAAAACACATTTGCGAATTAGGTGTTTACTGTTAAAAGTCTATTTGGGGTTTTTAATTAGGCTCAATTTTGATACTTAAGAAAATCTTATATTAGTTAACTGGAAGTTTTCAACCACAATAGTTTGCAAATTTTATAATATTGTGTCTTACTTGATTTTGAGTGCCATTCAAGTAAAAAATTGTCATCAGAATTCATGTCAATGGAAGGGTTGTTGTTAATTCCATATTACATTAGTAAAAAATTGTGACTTCCATATGGGAATCTTCTGTGAGTACCGCTGAAAGTCTTTCTTGAAGAACTGTGTTGCAATTTTTATTTTAATGCGTTAAGATTGGTGTGCATAACTATGGAGTTTTGATTGTTTATCAAATCTACAGGGGTTGATGATTTATACGTGTGGATCACTATAGTCAAAAGATTCGGCCTATTTGCTATCAGTTTATGGACCACCTTGCAAACATCAAAGAATGAGTGATTCATACTTTGTTTTGTTAGTTGACATGTGTAGAATGATTATTGTTTCTTTTTATTTTAGGGGCTATGATGATAACTTACTCTTTGTGCACTGTTCAGTGTTGGCATGTATTTGTCTGTGCTTTTACATCACAATCAGACTATGCAGCCATGGTGGTTTTTCCTCTTCATTTTGAAGATGAGATATTTTGTGTCTTGGCAGGGCAGCCGACATGCTGTGGTGTTTAAGGGCTTGCATCACAATCAGACTATGCAGCCATGGCAGTTTATCCTCTTCATTTTGAAGATGAGGTATTCCGTATCTTGGCGGGGCATAAGCTTCACATATCTGAGCCTCATTGTTCCTTTGTTTTGTATGCTAACGGTCCTTTGTTGACATTGACCTTTAACTTTTTCCCTACTTGAATAGTTTTCACTTTATGCTTAGGTTGAATGCCTCTTCGTGTGATTTACTTTACTTTGACAAAGTGATTGGGCAATATACTCATGCTATGATGCTAGGAGATGGTCGCCTGATATCACATGGCAACCAGCAGGTTTGTAATCTGTTTTGGATTTGTTTTCTTCTAGGTGAAATGCTCAAAAGGAACCACAAAACTCCACCAAATGTAAGTTAATTAATTATGTTTCAGATTCGTAGGATTCATAGATGTAAACTGTTCATACCAATCTATCACTGACTTGGTTATTAGTTGCTAAATCACACCAACATAATTTTAAATTAGTAGTCGAATAGTTGTTTTTATTTCTTTGTTAGTTATTTTTTTAGGCTTTTCAAATTAATTTTAGTTTGTATTATTGTTGTCGGAAAGAAGATAATAGATAGTATAGGGGGCTAATATGTAACTTGGCGTTCTATATAAACACCATTCTTTGTAACCCTATTTTTTGATCAATACAATTCTCAATACAATTAAAACCCTAATTGTTGTGTTTGTTCTCCACTAGACAACATGGTATCAGAGCAGTGTTTCTGATTCTTGAAACCGTTTTGCTCATCATCTACAATCTATCCCATCCAACCTCAAATCAGAGAAACCCGACAATCAAAATCAAACTCAAACGAAATAAAAAGCCAGAAAAACTTTCAAACCAGAGAAACCCTAAATTTTTTAGCGAACCAGATCTGCCGCCGCACCAGTCTCCGGTCGCCAAAGTCTTGCCGTTAAGAATAAAGAAGGGGCTGCCGTTGTTTGTTTGTTTGATATTATCACATAAAAGACAAAGAAACAATCCTTTTTTGTTCCCTTGCTTGCGTCACCCAAAAGCTTTTGTTTTGTTGTGGGTTGTGGTTTTTACTCGTGACCAAGAAACAACAGAAAACAATTTTATTGTTTTTTGTTCTTTGAGCCATCACTTTGCAACAAGATTTAGCATTTGTTTTTTGTTCCGCTGCCAGCCAGCCAGCGGATTTGATAAGGCCGCCGTCAGCGGATTTGTTTATCTTGAGCCAAACAACACAACCCAAACCCTAGTCGTCGCTTTGAGCGGATTTGTATCAGTACGAGTGTCTCTGGGCGAACTCAAATCTTGAACGCGAGTTCAAGTTACCGGTGTATTTAATAAATTCGCCGGTAAAGTACCTTCGCTACCTAGCGACGATATTCTGAACTAAAATCTTGAACGCGAGTTCAAGTATCCAGCGAAATTGATAAATTCGCCGGTTTAGTTGGTTCTTAATAGCAGTGCCGGGACGACGTTAAAAAAATGGCAATCAATTATGGAAAAAACAATTCTTGGATATTTGATTCTGGTGCCACTGACACCATGACGTTTGAACCATTAGACATACGGTCAATGACCCAACCTAAAAAATCTCAAATACATACAGCAAACAACGGAACGATGCAAGTGAAAGGAGGAGGAGTAATTGAAATTTCACCAATTATGAAATTGTCAAATTGCCTCTATGTTCCGTCCTTATCACACAAATTACTGTCAATCAATCATATTACCAAAGAATTAAATTGCACGGTACTAATTCACCCTACTTTCTGCCTCCTACAGGATATCAGGACGGGTGTGATTATTGGACGTGGTACTGAGCGTCACGGATTGTACTACGTGGATGAAGTGACTCAACAGGGTACTGTAATGTTGGCACATGGAACCGAAAACCGGGAAGCCTGGCTATGGCATAGACGTTTGGGGCATCCATCCCATGGCTATTCGCACCTTTTGTTTCCAAAACTCTTCCCCTCGAATGGAAAAATAGATTGTGAAACATGTCTTCGTGCTAAAAGCCATCGACAACCGTTTAAACCTAGCAATACGAAAGTTGCTTCACCTTTTTCACTAATCCATTCTGATGTGTGGGGTCCTGCTCCTGTGATGGGGGGGCAGGGTCTTCGGTACTTTATACTATTCGTGGATGATTGCACTCGCATGACATGGGTATATTTTTTGAAAAACAAAGCCGAAGTTTACGAAAAATTTATCACGTTTTATGCTATGATTCAAACTCAATTCCAAACCCAAATCCAAATCCTTCGATCCGACAATGGGGGAGAATTTGTCAATACGTCCATGAAACAGTTCTTTAAAATCAAAGGATTAGTTCATCAAACCTCTTGTTCTCATACCCCTGAACAAAACGGTGTTTCCGAACCAAAAAACCGTATTATTCTTGAAATGACTCGAGCCCTTTTGATCGAATCTCAGGTTCCTAAATCTTTCTGGCCGGAGGCAGTTGCAACCTCTGTGTATCTCCTGAATCGGCTCACCACAAAAGCTCTGAAATTTAAGACTCCCTTAGATTGTCTGTCTAAGTCTGCCAGTATTCCCCATCCTCTTACATTTGAACCTCGAATTTTCGGGTGTACCGCATTTGTTCACATACCCAAAGTCAACCGAAACAAGCTCGGCCCATGTGCTGAGAAATGTGTGTTTGTCGGCTATGGGATCGACCAAATAGGTTATCGGTGTTATAATCCAAAAACTCGTCAAATGTTCACCACAATGAACGTTGACTTTCTTGAAACAAAATACTTTTATGACACCCAACTCAGTGGTCAGGGGGAGAACGAATGTATAGACCCTCTGAGTTGGCTAACCCAATTTCCTCGTCTGAAGAAGTAACAACAGAACTTCCCCACAGTACTTCGAGTCCTTCAAACACAGACACACAATCTGCGGAGCACAGTACCACTGAAGAAAGTCCATCCAACGTAATGCCTGAGGTAAGAAATACTGAGAACCCTGAATGTTCTACGTCTTATAACTATGAGACAACAGGGGAACACATAGAACCGAAAACTACAGAACATGTTGATCCAGTTGTTGAACAGGTTGATCCAGTTGTTGAACATGTTGAACCAGTTGCAGCAGAGACTACCGGAAGATACTCTCTTCCACCTAGAGCCAGTAGAGGGGTTCCTCCAAAACGATACTCCCCAGAGAGGGAAACCAGAAATTCAAGATATCCTGTAGCTAATATGGTCGACGGGAACTTATCTAACAGTGCGAAAGCATTTGTTACTTCACTATACACTGAAAAAATACCTAATTCCGTAAAGGAAGCTCAAGGTAAGAAGAACTAGGAAGAAGCAATGGAAGTGGAGATGCGTGCTCTTATGAAAAACAATACATGGGAGAAGTGCATTCTTCCTAAAGGAAAGAAAACAGTTGGATGCCGGTGGGTGTATTCGATTAAATATAAACCAGATGGTTCCATTGGAAGATACACAGCCCGACTTGTAGCCAAAGGGTACACTCAGACGTATGGGATCGATTACTCTGAGACATTTTCTCCGGTTGCAAAAATGGATACCATCAGAGTCCTCTTTTCCGTGGCAGCTAATAAGGATTGGCCCCTTCATCAATTTGATGTTACAAATGCATTTCTTCATGGAGACCTAACTGAAGAAGTTCACATGGAAGCTGCTCAGAGAATTCTAAGGTATCTCAAGGGAACCGCGGGCCATAGAGTGTTGTTCAAAACAAATGGGCATTTAACTGTTGAGCTCTACACTGACGCAGACTGGGCCGGAGATAAGGGAAACCGAAGGTCTACATCAGGGTACTTCTCCTTGGTTGGCGGAAATCTTGTTACCTGGAGAAGTAAGAAACATAAGATGGTGGCTCTGTCAAGTGCAGAAACAGAGTTCAGAGGCATAGCTCGAGGGTTAAGCGAAGTCCTTTGGATCAGGAAGCTTCTAGAAGATATTGGTTTCTCCCAAAGGGTACACAGTAAAATTATGTGCGACAATACAGCTGCAATACAAATATCAGAAAACCCAGTTCAACATGATCGAACGAAACATGTAGAGGTTGATCGGCATTTCATCAAGGAAAAACTGCAAGAAAGGATCATAGAGCTCCCGTATGTAGCATCAAAAGATCAACTCGCAGATATACTCACAAAGGCAGTCAACGGAAACGCGTTTAATAGCTGTTTGAGCAAGTTGAGTATTGGCAACCCCACTACTCAACTTGAGGGGGAGTGTCGGAAAGAAGATAATAGATAGTATAGGGGCTAATATGTAACTTGGCGTTCTATATAAACACCATTCTTTGTAACCCTATTTTTTGATCAATACAATTAAAACCCTAATTGCTGTGTTTGTTCTCCACTAGACAACAATTGTGTATTGAATCAGCTTGCAAAGCTAGGATGGGATCGCATATGTCACTTCAATGTATTTTTTGGTTAATTTCTTTCAAAAGTAAATTCACACGTCACGCGTGGCGCGCCACACATCAATGTCATCATCGTCGCGCGTGTGACGTGATGTCGCCGCCGCAACGCGCGGCGCGGGTAAAAACCTAATATCTATACTTTATATATTAAAAGAAAACTATAGGGGACATATGCCATCTATTAAAATATTTACTTTTTTTTGTTTTTACGTCTCTCTGTCTTAGTTAATTATGAATGTTTTTTTAATTAAAGATAATCATTATATCATTGACTAAAGTTTTAAAATAATGTTTACTTAAAAGTTTCACCAGCTTCAATATTATGTTGATCAAAGTATTAGAAAAACGAAAATAACGATGATAGTTGTTTTTATGAGTGATTACTAAAAAAATTTAATTATTTAGTATTGTTGGATAGTAAGAATGATAAAAATACAATGTAATAAAAAAAAATGGTAAAAAATCAAAGTTAATGCCTATTTTAAAGAAATATTTTTTAAATAAATAACTTAACAAAATTTGTAACTGTCACGCCAATGTTCATTTTTTTAAATACAAATCTTAACGACTATATATGTTAACAAATAACATTATATTTTATTTATTAGCAAAAGACACGAGTTTATTCAACAATGCAATGCATATGTATTTTTAATATAACATTTTTATTATTAGTTATCTAACATTACATTTATCAATTCGTGTAATACACACAATATAACATATTATTCTAAGACTACATGGTATGGAGTGGAGCCCTTAGGGGCTCCATTGCGCCACCTTAACACCACGTATGCGTCACGTCAATTAAGGAGCTATGTTACCTCTTTTTAATATCTATGGTATGAAATAAAGCCTTCTATTGCCTCTTCTCACCTATGGCAGCCCGTTTATCGGAGAGAGAAACCATAACTTCACACATCTCGTTATTCATCGTCATTGAAGCCACTACACCCAATAGCGCCCCCATGATAACACCTAAGACCTTGCGTAGTGGGGCGGTATAACCCCCTATAGCGCCGAGATGGCGCCTTGCACACCAAAACAAAGGGCGCTATGCCCAAAAAAATTTTGAAGGCGCGATAATTATCGCGGCGCCATGCTTGTTGCCTCCGTTCACCCTCCACTCACACAGACATATATATATACATATATATGTATAATTTAAGGGTTTATAATTAATTGGGTAATGATGAGGTAGGGGCGTTATGACTACGGGCTTAAATGCATAAGGCCCCATAACGCCCACACGCTGACGTGGCGTGCCACGTGTCGCATAACGCCCACAAAGGGGCGTTATGACTACGGATGGCCTAATGTATGAAGTGATGGGGACTCTCGCTGAGGTGGCATAGAGGTGACAACCAATACCGTGTAGCCTAATAAAAACAAAGTAATGGGTGAGAAAAGAATAAAGGTTAGTTGGGTGATCCTGGTCCACCTAATAAATCACGAGCCATAGATAGCAGCCACGCCTTACAATCCCACTGGCTGCCAGATGGCCTGCTCACACTCTTCTGTATGCTATTCCATATTATATTTCTTTTTATATCTATAATTTGCACAACCACAAAAAGCTTGTCCGTCCTTTTACATCATGTATCATTTAAGAGATAAGACTTATGATTATTTTCTGCTAAACGTGAATCATGGTTTAACTTCAATTTCTAACTATCTATGCTAATTAGGATAAAATAGATTTATAACATGTATTAAAAAAATACTAAAAAGTTAATAATGAAGATTTAGGATTATAAACGATATTTTGAAATAAGATAGATTTACAAAAATAAAAGATAAAATAGAAAATTGATGAAACAAAAGAATCGGAATAAGTCTTAGACTTACAGAACTATAACACGTGATGTGTAACCAATTATTTATTTATTAGGTTTAAATTTTTTTTTTTTTTTTTTTTGATAACCGCGGGAACCCGCTTACACGGTAAACCCCCGGGTCCCCCCCAATACCCGACTAACCGAGGGGAACAGGTAAAGCGCGGCGCAAGCACCGGGTCGGTGGCCTTTAGAGAACCGGTGGAAGCAAGTATCGAACTCAAGACCTCTAGGTTATTTGAAACACTCTTTACCACTCCACCACTCTCTAAAGGTTAGGTTTAAATTTTTCATAATATTTACGCTTTGATTTCTAACTCCTTGCTAGATTATGTTTTTGGTTGATTTATGATGTTTTCTCACGGTTCAGAGAAATCTGTTTTAAGTTTTCATTTTATCTTGTTTGTATTTTTTATTAACATCTAAGTTCTTTTATTAATTTTTGTTTACTACCAACAAAAACTTGTGAATTCTCTCAACCAAACGGTGAGGATTCAAACCAGGTTGTCGGTATTAAGTAAATGTATTATCGTTCTAAACAAAACTTGCCAACACCTTCACTATACAGTGTTGGACCCAGAAATTATTTGCCGGAGAGTGCGGATGAGCGATTCAACCATATTTTCAAATGATGCGATTAGGATTTTTGCCAAAAAAACACACTAATTTTTTTAAAGAAGTGCACCCGCCCACCCACCGAAACACTTGGGTCCGCCCTGCCACCAGATTACACCACCACAATAACCGCCCATGATGAGAAACAAAAACTTCCTACCACAACACCAAATCACCACCATTTCCCATGGCAAGAGGCGTCTAAAGTCATCTTCATCCCCGTATCTATTTTTGTAACAACAAATTTTATTAAAAGAAAAAAAAAATAAACAAGGAGCTAGATGCGTATGAAGAAAATTCAAGAACTATACCAAAGGGATGCTGCCTAGCAATAAGCACGCCACACTACCGAGCTTTCTGGTTGAGTGGTAGCCCCATAATTTTTTTCAAATGGGGAACATGGATTGGAGTCTTGCCTGAGACAAATTTTTTTATGGGTTAAGCCAAGGGGTTTCCCAGTTGTGGGTTTCCTCCTGTGAGGGTGGGCCAGGTCACCACGTTTTGTTCTTCGGGCGAAAGGGTGATTCATTAACGCTTCAGTGCAGACTTTGAGTGTGTGGGTCGCTTCGTTGTCTCATACAACTTTCATGTAACGCTTGAGCTTCATATTAAATTTTGACTTACATCCTAATGTACTCTCGTATCATGATTCTTGCAATACATATAGTTACATACTTTGTTGATTTAGAGAATAAGTCAAACGAGCAGCCCAATGATTCATAGTCTAAAAGCGACATAGTGTAGCGTTTTGAAATCAGTGGCGAAACTTGAGATTTCCGACCCACCGAACCTAAAAATTTCTATAAAACCGGAGGGTTGAAAACGTATATACCCAAAAATTTATATACGAAAACTACATATTCTTCATTACTGAGCGAAAAGTTCGGGGGTCGGCCGCCCTTAAAAGCTTCACCCATGCTTGTATGAGAAAAATTATGAACATAATTTAAACCTCTTGATACAAATAGAGGGACCGAGAATGTCAATATTGAACAGCTTATGTCCTTCAAAAAAAACAAAGTACAATAAATTAGGTGTTAATAGTTAATATACTTAAAGCAAGTGCAGCCCCTTTGGTAGTAAACCATTTTATGGGGTATCTTGACAAGAAAACATATCTAGTCATGGGCCCACAAAATCCACACGTGTCAAAACTGTTGGTAACGGGGCCCACCACATCATCACGGCAGTTGCTTTTGTCTTCACGTGCCACATACAGCTGTGACGGTTTCCTCGGTGTCTTCCGTTTAGGGTTCAGCACCCTTTACCCTCTACAATTCCTTCTAGACTAACGGCGCCGTTAACTTTACATGACCCTTTTTTTTATTTACATATCACAAATGTATATATAGCCCTGCAATATAGTTGGTTTTCCTTTTGAATTGGTATATAAGGGGAGTGGGGGCGGTGAATGTTTTTTTGCGATAGAGATTTTCCACGTGTGGAACAAAGAAATATACCACCGCCACCAACAAAATTCACGGGTGATAAAATGGTTCCCGTGAAAAACTTCACGCGTTATGTCTTATTTGGTGATAACTAGTTTTTTACTATCGCCGCGTTGCGGCGAACGTATTTTGTTGTTTAGTCTGTGTTTACATGTGTTTTAAAATCACTACGAGCACGTTGTGCACGGAAACCGCTGACAAGAATAAAAAGAAAATATAGAAAAAAACACTAAAAGATAACCAAAAGAAAATCAACCAAAAAAGTTGTATGGTAATAATGTTGTTCGTATGAAACCTGTGGTCAGAGATGAGCAAATGATACTGGGTACAGGTACCGAATTTCCCCAACTGAAAAATCTTAAGTACCAATTCGGTACGACTTTTGGCGTTCCTGATACCGATTCGCTACCGTTTTTTACCTTCATATACAGGTACCGTAATTGGTATTTTCGGTACCAGTACCGATTTGGTATTGGTTGGCACCTACCCCTGAAACTAAAAAAAGAAATCATTAAAAGTTGAAGAAAATAAAAAAAAAGTTGCACGATACCGTTGTTGTTCATACGACACCCGCGGTCAGGGATAAGCAAATGGTATGGGGTAGCTGTACCGAATTTCCCGAACTAAAAGATTTTCAAAAACAATTCGATACCGACTTTTGGTGTTTTCTGTACCAGGCTGGTGTCGGTTTTTATCTTTATATACCGATAACCGTACTGGTATTTTCGATACCAGTACCAGTTGACAAAAGCTTATCTATACTATATTATAATACATGAGGGAAGGATTCCCAAAAGTTAAGAACTTCTTCCCCCATTATTTATAAATAAACCCCTAGAATGAGGGTAAAGTGGTCTTTTAAACCATAATTATTTTTTAGTCCCTCAATCTATTACATTTAAATCCTTGACATTTAACATAATTATGGGTAATTAGTTACACTTCCCCCCTCTTTAATTCTTTAATGTATTCCTGCGATATCTTACAACCCGTAATGTTTTAAAAAAATCCGAAGGTACCATGACGATCGGCACATTTTTTTAAACGTTTTGATAGTTGTCTTTTTTAGTTTCGCCGTGCGTTCATAAAGTACAAATAGCCGATGCGTAAATGTACAATTGATTAAAGCCAACATTTGTTTTTTACCCAAGCCAGCTTTGACCATTACCTAGCTACCGTGCATTAACATTTGTTTGTTACCCAAGTTTTTTGTTTTGAACGGCATTAATAAACTAAAATATTCCCTAATTTTACTTGTATAGAGTCAGTTTGTTGTGGCATGTTTAATATAGTATAGATAAAACTCACAACAAACTTCCTATTAAACATGCCACAACAAACTAAACAGGATATGTGCATCTTATTTTAAAAACTTAAAACTCACAACAAACTTCCTAAATAAATGGATGACCAATCTAAAACTAAACCCTAACGGACTACTATAAATACATAGCAAACACTCACAATTCTACATTTCTATTGCTAAACAGATTTAAAATATGGAGCCAGTTCTGAATTCACTTGATGCAAAAAACAAGCATGCGATATTGAAAAATCTAAGGTCGGTTCTATGATAAGTTTTGTTATATCGCAATAATGAATAATTGTTTTCTTTTATTTACTTTTATGTGAATACTAACTTATTTGATTTTTCAGATTCAACACACCAATTTAAACACCCCAGTTGTCGAACAAGCTTTTGTTAGTTTTTAAGTAATATTTTCACTTATAATCTTTCATATTAACAAGTTCGTTATGTTATTATTTGGTGTTTTATTGTAGGATGATGGTGATAATAGTGTTGAAATTATTTCTTATGGTGCAATGTTCAGTCCATACAAGTCTAATCTTCAACGTCAATTTAGTAAAGAGGTAATTTTAAAATTTATTTAATCTTTTTTAAATTTTTTTATTCAATATTTGTTTTTTATAAAATTTATTTAATCATTTTTTAACTTTTTTATTAAATTTTTGTTTTTTAAGGATCGGAAGTATGAGAATCAAAAGAAAATATCTAAGAGACTCTCTGAATGGAAATGGGTCGAGGTTATAAATTTAGATGATTCTGAGGACGATGAGAAAGAAGATGAATTAGATGATACTGCTTATTCGAGCACAAACAAGAAAAACGGATCAAAAAAGAAGAGAAATTAGATGAAATATATCAAGTGTTTTTATGTTTTTTTTCATTTTCAGTTGTTTTTGTTTGATCTAGACTATCCCATGAATAATAAAGTTTATTTTATATTTGAAGTTTATGTTTTGTGTTATTTTATTGCACTTATAATTTACATTTCGATTGAACTAATATACCTTTGTCATTTGTTTAGTATTTTTATTAACAAACGAATCTTTACATGTTTAAAACAGTTTTTCTATACTTTATTTATTATTAATTTTTATAACAAAACAAAACTTTAATATTTGGTAGATAGAAGATAAACTATGTTCCAAAATTTTAGGAATTATTTAATACTAATTTACGATATTAGTAGATAGATAGTAAACTATATCCCAAAATTTTAGGAATTATTTAATACTAATTTACGATATTTATTTAATACTAATTTACGATATTAGTAGATAGATAGTAAACTATATCCCAAAATTTTAGGAATTATTTAATACTAATTTACGATATTTAGTAGATAAATAGTAAACTATGTCCCAAAATTTTAGGAATTATAAGTCAACTAATTAGGTCCTCCAAGTTAATTATATGGGATGAGGCATCGATGGCGAAACGTCAGGCGATAGAGGCAGATGATCGAACATTGCAAGACATTATAGGTGTTAGGCTCCCATGTGTAACACTTATGACATATATTCACCACAATAATGTTATCATATACAAATAAGAAAACTACCAACAACGAGTGCCGCAATCCAAAGTGTCGCCCCCGCCGCATCGCGCGGGCACCCTACTAGTTTAACTTAAAAGTAAAGAAGGTAATAAAACTATTAAAAAACATATATATTATTATAACTTTTACTGTTCAGAACATTGTATTATTAATATAGGGCCAAATTATCTACACACCAAGTGTGTAGATAGTCACCCTTAAAAGGTGTTTTTTGTCTTTATATGCACACCTTGCAGTGTCGACTGTGGTCAAAACGCGGCGTTTTGGTCCGGTTAACCAGACAAAGACTGACGGGTGTTTGACGGGTCTGTTAACCAGACCAAAACGCGGCCAAACACGGGTCTGTTGACCGGACCAAAACGCCTAGCTTTGGCCGCGTTTTGGTCCTGTCAACCAGACCGGGTGTCAGTCTTTTGTCTGGTTGACAGGACCAAAACGCGGCCAAAGCTCGGCGTTTTGGTCCAGTCAACAGACCCGTCAGACACCCGTCAGTCTTTGTCTGGTTAACCGGACCAAAACGCCGCGTTTTGGCCACAGTTCGACACTGCAGGGTGTGCATATAAGGACAAAAGCACCTTTTTTGGTGTATAAATAGGCAAAATGGGGTGTAGATAGGTACACCCTTAATATATAGGAGAATGTAACAAACATTATATAGAAGTAAATAAAATAGAGGAAAAATGAAGCGGTGGTGACGCAAAATCTTTAAATATTTTGGGAGATAAATGTTTTGGTTTAAGTTCAAAAGAAAAAAGAAATTTGCGGTCAAAAAAAAAAATTAGGAAAACCCGATAATTTAACACCTGTCCATCTTTCTGACTTTCTTGCAACTTTTTGTTGACTATCTTCTTCCCAAGAAAGTTGAGTACCTTCTTAACTAAGGAAAACTCTTGGGGTGAAAACCAAAAACAGAAAACTACGCTGCCGCAAATGTACGTTATAAATTGATATATATAATAATTGGATGTGAGGGATGTGAGGGTTTATTGTGGGGTGTTGTGAGTGATGACCATTGCCACTAAAAAAAGGTTGTGAGTGATGGAAAAATGGTTGATGACATAGCGGAACTTGATTGGGTGTTGTGAGTGGTGAGTGATCACCACCCCCACCCCCCTAAGCTAACCTTGTGAAGATAGATATGATCATATGGTTCTGTTGATGGCATGATGATATTATAGTGCTCCGTCAGAGATCTAAATTTGTCGTTAAAAAAAAATTTATGTAAAGAAAATATTTATGTTGACCATGAAACAGTGGCGGACATAGCTTATATTAAGGGGTAGCCTCCGCTACCCCTTAACCGTTCGTCGGTAGTGTAAAATTTTTTTTTTGACGTTTTTTCGATTTTGTTACCCCTTAAAAAAATTTACGTTGCCGCTCTTTAATATTATTAGAAGCCCACATCTAATACCAAATAATACCCAATATCTAAAACTCATCTAAGACCGCGGGGTATGGGGAGGATTGAGGGGGAGGGGCTTTGCACGACAGGTGGCGGAAGTGGGCTTCACCAGGCCACCCCAAAAAAATGGGGCGTGGAGGGGGCGTGATGTGGCGTGGCCATCCATGTGGATTTTTCTTTTAATTAAAGTAGCCAACAAAAGCCAGCTATATTGGACCAGCCAACCAAAACCAATCAACTCACCCTCCCCCCGGGCCCACGCCAAAGGGGCAACGCCATGCCCAACGCCAACCCGGGGTAAAAAAAAAAAAAGCTGGCGTTGCTTGGCTACCCACGCCTCCAACCCAAGCCCACACCCCGCGGTCTAACGATTAAGCCCAAAACCCAAATATATGTTCATTTGTGAGTCTTTTAACCCCGTTGATTTTTTTTTTACTTTTAACCCAAAACTTTTCATCTTTTGCAATTTATCCCCAACATTTTTTTTATTTTCAACTTTGATCCCACATGCTTTTCATCTTTTGCAAATTTTTCATTTTACGTTTCTGTCTAAATTTTGCCAGTAAACATGCCGCAACGTGCCCGTCGGGTTCAACGTTTTTTTCGCCTATTTTTCTTGTTTAACAGGCCCGTCGCAATGCTTCTATTTTTCCCTGTTTGACATATTCGTCGCAACACGCAGGGTCCTAGATCGACTTAGTTATTCTTTTATATGTTTTATATTTCAGTCTAATTTATTCACATTAACACGCCGCAACGGGCATGCGTGGGTCAAGAATTTACGTCCACTTGTCATTCGGTGTTATTTTTTCCTTTTTATTTATTTTGTTTTTACGAGTTTTTCTGGTGTTGTTGGTCATTAGCAGTGGTGCTACTGGGCATTGTTTACGCCCCTGCCGCAACACAGGGGATTAATACTAGTTGGTATTATGTGGAAATTGGAATTGATTAGGATTTAGGGCTTATTTAGTTATGTGCAATTGATTTTATTAGGATTTAGGGCTTATTTGGTTATGTGCAACTGTTATTATGTGCAATTGGTATTATGTGCAATTGGAATTGATTAGGATTAGGATTAGCCTTTTAGGATTCGACGTGCACCATTTTGACACGTACTGTTTTCGACCTGAAATGTTTCGACGCACATCGTTTTGACCCATACCGTTACGACCCGTCATGTTTCAACCCGAACCGTTTTTTTACCTTAACCATTTCGACACACAAACGATTTCGACTCGTACCGTTTCGGCACGAACCATTTCGACTCGTACCGAACCATCGTATGAATTACGTAAAAAAAAAATTAATGTTGCCCCTATAGTTATTTTCTAGATCCGCCGCTGCCGTGAAAACAATGTTTTATGTGATTGTCAAATTGAACTATATTTTTTTTAACTAAACTGGTTATTTGGACTTGAGATGTGAATTTATGATATGAAATGAAAAGTGATAGAAATTTAATATGAAATTTGCAAAGAGTTAAATGCTTGGTTGGTCCCTGTGGTTTGCAAAAATTTCACTCTTGGTCCTAGTGGTTTATTAATTACACGCGTGGTCCCAAAACTTGTCAAAAATGAACTCGGTTGGTCCCTAGCCCTAACATCAGTTAAATTTCTCAGTTAATTATGTGTGAAATTACTATATTACCCTTAAACAATTAAAAGAAATAAAAAATATATAAAGCCCACTCATCCTCATCATCTTCAACCTCTGTTCCTTAAAAAAAAACTCAAACACCTTCAACTTTCTCAACTCTCTCTCTAACTAAACCCACCGGCCACCACCACATGCGCGACTACCACCACCCGTTTGCCACCCCCGTCAGGATCCGCCACCAGCCACCCCCACTTACTCGATTCTGTCGTGTTGGCCCAATCAGGGGGTCATCGGAGCAAGGGCGAACTCAAAATCGACTTTAGGGTTTACTCGTGAACGCAAATTCGAAGATGGTTGGAGACCCTGCGATCAGAGATCCATCGAGAAGTTATTCTGGTTGGTCAATATTAGGGTTTCGTCATTCACAGATCTACATTATCATAAAATTAGGGTTTCAAAATCTCCATTCAGAAAACATAAACAACTTCTATAGATCAATCGTCAAGCTCGTTCGGTGAAATCGCTTCCGGTTATGGAGATGAAACGTCTTACCGAGTTTCCGATGAGTCAGTTGGATCTCAGGTCGAGAAAACGACGGGATGTGGCTCCTCTCATGCCAAAGGTATAGATCCTGTTTGTTTTTGCTTTGTTAAAAAAAATTAGTGTTTTTTGTTGTTTTGATGATTTATATATTAGATTTTGTTGATATTTGATCGTTTCACAGGTAGAAACATTAGGTTTGCCTTGTCGGAGAAGGAACTAATAGAAGAGGAATACCGAAAGAAATTGGAGGAGTCGAAGAAAAAGGAAGTGTCTTTTGGAAAATGATTTGGCAAACATGTGGGTTCTTTTTGCTCAGCTAAAGAAAGAAGCAAAGGGTTCTGTTACTTCTGTAACTGTTCCTGAATCAAACAGTAATGAAAATGTGAATCATACTGAGAAATCTGAAAATGTGAATCACCTAAAAGTAGAAAACGGTGATTGAAATAATTTTGTGGTTAAAGAGAGCAACATCTTGAATGTTTCACAAACAACACAGAATGTGACTAAAGAAGAGCCCCTTGTTGCTCGTTTGAAGGTACATACATTGAAGTAATTTTACATGCTTTATTCTCATAGGTACAATATGGTCAGGCTCGAATGCAAGAGATGAAGGAAAAGGAGGTTAATTATGTTAGGAATGGAGATGCAAATTCTCATGTATGTAAAGTATGCTTTGAGTCACCAACAGCAGACATGCTTCTTCCATGCCGCCATTTTAGTTGTAAGTTTTTAAAACCTGCTCACTATTCAAAAGTTGTTACATTTCACCGTACTTAACCGCGATTGATGGTATTATTATTCAACTTTTTTTTTTTTTTTTTTGCAGTGTGTAAATCTTGTTAATTATGGTGGAGGTAGTTGCAGGTTGTGGTGGGTTGTGATGGTGGAGGAGGTGGTGGTGTTTGAGTTTTTTGGGGGACAAAGGTTGAAGAAGATGATGATGATCAGTGGGCTTTATATATATATTTTTTATTTCTTTTAATTGTTCAAGGGTAATATAGTTATTTCACACATAATTAACTGAGAAATTTAACTGAAGTTAGGGCTAGGGACCAACCGAGTTCATTTTTGACAAGTTTTGGGACCACGCGTGTAATTAGTAAACCACTAGGACCAAGAGTGAAATTTTTGCAAACCACAGGGACCAACCAAGCATTTAACTCATTTGCAAATTTAGGTTTAGTATAAATGTGTTCTGATCAATTACAAGTTGATCTAGAGGGTTTGCTGGTTGACCAACTTAGCTTTATACCTTTAAAGAATATGTTGTGTATAACATGAATTA
The DNA here is from genome assembly GCA_030545235.1 of Helianthus tuberosus. Classification (NCBI taxonomy): domain Eukaryota; kingdom Viridiplantae; phylum Streptophyta; class Magnoliopsida; order Asterales; family Asteraceae; genus Helianthus; species Helianthus tuberosus. Next base: position 22,489,906 of record CM060437.1, on the reverse strand, counting down.
AATGGATATTTTATTCCAACACTAAAAGATAATAAACGTTGTTCCTGTTTTATAATATAAGTGCAATTATTAATATATAATTTATTTTTTTTATGTAAATTGTAGTTTTAGAGTAATAATCAATAATCTATCTAATCTATACTTTCTATAAAAAAAAAAGAAATCCTAATGACATAAGAAAAGCTGATGTGGCAGCCAGAGAGGTTGTCCAATAATGTTTTTCTTATTTCATTACTGCATCATAAAACCCAATATATAAAATCATTTTAAAATTCAATCAAACCTCTGCCAATAACATCTACATTTCATTCACAATTAAAACATCTGCTCTTCACTTTACATTCAAACCTCTGCTCATCGTAACCAAAGTAAACCTCTGGCCAGATTCAAAATTCTGGCTCCAGATTCAAAATTCAAAATTCAAACTATATATTCGAACCCTATAAATAAGATATATGAATCTGGCTCCACATTCAAATTTCAACTCTATCTCTCTCGCTCATATCTGCGAGCGTATATCTCTCTCTCTCTCTCAAATGCATAGCTCTCATGATTCAGCCGGCTAATCTCCGATTACACTTCTTTGTTCGAACATTTGTTGATTATGTTTACACATCATCGTTCCAATATCATGTGTTTGAACTTCTGTTCATATTATCGCTCCAGTATCATTGTTCCAACATCGTCGTTTCAATGAACCTTCCCTTCACACATCAACCTTGCAACAATGATGTTGCAGTATCATTATGCAATATCGTGAAAAGTTGCATGTGCTACCTTCTTTGATGGGAGAGTTGCATTGTTCCAACATCGTTAAATCAAAACTCAGCTTTTCTTATGTCAGTGAGATTTTCTTCTTTTATACAAAGTGTAGATTTGTGCAATATCGTGAAAAGTTATATGTGCTACCTTCGTTGAGAGGAGACCTTTGCATTTTAGGTTTGTTTCTTATTTTGATTACCTGTAGTTTAATTTGATTATGAAGAAACAAGTGTTGATAATGTTGATAGTTTTTATTAACAGTGACATTTTAGAATATGTTAAGATGCATATTGAGATTATTTAATTAAATAAACATACATAGAAAAATAAAAATTTACTGAAATATTCATAAAATATTACACACTAGAGTTAACACTTGCTAGGATTTCGTAGACTCTGGCCTTTCTCCATGTGATTTCATGCTCTCTTTTGTTTTTCAGATCAGTTAGCATGTTGCAGATTTTCTGATCTTGTTTTAGTAGTTGTGTCAGAAACTCTTCTGCATTCTTCTGGAATTATGATGGAGGAGAGTGGAGGACTTCATCGAGCAATGTTATGCTGTTCCAGGTTTTGTTGTAATTAGTGTCATTAATTATGTCGACTTTCCTGTTTAGTTCTTCGTTTGTTCTTTTTTCTTTGAGTGACCACATCGAGAATTGTGTTTTAACATCGCTGGTGTCTGACCAGTAGTAGAAGCTGAAGTTTGCCATGTAGATTTTTGTTGGATTTTCTGATTTGTAACAATTTTTGACAGACAGTGATTTGTAAAACAATTTGTTGATGTTTTGAATCAAAAGTAATCATCGGTCTTTTATAGAGTTTAAAAACGCGTCTATATGGTAAATGAAGGGGTTAATTGTAATTATGATGATCTGCTTTTTTTCTTTGAAGTTCTAAAATTTGTCCCTTGGGTTTCTTGATATTTAATTTTATAGTTTTCCCATAAAAGTTGGGGTTTGAAAAAGTTTTTGCATTAAAAGACTGATGTTTTGAAATATACATTAATATGTTTATGTTAAATGTACATGTTTTGATTCATTAGATTATTAAATGTACAATGAGTTTAAGTGTGATTTCTTTCACTGTTAGATATTTCATTATATAAACTCATTGCCACTTCACCTTTTTTTCACCACGTTTTCCTACGAAGATATCATACTTTCAGGAAAGTCGAGTAATATAGTTTATTGAAATGGCGTCATACACTTCTGCAAAATCATATGATTTAAAGCAGCGTTTTATCAGGCAAATTGAGGAACATGTGTATGAGGATAGGGCTACTCTTCGAGAGCTGAAGAGATGTTTTGATGGACTACAAGTTGGCCTGTTCATGAGAGAGCAGGTTTCCAGAAATCTGATGCGGATGCCTTCAACTTCCGTTCATGAGCTTTGTGTTGTCAGTAATATAGAGTGCGGTGATAGAGACGTGGAGTTCATGGCGATGCTGAAGGAAATACATCGAGAGGTTCAGCAATCGATGGAGTTGAAGCTAAAATTTCTTAATTCTTGCTGTTATTGTTAGATTTGAAAGTTTAGTTGTTCAGTATGTTATGTAATTATTGGTCTTTTAATGTCATGAATAAATGAATAAATTTTAATCTTATGAATCTATGTTGTTGCATTTTACTTTTACTTATTTAGTGTTTGAGTTTGATTTAGATTATGTTGATGTTGAATTATGTGTGAACAGATGTTTGGTAAGTCAACAGAGGTTTAATAGGATCAAGGGTTGGTTTAATGGTGAACATATGAGTGCAAAGATAAAACAAGGTATAAAATTTAATCATTGATAGCAGTTTTTTGAAGAATTTGCTCCCGCAAATTACAGAGAGTCAATATTTGGAGTTGTAAAAGGTCTGTTGTAGTTAAAGTCTGGTAAAAGAGAACATCTGCTGATGATGAAAGATTGAAGAAGGAAAGGTCTGTATGGGAGACCAGATGTTAAAGAACAACAGATGATATTCAAAATATGTTGAGCCAACAAAAGGTTTTTATAGTAACAGTGGTTAGGTTAATAACAGATGTTGGGAGTTTGTTAGTCCATTAGATTAGATGTTGCACAGTATGTGAAATTGTAATTGTAGACCTTTGTATAAGCATGCTGCTGTTATCAAATATTCAAACATTCTTATGAAACAACTGTGTATCCTAACGACTGTTGATTTACCACTGCTGAATAAATGAATAAATTTTAATACTATTAATCTTTGTTGTCGCATCTTCATTTTAATTATTTCAGTCATTCCTATGTATTATTATATAATTTTGAATAACATCTAAGGATTGCAGACTGATATTGATGTTGATGTGTAATTGTCTCTGGGTTTGATTTAGATTATGTTGATGTTGAATTGTGTCTGAACAGATGTTTGTTAGTCAACAGAGGTTTAAAAGGATTAAAGGTTCGTTTAAGGCTGAACAGATGATTGTGAAGACAAAATAAACTAGAATATTTGTTCATTAATAACATTTTTTTGGAAGAATTTGCGGTAAGACCAAATTACAAAGAGTCAATATTTGCTGTTGTAAAAGGTCTGTTGTAGCTAAACTCTGACAAAAGAGAGCATCCGTTGATTAATAATTGTCTGAGGATGCAAAGTGTGACATATGTGCTTGCAATCATTGTATAAACTCTAATTTGTTCAATTATCAATAAAACAATGTTATTTGATCCCAATGTTTGTTTATTTATGTTTGACATTTTGCACGTTTCGATTTTGTTCAATTTCAAACTCTATATCGCTTTCTGGAGAGTTATACGCAAACCGATGCGTAAACGTAATCAGTTTAACGTGAAAAACACTCCAGTACGTCAATATATGATTAACATACCTTAAATAACCTTTACATAACTTAGAAATAAGTTTTGAAGGCTTTGGTATGGCAAAATTAAGTTTATTCGATCGCATGGACTATTTACGTCAAACTGCGAAAGTATGTCGTTTCGTGTGGTAACGAACATTCTGGAACTTGATCATAAGTTAAACATACCATAAATATCCTTTACATAGCTTAGAAATAGGCTTTGAGGGGTTCGGTGTGCAAAAATAAACTTTTTGGTCAATCAGGGACTAAAAGCGTCAAAAAGTGCATATGTTTGCATTTTTGCGCATATCTTACGTTCTGAATATATCCGGACATCCAAAATTTTTTGTAATCATTAAAATATTTTATTTTAGTGATTGGCATGATAAAATTCCATTCGTCGCGCAATTTGGATCGTTTTTCGCGTCCGTTCGTGTTTCGTCGTAATTAGCCGAACAACACAATCGTACGGCCAAACGAACTGACATACGAGATATTTTTGAGCATATTTTAAGTTCCCTATACTTTAACTTCATTTTAGAGCCTTGAAATGGGGTTAGCGGGGCTTAAACGTGCCAAAAATCAAGTTTTATGCATGCAGGGACCTGTTTTAACAATTCTGGAAACTTAGAACTGAGCTCCCCCGAGCCACGCGCCAGCCCAGGGACTCTCTGGCGCGCCACATGACAGGGACCATTTTTCAGCCTGTTCATTTTCAGCAACAGGCTCCAATTCCAGGGTCTTTTGTGTAAAATTCTCAATACCTGGAGCTGGTTTTGGGTCCCCATTGTATTCTAAAACCATGTGCACAAATGTATGGCTAGGATTGATTCTTCCTAACACTTGTAATGATCCAAATAATCCTAACTTACTATAAATAGCATGGGTCTTTCATTGGGTTCTTTGCTCATTTCATTCAAGATCAGCTCTAAGTTGGGGTTTTCACTTGTTAAAGCTTCATACCTGAGTTTTCTTGATCTTGATCCTAGCTTGGACCCTTTGTAAGTCTCTTTCATGCTTGTTTATGTTTTTCAAGCATGAAAGTCAAATAATGTTTGACTTTCTGCTTTGACCAGTCAATGGTCAACACGAAGTTCGTTTGAACTTCGCAACGTGAGCGTAATCACGATGGTCATAGTCCCTTGTGACTATACCTACTGATTACCACGTTATTTAGGCGTAGTGACGAGTCATAGTTTGGGTCAAAATACGTGTTTATGCGTATTTTGCAACCAAACTATTCTTGGGTATCAAAATCCTTTGTTTTGATATCAAACTTGTTTTCTAACTTCGTTAAACATGTTTAACTCGTCACTTTTAGTTTAGTGCTTATATAGGGTCGTAAGATAAGCGGTCTAAACAACCGCTTAGACTTTCGAACCTGACCCGTTTGGTCGATCATTAGGATCCGACCAAACATATTTTGTGACCATAGTTGTATAGGGAATAACCTTCTGAGGTTATACCTTATGGTCACTACGTTTAGTTAGTTGTATGATAGGTAGTTTATATGCCTTAGGAAAATGACCAAAATGCCCTTTTTACGCATAATTTCATTTTAAGCATATGTAACTTAAATTTTGACATCTAAACTGATTAGGCAACATTATTAGACTTGTTAAGGCATATAATACTTGTCATAGGACTAGTTAGGCGGTCCGAACGCGTTTTACGCGAACGACGCGTTAAAGTAGCGTAAGCTACCTAAACGGGTCGTAATGGGTCGTAAGCACTTAGGATAGGTTTTGATTTAGAATGTAGGCTTTGTTAAACCATATTATATGAGTTCCTATACTCATTTGGTTTACGAGACCTCATTCTATCCGATCTTCCGATTTAGGTCTGGTTTATTAACGTAGTTACCTATATTAGGTGCCGATTGATTCCGTGATCTCCTAGCATTGCTTGGTTGTTATTCAAAGACTTCTAAGCATTCTCAAGTGAGTACATAGTCCCCTCTTTTACTGTTTTCAAATATTTTGGGGTGAAACACATGTGCCTACTTGTTACTTTCGTACCTTTCATGTTTTTATATCATATGCTTGCTGTGTTCATATAGTACATGTATAGTACATGATTTCATCCATGTTTTTGCTATGTATGTTTTATTAACATGCTAGTACATTGATTTCATAAATACATTTGTTTCATATGTTCATTTCAGCATATGTACACATTGATTTACATCATATTCATGCTATGTATGTTCATTTTTGCATACTTAGTACATTGTTTTCACATAACATGCTTACATTTGGTATGACATTTGGTTTGTTTAACGGGACAAAAGTACGTTCATTAACATTGGCCACGCTGCTCGGTAGTAAGTAGTGGTACCATAGGAATTGACAACTCCCATTTCTGGCTTCCTAGGTTTGTTTGGAAGTAGGAAATGACTGAATCAGATATTCATAAATTTTGATAAACCTTTAATTTGTTTAAGGGTTTGTCTCCACAGTCGCAAGGCTTGATTGTATGCATTTTAACATTATCGCATAGATGTTTGTATCAGTAAAGCATGCATTTATTTTACAAAACATAACTTTTGATTTAAACTATGATTTATTTCAATACATTGTTTTGTGCATTTTATCTATGGTTTTAGTTGACACATTTCACTTGCCATACATAACATTTGATTACACATTACATGATTTACATTTGACAATAAACATTGTATACACATAAACATTTTGACATTTGTTTAAACAAGACATGTTGGTGGTTTGTTTGGGTAAGTGATTTAAATAACGAGGCATGTGTAATATGATAAAAGTATGGTGGATACGCCGCTGGTACTTCCTATATATAAGTGATTTTATGATATTACATATCGTAGCGTTATTTAAACCATTTCAATTTAGACATATTACATTTTACGCAAAGAACACAATTTCACAAAGCATTAGTTTACAAACAACATATCTTTTACAAATTCATTTTACTTGGTTATTTATTCAACCATACATCTTTCTTTTATATCATCTAATATCTTATCGATTTTTCGTATGATTTACAAAAGAAAACACTTTTAATAAGATTCATGACTAACTTTTTGTTAAACATTTCTTTCAAATACAAGTCATGAATCCTAAATCAATAAACCTATGTATCTCACATACATTTTTTATGCTGACGTACCTATTTTCACATGTGTTTTCAGGAGCTGATGCATAGGATGATCAAGATACACTTAGGCGGACCTGTGCCTTAGTGACATAAAATAAAGCTAGAATAGTTTAATTTTGTTATGTACTCTTTGTTTCCTTTGTTTTAAGACAATGTAACGACTTGTTAATAAATAAAAACAAAACTTTAAATACCATGGTTGTGAAACAATAATTCTGTTGCTCGACTCCCCGACGTTTCCGCCGCGGTTTGTTGTTTTACGCGGTCGGGGTGTGACATAAAGGTCTGCTATGGGCCAACAGATGTTAAAAAACAACAGATTATATTCAATCTTAAAATGCTCAACAGAGGTTTTGATACCAACAGTGGTTAGGCTAATAGCAGATGTTAGACTAACGATTGTTGAGTTACAACTGTTGAAAACAACTGTTTTTAAAACCTCTGCTTGCCTAAAAATACATCCACTGCTGAAAGGTACCGTCTGTTGTCATAACTTCTATTTATCCTAATGACCGTTGATTACTACACTGCTGACTGTCATCCATTATCACAAGAGAGGTTTTGACGTGGACAGATGTTAGCTAAAAATAAAACCACTGCTGAAAGTTATCATCTATTCTCATAACTTATGTTTATCTAACGACTGTTTGACTCACACTGTTCCCAACTTCTGTAGTCGGCCAACAGAGGTTTCCAAACAACTGTCATCGGTTGTCACAAGAGAGGTTCTGACGTGGACAGATCTTAGTCATCAGATATTTGTAACTACTGCCACATCAGCCTTCACTTTTTCTCTATATATAAACTTTGTTTCATCCCTAAATCGAGCTTCTACCACTACCGTCTTGAATTCAAAATTCTCAAAAGCAGTTTCCAACATATTAAAAACCCTCCAACTTAAACCCTGTTTCATCCCCAAATCACCTTCTTCTCCGATCATGTCTCTGAACATTAAAAACCCTCACAACTACCTCCCCATCTTCGAGAAAACCAGCAAAAATACCAGCTTTCACTTAATAATTGACCTTTTAACGTCATCAAAATACAAATCAATCCTTACTGCTGATGCTCCGGTTCATACGGAAACACTCCGACAATTTTGGTTTAATGCTGAAATAGAGTCTAAAGATAATAATCCAGTTGCCATCACATCTAAGGTCGGGAAAAGTGTGGTACGAATTTCTCCATCTACTATTTCCACTACAATCGATTTGGACGACTTGGGAGGTAAGACCAACTTTGAAAAACCTGAACTTTATACAGAGTTCATTGAAAGAGGGTATGATGCACAATTAAAGGAAGTTACCATGTACAAACCAAACTTCCCTCCGCCAATGAAATTTTTGTTTCATACTATTTTAACTTGTCTCTCAGCCAAGACCACCGTATTTAATGAGATACCTTTAAACATTCAATATTTGGGTTATGATATTTTAACGAAATCTGATTACAATTTATCATAAATATTTTTTTCTGATTTGTTGACTAATGTGAAAAATGTGAAAAAATTGAAAAAAGATGTTCGTAATAATGCTTTTCTGTTGTATCCAAGACTTCTAAGCTACTACCTACAAAAACAAGTGTCACAAACAGATTTTGAACAAGGTGTAGCTTTTCAAATAAATAGTCTTACAAGGAATTTTTTTACCAGACTTATGGATAAAGAGTCAAAAGTTTCAAAAAACAGAAACAAAGGGGGATGAGCCTGTTTTAGATGTGTCCACATCTGTTGCTCAAACCTCTATTGTTGAGCCAACTGCTCCTGGTGATCATGACACCACAACCGGTGTTGTGAAACACACACCAGCAAAACGCAAAAAGAAACCTGCCACATCCAAAAAGCCCACCAAAACCAAACAAAATAAAAAGGTTCCTCTGGAAGATAAGATCCCAGAGGTTAATCCAGTGACAACACTTTGAAACCACTGCTGCTACTTCCTCAGAGTTATTGGAAAGATCTCAACCCATCCAAACTCTTCATGTATCCTCACAAAAGGATCATGTTGTAAGCATAGGGACACCACAACATGAAGTAGACCTTTCATATGAAAGTATGTTTAAAAGCCCCTCTCCCATGGCAATCTCGCTTTCTACACCACAACTCTCTTCTCAAGTTCCATCAACAATATTACCTCTGTGTGAAGCAATTGAAATTTAGAAACAAAACAGTTCCTCTTATCCACACATTACTGAGAGTAGAGCCCAACAAATGACTGTGTCTGGACCAATTCAATCCGCTATCCTACAAACAGTTGAGGAGGTTATCCCCGTTGAGTTTTACAAAACTCTTGGTGGTAGTTCAAGTGGAGCAGCCACTACAACTGTTGAACGCATTGGTGATTAGTTGGACAGTGGTTACATCATTAAGACTCCCTTGAAGGCAACCACTGATGAGGTTACAACTATAATCTCTGCTAATGTGGGAAGTCCCCAGAACTAAGAAAAAGGGGCATCTGTTTCTGATGATATGGAGTCTTTTCCTATTATAAAAAAAAATACAACCACGACAGGTGGGAATTCAGATGATCCTATTAAAGTAGGTGATGAATTAAGTTATAAGGATTTGACGGTTAGAGTGTCTACCATTGAAACACATGTTGCTGAAATGAAAGAATTGATTAAGCAGATGATAGAGCTTTTTAAAAGTCAACCTATTACACAGTAAATTTCCAATGAGCTTTGGAATTCTATGCAACCCATCCTTCAAGCTCAGAGGAATTTAGCTGAAAGTAACTACAATTTTAGTTTGGAATTTATCAGAAATTTGGTTGATGTTAGGTATAAAGAGACACAAGCAGACATTATGAACATTAAGGAACATCTATTGAAACTTACTGGCTCCACCCCTACATCAATCTTTGAGAAAGATGATAATGATGATGATGATGCTAAAAAGGGGGAGAAAGATTCACTGAGAAAGTTGCCACCAGATTCAAAAGCTAATCATACAGAAATTGTATCCTCTGCTGAACCTAAATCCAAACCTTCTCCAAAAAAACCACCACAAAAGAAGGAGAAAATAGCTTCAACACCATCATCACCCATTCTGTCAATAGATGCTGATATAACAAAAGTATCAACAAATTTTAGCCAAACAGCTGCTGAGACACCAGTTGTTTCAGCAGAAGTTTGTCAAACATCTGCCATGATCATTTTCACTACACCAACCACAATCCAACCACCTCCAACATCACAAAGATTTCCCATACATTCATCTTCACAACCAAAACGTTCTCCTTCAACAGAAATCATGTCCACACGTAAAAGAAAAACTCATATTGTGTTAGAAGATGATGAGGAGATTAACTCAGCAATTCCTGTATCATCTGCCTCCATTCAAACCAGTCCATGCTCATCATTTCCACCCAGAGAACCTACTTCATCTCTTCCAATTGCTACACTACCATCAGTCATTCCTCTGGAAGCTCAATATCCTCTGGAGTTAGTCATTGTTAAAGGTGAAATTGAATTATTCTTCACAATAAAGGATCCATCTAAAAGATCCTTCCAATCTCTTTATGGCTAAAAGAAGCCTTAAAACTTAGATGAGTATCTGAAATTAAAAGTATCACAGGCTGAGGTTATAGCAAGAGAGAATAGCATAGGGATGGATGACAGGGAATACCAGAGGTTCTTATCATTTCAGCTTAGCAAAGTCGTAAAACTTGAAGACTATGCTTGGTACCTGAGTAAATCCATGTCTGAGAGGCCAGTAATTCCTGAACTTCAGATGCAACTGAGGGATGACTATGTTGGACACATTATGAAGTACAAACCATATAATGCAACCGAATATCAATTCAAAAACTGGTCAACAGATGCTCTTAGAGAAGAGATCGACAGAATCACAAAAATGCGTAATGATCCTCTGGTAAAGCCAACTTCACCTAATTGGAAGAAAGTCAAAATAGTGGATTCAAATGAGGCATTGAAGTTTAAAAGAATGAGAGCAGAGCTTATGGCTGCTGGTTATGGTCCAGCTAGATCCATTGCCAAATGGTCAAAACTGAAGATAGTTGAGACCAGTGTTGTAAAAGTCGGTAGGCGGTCCCTAGTCGGCCGACTGGGGAGTTGGGAGTAATCGGAGTACTCGGAGAGTACTCGGGGAGTACGCAGACATGGTAAATATAAAGAAAATTAATTGTTATATATTATTTATGTGTTAAAATAAGCATAATTCATGTCAACTGTGTATAATTTAAAATGGAACATGTTTAAAGTTCAAATATTCTGAATACAAGTCCGACTAGTCTGAGTACAAGGCCGAGTAGTCCGAGTACAAGGCCGAGTAGTCCGAGTACAAGGCCGAGTAGGCCGATTTTGACCGAGTTTGACCGATTAAAAGTCAACAAACCACGTTGACCGCCTAGACCGACTAGGCGCCGACTAGGACCGAGTACTCCCGAGGCCGACTAGTTGAGACCGCCTAGGAAGAAGTCGCCAAGGTGGAGGTCCGAGGACCGAGTACTTGCCGAGTACTCGGCCGAGGAATCCGACTTTTGCAACACTGGTTGAGACCTACAAAAAGCTGGAAGAACTTAGAGCTTAAGATCCAAATGTTCTTCAAAACCCAGTCTATCCTACAACTGCTGCTCTGTCTCTAAAGATCCATACTCTGAAAAACCTTCTCTCATCATCTGCTTTATCTGAATCTATTGCAAATTTAGTTAGCAGACCACAATCACCAAACTCATCTTCAATAATTCTTTTCCCAAGAAAACCAACTGATCCAAAAATAGTAAAGTGGAAGTTGTCACACCCCAACCGATGGCGGAAACATCGGGGCGTGGCACTGAGCGAAACTGATTGTTTAAAAGTTTCCATAACAACTATATTTACCAAATACTTAAAGCAACACATCCCATAGCATGTCATAAATGATAATACAATTATTACAGAAAAGATCTAGTCAAATTGTTCTGTTTCGACAACTCATATTTTCATTACAGACAATGGTTTATTGTTGACCTAGGTCTTTCCTAGCCTCGATTTCACAGCAAAGTAAGCAAATAAGCATCCTAAGCACCTGTCACATACGTTAAAGTAAAAGTCAATACACATAGTGTAAAGGTGAGCATACAAGTTTGATAGTAACATATAGAGTTCGAAATCATTACGCGTAACCAGCACGAACACAGTGTAAAATGAGGCATATTAGTTATCGACATGAACCTATCGATACCAATGACTGCGGGTTGACTGCCCAAGGTAGTTCGCGATACACACTCACCACTGTGAGCCATGTAAGTAATTGTCCTTAACAACCCCTGAGTGAATAGGTGTTGAGTCCAAACTAATAGTACTATCGTTGCTAAGGCAGGTAGACAGCATTCCATGTGTAAACATAACAAACAAGCATTCATTAAGTCACGTATAACATGCGGTAATTGGTTAGCGATTTAAAGTATTGCGTAGTGTGTTCGATGTGATTTCGTATAAGTAACGTATGTAACACCCAAAAGTGCGTAAAGCAAAAAGGGATCGAGTATACTCACCGCGATTGATGGATTGAAGGGAGCGCTAGAGAGTAGGGTTAGCCTGAACAGATTGATAGCATAACGATAAGCGACGCGTAAAACGATATAGAGTGCAAGTGGGTAGGGCAGCAGTTCGATCAGATTGGTAGTTCGATCGGACAGGCGGTCAATCGTGCGACAGTCCGATAGGTTGGGCACTTCAGCGAGAACAAGTTCTCAGCAGGTTGTCACTCGATCGGACGATTGCTTGATAGGGTGGCATCCTTTTTGCATTGAACATGTTGAAAATTGTTTAAGTGTTGAAGTTTCGAAACATCACATAGTCGGATGGTCGGTCGATCGAGTGGTAACTCGATCGGACAACAATTCGTTCGGTGTTCCCAAAACTCTTGAGGGTTGATTTGAAATTTAATTGTGGGGCCAGGGTGCAAGTCGATCGGATGACCGATCGTTCAGATGGCTCTTCGATCGGGCAGCAGTCCGATCGAACGACACTCTATCCTGATCGACATGTTCGTCTTACACTTGGTTGTTTTCATTGTTTGTTGTTTTATCGAGACGTTTTGATAACGTATTAAGCAACAGAAACCTTGTCAATACTTGGTACCCCTGATCGGACTGGAATCACCCAAATCCGACCAGTTAACTGTTCGAGACGGTGTTCCATATTTAACCCGAAATCGGTAGTCTCATGGATAGAATCCAGATCTTGAACCAACACAACCACAAGAATGAGTAGTAAGTCGGCACAAGCTCCGATTCTATCGGTTTTGAAGGCATTCAGTGTAAAAGAGTTGAAAGAAAGTTGGAAAACCATCTTTCAATCCTTTTCATTGTGAATATGTTTAGATCTATGAAAGATCTTTGTTTATTTATGTGGAAATCGGTTAGATCTAAGTTGTTCTTGGTGGATTGAGGCCAAAACATGAAGTTCTCAAGAACACATGATGACGTCATCCTAGAACACCTTGAATCTTGATGTTTTCACGGTTAAAAGTTAAGATTCAAAAGATAGAAAGGTGTAGGAGTGCGTGTAGGTTAAGGAAGTACAAGATTTAGGATGAGATCTTATCGGAATCGCGAGAAATATGAAGAAAAGTGGGGAAGATGAGCTGGTCGGAGGAGAGTTGCCAAAAGTGGAAAGTATGATGGTGACAGGGGGTATTTATAGAGTTTCCTAAAGAGGAAAGGGGCTGGCCGATCGGGTGGCAGCCCGGTCGAACAGCTGGCTGATCGAGCGGCAGCTCGATCGAACGGCTGGTCGATCGGTTGGTCACCTTATCGATCAGTCGCTTGGTTCGAGTGTTCGGTGCGACGAGTTTTGCCATTTCGATTGCGATTGCGAGCATTGCAATGCGAGAGAATTTCCTAGTTAAATTACTTTTAATCCCAACTACTATATCAACATGCAAGCATCCTTATTTCATATTTGTTTAGCGTTTGCGATTCGATTGCGATTGAGTTTCGATTGATCACCACAACATAACATAAATAAACACGCACAAGTAACACATAAGTCACACACACACGTATAACAATAACCAAAGTGCGTAAATTCGAGTTACAAGTGCGATAGCGATAAAGCGATTAAACATGCGATAAATAACGACTACTATGCGATTATTAATAGATACTCCACATAATACAACTAAAGCGATAAAAAAACTGGCTAATTACAAGTCAAAGAAGTCAAAACAGGAATTGAGCAAGGAGAGACAGATCGCAATTAGAAATCTTTTCTTCCTTTGACTTCAATCTTGACTTTGACTTCCGAAACACGGGGTGTTACAGAAGTCATGCTCAAAAACCCAAGTATTGACTTTGATCAGATCAGATGGTAGTGTTGAAGAGATTAAAATAGATAGTGCATATAATCTGAATGCATACGATCTCCAAGATTTGTTGGACCTTCAACTTGAAAGGGATGATGAAGAAGACATGTTCTCCCTGGACTTTGAACTACAATTCAAAGGACAATTCAGGGAGATGTTGATAAGAAATAAAAATCAGTAATAAAGAAGGGTTTTGGTATCATCTATTATATAGGGATATTGTTGGATCAGCAGCCGTGACATTGTCTCCAGTAGCATATTTAACCAGATCACAACATGTAGCAAATGACATGTTGCTGCGTAACAAATTCTTGATTGAGGTTTGATGAAAGTTGTTTAGGCAGGTGATCGTATGTTCTTAGTTAATGTTTTTTAAAACTTAAGTTGTATTCGAATTTTATCAAGTTCGTTAGACATCTTTTATATGTACTTATGTTTATAACAGTTTACATTGTTAATGGGTGGATACTCTCTTTTTTGAATAAGAGAATGAAAATAATCATATGTAACTGATATATTAACCGATGATCTATGTTTATAATTGTCTTTTAGCTATAATAGATAACACGTTTTGGTATAATATCTATATACCTATCTATACTTTCTATTAATATGTGTTATCCATGGTTTTATAAGAAACCACCCGTGTTTGCACACGGGTCTTACCGCTAGTATTAATAAAAGAGTAACTTTAATGCCACATGGCATTCTCTTATAAAGGATTTCACAAAAATACCATGTGGCAATTTATCATGCTACCTCAACCATATAATATAATAAATAATAAGTAAACTAATATAAAGAATACTAAATGATTGAATTTAATATATATTAGAAATAATCTTATATTCATGATTATATGAATATCTCTTCAATATTCTTAATTATTTATAATTAATATTAGTTATCTACTTATCTATACTATAGTATAATATCTCTACTTTAGTAAATAAAAACAAACTTATCAAAAGAAGATGTGATAACCAAAAATTTATATACCCATCACTATTTGACGTAACCAAAAATTTAAAACCTCATCATGTTTATAATTTGTTATTATCGTTTTCACAAATGTTAAATATGTATAAACATTATATATATATATATAGGGAGCCGCTAGAATGAGAACCACCACGAGTTATGAGAACCGCGAGAACCAAGTGCCACGGAGGGCCGTTGACCACGAAATTTTTTTTACACCTAGATCCGTATATTTTAAGACCGGGTGTAAATTTTGGGTTCAAACGGCGCGCCCGATGGGGTAGTTTTTTACGCCCAAAGTTTGGTAAAAAAAAAGAAAAATAAAAAAAAATTAAAAAAACCCAAACTTTGGGCGTAAAAAACTACCCCCTCGGGCGCGCCGTTTGAACCCAAAATTTACACCCGGTCTTAAAATATACGGATCTAGGTGTAAAAAAAATTTCGTGGTCAACGGCCCTCCGTGGCACTTGGTTCTCGCGGTTCTCATAACTCGTGGTGGTTCTCATTCTAGCGGCCCCCTATATATATATATATATATAAGGTGGGGTTTTAGAGTGAACACTAGTGTATTTGCGAACTAAGTGAACAAATCCTGGCCATTGATCTACACACGTGTATGGCCAGGATTATTTCACTCAATTCGCAAGCTACACTGGTGTTCACTCTTGAACCTAATCCTATATATATATACGGGGCCGCTAAAATGAAAACCATCCCCAGTTAAGAGAACCACGAGAACCATTTTCCAACCATTGATCTTTGGAGATGGATGGATGAATAAGATTAAAAGTTATAAAAACAATATTAAATTCTTTTTTATCTTATTATGTTTTTAATATTTTAATATTAAAAGAGCAATTTAGTAAATGTGCTTGTTTTTTCTTATTGTATATAGTATTTTTTTATTACTTTTTTTGTCTTATTAAATTAATTATTTTTTATTAAAAGCAGACTTTTTAATTAAAAAACATTTTAAAATGTGATTTTTTTTACAAAAAACAAATTTTGTCAGGATTTTTTTACAAAAAATGTTTTTACGAGCCGTTTTTTACGCGCCGTTTTAATAATGTTTTATCACCCTATTTTTTTACGAGCCGTTTTTTACGAAAACTTTTTTACGGTTTTAAACTTTTTTTTTACAAAAACTTTTTTACCAAAATTTTTTTACAAATTTTTTTTATAAAAGCTTTTTTTTTTTACAAAAGACAAAAAATTATACAAAACTTTTTTACGGTTTTAACCTTTTTTTTACAAAAACCTTTTTTTACACACTTTTTAAAACTTTTTTACATTTTTTACGAAAACTCTTTTTACAGTTTTAAACTTTTTTTACAAAAAGTTTTTTACAATTTTTTTTACAAAATAACAAAAACAGGAGCGATAAATTGAAGAGAGAGAAATTGAAAGGACTATAAAAAAAATTAAAGAGGAGAGAGAAATGATTTAATGATTTTGATTAAATGTCATTTCACAAAGTTTTAAAAAACTGAGCAGTTTAATTTTCAATGCAAAAAGTTAGAAGGGTGAGTTTCAAAAAAAAAAAAAAAAAATCAAACCACTGTAGCTAAGTGGTATGACCTATTATATATATATAACAATATATCAAATTTACTACTAAATTTTACACCATTGTTCATGTTAAAACTAAAACTCTCACCACTTGAGAAACCAAAATAATCTTTTGTTTAGTACTTCAATTCAAAAAACTGGTAATATCACTTGTTTTTGTGGATCTAACGTACATTCGTATGAAAAATAGAGTTTTAATAATAATGATATCGGCTGTATGACAGAGTTTCTTTGGCCACATATCCAACCAATGATAAAATGCTAAGTACATGTTTTTTTATGTTGTCGAACGTCAGTTGCTTGTACTGTTGTATGGCGATTTTCATGAACCAGCTATCATTGTTACCAGGATCAAAAATAGAAACTGTAGGTGCAGTGGCGGATCCAGAAATTTTTTTAGTGGGTTCGTTTTGATATATTCTCACTAATTTTTTTCCAAATTATAAAGGTTTTCACTATTTTTTCCGTTTTTTTTTTTTCAAATCGAGTGGGTTCATATGAACCCACAAATGGGCTGGGATCCGCCACTATGTAGGTGGAGGTGGAGGTGGAGATTGTGTATTTTCTTCGTCATTCGAGTTCTATGTGTTTAAAAGAAAACATGATATGGAATCTTTATCATTCGAGCTCATTGTATTTGAAAAAGAATGTGAAATTGATAATAGGAAGTGAAGGTGAAGAGTGTTTGTTTGTGTGATATATGTATATAAAATTGTGTACATATAGTGTATAGATAAGTCTATTAAAACCTAAAATAAAGCAAACATTAAATTATTTGAATATGTTCAGCTTTGTGGTTTCTAGGGTCACTTTCTTATGAGTGATATAAACATCCTCTATAAATAAACATCAGGCTTGTTTCTGAGTCGAGCCGAGCCAATGTGTGCTCGATGTCACGGGGTTACTTTTCGACCCTCGTGTGGCGTCCCCAATTTCTCGGGGGCAAGCCAATCCATCCCGCTTCTTTGTGTGGGTCACTGGTTTCGTCCTGCCTTGTATTCATCAGGAGAGCGGCGCCAACTCTCGACCAGTGGTGCGTTCGTCGTTTGCACGACTAGGCACGTACACCTCTTCATTGACACTGACTCCGTCTCCCGATAAAGTCCAGGACTGGCCAGTAACCCAAGTTTTCAAGCACAACCAAAAGCATTACGATCTTCAAACATTTTGCCCGTGACACTCTCCCACCACCATTTCATGCACGTCCTCGTGCATACTCGTCGTCCCATACCAGCTCGCATACTTGACAATGCATACTTGACACCTAGAAACCATTCCAACTAGCCAACGAACCCTATAAGCGTTGTTTGATATGCGATGGGCCACATAACCCACGTTTTTGCCCAAAGAAGAATAGCCTTAACGCAATGGAAAAGGCTAATGATGAACCTGCTGAAACCGAGGAGGCTCAATTAGGGGCCATACAGTTACATGTCCTGAATACCTTAATCGCATTCGAAGGAAAACACATAAGGATGGCTGAATGCGACACCAAAACATCGACGGACAATAACACGGGTGAAGCACCCAAAGGACTTCGGTTTGTGCAAATAGAAATAAATGGACAAGCCGGAAAAGCACTTGTAGATACCAGTGCAAGCCATAATTGCATCACCCTAGGGGAGGCTAAAAGACTTAGCATACCGATCACATTCTGTGAAGGATGGATCAAAGGAGCCAATGGAGATCCCGAGCCAATTAAAGGGTACTCATGGAAAGTAAAGTCAAAGATCAGGACATGGTCGGGGAAGATAAACTTCACCGTAGCACCGCTTGATACGTAAGACATCATTCTCGGAATGGAGTTCTTCCGTCAGACCAGAGCCATGCTGGTACCATCCTAAACACAATGTATCTTGTCAAAGGAAAACTGGTACACTCCGCTACTCTGGAGGCGAGACCAATACGGCAAGGGAAAACTATATCCGCTCTTCAGCTCATGAGAAAACGACCAACAATGTCCAAAAATCACGAGGACATTGCGAATTTAGGTGGAGGAGAATGTCACGTGTCACACCCCAAAAACGTCACAACGGAATTCAAAACGTAGTGGTGACAGAAGTTGGTGCCCATTTCTATCTTGATGTTTGATGCATTATATTGTTGGACAATATTACTTATTTAAAACATAGATTTTAAACTTAACGTCCCAAAACACGACATAACCATGACATGATAAAGTTGTCTTTGATCCTCACAGATCTTATTACATTGTCCCAGAAAGTTTAAAAGTCAGTCCAACATTTTAAGTGACAAAACATGCATCAACAAACACAAGATACGCCATAATTTCGAAGCCGAACTCAAGTACCCGTAGAACACGTTAAAATAAAGTGTCAACACAAAGGAAGGAAAGTTCACATATTCAAATCTAAACAATTTGATCCAAATGAAAACTTTCTGATTATGTGTTTATTTTAAAACATCCATATAATTTTTAGAAAGTCCATTTACTTCCTTAATAAAATCCATGGGTCATCCGTCGTAAGTTCAAAAACCCGACATTAAGGCATTTTCCCAGGTATTGTATATTAAATTCATAGCGTCAATGTTCAGACTCGTATGTTAGCTAGACAATACGAACTATATATTTACCATGCAGGGATAATCAATGCTAGACAATAACCAGAATCTAAATTCGTCGTTTGACTTGACACGGGGCGACCGATCACGACGCGGTTGTCAACCCGATAGATCTACCAACAATTCCTCGCGTGCAATACTTAATCGATTAAACGACATCATTGGCTCAGGGTCCATATTGAGACCATATATGATGTCTGCCTCACGTACAATATATATATCCTACTAATATGACAAATTTAATATACGAAGTTGTACGAATCCCCTGAAATCCCCACCGAACTGTAAGCCGATGCTGTTACTTACTCTCTTGAGACCAGGCAATATTCGTTCCAACTTCACGGTCGGTTTCTCCTCAGAAACACAGTACCATCCCAGTTTCTCCTCCAAACATACATTCATCAAAAACATTTTATCTCGAAACGTATGATTTATCAAACTCCATATATTTTCAACAAAAATATATATTTTATATTAAAATGTATGTTTTAATCCAAAAACATTATTAGACCTTTTTTCTTAGCGTGTTCTACCCCCAAAACATATACAAAGCAGTAAAAGAGGGGTTTAGTGACACTCACCTTTGGGTGTGTATTTTTAAACAGCGCAATCCCACAGTTTGATTTCTACACGTCCTATTATATGTAGGAACGATTTATAAATCAATATATCACAAAAATCCTAAGTTTCTCCATTTCTTAGAATTTTTACATAACGTTGAGATTTTCTTGAAAAATCATCGGTTTTGATTATGTTGGCACGTATATATGTATATGAGTCCATATATAAATATTTTTATTATTTTTGCGACTTGAACGATTTTATTGGTGACCGTTATCATGTAAATCCGTTAACACTCTCGTTTATACGCAATATATCTATGATTTGCGCGTTGTAATATATATACATAAACGTTCACATAAATTATTATCGAAACACGAGAAATCTTGTTAACTTATCCATTTTATCATTTTTAAGGCAAATGTACATAGAATATCTCATATGTATCAAATTTCATATGCTCGACAAACAAGTTACACATTTAACGCGATTTTTACCGTTTCTACCACACAAAACGCACAAGTATACATGCATAATCTAAATTTTCAATATCATGTTAAAACTTAACATATTTTCACATTCACATTTTTAAATCACATAACACACCTTAACACATAAGGTTCACCCAAAATTTACCCATACTAGTGTTCATTGAAAAAATGTATATTTTAGCAATTCGGTAATGTTTTCGTGCGTCGGAAGTCATGTATGACTAACCAAACACCAAGTAAACTTAAAATTAGTTAAAATATTTATTTTTATACTAAAAATATCAGTTTACTTACTGATCTAAATCAGTTTTATAAAAATCATTCGAAAAGTCGATTGTTGACCGTTTTAACGCATAGTTTTGCGTTAAACATTTCTATAATCATCCCAACTCGGAATGACTTGATATTTTAACACAATACATATTATTTAATGATTAAAATAGTGGTTATAATCAGATTAGTGCAGTTTTTGTGTAAGTCACATAAATCATGCGATTTCACGTATTTTACAACTTTTAATGCACCAAGTACAACTTTTAATGCATCAAGAATCATTCAACAAAATCATAACACAACTAAATACACATACTCATACAAATTTTCGGCCATACACACATACATACACACACTCATTTTTACTTTGTTTGAAATCTCATTCATTATTAGTTTCAAGTTTGTGATTAATTCCAAGTTCAAGAGAAACCATCTAACATCTCTATCATCACTAAAAATCAAGAATGTGGTTTTAAAAATAAGTTTATACCTTCAAGATTTCTTAGTGGGTTTTTGAAAAGGATGACGATATGAGGCTTTGTTCTTGCTTGAATCTTTTTGAAATTACTTCCAAACCTCCTTACAAGCTTGAAATCACCTTGAAATTCCTTTGAATCTTCATGGAATAGTGATGCGTGTTAGGTGTATATGTAGGTTTAAGTATATTTTAAGCCCTTTTACACTTTTTTAGCCAAGTCTTAAATTTATAAAACACGATATTTACTAACACTAAACACACATATGGGCAAGTGCACCCATCGTGAGCGTAGTATAGTGTTGGTAAGATACCGAGGTCGTCCAAGGACACAAGAGCTTTTAGTACCGGTTTATCCTCAACGTCTAATCAAATCAAAAAGTTAGAAAAAGGTTTTAAACTAGAAAAATAAAAACTAACTAAAATGTTGAAAATAAAAATAAAAGTAAAACAGATAGACAAGATGAATCACTTGGTTCCGACTCGTGTATAGCGTAACCTTTGATTATTTCCGCACTTTTGCACTTTTTAAGAGACTATCTTAGTTATTGTAGTAGGCCCCTCTTTTGAAGGTGACGTTACCCTCAACCCAGTAGTTTGAGTCAGCAAGGATACAATCCTAAAGGGTTGGATTATTGAAAGATAATTAATTAAGTTATTAATGCGAATTATGGTAGGCCCCTCTTTTGAAGGTGACGTTACCCTCGGCTAAGTAGTCTGAGTCAGCAGGGATACAGTCCTAAATAGCCGGGTTATAGTATTAATAGTAGCTTACATATGAGGGGATCAAAGAGTTTGGACCCCCGCCATCCAATACCGTTAAGTATTGAAGGATTGCAGGATCTATACACTGAACAAGGCAAAACTTTTACCAAACCGTTCCCTTAACCCCCGACCAGGTAGCCAACATACCTCCATATAGACCGTGGAGATATGAATGGTGAAAATCTTTTATTTTATATAGACAGTAAAATAATGCCAAGACACCACGGACAAACGATAAGGAAAAATCACCTTCAACATAAGAAACTTGTTATTAAAGTCATTAATACAAAACCAAGTAAAAAGTGCGAAAAGATTAAAAATAAAAAGTATTACTGTCACACCCCAACCGATGGCGGAATCATCGGGGCATGGCACTGAGCGAAACAGATTGTCTAGAAGTTTCCATAACAACTATCATTACCATTCAATTTAAATTAACATGTCCCATACCATGTCTCAAATAGTAAACAAATTATTACAGATAACATATAGGCAAATATTCTGTTCCGACAACTCAGATTCAAACAAAATAGTTTATTTATTGGTTTCTAGGACCTCCGTTCCTAGATTCAATTTCATCACGGCACAGAGAGCATCCTAGACCTTTCCTAGCCTCAAGTTCACAGCATGCTAAACATGTAAACTTCCTAAGAACCTGTCACATACGTTAAAATAAAGTCAATACATATAATGTAAAGGTGAGCATACAAGTTTGATAATAGCATATAGAGTTCGAATTCGTTTACGCATAACCAGCACGCACACATAGTGAAATGAAGCACGTTAGTTACCGACATTGATCCATCGATACCAATGACTGCGGGTTGACTGCCCGAGGCAGTTCGCAATACATGATTACCACCGTAATCCATGCAAGTAAAAGATCCTTAACAACCCCCGTGTGAACGGGTGCTGAGTCCAAACTATAGTACTATCGTTGCTAAGGCAGGTAGAGAACATTCCATGTGTAAACATAACAAACAAGCATTCATAAGCCACGTATAACATGCATTAACGGTTAGCGTGTAAATAGTTTGAGTAGTGTGATAGTTGTAGTTTGAATATTCGTAACGTATGTAACACCCAAAAGTGCTTAAAGCAAAAGGGGATCGAGTATACTCACAGCGATTAATGGATTGAAGGGAGCGCTTTGAGTACGGTTAGCCTGAATAGATTCGGTAACGTAGGGATAAGTGGCGTGTAAAACAGTACAGGGTGAGAGTGGGTAGGATAGCTGATCATCCGGATGGTCATCCGTGCGAACAGCAATCCGAGTGAGTAGTAATCCGTCCGGTTAGTCATCCGTGCGGACAGTTTGTCCAAGCGGGTGACTATTCGAGTGGATTGTTTCTTCCTATGGGTGAGATGTGCTTGTGTACGGTGGCTTGACTTTTGAAGTTTTTGTTGTAGCATTTGAAAACCTTGAAGTTCTCTTACCCTTCAAGTCGGTCGAGCGGACGACAATCCGTGCGGATGGTAGTCCGTGCGGACAACGATTTTAATGGTGAGTCACTTGGTGAAAGTGTCATCCGGTCGGATGGGTTATCCGATCGGGTGGCAACCCTGTTAATGAACATGTTGGAAATTGTTTAAGGTCTTAGTATCTCATGATCCGAAGAGTAATCCATTCAGAGGGTCGTCCGTGCGGATTATTCACTCGTCGATACTCAAACCTTGTTTGGATATAGGTCCCAAGTGTAGTCCATCCGGATGGCAACCTGTCCGGATAGCCTGTCCGTGCGGACATCAGTCCGTCCGGACAGCATCTCGTTCTGGTTGTTCCATTCGTCTACCCTTGGTCGATTTTGTCGTTCTATCAAGATGTTCTGATTACGTGTCAACCAATCGGAATTGTATTCTTACCCGCTTGACTAAGCCGGCTAGGAATCACCCCAGCTTGGCCGGTCGGCGGCTCAGAACGGTCATTCTGGTCTAACCCGAAATCAGGTGTCTCGCGGGTAGAATCCGGATTTAGGACTAGTGCATCACTAACATTGAACTGATCCGATTCTCATCATTTTTGAGTGTAAAAGAAGGAGAAAACTTGTGTTTATTTCTTTCAACTCTTTTATCCTTTGAAAAAGTTCAGATTTATGTGAAGTTGTTTGTGAAATCTTGTGGAAACCGTTCAGATCCGAGTTATTCTTGGTGGAATGAGGTCAGACTTGAAGTTCATGGGAACTTCATGATGACGTCATTCTAGAATACCTCAAATCTTGATGATTTCACGGTTAAAAGTTAATATTTAAAAGATAGAAAGGTGTAGAAGTGCGTATAGATCAAGAAAGTACAAGATTTAGGGCGAGATCTTACCTGGATTGAGAGAAATCGAAGGAAAGGTGAAGAGAGCGTGCCGGTCGGACGTCACTTGCCAAAAGTGGAAAGTTTGGAGAGTGACCCGTGTATTTATAGGATGCCAAAAGAGGAAAGTGTTATCCGTCCGGATTGCACATCACCCGGATGGTCGGTCGGGCGGATGGCAATCCTGGTCAGATGGCACTTAACACTTCCCCAGGCGGCTACCCGTGCGGATGGCCATCCGGCCGGTTGGCGCCTGGGTGGTGTGTTTGGTGCGACGATATTTGACGTTTCGGTTCCGATTGCGAGCGATTCGATAGGGTTTCCTAGTCAAATTACTTTTAGTCCCAACTACT
This sequence comes from Helianthus tuberosus, assembly GCA_030545235.1. Taxonomy (NCBI): domain Eukaryota; kingdom Viridiplantae; phylum Streptophyta; class Magnoliopsida; order Asterales; family Asteraceae; genus Helianthus; species Helianthus tuberosus. The sequence goes on along the minus strand of CM060437.1, from coordinate 22,465,549 downwards.
TCGTACCTTGCGTAATCTATTTTCCACCATCTATCCTAGTTCAATCGTGATTCGAGTTCGGGTTCGATTACATTCGAGTTAGATTTCGAGTTTCGATTGAGTTTGCTTGATTACCACAACACAACACAACATAAATAAACATGCACAGATAACACGTAAGGCACACACACGTATAAACAGCAAGTAAAATACATAGTTCGAGTTGCGATTCGATGTCGATTCGGTTAGCATAGCTTGATTGTTAGTTGATTAACTTTATCGCATTGTTACTTCCTATAGATCACAGTCGCAGATCGGTTGAATAACGATTTAACACAGTTCGATTACTGTCATTAACGATACTTACTCCACATAATACAATTAAAATAAAGAAATTTCTACAAGTCAAGTTGCGCGAAATCGGTCGTTGACTCAGACCTTGACTCTGATTTTGACTTGTGAAAACACGGGGTGTTACAGCCTCCCCTTGTTTAGGGAATTTCGTCCCGAAATTAAGCTGTGCAATGCCGTGAATCACGTTTGAGATCTTTCTCTTGCTAAGCTTTCTCTTGAAACAACTGTGGGTATTTAGCCTTCATGTCGCTTTCGAGTTCCCAAGTGAACTCTGCGCCCCATTTGCCTTCCCATCGGACTTTCACAATAGGAATGCGTGAGCGCCTGAGCTGCTTAGTTTGGCGATCCATGATCTCGACAGGCTTTTCCACGAAGTGTAATGTTTCGTTCACTTGCAGGTCATCGAGAGAAACATGTAAGTCATGGTCGGCTATGCACTTTCGGAGGTTTGACACGTGGAAAGTCGGGTGGACGTTACTAAGTTCCTCCGGTAGTTCGAGTCTGTAGGCGACTTTTCTGATCCTTTCCAGAATCTTAAAAGGTCCGACGTATCGAGGCACGAGTTTCCCTTTCTTGCCGAATCAAACTACACCCTTCCAAGGTGATACCTTTAGGAGTACGTAGTCACCAACGTCAAATTCATGGGGTTTGCGCTTTTTATCGGCGTAACTTTTCTGTCGATCCCGAGCTTTCACTGGATTGTCTCGAATTTGGAAAATTTTGTGTGTCGTTTCCTGTAGTAGCTCCGGACCGGTTAGTTGCGAGTGACCGATCTCGTGCCACACAATAGGCGATCGACATCTTCTTCCATATAATGCCTCGAATGGTGCCATTTGGATGCTAGAATGGTAGCTTGTTGGGATTGAATCCTACCAGAGGAACAGATAATGTAAAGCCAAAACCTGATCACAACAGTGGATTCATAATAAGCAGCTGTTTACACTAAGTCTTCTCCCTTGAAAGTGATTACAACAGCTGATGGTCTTATATCCACTGCCCGGATACAACTGCTGCTCTAAATAACTACTGATGAAGCCTAGAAGACTGCTGGAAACTAAGCACTGCTGGTATAAACTGTTGATGACAAATCACTGTCCAGTCAAGGACTGATCAACCTTGATGAAAGCACTGATGAATAGAGAGAGCAGTAGTTCAGTATATCATCTGTCTTATGTATTGTCAGTTGTTAGGTTTAGCAGTAAATTGTATGAAGAACAGTAGATACAGGCTGTTAGGTTGTTAAACGTCACTTTCATGGTGACGTCAGCTGAGATGCCTCAGCGGTTTGGTTTTGTCTATAAATGGAGCAGTACTCTGTACTGTTACATTTGATTCGTTTTGAGAGAGTTCTTCTCCTCAATTCAATCCTTTCATCTTGTGCAATCCAACCTTGGGGCATCTGGCTGAGGGGGAGCTTAGTATGTAAGCATATCTGTAATCATTTGATTCTTATTATAAATCTTTTGACTAAATGAATTGCATATGCTTTCTCAAAACTATTTTTCTCCTTTGATTGTGTTTACAAAGTTTGTTATTCATTTCCGCTGCACTTTACACTGTTTCATATTTATTCATTGTTCAATTTACACAAAAAAACACTATCATGAGGGCCTCTGATCCTAACAATTGGTATCAGAGCTTGGACAGTCAAATTCGATCTAACAGTCAATTTGACATAACAGTTCGGCTCAAAATTCATTGATACTAAGGTTGGTTGTATTTAGTTGAAAAACAGAGTAACGAGTGATAACGCTTAAAGTTGCTATTCAAATACTTTGTAAAACAACCAAGATGTCATATGACACACAAATCTCACACAACAAGTGATATCATGCACAAGTCACTCATAGTTTTCAGATCTGCAAACATGTCTGTTAAACTATGGAATTATTCTGTCTTTTCAAAATTGATTTCAACTATTGTTTTGATATTTGTGATGTCTTTATTAAATGCTAAAGTATGAACCTCAGATGAACAAAAATATATGTTTCGTAAAACATTAGTGTTTTTGGTTATCTATAAAGAGGGGATTTAAAACTTTAGTTGTTTAGATCTTATGTGTTGAAAACAGGTTGAGATCCTCAAAAGGACAAAATCAACTATGTTAAAATACATTAAGAAAATCAGGAGTAAAAATGTCCAGATCATAGGTAATGAGAAGGTTGGCATAAGCATGTGCAGAAATGACCAAATCTCTCAAAACCTCACTGCAAAATGATTTTGGAACAAGTATTCCTTCAATAAATGCCTCTCAGTAAGTATTTCATTACTTATGAATGAGAAGGGTAAAAATGGAAGAAGAAAATTAACAAAAGCTCAGAAGTGTGTTTATCTCAAAACTTTTGAAGTCAAAAGAAAAGAGTATAAATTTAAAACACTCTCGAGTCAGAGTTTAGGGTAATAATGGTCATTAAGCAACTGTGTGCATTTATCTATTCACGACAAGGTTTAGGTAAAAATGAAATTTCCGGTGATTGAACTTACAAGAGGACTAGACAAACGTTCAAAAATCATCACATGGTAACAAGATCTATATCTGGATCTTTAAAACTCATGTGTCCATGTGTTCTCATGTTTGCAATCAACTAAAAAGACAATGGTACCAAACAGTGGTCAAAATGTATTCAAAATTTCCTACCACTGACCAGTTTCATAAACTTGAGAATGATATGATTATGTTATTTTATTGATACCAGATCCTTTTTGATGCTATTTTCAGAGAATCCTTTATCCATTTTTTCCCAAAGGATTTCCTCTAAATAACCAGGATATATTATTCGTTTTTTTAAGAATAATATATTTTGAACTTTTGTTGGTTTTTGTTGGCAATAGTTTAAATTTCCTGTCAGGATATGGTACCTTATTTTTCTTGGTATTTCTGTCCTCATAAATGGGTCAAAAAGAAATGGTGCATATGTCAAAGGTCATGTCATACTCAGGGTTGTTTTAAACAAAATCAAAGGTTGATTGCTAAACAGTGTTTAAACTACTGGGGCACTCATGTTTTAATTTGGATATTAAACAAAAATGAGTTGCCTTAGTAAAAAGTTCTCATCATCTGGGGTACAAAACCACTGTCAGAAATTCGTAAGAATTCTAATAGGAAATTGACATGTGGCAAAACCTTGAATGAAAATCTCTGTAAAAAGTTGTTGAATATGAACTTTCAAACCATTGCTCTTATTTTAACCCTAACCTCTGTTTTGCTCCAACGTCTGCTTCCTAATTACTATCCACTGCTGAAAGTCAATCACTGATCCTCATTTTGCTTGGCAAGCACTGATGCTCAAAATCAGTGTCTTATCCACTGATATGGTATCCACTGATAGTAAAAATCTTTCACTGTCATCACATTGTGACCGTTGTAACTACTGATGCTTGATACATCAGTGGTTCTTAAAACAACTGTCCTCCATTTTTCATCCATATCATCAGAGGTTGACACGTGGTCAGTTTTTAGCCTTCAGATCTTAATAACCGCTGCCACATCAGCGATCACTTTTTCCCAAAATAAAACCCTGATCAAAATCCCCAAACAGGGTTTTACACTGTCGAATTGAATTCCAAAGTTCTCTTCTCAAAGCAGTTTCCAACTTTTCTTCCCAAATCACTCTCCGATTCTTCTTCATCAAAATGACGAAGTCAAAATCAAAATCTAAACCAAAATCACCATCATCTTCAAAAGAGGTCGCTCAAACGGCCGAAGAAACCATTGAAATCCCATACAAATCACCGCACAACTACTTGGGTCTCCTCACAAAACCCTCAAACAACCGCACCTTCGATTCCGTTATTGACACACTCTCTGAATCAAAGTACAAAACTTTGTTGACAGCAGACGCTCCCATTTACTTGCAAACCCAGAGAGAGTTCTGGAAAAATACTACGCTTGAAAAACAAGACGGAAAAGTAGTAGCCATTAACTCCTCGATACAGGGTAAAGCGGTTCAAATCACTCCGCAATCAATCTCAGAAGTCTTCAAACTCGATGATCAAAAAGGTAAAACTTCTTTTGATAAAAACGAGTTAAAAGCTGATTTTCTGAAAAGGGGAAATGCAGAACAATCAAAGGTAGATACCTTACAAAACGGTTATTTCCCGTCTGCACCCAGATTTTTATTCCACACACTTTTGTCGTGTGTTTCAAATAAAACAACAGCTTTTAACGAAATACCATTGAAGATTCAATGCCTGGGCTATGCTATTTTAAATAATAAAGATTACAATTATTCCCAGGAAATCTTCAATGACTTGGTAAAGAATGCTGATAGCAAAGCATTTTTACTTTCCAAGATTTCTAAGCTATTATTTTAAACAAAAATTTGAAAAAGAAAATGAAAATGTGCCAAAACAAGGTGTTTATTTTCAAATAAAAAGTTTAACACCTGAAACATTCACTAGAATGTTGGCACCAATAAAAACAAAAGCAGAGGTGTCCGAGCAGAATTTAGCAGTTACCACTGCTCCTCAGACATCTGCTGCTGAGCCTACTGCTCCAGGTGATCAGAGCAGCACTACCACTGCTTTGAAACCCACACCTGACATTACCAAAAAGACCAAAAGAAAAAAATCCAAAAAACCCACCAAACCCAAAACAAAGGCAACTCTGGAAGATGAGATCTCAGAGCAACTGCCTGTGACAAAACAAATGTCACCACAAACCACTGCTGCTACTTCCTCACAACAGTTGGAAGAAAGATCTCAACCATTGCCTAAAACTCCTCCTGCTTCCTCACAAAAGGATCAGGTTGTAAGCACAGGGACCCCACAATATGAAGCTCTGAATCCACTCGGATCCATCTTCCTCAGTCCTGATCCCAAGGACATGTCTCTTTCAACTCCCATACCCTCACCAATAATATTACCACAATCCATGCTACCTTTGTTGCATGCAGTTGTTATAGCTCAGACACAAACCAGTTTCTCTCTATCACCTGTCACTGAGAGTATACCCCCACAAGTGACTGGGTCTGATGCTTATACCTCTGCTATCCCAGCAACAACTGAGGAGGTTACACCCCCTGAGTTACAAGTAACTCTCGGTGGTAGTTCAAGTGGAGCAGCAACTACAACTGATGGATCGACAGATCTTCAGTTGGACAGTTGTTTCATCAGTAAGACTCCCTTGAAGGCAATTTCTTCAATAGCACCATCAGTAACCATTAGTGAGTTGGTTCTAACCACTGATACCATCAAAGGTCTATCAAGTGCTGAAGAAAGAAGTCCCCAGTACCAAGAACAAGGGGCATTAATGGGTGATTTTTGGGACTTAGTTCCTAAGTCAAACATTGATATAACCACTACAGGTGGGGATTCAGATGATCCCATTAAAGTGGGTGATGATTCAAAATATCAAGAATTGACGGGAAGAGTTGAAAAACTTGAAACCTCAGTTGCTGAAATAAAGGAGATGGTGCAAGAGATTTTAAAAGCTCAAAAAGCACAATCCACTGCTGCCCCACCACAAGCACCTGTTCCAACTCAAGCATCTGCTCCACCACAAGCAGTGGCTGCAAATGAGCTCTGGAATATCTTTCAACCCATGCTGGAGAAACAAAAACAGATGGCTGATCAACAGCATGAAATGCATGTAAAAATGCTGACAAATATGGTGGAGTCAAGATTCAAAGATACTCAAGCAGACATCAAGGCTATAAAGGCCAGCATACAAAAGACTGCCCATGGTGAAAAAGTTCCCTCCACTATCCTTTTTATGGATAACCCCCTTGCAGATAATGCCAAAAAGGGGGAGAATATCAAGAAGATGAAGAAAAAGGGAATTGAAGATGGATGGTATGTTGAACCAGAGCAAGAAAAACAGCCATCTAAAATCTCAAAAGATTCAACATCTAAAACCTCTATCCAAACAGCTGATACAGCAGTGGTTACAAAAACTGTTGTCAGTAGCCAAACAGCTGCCATCTCTTCAACACACACCACTCCATCACATACCACAAAAACCACTGTCTTCACACCATCATCATCTACAATAATCACATCACCACCACTGCCTCCTGCCATAAAGCAGAAGACAGCAGATGTTACAACATCTGCTATAATGACAACAGTGGTTGAGACACCAGTTGTTTCAACGACTGTTGATCAGACACTTTCCATCAGTCAAACCACTGATCCACCCAAGACATCATCAGCCTCTCCTACAATAAAAAGGAGAAGGATTGTCATATCTGATGATTCACCACCACCATCACCATCATCAAAAACTACCTCACCACCTTCATCCCCTGCTCAAAAGCAGAAGACATCTGCTGAGATATCAGCAGTTGTAATGACAACAGCGGTTGAAACACCAGTTGTTTCAACCACTGTTAGTCAGACATCCACCACTGTTTCCACCAGTCTCACATCATGTAACGCCCCAAAATCTGAATGTTAATATTTGTCGTATGTTTTTACGTGACACGTCATGAAATAAATAACTAGGCTATTTAACCTAGTTAAAGGTATGGTCAAAAGTATTAAACGATGAGGGTAGTGTCAGTTATGTTTTAAAGGTAAACCCGAGGGGCTAAAATGGAACAAATGAAAGTTAAGTTATAAAATAACTAAACACACACAAACACACACATACGTGTGTGTTCGAGAAAGATCAGGAGGCTCCCATGGAGCCTCAAACCCTAAATCGTCTTTAAGCTCAAATTGGAAGGCAAGATGAAGCTGAAATCCATAACCGAGCATGGATTAATGATCACCAACACGAGGGGATCATAAGGTATGTCTTAAATCTAAGATTGGTGATCATGGGTGAAGTGGGTTATGTTCTAATCTGTGAGTCAATATGAAATTGATCATGTACAAGGGTTAGAATCCTCATGTAGAACATGGGTTATGAATGGTTTGCGTTAATTTGATGATTAGAGGTGACACCCGTTAGTTAGGGTGAAGATGATGACTAGAATCACCTCCTATGTTCAAGTCTTGTTGAATGATTGATGTATTATGTGGGTATGATGAATTATTGTTAGATAAAAGTATAGGAATATGATAATGTTATGTTTAATGTTCATTTGGAATGATATATGATGATTAGTAGAAGGATTTGATGAGTTATGTATGAGTTTAGAGGATTCATGCTTGAATTAGTTGTAAGTTATGCTTAAAAGGTAGTACTTACATCAAGTGTATGATAAAATGAATATAGTGTCGTCCGTATGGTCGATTACGATGTTACGGGTATATGTTGATAAGTCGATAGTAAATATGGTTAATAGTTGACTTTCGAAAGTCAACTAAGTGTAAGAAACATGAATTGACACGTTGTCGTAAAGGCAGGATTATAGGAAGTCGTATGGTACATGTTATGTCAATATGCGTTATTTGTGATTATATGATGAATTACAAGAGTTAAACGGATATGAGTATAATCATATGAGTTATGTATGCTAGAAATGACTAATGAAAGTTAAGGGTGAAATATGCGATTGATATGATTGTTAACATGTACGAATGCATATGCTAATAGGAGCGTGATCTTGATGAAAAGAGAGTATAGGAAGCATGTCAAGACGGACTCACGCCTGAAAGGATAACGGGTCAAGAAAAGGCGAGGAATCGGATACGAGCACGGACGCATAAGGTAAGTGATTTCCGTAATCACTTCTTAGTACGATTAAGTAATAAGGTGTTTTAATTAATCATACATGATGCTTGATGTCAAAAATGTGTTAAAGTCCTTCGTCGTAAATGATGGGATTAAAGTTGACCAAAATGCCCTTGATGGGTATTTTGGGGTAAACGATCTTAAAAGTAGTTTAGAAGCAAGTTATTCGATTAGAGTAATGTTTTGGACAAGTATGGAAGTAGGGATGATGGTTTGGTTAGTCATAGACCAATTAATGCGCGAATACCCTTAACGGGTCAAATTAAGCATATGAACGATAATGTGTTAAGAGGATGCAAGACATCCAAGAATTTAGTAGGTTATGATAGACGTCACGGATATTGTTAGATTTATAAGATGCTATGGTAAAATAACCAAGTTATGTTGATGAATGCACGAACGGGTCAAAGTTTGGAAAAAGGGTAATAAGCCGAAGAGTTAGAAGTCTGAAATTTTATTATGTTTGATGTTGGTTTTTAACTCCACAAGGTGGAGGATTAAATTACGGACGCATAGGAAAAAGAATCGGGTAAAACGGATAAAAAAACGAGAGAGTTATGCTCGTTTCCGTGAAACGGGATCGTGCTGGGAATGTGCAGCAAGTTGCTGCACCTGTTCTGCCAAAACAGGGGCCTAGCGTGACGCCAAGGCCCTAGGCATCACGCGAGCCCCCCCTGGTTGGCGAAAGTTGCTCGTTTGCTCCGTTTTGGCTTGGGAACTCGTTTAAACGCGTTTTAAGTTGCGTATGACTAGTTTAACTCATGTTTTTTGACCAATAGGGTAAACGTACGTGTGGATAGGTATGTATGGATGTTGTATATCTCTATACACGTATGTAGAAGTGTATGTAAGCGTGTAGGCGCGAATGTATGTAAGATTATAGTGTGTAAGCAAGTACATAAGGATATATGAAGACGTATATGAATAGGTAAGTATGAGTTGGGTATGTTGAAACAGGTGATTATAAATATATATGTAAGTAAGTATGTAGGCATGTACGTATGTATGTTTTATAAACCTAAGTGTATGTATGTAGGGGTGTATGTAGGTAGTATGTATATGTACGCAAGTGAGTATGTACGAATGTATGCACGTATGTAGGTTTGTGTGAAGGCATGTAATAAGGTGTATGTATGTATGTACGTATGTATGTATGTATGTATGTGTGAATGTATATATGTGGGATGACATGATCGTACGTGACGATGTAGGTATGTATATATGTAGATACATATAGAATGATTGATATGTATTTATATGTAAGTTTGCATGTAGGTTGACATGTATGTGTGTACGTATGTATGTATGTATGGAGATAGTGTGTATGAAGTTTAGGTATGTATGTAAGTCTTTTGGTACGATCAAGTGTTTACGTTGTTTATTCGTGTACCTGGAGTTATAAGTGAAATGCAGGAATGGCAAAGAGGTCTCACCACGGATGGTATGACAGGATGGAAAAGCTGGAATGTAAAGAGTTAATGAAACGAGAAGTAAACGTGAACAAACCTTGTATGTTTATAATGCGTACTAATGTGTGAATTTTATGTGGTGAGCGCAGGTAGTACCAGTCATGAGGATATCCAAGGATTGGAGATCGAGGATCGAGTCACAAGATAGATTGTACGGAAGTGTTGAGTACGCATTTAAGTGAAGCTAGTTTATGGTTTCTTAATGAAAATAAGTATAATAAATGTGTTTATTGTGAAAGAATTTATCTTAAAAATGAATTTAAGTGCGTCAAGGTGTTTGTAACGAAAGAAATTTTCATGGCACGATTTTCCACTGCGACTTTTGTCATGTACGAATTAGGGTCTTACACATTACAACCAGCAAAACTCTACACCAGAAAAAGAAAACTTACTCAGCCAGATGAGGACCAATATGATCCCACTGCTGCAAGATATCCGCTAGAACTGGAAGCTATAAAAAATGAGATGAGGCAGTTCTACAATGATGATGATCCTTCAAACAGAAGATTTTCTTCACTAGTTGGCTTCATGGTTCCAGAAGACATGGATGAATATCTTGAACTTAAAGTAAGACAGGCTAAGATAAGAGCCAAGGTTGAATGTAAAGGTCAAGGTGATGAAGCCATTGCTGAAAGATTGGAACTTCTGCTCACAAAAGTCGATCTAATAAAAGATTTTGCACATGAGCTGAGCAAAGAAAAGGCAGAACAACGAAAAGAGATAAGAAGAAAACTTCTTGCATACATAATGCAAGAAAAATTTTATCCTGCTGAAGAAAACCAATTTGAAGAATGGCCAATAGTGCTTTTAAGGCATGAAGCTGATAGGATTGATAGAATCAAGAGCGATCCTAAAAAGAAGAAGAATGCTCCAAATTGGAGTAAATACAAAAAATTCATCAATGACCAGTTTTCTGATCCTTTCCAGAATCTTAAAAGGTCCGACGTATCGAGGCACGAGTTTCCCTTTCTTGCCGAATCAAACTACACCCTTCCAAGGTGATACCTTTAGGAGTACGTAGTCACCAACGTCAAATTCATGGGGTTTGCGCTTTTTATCGGCGTAACTTTTCTGTCGATCCCGAGCTTTCACTGGATTGTCTCGAATTTGGAAAATTTTGTGTGTCGTTTCCTGTAGTAGCTCCGGACCGGTTAGTTGCGAGTGACCGATCTCGTGCCACACAATAGGCGATCGACATCTTCTTCCATATAATGCCTCGAATGGTGCCATTTGGATGCTAGAATGGTAGCTTGTTGGGATTGAATCCTACCAGAGGAACAGATAATGTAAAGCCAAAACCTGATCACAACAGTGGATTCATAATAAGCAGCTGTTTACACTAAGTCTTCTCCCTTGAAAGTGATTACAACAGCTGATGGTCTTATATCCACTGCCCGGATACAACTGCTGCTCTAAATAACTACTGATGAAGCCTAGAAGACTGCTGGAAACTAAGCACTGCTGGTATAAACTGCTGATGACAAATCACTGCCCAGTCAAGGACTGATCAACCTTGATGAAAGCACTGATGAATAGAGAGAGCAGTAGTTCAGTATATCATCTGTCTTATGTATTGTCAATTGTTAGGTTTAGCAGTGAATTGTATGAAGAACAGTAGATAAAGGCTGTTAGGTTGTTAAACGTCACTTTCATGGTGACGTCAGCTGAGATGCCTCAGCGGTTTGGTTTTGTCTATAAATGGAGCAGTACTCTGTACTGTTACATTTGATTCGTTTTGAGAGAGTTCTTCTCCTCAATTCAATCCTTTCATCTTGTGCAATCCAACCTTGGGGCATCTGGCTGAGGGGGAGCTTAGTATGTAAGCATATCTGTAATCATTTGATTCTTATTATAAATATTTTGACTAAATGAATTGCATATGCTTTCTCAAAACTATTTTTCTCCTTTGATTGTGTTTACAAAGTTTGTTATTCATTTCTGCTGCACTTTACATTGTTTCATATTTATTCATTGTTCAATTTACACAAACAAACACTATCATGAGGGCCTCCGATCCTAACATAGCTGTTGTTATACGAGAATTCGACTAACGGCAGGTATTTATCCCAATTACCACCGAAGTCTAGAACACACGAACGGAGCATGTCTTCAAGAGTACGAATCGTTCTTTCAGTCTGACCGTCGGTTTGAGGGTGGAAAGCGGTACTTAGATTAAGCGTTGTACCGAGTGCCGTTTGAAACGTTTCCCACAGTCGCGAAGTAAACCGAGCATCACGATCAGAGATGATGTCACGAGGCGTCCCATGATTACAAATGATCTCGTCGGTGTAGATTCGGGCTAATTGTTCTACCTTGTAGTCTTCTCGTATCGGCAGAAAGTGAGCTGATTTAGTCAAACGGTCGACCACAACCCATATGCTGTCGTGACCTGATGACGTGGGTGGTAGCTTGGTTACGAAATCCATAGCTATGCTCTCCCACTTCCACATGGGAATTGGTGGTTGTTCGAGCAAGCAAGTGGGTCTTTGATGTTCAGCCTTGACTCTAGCACAAGTTAGGCATTTTCTGACGTAGAGAGCGATATCCCTTTTCATACCCGGCCACCAGTACTTATAACGAAGATCCTGGTACATTTTGTCAGCACCGGGATGAACAGAATACCGGGATTGGTGGGCTTCGTCCATCAGAATCTGTCGCAGGTTGGTTCGCTTGGGAATCCAAATTCGGTCTAAAAAGTGGAATATCCTATTTGATTTGCTCACAAGCTGGGCTCCATCGTGGTAGATCCTTTCTTTTTTCAGGGTGCGTTCGTTAAAACATGCATGTTGAGCGTCGCGGATGAGAGTTTCGAGATTATGCTGGGCTTGAATATTACGAGTGCTAAGTAGATAGCTCCGTCTGCTAAGTGCGTCGGCAACAACATTTGCCTTGCCTGGGTGATAACGAATCTCACAGTCGTAATCGTTGAGAAGTTCTACCCTTCGGCGTTGACGCATATTAAGTTCCTTCTGATTAAAGATATGTTGCAGGCTCCTATGATCGGTGAAGATCGTACACTTGGTACCATACAAGTAGTGTCGCCAAATCTTTAATGCAAAAACAACTGCGCCTAGCTCGAGATCATGGGTTGTATAGTTCTTCTCGTGGATTTTGAGCTGACGAGATGGGTAAGCTATGACCTTGTCCCGTTGCATGAGGACACAACCGAGACCAAGGTTGGAAGCATCACAATAGACAATGAAGTCGTCGTTTCCGTCGGGCAATGTGAGAACATGAGCATTGCAAAGCATGCGCTTGAGGGTTTGAAAGGCAGACTCTTGTTTAGTTCCCCAAACAAAAGGCTTGTCTTTATGCGTAAGAGAGGTAAGTGGTACAGCGATCTTTGAGAATCCTTCAATAAATCATCGATAATAGCCCGCTAGTCCGAGAAAAGATCGGACTTCAGACGGGTTCTTAGGTGTAACCCAACTCTTGACTGCTTCAATCTTCGCAGGATCGACGTGAATACCCTGACTATTAACAATGTGACCTAGAAACTGAACTTTCTCCAACCAAAATTCACACTTGGAGAACTTGGCATAGAGTTGGTTCCCCTGGAGTAACTCGAGAACCAAACGTAGATGTTGCGCGTGTTCGGCTTTCGATTTGGAATAGATCAAGACATCGTCGATGAATACGATGACGAAACGGTCGAGATATGGTTTACACACGCGATTCATCAGATCCATGAAAACCGCTGGTGCGTTTGTTAGGCCAAAAGGCATGACAACGAATTCGTAATGGCCGTATCGAGTATGAAACGCGGTTTTTGGTATATCCTCCTCCTGGATACGCAGCTGATGATATCCTGATCGTAGATCGATTTTCGAGAAACACGTAGCGCCTTGTAGTTGATCAAACAGATCGTCGATACGAGGTAGAGGATAGCGGTTCTTGATAGTCAACTTATTCAATTCCCGGTAGTCGATGCACATCCTGAACGACACATCCTTCTTTTTGACGAAAAGGACCGGCGCGCCCCAAGGAGAGGTGCTCGGGCGAATGAAGCCTTTCTCAAGTAATTCCTGGAGTTGGGTTGAGAGTTCGCGCATTTCTGACGGTGCGAGTCGGTAAGGAGCTTTGGCGATAGGGTTGGCTCCAGGAATGAGGTCAATACGAAAGTCGATATCACGACTTGGCGGTAGTCCGGGAAGATCCTCTGGAAAAACATTAGGAAATTCTCGAACCACAGGAACGTCTTTTACTTCCTTCTTCTCTTTCTTTTCCTTCTCCGCTACCACAATGTTAGCCAAGAAAGCCCTGTATTCCTTACGGAGATACTTGCTGGCTTGGAAACATGACATAAGCTTGAGCCCCTTTGAAGTAGTATCGCCATATACACACAATAAGTCACCATTCGTGAGCGAAAATCGAATCATCTTGTCGAAGCATACAACTTCAGCATGGTTTTCTCGAAGAGAGTCCACGCCTACTATGACGTCGAAGCTTCCGAGTTGCATCGGAATAAGGTCAATCGAGAAGATGTGATTGTTGAGCTCAAGAGTACAATCACGAAGAACGGAATTGACAGTGACGGTTCTTCCGGTAGCGACTTCCACATCGAATATCGAGGAGAGTTGGGAACGTTTACGACTAAGGAGTCTCTCAAATTCGAACGACACAAAGCAATTATCGGCTCCGGTATCAAACAAACAGGAAGTATAAATACCATTTACAAGGAACATACCATTGACCACGTTGTTGTCGGCCTGGGCTTGTCGTACGTTGAGGTTGAAAGTTCTGGCGCGTGCGGCCTGTTGTTGCTGCTGCTGTTGTTGCTGTTGGGGTTCTTGTTTCACTACCCTGTTTGGGCACATGTTGGCGAAATGGTTCGGGTCGCCACACGCGAAGCAGGCACTGGCTTTGACTGCGGGTGCCGGAGGAGCTTGTTGACCCTGTGGGGCAGTGAGTAGATCATGATTGGCAGGAGCTTGACGAATACGGCAGTTGGCAGTAAGGTGGCCGTATACGTTGCAATGAGCACAAAAACGGCATTGAATAGCAGTCAGGTGGTGGTAGGTGCAAGTAGGGCAGAGCGGGTGTGGTCCAGTGTATGCACGCTTTGCAGGCGGTGCATTGGCCACAGGCGCCGCTACTTGACGCTGTTGGGCAGGTACAACTTGAATCGGTGCAGCAGTGATCGCACAATTCTTGTTGCTGGAGCTGTTCTTTCTCTTGTTCTTCCTCTTGCTGCCTGATGAGGTGGGTTCAGCAGTTGGTGCGGTAGCGGTAGTTTGATGCAGATGCTTCGAAGTCTTATCCCAGACACCAGCCTTAACCCGCTTGTCGTTGATCTCAGCGGCTAGCAGATAGGTTTCCTCGATCGTCGTAGTCTTAGCCGCATGCACGAAATCAGCAACGCAGTCGGGCAGTGCCCGGATGTATTTCTTGATTGTCATGTCGGGAGTCTTGACTTGATCGGGACAGATAATGCTGAGCTGTTTGAAACGAGCAGTGAGACCAGCATTGTCTCCATCCTTTTGCTGTATGTGCCAAAATTCATCTTCCAGCTTTTGACGTTCGTGAGGAGGGCAGAATTCCTCTAGCATAACTTCCTTGAGCTCGTCCCACGACAGACCGTAGGCTGCATCGTTCCCTCGCTTGTTCCTCTCGGCCGTCCACCAGTCTAGTGCTCAGGAGTGGAAAACGCCGGTAGCATTCAGAGTACGGAGGTCATCAGGGCAAACACTCTGTCGCAGAGTAACCTCAATGGAATCAAACCAGTGGAATAGTGCAGTGGGACCTCCTTCGCCAGTGAATTCTTTTGGCCCACACGACTTGAATTGCTTGAAACTGAAAGGCCTTGCGTTAGCCTTGGGAGATTCGGTTCTCGATTCCTCGGATGATTTGCTGGCATTCTCATAAACATCACTCACGGCCTTTGCTACACTTTTCGCGATGATGGAAGCAAGGCGTTTGTCCCTCTTTTCCTGACGAGAGAGTGCATGACGGGATCCAGACGACATGGTCTACAACAGACATCGTCACAGGACTCATCACATTGTATTCGAATCTCACCTCACACGTCTACTACTTACTAAAGCTCAAGAACACGTATAATTACGGAAATACTTAACATGAAATCACATAATCACATAAACATGTAGAGCACATAATCATTTAATACCTAAGCACGAAAGCACAGAAGCAAGAAAACACATACGCATCTAGTCACTAGAGGCAGTTAGAAAACAGAAACCTAGGTTTGGAGAAAGAAGCTAGAGAGAGAAAGTGGCAAGGTGATTCACGGTTCTTGTACGATTTCAATTCTGTCAATAGAATTACTGATTTTAGTACGTTCTTGTGTGTTCGGTCACGCACGTTCACGGATTTCGCATGTCGAATATGTCGTTACGCAATCGTTTGGAGTCAAAAGAAGCACATGAACGGTTAATAACACATAAAATACATAAAAATCGGCAATTTTTCCTTAAAATGCATAGAAATCGAGAGGCGGATTGTCTGCGGCTAGTAGACTTCGACTACCCAAAGTGGTTCAACTATTCACAAGGATCCGTTGTGCACATTTACCCTTCAGGACTATGCCCTTGCCTCGATTCTTGGGCATCTGGCACACATCCAGTTGGTCATATTGTGACTTCAGGTCGTTGGAGTCCGTCGAGGCTTTGGTGAGAGTTTTGTGTAAAAGCGGAACAAGTTGTCAAGGTTAGGGTTTCACCCCTGGCTTAACAACCTCGTCCTTGTTTATAGTAAAATTGAGGAGATTATTCATCAAAATATGGATTTCACTCCTAATTTGGCATAATCCTCCTCGTTTGTAGTTAAAAAGCGAGTTGAGTAGGCAACTTTAGTCGAGAGTTTGCGGTTTTCACACCTATTCTCGACCTTATTGCTCACTCCTATTTGAAAGTCCGAGTGTGGTGATAGCGTAGAATAAGCAAGAATAACGAGAAGTAAGCTCGTACATAACCCCTACTGGTTATGCACAAGTCGGTCTGCTGGTTCTTAACTATAGTCTAGGTATCTAAGA